>CM055117.1:412679766-413279766 GCA_029206835.1 Rana muscosa
CACCGCAGGTTTTTATAGCGTCAGGTACCCCCATATATTACCTAATAAAGGTTTAACCCCCTTGATCGCCCCCCAGGTAACCCTTTCACCCCCTATCACCACTGTCGCTAAGCGATCGTTTTTCTGATCACTGTCTTATTGTCGATGATGCCGATAGGTAGCCAGTTATTTTATTAGGTTCGCCGCAGGTTTTTTTAGCGTCAGGTACCCCCATATATTACCTAATATGAGGATTAACCGCCTTGATCGCCCCCCAGGTAACCCTTTCACCCCCTAGCACCACTGTCGCTAAGCGATCGTTTTTCTGATCGCTGTTTTATTGTCGGTAATGCCGATCGGTAGCCAGTTATTTTTTTTAGGTTTGACGCAGGTTTTTATAGCGTCAGGTACCCCCATATATTACCTAATAAAGGTTTAACCCCCTTGATCACCCCCCAGGTAACCCTTTCACCCCCTATCACCACTGTCGCTAAGCGATTGTTTTTCTGATCGCTGTCTTATTGTCGATGATGCCGATAGGTAGCCAGTTATTTTTTTTAGGTTCGCCGCAGGTTTTTATACCGTCGGGTACCCCATATATTACCTAATAAAGGTTTAACCCCCTTGATCGCCCCCCAGGTAACCCTTTCACCCTCTATCACTACTGTCGTTAAGCGATCGTTTTTCTGATCGCTGTCTTATTGTCGATGATGCCAATAGGTAGCCAGTTATTTTTTTTAGGTTTGCAGCAGGTTTTTATAGCGTCAGGTACCCCCATATATTACCTAATAAAGGGTTTAACCCCCCTGATCGCCCCCCAGATAACCCTTTCACCCCCTAGCACCACTGCCACTAAGCGATCGTTTTTCTGATCGCTGTTTTATTGTCGGTGATGCCGATCGGTAGCCAGTTATTTTATTTAGGTACGCCGCAGGTTTTTATAGCGTCAGGTACCCCCATATATTACCTAATAAAGGTTTAACCCCCTTGATCACCCCTCAGGTAACCCTTTCACCCCCTATCACCACTGTCACTAAGCAATTGTTTTTCTGATCGCTGTCGTATTGTCGATGATGCCGATAGGTAGCCAGTTATTTTTTTTAGGTTCGCCGCAGGTTTTTATACCGTCGGGTACCCCATATATTACCTAATAAAGGTTTAACCCCCTTGATCACCCCCCAGGTAACCCTTTCACCCCCTATCACCACTGTCGCTAAGCGATCGTTTTTCTGATCGCTGTCTTATTGTCGATGATGCCGATAGGTAGCCAGTTATTTTTTTTAGGTTCGCCGCAGGTTTTTATAGCGTCAGGTACCCCCATATATTACCTAATAAAGGTTTAACCCCCTTGATCACCCCCCAGGTAACCCTTTCACCCCCTATCACCACTGTCGCTAAGCGATCGTTTTTCTGATCGCTGTCTTATTGTCGGTGATGCCGATAGGTAGCCAGTTATTTTTTTTAGGTTCGCCGCAGGTTTTTATAGCGTCAGGTACCCCCATATATTACCTAATAAAGGTTTAACCCCCTTGATCGACCCCCAGATAACCCTTTCACCCCCTAGCACCACTGTCGCTAAGCGATCGTTTTTCTGATCACTGTTTTATTGTCGGTGATGCCGATCGGTAGCCAGTTATTTTTTTTAGGTTTGACGCAGGTTTTTATAGCGTCAGGTACCCCCATATATTACCTAATAAAGGTTTAACCCCCTTGATCACCCCCCAGGTAACCCTTTCACCCCCTATCACCACTGTCGCTAAGCGATCGTTTTTCTGATCGCTGTCTTATTGTCGGTGATGCCGATAGGTAGCCAGTTATTTTTTTTAGGTTCACCGCAGGTTTTTATAGCGTCAGGTACCCCCATATATTACCTAATAAAGGATTAACCCTCTTGATCACCCCCCAGGTAACCCTTTCACCCCCTATCACCACTGTCGCTAAGCAATCGTTTTTCTGATCGCTGTCTTATTGTCGGTGATGCCGATAGGTAGCCAGTTATCTTTTTTTAGGTTCGCCGCAGGTTTTTATAGCGTCAGGTACCCCCATATATTACCCAATAAAGGTTTAACCCCCTTGATCGACCCCCAGATAACCCTTTTTACCGCCTAGCACCACTGTCGCTAAGCGATCGTTTTTCTGATCGCTGTTTTATTGTCAGTGATGCCGATCGGTAGCCAGTTATTTTTTTTAGGTACGCCGCAGGTTTTTATAGCGTCAGGTACCCCCATATATTACCTAATAAAGGTTTAACCCCCTTGATCACCCCCAGGTAACCCTTTCACCCCCTATCACCACTGTCGCTAAGCGATTGTTTTTCTGATCGCTGTCTTATTGTCGATGATGCCGATAGGTAGCCAGTTATTTTTTTTAGGTTCGCCGCAGGTTTTTATAGCGTCAGGTACCCCCATATATTACCTTTGTGACAGCAGGAAGGTAAAGTCACCTGGTTGCATCCAGGGGGGTAGATATATTTTGCCCAGATTCAGGCTTTACGCCGACTTATACAACTAGGTGGAGAGTTGTATAAGCCCAGCTAAGGCTAGTGGGCTCATGGATGACTCATACCTCTAGGGAGAGTGTGGGGCGTCGTACAGACAGGGAGTTGAAGAGACCAGCTGAAGCTTGTCAGCTCATTTAGGCCTCTATAAGAACTCCCAGCTTCATTAGATGTTAGCTCATGCCTGGAACCAGACCTGTGTGGACTGTCTAGGGAGAGTGAACCCCTGTGCGGTGAGACAAAGCCTGTGTGGCTATTTGCTTGGACATTTAAAACCAGGGACTTAGGGACTAGGACAGCACTAGGCTGATCCCAGTTGTTAGTTAGGAAACCTGTATGTTTAGTCAGAGGTCAACTTGACCAGGATTTATTTTGTTTATGTTTCTTTTGCTTTGCTGTGTTTTTGTCACTGTAAATAGAAAATAAACCGCACCTTTTTGATTTTGAAAACCACAAGCTCCGTCTGCTGGGCCTGTTTTTGTGTGGGGAGCCCATCTCGGGGGTCACCCACACCCGCTGCCGAGCTAACCCCCTCACAGTTGGTGGAGAATGCGGGCAGTTTTTTTTAAGCCAGCATGGAGGAGATACTGAAACAGCTGGCTCTAGCAAATGCCAATCAACAGCAGACAAATGCAGGTTTGCAAAGGAGCCTTGCAGCCCAGCAGCAAGCTCATCAACAGAGCCTTGCAGCCCAGCAGCAAGCTCACCAACAGAGTCTGGAAGCTCAGCAACAAGCCCTGCAGCAATCTGAGGCCCGCTTCATAGACCTGTTACAGAAGCAAGAGCAGAGACTACAACAAATGGAAGCAGTAGTGCAGCAACGTCCGCAGACCAGTGAGGGAAGCCGTCCCACTAATACCGCGTCCTTTGGGGTGAGTCGTTTATTGACAAAAATGACTGGAGAGGATGATCCAGAGGTATTTTTGACCACATTTGAAAGGACTGCTGAAAGAGAAAAGTGGCCTGAGGAGCAGTGGGCTGGACTGGTGGCTCCTCTGTTAACTGGTGAATCGCAGAAGGCTTACTATGACCTAGAGCATGACCAAGCAAAAGACTATGTGATGCTAAAAGCTGAAATATTGGCAAGGCTGGGTGTCACCCTGGCTGTCCGGGCTCAGCGTGTGCATAACTGGACTTTCCAGCTTGGAAAACCCCCCAGGTCTCAAATGTATGATCTCATTCACCTGAGCAGAAAGTGGCTACAGCCAGAGACTTTGTCCGCACCAAAGATTGTGGAACGTGTTGTAATGGATCGGTTTTTGAGAGCTCTTCCTACTGCCATCCAAAAGTGGGTAAGCCATGGAGACCCAGAGACGGCCGATGGTCTTGTGGATCGTGTGGAGAAATACTTGGCTACAGAGAACCTGACGGCCTCTTCCAGAGACACTCGGACTTTCCACCCTAAGACCAGACCATCCCCAGGGGCGGATAAGATGATTCCAAGGGGTAAGGGTGGAGAGAGTGAGAGGGTGGGAGCTCTACCCCAAGTTTGGCGAGAACAGCCTGGGAAATCAGCGGCTCAAGAGGCGGCAAGAAGGATCGTTTGCTACCGCTGCCGGCAAGCGGGACATATTGCAGCAAATTGCCCGGTTGTGGAGGAACCCATGCAGTGTGACTTTCTGACGGGCAGACGTCAGTCGCTGTGTGCGACAGTCGCATGCACTGCCATTCGGGGAACTGAGAAACATTTATGCAAAATGTGTATTAATGGTAGAAATGTTGTGGTATTGCTGGATTCAGGTAGCCTTGTGACCCTGATAAAGGCTGAATTAGTTAAAACAGAGGTCTCTGGGAATAGCAAGGTAGCTGTTATTTGTGTGCATGGGGACACCCGAGAGTATCCAGTGACTACAGTGTGTTTCGAGACCCCCAAAGGTACCCTCTCTCATCCAGTGGGCTTAGTATCTCAGTTACCGCATGACGCCATTGTGGGAAGGGATTTTCCGAAGTTCTGGGAACTGTGGGATGATCCTGAGCCCCCCACTGGTGCCCCTATGTACCAGGAATGTGATAGCCAGAACTCCCCTGAGAGTGGTGAGGACTCTCCGGAATTTCCCTTGTCAGTATTGGCAGGGGAGACTCAAGAAACTGGAGAGGAGCCCACCTCCTCAGACGAAAACCTACCGTCTGTGGAGTTTTCTGATCTTGAGGTTCACAGGGAAAACTTTGCCACAGAACAGTTGAAAGACCCCGCCCTAATAAAGGCACGGGAAAACGTAGTGAAAATAGATGGCGAGTTAGTGAACCCAGATAATACCTGCACTTACCCATACTTCAGCGTAGAGAAGGACCTACTGTATCGGGTGGCAAAAAGGGCAGAAGAAACCGTTGAGCAGCTTGTGGTGCCCAAACCTTACAGGAAGTTGGTGTTGGAGTTGGCCCATGGGCACATTCTTGGAGGTCATCTGGGGACAGAGAAAACCCGAGAGAGGGTATTACAGAGATTCTATTGGCCGGGGGTGATGAAGGACATAGAAAATTATTGTTCCTCCTGCCCTGTGTGTCAGAGGTCGGCCCCGATGCCACATTTCCGTAGCCCGCTGGTCCCTCTACCCATCATTGAGGTCCCGTTTGAGAGGATCGCCATGGATTTGGTAGGTCCTATAATCAAGTCCGCTAGGGGGCACCAGTACATATTAGTTATAATGGACTATGCCACCCGTTATCCAGAAGCGATCCCTCTCCGAAATACCTCGGCCAAAACCATAGCCAAAGAGCTATCTCTTGTGTTTAGCCGGGTGGGTATTTGTAAAGAACTGCTTACGGACCAAGGTACACCCTTTATGTCCCGGGTTATGAAGGAGCTATGTAAATTGTTCAAAGTGACGCAATTACGTACATCTGTGTATCACCCCCAAACCGATGGGCTGGTTGAAAGATTCAACAAAACCCTAAAACAAATGTTGAAGAAAGTGGTGGATAGAGATGGAAAGGATTGGGACTGTCTACTTCCTTATCTGATGTTTGCTATTAGGGAGGTGCCCCAATCCTCTACGGGATTCTCCCCCTTTGAGTTACTGTATGGGAGACACCCAAGAGGGCTGTTGGATATTGCCAAGGAAACTTGGGAAAGTGAGAGTTCTCCCCACAGGAGTGTGATTGAGCATGTCGCCCTGATGCAAGATTGAATTGCACAGGTAATGCCCATCGTGAAGGAACATTTGGCCCAAGCGCAGTTAGCACAGCAGAGAGTGTACAACCGTGGAGCCAAGACCCGTACCTTTTCCCCGGGGGATAGGATACTGGTACTTGTCCCTACGGTTGAAAGTAAATTCCTTGCCAAATGGCAAGGCCCCTACGAGATAATAGAAAAAGTGAGCGAAGTGAATTACAAGGTCAGACAACCAGGAAGGCGAAAGCCCGAACAGATCTATCACGTTAATCTGTTGAAAGCCTGGAGGGATAGAGAGTCCCTAGTCGCAGACACTTGGTCACCAGCTCAAACTGGTTGCGTGATTTCTGAGTAGGGATGAGCTTCGTGTTCGAGTCGAACATACGTTCGACTCGAACATCGGCTGTTCGATCGTTCGACGAAGATCGAACGATTTGGGCCGTTCGCGCCAAATTCGAGTGACGCGAACGGCCCACAATGCACTACGCCATCGCAGTGTCATCCAGGCGCTGTGATTGGCCAAGCATGCACTGTGACCCCGCATGCTTGGCCAATCACAGCGCCGGCAGCGAGGAGAGCAATGATTGGCCACAGGCAGGATGCCTGTGGCCAATTATTGCTGAGGGTGTTTAGTACACGCCCCACACTATAAAAGGCCGCCAGCACGGCGGCCTAGTGTAGTGTGTTCCGGAGCAGGGATAGAGCAGCATAGGCAGGGACAGTGACTGTTATTTCTTTCTTGCTTAACCTGGATTCCTTTAGTTTAGGGAAAGAGAAGGATAGGTAGGGAGAGTGTCAGTGTGTTTTGTGCTTGTGCTATAGTGTGCTTAAAAAAAACATTTATTCTAGGGACAGAAAACTGTAGGTAGGGACAGTGTCAGTTTCTTTCACTCTGCAAGTCCTTGTTTCCAGGGACCTGGAAGGACAGTGAGTGAATTGTCCTTGTGCTATATTGTGCTTAAAAAAACATTTATTCTAGGGACAGAAAACTGTAGGTAGGGAGAGTGTCAGTTTCTTTCACTCTGCAAGTCCTTGTTTCCAGGGACCTGGAAGGACAGTGAGTGAATTGTCCTTGTGCTATATTGTGCTTAAAAAAACATTTATTCTAGGGACAGAAAACTGTAGGTAGGGAGAGTGTCAGTTTCTTTCACTCTGCAAGTCCTTGTTTCCAGGGACCTGGAAGGACAGTGAGTGAATTGTCCTTGTGCTATATTGTGATTAAAAAAAACATTTTTTCTAGGGACAGAAAACTGTAGGTAGGGAGAGTGTTTTTTTCCTTTCACTCTGCAAGTCCTTGTTTCCAGGGACCTGTAAGGACAGTGAGTGAATTTTTCTGGGGCTATATTGTGATTAAAAAAAACATTTTTTCTAGGGACAGAAAACTGTAGGTAGGGAGAGTGTTTTTTTCCTTTCACTCTGCAAGTCCTTGTTTCCAGGGACCTGTAAGGACAGTGAGTGAATTGTTCTTGTGCTATATTGTGATTAAAAAAAACATTTTTTCTAGGGACAGAAAACTGTAGGTAGGGAGAGTGTTTTTTTTCTTTCACTCTGCAAGTCCTTGTTTCCAGGGACCTGTAAGGACAGTGAGTGAATTTTTCTTGTGCTATATTGTGATTAAAAAAAACATTTTTTCTAGGGACAGAAAACTGTAGGTAGGGAGAGTGTTTTTTTTCTTTCACTCTGCAAGTCCTTGTTTCCAGGGACCTGTAAGGACAGTGAGTGAATTTTTCTTGTGCTATATTGTGATTAAAAAAAACATTTTTTCTAGGGACAGAAAACTGTAGGTAGGGAGAGTGTTTTTTTTCTTTCACTCTGCAAGTCCTTGTTTCCAGGGACCTGTAAGGACAGTGAGTGAATTTTTCTTGTGCTATATTGTGATTAAAAAAACATTTATTCTAGGGACAGAAAACTGTAGGTAGGGAGAGTGTCAGTTTCTTTCACTCTGCAAGTCCTTGTTTCCAGGGACCTGGAAGGACAGTGAGTGAATTGTCCTTGTGCTATATTGTGATTAAAAAAAACATTTTTTCTAGGGACAGAAAACTGTAGGTAGGGAGAGTGTTTTTTTCCTTTCACTCTGCAAGTCCTTGTTTCCAGGGACCTGTAAGGACAGTGAGTGAATTTTTCTTGTGCTATATTGTGATTAAAAAAAACATTTTTTCTAGGGACAGAAAACTGTAGGTAGGGAGAGTGTTTTTTTCCTTTCACTCTGCAAGTCCTTGTTTCCAGGGACCTGTAAGGACAGTGAGTGAATTGTTCTTGTGCTATATTGTGATTAAAAAAAACATTTTTTCTAGGGACAGAAAACTGTAGGTAGGGAGAGTGTTTTTTTTCTTTCACTCTGCAAGTCCTTGTTTCCAGGGACCTGTAAGGACAGTGAGTGAATTGTTCTTGTGCTATATTGTGATTAAAAAAAACATTTTTTCTAGGGACAGAAAACTGTAGGTAGGGAGAGTGTTTTTTTTTCTTTCACTCTGCAAGTCCTTGTTTCCAGGGACCTGTAAGGACAGTGAGTGAATTTTTCTTGTGCTATATTGTGATTAAAAAAACATTTTTTCTAGGGACAGAAAACTGTAGGTAGGGAGAGTGTTTTTTTTCTTTCACTCTGCAAGTCCTTGTTTCCAGGGACCTGTAAGGACAGTGAGTGAATTTTTCTTGTGCTATATTGTGATTAAAAAAACATTTATTCTAGGGACAGAAAACTGTAGGTAGGGAGAGTGTCAGTTTCTTTCACTCTGCAAGTCCTTGTTTCCAGGGACCTGGAAGGACAGTGAGTGAATTGTCCTTGTGCTATATTGTGATTAAAAAAAACATTTTTTCTAGGGACAGAAAACTGTAGGTAGGGAGAGTGTTTTTTTCCTTTCACTCTGCAAGTCCTTGTTTCCAGGGACCTGTAAGGACAGTGAGTGAATTTTTCTTGTGCTATATTGTGATTAAAAAAAACATTTTTTCTAGGGACAGAAAACTGTAGGTAGGGAGAGTGTTTTTTTCCTTTCACTCTGCAAGTCCTTGTTTCCAGGGACCTGTAAGGACAGTGAGTGAATTTTTCTTGTGCTATATTGTGATTAAAAAAAACATTTTTTCTAGGGACAGAAAACTGTAGGTAGGGAGAGTGTTTTTTTTCTTTCACTCTGCAAGTCCTTGTTTCCAGGGACCTGTAAGGACAGTGAGTGAATTTTTCTTGTGCTATATTGTGATTAAAAAAAACATTTTTTCTAGGGACAGAAAACTGTAGGTAGGGAGAGTGTTTTTTTTCTTTCACTCTGCAAGTCCTTGTTTCCAGGGACCTGTAAGGACAGTGAGTGAATTTTTCTTGTGCTATATTGTGATTAAAAAAAACATTTTTTCTAGGGACAGAAAACTGTAGGTAGGGAGAGTGTTTTTTTTCTTTCACTCTGCAAGTCCTTGTTTCCAGGGACCTGTAAGGACAGTGAGTGAATTTTTCTTGTGCTATATTGTGATTAAAAAAAACATTTTTTCTAGGGACAGAAAACTGTAGGTAGGGAGAGTGTCAGTTTCTTTCACTGTGAAAGTCCTTGTTTCAAGGGACAGAGAAGGACACCTGAAGGTAGCCCTTATTGCTTTTTTCCCATCTCCGTGCAGGCCATCTATTAGAATGTCTGGAAGGCAAACAAGGAGAGGCAGACAGTCAGGAGGCAATAAAAGAGGGCAAGCAGGCTCTGTGTCTGGGGGCAACAGTGCTGGTCGTGGACGCGGTGCATTGTCATCAGCACATGGCCATGGGACACGCTTGTCCTTCTTTTCGGCAGCTGGACATGTTGAGCCACATCATGCCGAAGACTTGGTAGAGTGGATGACCAAGCCCTCCTCCTCCTCCTCATCCTCTCTCACCCAGGCTCAGGGTACTGGAAAAGCAGCTGCCAAAGCGTCGTCTTCCCTGGTATCAATGTCAGACAAATCATCAGTCACTCCTTCCCTAGACCCACCATGTCCTCCTCCTGAGGAGTCCCCCGAACTGTTTCAGCACAGTGTTGGGTACATGCTCCAGGAGGATGCCCAGCGTTTCGAAGGGTCTGATGATGAAACCCAGCTAGAGGAAGGCAGTAGCGTGAGAGCAGACAGAGGGGATGCTCAAGAAGGACACCAATCTGGCAGTCATGTTCCAGCAGCTGCAGCATACTGCCAGATTGGCTCCAGTGATGAGGAGGGAGGGGATGATGAGGTCACTGACTCCACGTGGGTGCCTAATAGGAGAGAGGAGGAGGAGGAGGATGAGGAGGAGGCACATCTCCAACGAGGCAGGATGCCCTTTGGTGGCCAGCGTAAGGGCAGTACACCGACGGAATCACACCGCAGAGCTCCGCCTGTGCAGGGCGCTGCCTCTGCCCGTCATTCAAAAAGTTCTTTGGTGTGGGCCTTTTTTGAGGCTAGTGCATCAGATCGCACAGCTGCTGTTTGCAACATATGTCTCAAGCGTATATCGCGTGGCCAAAACATCAGCCGCTTGGGTACCACATGCCTGACCAGACATATGTTGACCTGCCATGCAGCTCGTTGGCAAGCCTACCTCAAAGACCCACACCAAAGAACAAAGCGGACCTCTCCTTGCACCGCATCAGCTGGGATCTCCAACCCCACTATAACTTCAGTCCTCTCTGAAACATGCACTGAGAGGAATGAAGGTGTAGAATTAGGTGTGTCACAGCCAAGTACTTGCGCCCACTCTGCTAGCAGTACACCGACGTCCGATTCTAGCAGGCAAATTTCCCTGCCCCAGCTGCTGGACCGTCGAAAGAAGTTCACTCCCAGCCATCCACATGCCCAGCGGTTGAATGGTAGCTTGGCTAAATTGCTAGCGCTTCAACTGCTGCCTTTTCAGTTGGTAGACTCGGCCCCCTTCCGTGAGTTTGTGCAATGTGCGGTTCCTCAGTGGCAGGTTCCCAAACGCCACTTTTTCGCACGGAAGGCTATTCCGGCTCTCTACCGGCATGTGGAAGGCAATGTCTTGGCCTCGCTGGACAGGGCGGTCAGCGGTAAGGTGCATATTACCGCTGACTCATGGTCCAGCAGGCATGGACAGGGACGTTACCTTTCTTTCACGGCCCATTGGGTCACTCTTTTGGCAGCTGGGAAGGATTCAGGACAAGGTGCAGTAGTGTTGGAGGTTGTCCCACCGCCACGCCTCCAAAATGCTACTACTGGTTGTGACACACCTCTCTCCTCCACCCCCTCCTCTTCTTCTTCCTCCATGGCCTCTTCCTGTGGTTTGTCCTATGAACCAGCGGTGCTCCGTAGCCGTTCACGGGGCTACGCAAGTACGCAGGCAAAAAGATGCCATGCCGTGCTTGCGCTGGTGTGTTTGGGGGACAGAAGCCACACTGGGGCAGAGGTCCTGTCTGCTCTGCAGGGCCAGGCCGAGAGGTGGTTGACGCCACGCCAGCTTAAGCCAGGAATGGTGGTTTGCGACAATGGCACCAACCTCCTCTCCGCCCTCCGACAGGGACAACTGACCCATGTGCCCTGTGTGGCTCACGTCCTTAACCTGGTGGTGCAGCGCTTCTTGGGCAGGTACCCGGGCTTACAGGATGTCCTGAGGCAGGCCAGGAAAGTCTGTGTGCATTTCCGCAGATCTTATAATGCCAGTGCTCGCCTGGCTGAGCTGCAAAAGGAGTTGAACCTGCCCAAGAACCGCCTTATATGTGACATGCCCACCAGGTGGAACTCAACGTTGGCCATGCTGCAGCGGCTGCACACGCAGCAGAGGGCCATCAATGAGTACCTGTGCGACTACGGCACCAGGACAGGGTCAGGGGAGCTTGGTTTTTTTTCTCCACGCCAGTGGGGCATGATCAGGGATGCATGCACTGTCCTGGCACCATTTGAGGAGGCCACGAGGATGGTGAGCAGTGACAGTGCATGCATCAGTGACACTGTACCTCTTGTCCACCTGTTGGAGCACACGCTGCGTGGAATAATGGACAGGGCACTTGAGGCAGAACAGAGGCAGGAAGAGGAGGACTTCCTTGCCTCTCAAGGCCCCCTTTACCCAGACAGTGTTACTTCTGTCCCACCCATCGCACAGGAAGAGGAGGAGGAGGAGGAGGAGGAGGAGGAGGATTGTGTCAGCATGGAGGTGGAGGCTGGCACTCAGCATCATCAGCAGCAGTCTTTTAGGGATGATTTACAGTCCCAAGAAACCAGTGGACTTGTACGTGGCTGGGAGGAGGTGGCTGCGGATCATGTCGTCCTTAGTGACCCAGAGGACTCCGGAGCGAATGCCTCAGCAAACCTACGCTGCATGGCCTCCCTGATCCTGCAAAGTCTGCGGAAGGATCCTCGTATTCTTCGGATCAAGGAGAGGGACCATTACTGGCTGGCCACTCTCCTTGATCCACGGTACAAGGGTAAGGTTGCGGACCTTATGTTACCGTCGCAGAGGGAGCAGAGGATGAGACAACTCCGGGAGGCCTTGCAGAAAGGTCTGTGCAACGCGTTCCCAGAGACTGGGAGGTTGCAAACTCCTGGTCCTGGACAACGAGTTGCTGAGGCTTCGGCCAGTCAAAGAAGGAGCGGTGGGGAAGGTGGCCGTCTGACCGATGCGTTCAGACAATTCTTTAGTCCGCAGCCCCAAAGTATGATCGGTTCCAGCAACCATCGCCAGCGTCTGATAAACATGGTGCAGGAATATCTAGGGGCAAGGTCAGACTTGGACACCTTCCCCACCGAAAATCCTCTGGCTTACTGGGTCTTGAGGATGGATCACTGGCCAGAGCTTGCACAGTATGCAATTGAGCTACTGGCCTGTCCTGCATCCAGCGTTCTTTCGGAACGCACATTCAGTGCTGCTGGAGGATTTGTCACGGATCACAGGGTGCGCCTGTCCACCGACTCGGTTGATCGACTGACTTTCATCAAGATGAACCAGTCTTGGATCACCACCAGCTACCACACACCTGATGCTGATATAACAGACTAATTGATTTTAACATGTCACATCCCTTCAAGACTGATGCTGATGCTGAGTGCCTGTGCTGTTATGTTGACTGGCTATCCTCCTCCTCCGAGTCCTCAATGATACGATTGATGATGATAGCTTGGAAGATCATTTTTGTTTATGGGTGCCGCCACCAGTGCCTAACGCCCAATTTTTCAGCCCCTGTTTAACAGGGGCGTGTAATTACAATTTTTGAAGCAATACTTTGCAACAGGGCTCATTGCTGTACTCCAAGTACAGTATCTGTGAGGGGTTGCAGTGTTGTGCCACCAGTGCCTAAGGCCCAATTTTTCAGCCCCTGTTTAACAGGGGCGTGTCATTACAATTTTTGAAGCAATACTTTGCAACAGGGCTCATTGCTGTGCTCCAAGTACAGTATCTGTGAGGGGTTGCAGTGTTGTGCCACCAGTGCCTAAGGCCCAATTTTTCAGCCCCTGTTCAACAGGGGCATGTAATTACAATTCTTGATCTAATAATTCACAGCAGGGCCCATTGCTGCACCCACCAAGAGTAACTGTCAGGGCTTACAGTGTTGTGGCACCAGCACCACCATCAAAGGCCCAATTTTTACTACCACTGTTCAACAATTATATGTAATTAAAATTCCTGATATAATAGTTGACAGCAGGGCGTTCCAGCACCAACCAAGAGTAACTGTGAGTGCTTACAGTGTTGTGCCAACACCAACAACTAAGGGGCCTATTTCTGCAGAGTATATACGGCAGGTCCCTACTTTCAAACATCCAACTTACAAACGACTCCTACTTGCAAACGCAAGAAGACAACAGGAAGTGAGAGGAAATCTACCACTAGGAAGGAAAATTCTCTCCTGTAAGAATAAATATGGGAGAAAGGTGTCTCCTCTGTACTGATGCTTTATCAGCAATCCTTGTTTCAAGAAAAACACCACATTTCAAAAACAGTTGTCATTGGGACGGAAAGTGAGGTGAAATGTTCTGAACAGGGGCACAGACAGCAAAACAAATGTTACAGGGGTGATAACCCTTACCTATGTTTTCCAAAAAGTTTAAAAATAGATTTTTGGTCTGGAGCTACACTTCAACAATGTACCTGTTCAAAATTACAAACAGATTCTACATAAGAACAAACCTACAGTCCCTGTCTTGTATGCACCGCCTGTATAGGGCTGTTCAGAGTATATAGGGCCTTTTTTATTTTATGTGCGGGGTTCCCCTTAATATCCATACAAGACCCAAAGGGGCTGGTAATGGGCTGGGGTAGGGGGGGGGGGGGGGGTCATGGGGTAGCTATGCCATTTTTCTTAAAGAATTTCATCCATATTACCGGGACCAGACATTACATTAAAGCCGCAAGCAGTTTTAAATGGCTTTTTTTTCCTTTAGAAGTGTCATTTTGTGCAGGGACAGTTCTAAACACGGGAAACACGTGGCACTTCACAGGCATACTTTAGACACCCCCCAGGTACGATATTTAAAGGAATATTTGACTTTTTTTTTTCACTTTATGCATCATTAAAATGACTGCTCCCGAAAAACGACCGTTTTTAAAACTTCTTTTTGCATTGATGCATGTCCCCTGGTGCAGAACCCGGGTTCCCAAACCCTTTTTAGGACAATAACATGCATAATAGTTGTTATAATTAGCACTTTAGAATTCGAACGTTCGCATCCATTCTATTTAATAGGGTTCTAATGTTCGTTCGAACTTTCGGTCCGTTCGCGGGTTCTGGTGCGAACCGAACAGGGGGGTGTTCGGCTCATCACTATTCCTGAGGTTGGAATAGCAGCCACCTTGTCACAACCCCAACAACAGGAGGTTAAGGAGTTTGTGCTTCGCAACAAGGAGGTATTCTCTGAGCTGCCGGGACAAACATCTGGGGTAGAGCATGACATCATTACCCCGCCCGGTGAAAGGGTGAAGTTAAAACCCTATCGGATCCCAGAGGCCCGACGGGAGGCAATACGGGAGGAAGTACAGAAAATGCTGAACTTAGGGGTGATAGAGGAGTCCCAAAGTGATTGGTCTAGTCCCAATGTGTTGGTGCCTAAACCGGATGGGAGCTGGCGATTTTGTAACGATTTTCGTCAGTTGAACAAAGTTACAAAATTTGACACCTACCCCATGCCACGTATAGATGAGTTGATCGACCGGCTGGGAACAGCCCGATACATGACGACTCTTGACCTCACAAAAGGGTATTGGCAAATCCCCCTGGCCAAGTCGGCCAAAGAGAAAACCGCATTTGTAACCCCAGACGGGGCGTTCCAATATAAAAGAATGCCGTTCGGGTTACAGAATGCGCCGGCCACATTCCAGCGGAAAATGAACCAGATGCTGAGGCCCCATCGGAAGTATGCTGCGGCTTACCTGGATGACGTAATTGTCCATAGCACAGATTGGGCCTCACATCTGCCAAAAGTGCAAGCAGTCCTGGACTCTGTTCGGGAAGCGGGGTTTACGGCTAACCCCAAGAAGTGTACCATTGGGCAGGAGGAGGCCAAATATCTTGGGTACACCATTGGGAGGGGAGTAATAAAACCCCAACTCAACAAAGTCGAGGCCATCCAGAGTTGGCCACGTCCCAACAGCAAGAAGCAGGTACGAGCCTTTCTGGGAATCGCTGGGTATTATCGGCGATTCATTCCCCACTTTGCTTCTAAGGCTGTGCCCCTAACCAACCTGACGAAGGGGAAAGGGTCGGTCATGATTAAATGGACCCCCGAGGCTGAGGCAGCATTCCAATTCTTGAAACAAGCCTTATGTAGCCAGCCAGTGTTGTACTCACCCGACTTCTCTAAAGACTTTGTCGTACAAAGTGATGCGTCAGATGTGGGGTTAGGAGCAGTATTGTCCCAGGTCTGGAACGGGGAAGAGCACCCAGTCATTTACCTCAGCAGGAAGTTGAAGTCCCATGAGGTAAATTACGCCACCGTTGAAAAGGAGTGTTTAGCGGTGAAGTGGGCTCTAGATTCCCTTCGGTACTACCTGCTAGGTAGGCACTTTGACATGGTTACGGATCACGCTCCGTTAAAGTGGATGGCTCAAAACAAGGAAACAAATAGAAGAGTGAATAGGTGGTTCCTGGCCCTCCAGGAATTCAACTTCACAGTAAAGCATCGCCCTGGCGTTCAAATGGGGAATGTGGATGCTTTGTCTCGAGTACATGAATGCCTGATTGCTGGTGTTCCAACCCCAAGGTTAAAACAAGAGGGGGGGTATGTGACAGCAGGAAGGTAAAGTCACCTGGTTGCATCCAGGGGGGTAGATATATTTCGCCCAGATTCAGGCTTTACGCCGACTTATACAACTAGGTGGAGAGTTGTATAAGCCCAGCTAAGGCTAGTGGGCTCATGGATGACTCATACCTCTAGGGAGAGTGTGGGGCGTCGTACAGACAGGGAGTTGAAGAGACCAGCTGAAGCTTGTCAGCTCATTTAGGCCTCTATAAGAACTCCCAGCTTCATTAGATGTTAGCTCATGCCTGGAACCAGACCTGTGTGGACTGTCTAGGGAGAGTGAACCCCTGTGCGGTGAGACAAAGCCTGTGTGGCTATTTGCTTGGACATTTAAAACCAGGGACTTAGGGACTAGGACAGCACTAGGCTGATCCCAGTTGTTAGTTAGGAAACCTGTATGTTTAGTCAGAGGTCAACTTGACCAGGATTTATTTTGTTTATGTTTCTTTTGCTTTGCTGTGTTTTTGTCACTGTAAATAGAAAATAAACCGCACCTTTTTGATTTTGAAAACCACAAGCTCCGTCTGCTGGGCCTGTTTTTGTGTGGGGAGCCCATCTCGGGGGTCACCCACACCCGCTGCCGAGCTAACCCCCTCACACCTTATAAAGGTTTAACCCCCTTGATCGCCCCCCCAGATAACCCTTTCACCCCCTAGCACCACTGTCGCTAAGCGATCATTTTTCTGATCGCTGTTTTATTGTCGGTGATGCCGATCGGTAGCCAGTCATTTTTTTTTGGTTCACCGCAGGTTTTTATAGCGTCAGGTACCCCCATATATTACCTAATAAAGGTTTAACCCCCTTGATCGCCCCCCAGGTAACCCTTTCACCCCCTATCACCACTGTCGCTAAGCGATCGTTTTTCTGATCACTGTCTTATTGTCGATGATGCCGATAGGTAGCCAGTTATTTTATTAGGTTCGCCGCAGGTTTTTATAGCGTCAGGTACCCCCATATATTACCTAATAAAGGATTAACCGCCTTGATCGCCCCCCAGGTAACCCTTTCACCCCCTAGCACCACTGTCGCTAAGCGATCGTTTTTCTGATCGCTGTTTTATTGTCGGTAATGCCGATCGGTAGCCAGTTATTTTTTTTAGGTTTGACGCAGGTTTTTATAGCGTCAGGTACCCCCATATATTACCTAATAAAGGTTTAACCCCCTTGATCACCCCCCAGGTAACCCTTTCACCCCCTATCACCACTGTCGCTAAGCGATTGTTTTTCTGATCGCTGTCTTATTGTCGATGATGCCGATAGGTAGCCAGTTATTTTTTTTAGGTTCACCGCAGGTTTTTATAGCGTCGGGTACCCCCATATATTACCTAATAAAGGTTTAACCCCCTTGATCGCCCCCCCAGGTAACCCTTTCACCCCCTATCACCACTGTCTCTAAGCGATCGTTTTTCTGATCGCTGTCTTATTGTCGATGATGCCGATAGGTAGCCAGTTATTTTTTTAGGTTCGCCGCAGGTTTTTATAGCGTCAGGTATCCCCATATATTACCTAATAAAGGTTTACCCCCCTGATAGCCCCCCAGATAACCCTTTCACCCCCTAGCACCACTGCCACTAAGCGATCGTTTTTCTGATCGCTGTTTTATTGTCGTGATGCCGATCGGTAGCCAGTTATTTTTTTTAGGTTCGCCGCAGGTTTTTATAGAGTCAGGTACCCCCATATATTACCTAATAAAGGTTTAACCCCCTTGATCGCCCCCCAGATAACCCTTTCACCCCCTAGCACCACTGTCGCTAAGCGATCGTTTTTCTGATCGCTGTTTTATTTTCTGTGATGCCGATTGGTAGCCAGTTATTTTTTTTAGGTTCACCGCAGGTTTTTATAGCGTCAGGTGCCCCCATATATTACCTAATAAAGGTTTAACCCCCTTGATCGCCCCCCAGGTAACCTTTTCACCCCCTATCACCACTGTCACTAAGCGATCGTTTTTCTGATCGCTGTCTTATTGTCGATGATGCCGATAGGTAGCCAGTTATTTTTTTTAGGTTCGCCGCAGGTTTTTATAGCGTCAGGTACCCCCATATATTACCTAATAAAGGTTTAACCCCCTTGATCGCCCCCCAGATAACCCTTTCACCCCCTAGCACCACTGTCGCTAAGCGATCATTTTTCTGATCGCTGTTTTATTGTCGGTGATGCCGATCGGTAGCCAGTTATTTTTTTTAGGTTCGCCGCAGGTTTTTATAGCGTCAGGTACCCCCATATATTACCTAATAAAGGTTTAACCCCCTTGATCACCCCCCAGGTAACCCTTTCACCCCCTATCACCACTGTCGCTAAGCGATCGTTTTTCTGATCACTGTCTTATTGTCGGTGATGCCGATAGGTAGCCAGTTATTTTTTTTAGGTTCGCCGCAGGTTTTTATAGCGTCAGGTACCCCCATATATTACCTAATAAAGGTTTAACCCCCTTGATCACCCCCCAGGTAACCCTTTCACCCCCTATCACCACTGTCGCTAAGCGATCGTTTTTCTGATCACTGTCTTATTGTCGGTGATGCCGATAGGTAGCCAGTTATTTTTTTTAGGTTCGCCGCAGGTTTTTATAGCGTCAGGTACCCCCATATATTACCTAATAAAGGTTTAACCCCCTTGATCGACCCCCAGATAACCCTTTCACCCCCTAGCACCACTGTCGCTAAGCGATCGTTTTTCTGATCGCTGTTTTATTGTCGGTGATGCCGATCGGTAGCCAGTTATTTTTTTTAGGTTCGACGTAGGTTTTTATAGCGTCAGGTACCCCCATATATTACCTAATAAAGGTTTAACCCCCTTGATCACCCCTCAGGTAACCCTTTCACCCCCTATCACCACTGTCGCTAAGCAATTGTTTTTCTGATCGCTGTCTTATTGTCGATGATGCCGATAGGTAGCCAGTTATTTTTTTTAGGTTCGCCGCAGGTTTTTATTCCGTCGGGTACCCCATATATTACCTAATAAAGGTTTAACCCCCTTGATCGCCCCCCAGGTAACCCTTTCACCCTCTATCACTACTGTCGCTAAGCGATCGTTTTTCTGATCGCTGTCTTATTGTCGATGATGCCAATAGGTAGCCAGTTATTTTTTTTAGGTTTGCAGCAGGTTTTTATAGCGTCAGGTACCCCCATATATTACCTAATAAAGGTTTAACCCCCCTGATCGCCCCCCAGATAACCCTTTCACCCCCTAGCACCACTGCCACTAAGCGATCGTTTTTCTGATCGCTGTTTTATTGTCGGTGATGCCGATCGGTAGCCAGTTATTTTATTTAGGTACGCCGCAGGTTTTTATAGCGTCAGGTACCCCCATATATTACCTAATAAAGGTTTAACCCCCTTGATCGCCCCCCAGATAACCCTTTCACCCCCTAGCACCACTGTCGCTAAGCGATCGTTTTTCTGATCGCTGTTTTATTGTCGGTGATGCCGATCGGTAGCCAGTTATTTTTTTTAGGTTCGCCGCAGGTTTTTATAGCGTCAGGTACCCCCATATATTACCTAATAAAGGTTTAACCCCCTTGATCACCCCCCAGGTAACCCTTTCACCCCCTATCACCACTGTCGCTAAGCGATCGTTTTTCTGATCGCTGTCTTATTGTCGGTGATGCCGATAGGTAGCCAGTTATTTTTTTTAGGTTCACCGCAGGTTTTTATAGCGTCAGGTACCCCCATATATTACCTAATAAAGGATTAACCCTCTTGATCGCCCCCCAGGTAACCCTTTCACCCCCTATCACCACTGTCGCTAAGCAATCGTTTTTCTGATCGCTGTCTTATTGTCGGTGATGCCGATAGGTAGCCAGTTATTTTTTTTTAGGTTCACCGCAGGTTTTTATAGCGTCAGGTACCCCCATATATTACCTAATAAAGGTTTAACCCCCTTGATCATCCCCCAGGTAACCCTTTCACCCCCTATCACCACTGTCGCTAAGCGATCGTTTTTCTGATCACTGTCTTATTGTCGGTGATGCCGATAGGTAGCCAGTTATTTTTTTAGGTTCGCCGCAGGTTTTTATAGCGTCAGGTCCCCCCATATATTACCTAATAAAGGTTTAACCCCCCTGATCGCCCCCCAGATAACCCTTTCACCCCCTAGCACCACTGTCGCTAAGCGATCGTTTTTCTGATCGCTGTTTTATTGTCGGTGATGCCGATTCGGTAGCCAGTTATTTTTTTTAGGTTCGCCACAGGTTTTTATAGCGTCGGGTACCCCCATATATTACCTAATAAAGGTTTAACCCCCTTGATCGCCCCTCAGGTAATCCTTTCACCCCCTATCACCACTGTCGCTAAACAATCGTTTTTCTGATCGCTGTCTTATTGTCGGTGATGCCGATAGGTAGCCAGTTATTTTTTTAGGTTCGCCGCAGGTTTTTATAGCGTCAGGTACCCCCATATATTACCTAATAAAGGTTTAACCCCCCTGATCGCCCCCCAGATAACCCTTTCACCCCCTAGCACCACTGTCACTAAGCGATCGTTTTTCTGATCGCTGTTTTATTGTCGTGATGCCGATCGGTAGCCAGTTATTTTTTTTAGGTTCGCCGCAGGTTTTTATAGCGTCAGGTACCCCCATATATTACCTAATAAAGGTTTAACCCCCTTGATCGCCCCCCAGATAAACCTTTCACCCCCTAGCACCACTGTCGCTAAGCGATCGTTTTTCTGATCGCTGTTTTATTGTCTGTGATGCCGATCGGTAGCCAGTTATTTTTTTTAGGTTCACCGCAGGTTTTTATAGCGTCAGGTACCCCCATATATTACCTAATAAAGGTTTAACCCCCTTGATCGCCCCCCAGGTAACCCTTTCACCCCCTATCACCACTGTCGCTAAGCGATCGTTTTTCTGATCGCTGTTTTATTGTCTGTGATGCCGATCGGTAGCCAGTTATTTTTTTTAGGTTCACCGCAGGTTTTTATAGCGTCAGGTACCCCCATATATTACCTAATAAAGGTTTAACCCCCTTGATCGCCCCCCAGGTAACCCTTTCACCCCCTATCACCACTGTCGCTAAGCGATCGTTTTTCTGATCGCTGTCTTATTGTCGATGATGCCGATAGGTAGCCAGTTATTTTTTTTAGGTTCGACGCAGGTTTTTATAGCGTCAGGTACCCCCATATATTACCTAATAAAGGTTTAACCCCCTTGATCGCCCCCAGATAACCCTTTCACCCCCTAGCACCACTGTCGCTAAGCGATCGTTTTTCTGATCGCTGTTTTATTGTCGGTGATGCCGATCGGTAGCCAGTTATTTTTTTTAGGTTCGCCGCAGGTTTTTATAGCGTCAGGTACCCCCATATATTACCTAATAAAGGTTTAACCCCCTTAATCACCCCCCAGGTAACTCTTTCACCCCCTATCACCACTGTCGCTAAGCGATCGTTTTTCTGATCACTGTCTTATTGTCGGTGATGCCGATCGGTAGCCAGTTATTTTTTTTAGGTTTGACGCAGGTTTTTATAGCGTCAGGTACCCCCATATATTACCTAATAAAGGTTTAACCCCCTTGATCACCCCCAGGTAACCCTTTCACCCCCTATCACCACTGTCGCTAAGCGATTGTTTTTCTGATCGCTGTCTTATTGTCGATGATGCCGATAGGTAGCCAGTTATTTTTTTTAGGTTCGCCGCAGGTTTTTATAGCGTCGGGTACCCCCATATATTACCTAATAAAGGTTTAACCTCCTTGATCGCCCCCCAGGTAACCCTTTCACCCCCTATCACCACTGTCGCTAAGCGATCGTTTTTCTGATCGCTGTCTTATTGTCGATGATGCCGATAGGTAGCCAGTTATTTTTTTAGGTTCGCCGCAGGTTTTTATAGCGTCAGGTACCCCCATATATTACCTAATAAAGGTTTAACCCCCTTGATCATCCCCCAGGTAACCCTTTCACCCCCTATCACCACTGTCGCTAAGGGATCGTTTTTCTGATCACTGTCTTATTGTCGGTGATGCCGATAGGTAGCCAGTTTTTTTTTAGAATCGCCGCAGGTTTTTATAGCGTCAGGTACCCCCATATATTACCTAATAAAGGTTTAACCCCCTTGATCGCCCCCCAGATAACCATTTCACCCCCTAGCACCACTGTCGCTAAGCGATCGTTTTTCTGATCGCTGTTTTATTGTCACTGATGCCGATCGGTAGCCAGTTATTTTTTTTAGGTTCACCGCAGGTTTTTATAGCGTCAGGTACCCCCATATATTACCTAATAAAGGTTTAACCCCCTTGATCGCCCCCCAGGTAACCCGTTCACCCCCTATCACCACTGTCGCTAAGCGATCATTTTTCTGATCGCTGTTTTATTGTCTGTGATGCCGATCGGTAGCCAGTTATTTTTTTTAGGTTCACCGCAGGTTTTTATAGCGTCAGGTACCCCCATATATTACCTAATAAAGGTTTACCCCCCTGATCGCCCCCCAGATAACCCTTTCACCCCCTAGCACCACTGCCACTAAGCGATCGTTTTTCTGATCGCTGTTTTATTGTCGTGATGCCGATCGGTAGCCAGTTATTTTTTTTAGGTTCGCCGCAGGTTTTTATAGAGTCAGGTACCCCCATATATTACCTAATAAAGGTTTAACCCCCTTGATTGCCCCCCAGATAACCCTTTCACCCCCTAGCACCACTGTCGCTAAGCGATCGTTTTTCTGATCGCTGTTTTATTTTCTGTGATGCCGATTGGTAGCCAGTTATTTTTTTTAAGTTCACCGCAGGTTTTTATAGCGTCAGGTACCCCCATATATTACCTAATAAAGGTTTAACCCCCTTGATCGCCCCCCAGGTAACCTTTTCACCCCCTATCACCACTATCACTAAGCGATCGTTTTTCTGATCGCTGTCTTATTGTCGATGATGCCGATAGGTAGCCAGTTATTTTTTTTAGGTTCGCCGCAGGTTTTTATAGCGTCAGGTACCCCCATATATTACCTAATAAAGGTTTAACCCCCTTGATCGCCCCCCAGATAACCCTTTCACCCCCTAGCACCACTGTCGCTAAGCGATCGTTTTTCTGATCACTGTCTTATTTTCGGTGATGCCGATAGGTAGCCAGTTATTTTTTTTAGGTTCGCCGCAGGTTTTTATACCGTCGGGTACCCCATATATTACCTAATAAAGGTTTAACCCCCTTGATCGCCCCCCAGGTAACCCTTTCACCCTCTATCACTACTGTCGCTAAGCGATCGTTTTTCTGATCGCTGTCTTATTGTCGATGATGCCAATAGGTAGCCAGTTATTTTTTTTAGGTTTGCAGCAGGTTTTTATAGCGTCAGGTACCCCCATATATTACCTAATAAAGGTTTAACCCCCCTGATCGCCCCCCAGATAACCCTTTCACCCCCTAGCACCACTGCCACTAAGCGATCGTTTTTCTGATCGCTGTTTTATTGTCGGTGATGCCGATCGGTAGCCAGTTATTTTATTTAGGTACGCCGCAGGTTTTTATAGCGTCAGGTACCCCCATATATTACCTAATAAAGGTTTAACCCCCTTGATCGCCCCCCAGATAACCCTTTCACCCCCTAGCACCACTGTCGCTAAGCGATCGTTTTTCTGATCGCTGTTTTATTGTCGGTGATGCCGATCGGTAGCCAGTTATTTTTTTTAGGTTCGCCGCAGGTTTTTATAGCGTCAGGTACCCCCATATATTACCTAATAAAGGTTTAACCCCCTTGATTGACCCCCAGATAACCCTTTCACCCCCTAGCACCACTGTCGCTAAGCGATCATTTTTCTGATCGCTGTTTTATTGTCACTGATGCCGATCGGTAGCCAGTTATTTTTTTTAGGTTCACCGCAGGTTTTTATAGCGTCAGGTACCCCCATATATTACCTAATAAAGGTTTAACCCCCTTGATCGCCCCCCAGGTAACCCTTTCACCCCCTATCACCACTGTCGCTAAGCGATCGTTTTTCTGATCGCTGTTTTATTGTCTGTGATGCCGATCGGTAGCCAGTTATTTTTTTTAGGTTCACCGCAGGTTTTTATAGCGTCAGGTACCCCCATATATTACCTAATAAAGGTTTAACCCCCTTGATCGCCCCCCAGGTAACCCTTTCACCCCCTATCACCACTGTCGCTAAGCGATCGTTTTTCTGATCGCTGTCTTATTGTCGATGATGCCGATAGGTAGCCAGTTATTTTTTTTAGGTTCGACGCAGGTTTTTATAGCGTCAGGTACCCCCATATATTACCTAATAAAGGTTTAACCCCCTTGATCGCCCCCCAGATAACCCTTTCACCCCCTAGCACCACTGTCGCTAAGCGATTGTTTTTCTGATCGCTGTTTTATTGTCGGTGATGCCGATCGGTAGCCAGTTATTTTTTTTAGGTTCACCGCAGGTTTTTATAGCGTCAGGTACCCCCATATATTACCTAATAAAGGTTTAACCCCCTTGATCGCCCCCCAGGTAACTCTTTCACCCCCTATCACCACTGTCGCTAAGCGATCGTTTTTCTGATCACTGTCTTATTGTCGGTGATGCCGATAGGTAGCCAGTTATTTTTTTTAGGTTCGCCGCAGGTTTTTATAGCGTCAGGTACCCCCATATATTACCTAATAAAGGATTAACCCTCTTGATCGCCCCCCAGGTAACCCTTTCACCCCCTATCACCACTGTCGCTAAGCAATCGTTTTTCTGATCGCTGTCTTATTGTCGGTGATGCCGATAGGTAGCCAGTTATTTTTTTTTAGGTTCACCGCAGGTTTTTATAGCGTCAGGTACCCCCATATATTACCTAATAAAGGTTTAACCCCCTTGATCATCCCCCAGGTAACCCTTTCACCCCCTATCACCACTGTCGCTAAGCGATCGTTTTTCTGATCACTGTCTTATTGTCGGTGATGCCGATAGGTAGCCAGTTATTTTTTTAGGTTCGCCGCAGGTTTTTATAGCGTCAGGTCCCCCCATATATTACCTAATAAAGGTTTAACCCCCCTGATCGCCCCCCAGATAACCCTTTCACCCCCTAGCACCACTGTCGCTAAGCGATCGTTTTTCTGATCGCTGTTTTATTGTCGGTGATGCCGATTCGGTAGCCAGTTATTTTTTTTAGGTTCGCCACAGGTTTTTATAGCGTCGGGTACCCCCATATATTACCTAATAAAGGTTTAACCCCCTTGATCGCCCCTCAGGTAATCCTTTCACCCCCTATCACCACTGTCGCTAAACAATCGTTTTTCTGATCGCTGTCTTATTGTCGGTGATGCCGATAGGTAGCCAGTTATTTTTTTAGGTTCGCCGCAGGTTTTTATAGCGTCAGGTACCCCCATATATTACCTAATAAAGGTTTAACCCCCCTGATCGCCCCCCAGATAACCCTTTCACCCCCTAGCACCACTGTCACTAAGCGATCGTTTTTCTGATCGCTGTTTTATTGTCGTGATGCCGATCGGTAGCCAGTTATTTTTTTTAGGTTCGCCGCAGGTTTTTATAGCGTCAGGTACCCCCATATATTACCTAATAAAGGTTTAACCCCCTTGATCGCCCCCCAGATAAACCTTTCACCCCCTAGCACCACTGTCGCTAAGCGATCGTTTTTCTGATCGCTGTTTTATTGTCTGTGATGCCGATCGGTAGCCAGTTATTTTTTTTAGGTTCACCGCAGGTTTTTATAGCGTCAGGTACCCCCATATATTACCTAATAAAGGTTTAACCCCCTTGATCGCCCCCCAGGTAACCCTTTCACCCCCTATCACCACTGTCGCTAAGCGATCGTTTTTCTGATCGCTGTTTTATTGTCTGTGATGCCGATCGGTAGCCAGTTATTTTTTTTAGGTTCACCGCAGGTTTTTATAGCGTCAGGTACCCCCATATATTACCTAATAAAGGTTTAACCCCCTTGATCGCCCCCCAGGTAACCCTTTCACCCCCTATCACCACTGTCGCTAAGCGATCGTTTTTCTGATCGCTGTCTTATTGTCGATGATGCCGATAGGTAGCCAGTTATTTTTTTTAGGTTCGACGCAGGTTTTTATAGCGTCAGGTACCCCCATATATTACCTAATAAAGGTTTAACCCCCTTGATCGCCCCCAGATAACCCTTTCACCCCCTAGCACCACTGTCGCTAAGCGATCGTTTTTCTGATCGCTGTTTTATTGTCGGTGATGCCGATCGGTAGCCAGTTATTTTTTTTAGGTTCGCCGCAGGTTTTTATAGCGTCAGGTACCCCCATATATTACCTAATAAAGGTTTAACCCCCTTAATCACCCCCCAGGTAACTCTTTCACCCCCTATCACCACTGTCGCTAAGCGATCGTTTTTCTGATCACTGTCTTATTGTCGGTGATGCCGATCGGTAGCCAGTTATTTTTTTTAGGTTTGACGCAGGTTTTTATAGCGTCAGGTACCCCCATATATTACCTAATAAAGGTTTAACCCCCTTGATCACCCCCAGGTAACCCTTTCACCCCCTATCACCACTGTCGCTAAGCGATTGTTTTTCTGATCGCTGTCTTATTGTCGATGATGCCGATAGGTAGCCAGTTATTTTTTTTAGGTTCGCCGCAGGTTTTTATAGCGTCGGGTACCCCCATATATTACCTAATAAAGGTTTAACCTCCTTGATCGCCCCCCAGGTAACCCTTTCACCCCCTATCACCACTGTCGCTAAGCGATCGTTTTTCTGATCGCTGTCTTATTGTCGATGATGCCGATAGGTAGCCAGTTATTTTTTTAGGTTCGCCGCAGGTTTTTATAGCGTCAGGTACCCCCATATATTACCTAATAAAGGTTTAACCCCCTTGATCATCCCCCAGGTAACCCTTTCACCCCCTATCACCACTGTCGCTAAGGGATCGTTTTTCTGATCACTGTCTTATTGTCGGTGATGCCGATAGGTAGCCAGTTTTTTTTTAGAATCGCCGCAGGTTTTTATAGCGTCAGGTACCCCCATATATTACCTAATAAAGGTTTAACCCCCTTGATCGCCCCCCAGATAACCATTTCACCCCCTAGCACCACTGTCGCTAAGCGATCGTTTTTCTGATCGCTGTTTTATTGTCACTGATGCCGATCGGTAGCCAGTTATTTTTTTTAGGTTCACCGCAGGTTTTTATAGCGTCAGGTACCCCCATATATTACCTAATAAAGGTTTAACCCCCTTGATCGCCCCCCAGGTAACCCGTTCACCCCCTATCACCACTGTCGCTAAGCGATCATTTTTCTGATCGCTGTTTTATTGTCTGTGATGCCGATCGGTAGCCAGTTATTTTTTTTAGGTTCACCGCAGGTTTTTATAGCGTCAGGTACCCCCATATATTACCTAATAAAGGTTTACCCCCCTGATCGCCCCCCAGATAACCCTTTCACCCCCTAGCACCACTGCCACTAAGCGATCGTTTTTCTGATCGCTGTTTTATTGTCGTGATGCCGATCGGTAGCCAGTTATTTTTTTTAGGTTCGCCGCAGGTTTTTATAGAGTCAGGTACCCCCATATATTACCTAATAAAGGTTTAACCCCCTTGATTGCCCCCCAGATAACCCTTTCACCCCCTAGCACCACTGTCGCTAAGCGATCGTTTTTCTGATCGCTGTTTTATTTTCTGTGATGCCGATTGGTAGCCAGTTATTTTTTTTAAGTTCACCGCAGGTTTTTATAGCGTCAGGTACCCCCATATATTACCTAATAAAGGTTTAACCCCCTTGATCGCCCCCCAGGTAACCTTTTCACCCCCTATCACCACTATCACTAAGCGATCGTTTTTCTGATCGCTGTCTTATTGTCGATGATGCCGATAGGTAGCCAGTTATTTTTTTTAGGTTCGCCGCAGGTTTTTATAGCGTCAGGTACCCCCATATATTACCTAATAAAGGTTTAACCCCCTTGATCGCCCCCCAGATAACCCTTTCACCCCCTAGCACCACTGTCGCTAAGCGATCGTTTTTCTGATCACTGTCTTATTTTCGGTGATGCCGATAGGTAGCCAGTTATTTTTTTTAGGTTCGCCGCAGGTTTTTATACCGTCGGGTACCCCATATATTACCTAATAAAGGTTTAACCCCCTTGATCGCCCCCCAGGTAACCCTTTCACCCTCTATCACTACTGTCGCTAAGCGATCGTTTTTCTGATCGCTGTCTTATTGTCGATGATGCCAATAGGTAGCCAGTTATTTTTTTTAGGTTTGCAGCAGGTTTTTATAGCGTCAGGTACCCCCATATATTACCTAATAAAGGTTTAACCCCCCTGATCGCCCCCCAGATAACCCTTTCACCCCCTAGCACCACTGCCACTAAGCGATCGTTTTTCTGATCGCTGTTTTATTGTCGGTGATGCCGATCGGTAGCCAGTTATTTTATTTAGGTACGCCGCAGGTTTTTATAGCGTCAGGTACCCCCATATATTACCTAATAAAGGTTTAACCCCCTTGATCGCCCCCCAGATAACCCTTTCACCCCCTAGCACCACTGTCGCTAAGCGATCGTTTTTCTGATCGCTGTTTTATTGTCGGTGATGCCGATCGGTAGCCAGTTATTTTTTTTAGGTTCGCCGCAGGTTTTTATAGCGTCAGGTACCCCCATATATTACCTAATAAAGGTTTAACCCCCTTGATTGACCCCCAGATAACCCTTTCACCCCCTAGCACCACTGTCGCTAAGCGATCATTTTTCTGATCGCTGTTTTATTGTCACTGATGCCGATCGGTAGCCAGTTATTTTTTTTAGGTTCACCGCAGGTTTTTATAGCGTCAGGTACCCCCATATATTACCTAATAAAGGTTTAACCCCCTTGATCGCCCCCCAGGTAACCCTTTCACCCCCTATCACCACTGTCGCTAAGCGATCGTTTTTCTGATCGCTGTTTTATTGTCTGTGATGCCGATCGGTAGCCAGTTATTTTTTTTAGGTTCACCGCAGGTTTTTATAGCGTCAGGTACCCCCATATATTACCTAATAAAGGTTTAACCCCCTTGATCGCCCCCCAGGTAACCCTTTCACCCCCTATCACCACTGTCGCTAAGCGATCGTTTTTCTGATCGCTGTCTTATTGTCGATGATGCCGATAGGTAGCCAGTTATTTTTTTTAGGTTCGACGCAGGTTTTTATAGCGTCAGGTACCCCCATATATTACCTAATAAAGGTTTAACCCCCTTGATCGCCCCCCAGATAACCCTTTCACCCCCTAGCACCACTGTCGCTAAGCGATTGTTTTTCTGATCGCTGTTTTATTGTCGGTGATGCCGATCGGTAGCCAGTTATTTTTTTTAGGTTCACCGCAGGTTTTTATAGCGTCAGGTACCCCCATATATTACCTAATAAAGGTTTAACCCCCTTGATCGCCCCCCAGGTAACTCTTTCACCCCCTATCACCACTGTCGCTAAGCGATCGTTTTTCTGATCACTGTCTTATTGTCGGTGATGCCGATAGGTAGCCAGTTATTTTTTTTAGGTTCGCCGCAGGTTTTTATAGCATCAGGTACCCCCATACATTACCTAATAAAGGTTTAACCCCCTTGATCGCCCCCCAGATAACCCTTTCACCCCCTAGCACCACTGTCGCTAAGCGATCGTTTTTCTGATCACTGTTTTATTGTCGGTGATGCCGATCGGTAGCCAGTTATTTTTTTTAGGTTCGCCGCAGGTTTTTATAGCGTCAGGTACCCCCATATATTACCTAATAAAGGTTTAACCCCCTTGATCACCCCCCAGGTAACCCTTTCACCCCCTAGCACCACTGTCGCTAAGCGATCGTTTTTCTGATCGCTGTTTTATTGTCGGTAATGCCGATCGGTAGCCAGTTATTTTTTTTAGGTTTGACGCAGGTTTTTATAGCGTCAGGTACCCCCATATATTACCTAATAAAGGTTTAACCCCCTTGATCACCCCCCAGGTAACCCTTTCACCCCCTATCACCACTGTCGCTAAGCGATTGTTTTTCTGATCGCTGTCTTATTGTCGATGATGCCGATAGGTAGCCAGTTATTTTTTTTAGGTTCGCCGCAGGTTTTTATAGCGTCAGGTACCCCCATATATTACCTAATAAAGGTTTAACCCCCTTGATCGCCCCCCAGATAACCCTTTCACCCCCTAGCACCACTGTCGCTAAGCGATCATTTTTCTGATCGCTGTTTTATTGTCGGTGATGCCGATCGGTAGCCAGTTATTTTTTTTAGGTTCGCCGCAGGTTTTTATAGCGTCAGGTACCCCCATATATTACCTAATAAAGGTTTAACCCCCTTGATCACCCCCCAGGTAACCCTTTCACCCCCTATCACCACTGTCGCTAAGCGATCGTTTTTCTGATCACTGTCTTATTGTCGGTGATGCCGATAGGTAGCCAGTTATTTTTTTTAGGTTCGCCGCAGGTTTTTATACCGTCGGGTACCCCATATATTACCTAATAAAGGTTTAACCCCCTTGATCGCCCCCCAGGTAACCCTTTCACCCTCTATCACTACTGTCGCTAAGCGATCGTTTTTCTGATCGCTGTCTTATTGTCGATGATGCCAATAGGTAGCCAGTTATTTTTTTTAGGTTTGCAGCAGGTTTTTATAGCGTCAGGTACCCCCATATATTACCTAATAAAGGTTTAACCCCCCTGATCGCCCCCCAGATAACCCTTTCACCCCCTAGCACCACTGCCACTAAGCGATCGTTTTTCTGATCGCTGTTTTATTGTCGGTGATGCCGATCGGTAGCCAGTTATTTTATTTAGGTACGCCGCAGGTTTTTATAGCGTCAGGTACCCCCATATATTACCTAATAAAGGTTTAACCCCCTTGATCGCCCCCCAGATATCCCTTTCACCCCCTAGCACCACTGTCACTAAGCGATCGTTTTTCTGATCGCTGTTTTATTGTCGGTGATGCCGATCGGTAGCCAGTTATTTTTTTTAGGTTCGCCGCAGGTTTTTATAGCATCAGGTACCCCCATATATTACCTAATAAAGGTTTAACCCCCTTGATCGACCCCCAGATAACCCTTTCACCCCCTAGCACCACTGTCGCTAAGCGATCGTTTTTCTGATCGCTGTTTTATTGTCGGTGATGCCGATCGGTAGCCAGTTATTTTTTTTAGGTTCGACGCAGGTTTTTATAGCGTCAGGTACCCCCATATATTACCTAATAAAGGTTTAACCCCCTTGATCACCCCTCAGGTAACCCTTTCACCCCCTATCACCACTGTCGCTAAGCAATTGTTTTTCTGATCGCTGTCTTATTGTCGATGATGCCGATAGGTAGCCAGTTATTTTTTTTAGGTTCGCCGCAGGTTTTTATACCGTCGGGTACCCCATATATTACCTAATAAAGGTTTAACCCCCTTGATCGCCCCCCAGGTAACCCTTTCACCCTCTATCACTACTGTCGCTAAGCGATCGTTTTTCTGATCGCTGTCTTATTGTCGATGATGCCAATAGGTAGCCAGTTGTTTTTTTTAGGTTTGCAGCAGCTTTTTATAGCGTCAGGTACCCCCATATATTACCTAATAAAGGTTTAACCCCCCTGATTGCCCCCCAGATAACCCTTTCACCCCCTAGCACCACTGCCACTAAGCGATCGTTTTTCTGATCGCTGTTTTATTGTCGGTGATGCCGATCGGTAGCCAGTTATTTTATTTAGGTACGCCGCAGGTTTTTATAGCGTCAGGTACCCCCATATATTACCTAATAAAGGTTTAACCCCCTTGATCGCCCCCCAGATAAACCTTTCACCCCCTAGCACCACTGTCGCTAAGCGATAGTTTTTCTGATCGCTGTTTTATTGTCGGTGATGCCGATCGGTAGCCAGTTATTTTTTTTAGGTTCGCCGCAGGTTTTTATAGCGTCAGGTACCCCCATATATTACCTAATAAAGGTTTAACCCCCTTGATCACCCCCCAGGTAACCCTTTCACCCCCTATCACCACTGTCGCTAAGCGATCGTTTTTCTGATCGCTGTCTTATTGTCGATGATGCTGATAGGTAGCCAGTTATTTTTTTTAGGTTCGCCGCAGGTTTTTATAGCGTCAGGTACCCCCATATATTACCTAATAAAGGTTTAACCCCCTTGATTGACCCCCAGATAACCCTTTCACCCCCTAGCACCACTGTCGCTAAGCGATCGTTTTTCTGATAGCTGTTTTATTGTCACTGATGCCGATCGGTAGCCAGTTATTTTTTTTAGGTTCACCGCAGGTTTTTATAGCGTCAGGTACCCCCATATATTACCTAATAAAGGTTTAACCCCCTTGATTGCCCCCCAGGTAACCCTTTCACCCCCTATCACCACTGTCGCTAAGCGATCGTTTTTCTGATCGCTGTCTTATTGTCGATGATGCCGATAGGTAGCCAGTTATTTTTTTTAGGTTCGCCGCAGGTTTTTATAGCGTCAGGTACCCCCATATATTACCTAATAAAGGTTTAACCCCCTTGATTGACCCCCAGATAACCCTTTCACCCCCTAGCACCACTGTCGCTAAGCGATCGTTTTTCTGATCGCTGTTTTATTGTCACTGATGCCGATCGGTAGCCAGTTATTTTTTTTAGGTTCACCGCAGGTTTTTATAGCGTCAGGTACCCCCATATATTACCTAATAAAGGTTTAACCCCCTTGATCGCCCCCCAGGTAACCCTTTCACCCCCTATCACCACTGTCGCTAAGCGATCGTTTTTCTGATCGCTGTTTTATTGTCTGTGATGCCGATCGGTAGGCAGTTATTTTTTTAGGTTCACCGCAGGTTTTTATAGCGTCAGGTACCCCCATATATTACCTAATAAAGGTTTAACCCCCTTGATCGCCCCCCAGATAACCCTTTCACCCCCTAGCACCACTGTCGCTAAGCGATCGTTTTTCTGATCACTGTTTTATTGTCGGTGATGCCGATCGGTAGCCAGTTATTTTTTTTAGGTTCGCCGCAGGTTTTTATAGCGTCAGGTACCCCCATATATTACCTAATAAAGTTTTAACCCCCTTGATCACCCCCCAGGTAACCCTTTCACCCCCTAGCACCACTGTCGCTAAGCGATCGTTTTTCTGATCGCTGTTTTATTGTCGGTAATGGCGATCGGTAGCCAGTTATTTTTTTTAGGTTTGACGCAGGTTTTTATAGCGTCAGGTACCCCCATATATTACCTAATAAAGGTTTAACCCCCTTGATCACCCCCCAGGTAACCCTTTCACCCCCTATCACCACTGTCGCTAAGCGATTGTTTTTCTGATCGCTGTCTTATTGTCGATGATGCCGATAGGTAGCCAGTTATTTTTTTTAGGTTCGCCGCAGGTTTTTATAGCGTCGGGTACCCCCATATATTACCTAATAAAGGTTTAACCCCCTTGATCGCCCCCCAGGTAACCCTTTCACCCCCTATCACCACTGTCGCTAAGCGATCGTTTTTCTGATCGCTGTCTTATTGTCGATGATTCCGATAGGTAGCCAGTTATTTTTTTTAGGTTCGCCGCAGGTTTTTATAGCGTCAGGTACCCCCATATATTACCTAATAAAGGTTTAACCCCCTTGATCGCCCCCAGATAACCCTTTCACCCCCTAGCACCACTGTCGCTAAGCGATCATTTTTCTGATCGCTGTTTTATTGTCGGTGATGCCGATCGGTAGCCAGTTATTTTTTTTAGGTTCGCCACAGGTTTTTATAGCGTCAGGTACCCCCATATATTACCTAATAAAGGTTTAACCCCCTTGATCGCCCCCCAGATAACCCTTTCACCCCCTAGCACCACTGTCGCTAAGCGATCATTTTTCTGATCGCTGTTTTATTGTCGGTGATGCCGATCGGTAGCCAGTTATTTTTTTTAGGTTCGCCACAGGTTTTTATAGCGTCAGGTACCCCCATATATTACCTAATAAAGGTTTAACCCCCTTGATCACCCCCCAGGTAACCCTTTCACCCCCTATCACCACTGTCGCTAAGCGATCGTTTTTCTGATCACTGTCTTATTGTCGGTGATGCCGATAGGTAGCCAGTTATTTTTTTTAGGTTCGCCGCAGGTTTTTATACCGTCGGGTACCCCATATATTACCTAATAAAGGTTTAACCCCCTTGATCGCCCCCCAGGTAACCCTTTCACCCTCTATCACTACTGTCGCTAAGCGATCGTTTTTCTGATCGCTGTCTTATTGTCGATGATGCCAATAGGTAGCCAGTTATTTTTTTTAGGTTTGCAGCAGGTTTTTATAGCGTCAGGTACCCCCATATATTACCTAATAAAGGTTTAACCCCACTGATCGCCCCCCAGATAACCCTTTCACCCCCTAGCACCACTGCCACTAAGCAATCGTTTTTCTGATCGCTGTTTTATTGTCGGTGATGCCGATCGGTAGCCAGTTATTTTATTTAGGTACGCCGCAGGTTTTTATAGCGTCAGGTACCCCCATATATTACCTAATAAAGCTTTAACCCCCTTGATCGCCCCCCAGATAACCCTTTCACCCCCTAGCACCACTGTCACTAAGCGATCGTTTTTCTGATCGCTGTTTTATTGTCGGTGATGCCGATCGGTAGCCAGTTATATTTTTTAGGTTCGCCGCAGGTTTTTATAGCATCAGGTACCCCCATATATTACCTAATAAAGGTTTAACCCCCTTGATCGCCCCCCAGGTAACCCTTTCACCCCCTAGCACCACTGTCGCTAAGCGATCGTTTTTCTGATCGCTGTCTTATTGTCGATGATGCCGATAGGTAGCCAGTTATTTTTTTTAGGTTCGCCGCAGGTTTTTATACCGTCGGGTACCCCATATATTACCTAATAAAGGTTTAACCCCCTTGATCGCCCCCCAGGTAACCCTTTCACCCTCTATCATTACTGTCGCTAAGCGATCGTTTTTCTGATCGCTGTCTTATTGTCGATGATGCCAATAGGTAGCCAGTTATTTTTTTTAGGTTTGCAGCAGGTTTTTATAGCGTCAGGTACCCCCATATATTACCTAATAAAGGTTTAACCCCCCTGATCGCCCCCCAGATAACCCTTTCACCCCCTAGCACCACTGCCACTAAGCGATCGTTTTTCTGATCGCTGTTTTATTGTCGGTGATGCCGATCGGTAGCCAGTTATTTTATTTAGGTACGCCGCAGGTTTTTATAGCGTCAGGTACCCCCATATATTACCTAATAAAGGTTTAACCCCCTTGATCGCCCCCCAGATAAACCTTTCACCCCCTAGCACCACTGTCGCTAAGCGATCGTTTTTCTGATCGCTGTTTTATTGTCGGTGATGCCGATCGGTAGCCAGTTATTTTTTTTAGGTTCGCCGCAGGTTTTTATAGCGTCAGGTACCCCCATATATTACCTAATAAAGGTTTAACCCCCTTGATCACCCCCCAGGTAACCCTTTCACCCCCTATCACCACTGTCGCTAAGCGATCGTTTTTCTGATCGCTGTCTTATTGTCGATGATGCCGATAGGTAGCCAGTTATTTTTTTTAGGTTCGCCACAGGTTTTTATAGCGTCAGGTACCCCCATATATTACCTAATAAAGGTTTAACCCCCTTGATCACCCCCCAGGTAACCCTTTCACCCCCTATCACCACTGTCGCTAAGCGATCGTTTTTCTGATCGCTGTCTTATTGTCGGTGATGCCGATAGGTAGCCAGTTATTTTTTTTAGGTTCACCGCAGGTTTTTATAGCGTCAGGTACCCCCATATATTACCTAATAAAGGTTTAACACCCTTGATCGACCCCCAGATAACCCTTTTTACCGCCTAGCACCACTGTCGCTAAGCGATCGTTTTTCTGATCGCTGTTTTATTGTCAGTGATGCCGATCGGTAGCCAGTTATTTTTTTTAGGTTCGCCGCAGGTTTTTATAGCGTCAGGTACCCCCATATATTACCTAATAAAGGTTTAACCCCCTTGATCACCCCCAGGTAACCCTTTCACCCCCTATCACCACTGTCGCTAAGCGATTGTTTTTCTGATCGCTGTCTTATTGTCGATGATGCCGATAGGTAGCCAGTTATTTTTTTTAGGTTCGCCGCAGGTTTTTATAGCGTCGGGTACCCCCATATATTACCTAATAAAGGTTTAACCCCCTTGATCGCCCCCCAGGTAAACCTTTCACCCCTATCACCACTGTCGCTAAGCGATCGTTTTTCTGATCGCTGTCTTATTGTCGATGATGCCGATAGGTAGCCAGTTATTTTTTTTAGGTTCGCCGCAGGTTTTTATAGCGTCAGGTACCCCCATATATTACCTTATAAAGGTTTAACCCCCTTGATCGCCCCCCCAGATAACCCTTTCACCCCCTAGCACCACTGTCGCTAAACGATCATTTTTCTGATCGCTGTTTTATTGTCGGTGATGCCGATCGGTAGCCAGTTATTTTTTTTTGGTTCACCGCAGGTTTTTATAGCGTCAGGTACCCCCATATATTACCTAATAAAGGTTTAACCCCCTTGATCGCCCCCCAGGTAACCCTTTCACCCCCTATCACCACTGTCGCTAAGCGATCGTTTTTCTGATCACTGTCTTATTGTCGATGATGCCGATAGGTAGCCAGTTATTTTATTAGGTTCGCCGCAGGTTTTTATAGCGTCAGGTACCCCCATATATTACCTAATAAAGGATTAACCGCCTTGATCGCCCCCCAGGTAACCCTTTCACCCCCTAGCACCACTGTCGCTAAGCGATCGTTTTTCTGATCGCTGTTTTATTGTCGGTAATGCCGATCGGTAGCCAGTTATTTTTTTTAGGTTTGACGCAGGTTTTTATAGCGTCAGGTACCCCCATATATTACCTAATAAAGGTTTAACCCCCTTGATCACCCCCCAGGTAACCCTTTCACCCCCTATCACCACTGTCGCTAAGCAATTGTTTTTCTGATCGCTGTCTTATTGTCGATGATGCCGATAGGTAGCCAGTTATTTTTTTTAGGTTCGCCGCAGGTTTTTATAGCGTCGGGTACCCCCATATATTACCTAATAAAGGTTTAACCCCCTTGATCGCCCCCCAGGTAACCCTTTCACCCCCTATCACCACTGTCGCTAAGCGATCGTTTTTCTGATCGCTGTCTTATTGTCGATGATGCCGATAGGTAGCCAGTTATTTTTTTAGGTTCGCCGCAGGTTTTTATAGCGTCAGGTACCCCCATATATTACCTAATAAAGGTTTACCCCCCTGATCGCCCCTCAGATAACCCTTTCACCCCCTAGCACCACTGCCACTAAGCGATCGTTTTTCTGATCGCTATTTTATTGTCGTGATGCCGATCGGTAGCCAGTTATTTTTTTTAGGTTCGCCGCAGGTTTTTATAGAGTCAGGTACCCCCATATATTACCTAATAAAGGTTTAACCCCCTTGATCGCCCCCCAGATAACCCTTTCACCCCCTAGCACCACTGTCGCTAAGCGATCGTTTTTCTGATCGCTGTTTTATTTTCTGTGATGCCGATTGGTAGCCAGTTATTTTTTTTAGGTTCACCGCAGGTTTTTATAGCGTCAGGTACCCCCATATATTACCTAATAAAGGTTTAACCCCCTTGATCGCCCCCCAGGTAACCTTTTCACCCCCTATCACCACTGTCACTAAGCGATCGTTTTTCTGATCGCTGTCTTATTGTCGATGATGCCGATAGGTAGCCAGTTATTTTTTTTAGGTTCGCCGCAGGTTTTTATAGCGTCAGGTACCCCCATATATTACCTAATAAAGGTTTAACACCCTTGATCGACCCCCAGATAACCCTTTTTACCGCCTAGCACCACTGTCGCTAAGCGATCGTTTTTCTGATCGCTGTTTTATTGTCAGTGATGCCGATCGGTAGCCAGTTATTTTTTTTAGGTTCGCCGCAGGTTTTTATAGCGTCAGGTACCCCCATATATTACCTAATAAAGGTTTAACCCCCTTGATCACCCCCAGGTAACCCTTTCACCCCCTATCACCACTGTCGCTAAGCGATTGTTTTTCTGATCGCTGTCTTATTGTCGATGATGCCGATAGGTAGCCAGTTATTTTTTTTAGGTTCGCCGCAGGTTTTTATAGCGTCGGGTACCCCCATATATTACCTAATAAAGGTTTAACCCCCTTGATCGCCCCCCAGGTAAACCTTTCACCCCTATCACCACTGTCGCTAAGCGATCGTTTTTCTGATCGCTGTCTTATTGTCGATGATGCCGATAGGTAGCCAGTTATTTTTTTTAGGTTCGCCGCAGGTTTTTATAGCGTCAGGTACCCCCATATATTACCTTATAAAGGTTTAACCCCCTTGATCGCCCCCCCAGATAACCCTTTCACCCCCTAGCACCACTGTCGCTAAACGATCATTTTTCTGATCGCTGTTTTATTGTCGGTGATGCCGATCGGTAGCCAGTTATTTTTTTTTGGTTCACCGCAGGTTTTTATAGCGTCAGGTACCCCCATATATTACCTAATAAAGGTTTAACCCCCTTGATCGCCCCCCAGGTAACCCTTTCACCCCCTATCACCACTGTCGCTAAGCGATCGTTTTTCTGATCACTGTCTTATTGTCGATGATGCCGATAGGTAGCCAGTTATTTTATTAGGTTCGCCGCAGGTTTTTATAGCGTCAGGTACCCCCATATATTACCTAATAAAGGATTAACCGCCTTGATCGCCCCCCAGGTAACCCTTTCACCCCCTAGCACCACTGTCGCTAAGCGATCGTTTTTCTGATCGCTGTTTTATTGTCGGTAATGCCGATCGGTAGCCAGTTATTTTTTTTAGGTTTGACGCAGGTTTTTATAGCGTCAGGTACCCCCATATATTACCTAATAAAGGTTTAACCCCCTTGATCACCCCCCAGGTAACCCTTTCACCCCCTATCACCACTGTCGCTAAGCAATTGTTTTTCTGATCGCTGTCTTATTGTCGATGATGCCGATAGGTAGCCAGTTATTTTTTTTAGGTTCGCCGCAGGTTTTTATAGCGTCGGGTACCCCCATATATTACCTAATAAAGGTTTAACCCCCTTGATCGCCCCCCAGGTAACCCTTTCACCCCCTATCACCACTGTCGCTAAGCGATCGTTTTTCTGATCGCTGTCTTATTGTCGATGATGCCGATAGGTAGCCAGTTATTTTTTTAGGTTCGCCGCAGGTTTTTATAGCGTCAGGTACCCCCATATATTACCTAATAAAGGTTTACCCCCCTGATCGCCCCTCAGATAACCCTTTCACCCCCTAGCACCACTGCCACTAAGCGATCGTTTTTCTGATCGCTATTTTATTGTCGTGATGCCGATCGGTAGCCAGTTATTTTTTTTAGGTTCGCCGCAGGTTTTTATAGAGTCAGGTACCCCCATATATTACCTAATAAAGGTTTAACCCCCTTGATCGCCCCCCAGATAACCCTTTCACCCCCTAGCACCACTGTCGCTAAGCGATCGTTTTTCTGATCGCTGTTTTATTTTCTGTGATGCCGATTGGTAGCCAGTTATTTTTTTTAGGTTCACCGCAGGTTTTTATAGCGTCAGGTACCCCCATATATTACCTAATAAAGGTTTAACCCCCTTGATCGCCCCCCAGGTAACCTTTTCACCCCCTATCACCACTGTCACTAAGCGATCGTTTTTCTGATCGCTGTCTTATTGTCGATGATGCCGATAGGTAGCCAGTTATTTTTTTTAGGTTCGCCGCAGGTTTTTATAGCGTCAGGTACCCCCATATATTACCTAATAAGGGTTTAACCCCCTTGATCGCCCCCCAGATAACCCTTTCACCCCCTAGCACCACTGTCGCTAAGCGATCATTTTTCTGATCGCTGTTTTATTGTCGGTGATGCCGATCGGTAGCCAGTTATTTTTTTTAGGTTCGCCGCAGGTTTTTATAGCGTCAGGTACCCCCATATATTACCTAATAAAGGTTTAACCCCCTTGATCACCCCTCAGGTAAACCTTTCACCCCCTATCACCACTGTCGCTAAGCAATTGTTTTTCTGATCGCTGTCTTATTGTCGATGATGCCGATAGGTAGCCAGTTATTTTTTTTAGGTTCGCCGCAGGTTTTTATACCGTCGGGTACCCCATATATTACCTAATAAAGGTTTAACCCCCTTGATCGCCCCCCAGGTAACCCTTTCACCCTCTATCACTACTGTCGCTAAGCGATCGTTTTTCTGATCGCTGTCTTATTGTCGATGATGCCAATAGGTAGCCAGTTATTTTTTTTAGGTTTGCAGCAGGTTTTTATAGCGTCAGGTACCCCCATATATTACCTAATAAAGGTTTAACCCCCTTGATCGCCCCCCAGATAACCCTTTCACCCCCTAGCACCACTGTCACTAAGCGATCGTTTTTCTGATCGCTGTTTTATTGTCGGTGATGCCGATCGGTAGCCAGTTATTTTTTTTAGGTTCACCGCAGGTTTTTATAGCGTCAGGTACCCCCATATATTACCTAATAAAGGTTTAACCCCCTTGATCACCCCCCAGGTAACCCTTTCACCCCCTATCACCACTGTCGCTAAGCGATCGTTTTTCTGATCGCTGTCTTATTGTCGATGATGCCGATAGGTAGCCAGTTATTTTTTTTAGGTTCGACGCAGGTTTTTATAGCGTCAGGTAGCCCCATATATTACCTAATAAAGGTTTAACCCCCTTGATCACCCCCCAGGTAACCCTTTCACCCCCTATCACCACTGTCGCTAAGCGGTCGTTTTTCTGATCGCTGTCTTATTGTTGGTGATGCCGATAGGTAGCCAGTTATTTTTTTTAGGTTCACCGCAGGTTTTTATAGCGTCAGGTACCCCCATATATTACCTAATAAAGGTTTAACCCCCTTGATCATCCCCCAGGTAACCCTTTCACCCCCTATCACCACTGTCGCTAAGCGATCGTTTTTCTGATCACTGTCTTATTGTCGGTGATGCCGATAGGTAGCCAGTTTTTTTTTTAGAATCGCCGCAGGTTTTTATAGCGTCAGGTACCCCCATATATTACCTAATAAAGGTTTAACCCCCTTGATCGACCCCCAGATAACCCTTTCACCCCCTAGCACCACTGTCGCTAAGCGATCGTTTTTCTGATCGCTGTTTTATTGTCGGTGATGCCGATCGGTAGCCAGTTATTTTTTTTAGGTTCGCCACAGGTTTTTATAGCGTCGGGTACCCCATATATTACCTAATAAAGGTTTAACCCCCTTGATCGCCCCCCAGGTAATCCTTTCACCCCTATCACCACTGTCGCTAAACGATCGTTTTTCTGATCGCTGTCTTATTGTCGGTGATGCCGATAGGTAGCCAGTTATTTTTTTAGGTTCGCCGCAGGTTTTTATAGCGTCAGGTACCCCCATATATTACCTAATAAAGGTTTAACCCCCCTGATCGCCCCCCAGATAACCCTTTCACCCTCTAGCACCACTGTCACTAAGCGATCGTTTTTCTGATCGCTGTTTTATTGTCCGTGATGCCGATCGGTAGCCAGTTATGTTTTTTTAGGTTCGCTGCAGGTTTTTATAGCGTCAGGTACCCCCATATATTACCTAATAAAGGTTTAACCCCCTTGATCGCCCCCCAGATAACCCTTTCACCCCCTAGCACCACTGTCGCTAAGCGATCGTTTTTCTGATCGCTGTTTTATTGTCTGTGATGCCGATCGGTAGCCAGTTATTTTTTTTAGGTTCACCGCAGGTTTTTATAGCGTCAGGTACCCCCATATATTACCTAATAAAGGTTTAACCCCCTTGATCGCTCCCCAGGTAACCCTTTCACCCCCTATCACCACTGTCGCTAAGCGATCGTTTTTCTGATCGCTGTTTTATTGTCTGTGATGCCGATCGGTAGCCAGTTATTTTTTTTAGGTTCACCGCAGGTTTTTATAGCGTCAGGTACCCCCATATATTACCTAATAAAGGTTTAACCCCCTTGATCGCCCCCCAGGTAACTCTTTCACCCCCTATCACCACTGTCGCTAAGCGATCGTTTTTCTGATCGCTGTCTTATTGTCGATGATGCCGATAGGTAGCCAGTTATTTTTTTTAGGTTCGACGCAGGTTTTTATAGCGTCAGGTACCCCCATATATTACCTAATAAAGGTTTAACACCCTTGATCGACCCCCAGATAACCCTTTTTACCGCCTAGCACCACTGTCGCTAAGCGATCGTTTTTCTGATCGCTGTTTTATTGTCAGTGATGCCGATCGGTAGCCAGTTATTTTTTTTAGGTTCGCCGCAGGTTTTTATAGCGTCAGGTACCCCCATATATTACCTAATAAAGGTTTAACCCCCTTGATCACCCCCAGGTAACCCTTTCACCCCCTATCACCACTGTCGCTAAGCGATTGTTTTTCTGATCGCTGTCTTATTGTCGATGATGCCGATAGGTAGCCAGTTATTTTTTTTAGGTTCGCCGCAGGTTTTTATAGCGTCGGGTACCCCCATATATTACCTAATAAAGGTTTAACCCCCTTGATCGCCCCCCAGGTAAACCTTTCACCCCTATCACCACTGTCGCTAAGCGATCGTTTTTCTGATCGCTGTCTTATTGTCGATGATGCCGATAGGTAGCCAGTTATTTTTTTTAGGTTCGCCGCAGGTTTTTATAGCGTCAGGTACCCCCATATATTACCTTATAAAGGTTTAACCCCCTTGATCGCCCCCCCAGATAACCCTTTCACCCCCTAGCACCACTGTCGCTAAACGATCATTTTTCTGATCGCTGTTTTATTGTCGGTGATGCCGATCGGTAGCCAGTTATTTTTTTTTGGTTCACCGCAGGTTTTTATAGCGTCAGGTACCCCCATATATTACCTAATAAAGGTTTAACCCCCTTGATCGCCCCCCAGGTAACCCTTTCACCCCCTATCACCACTGTCGCTAAGCGATCGTTTTTCTGATCACTGTCTTATTGTCGATGATGCCGATAGGTAGCCAGTTATTTTATTAGGTTCGCCGCAGGTTTTTATAGCGTCAGGTACCCCCATATATTACCTAATAAAGGATTAACCGCCTTGATCGCCCCCCAGGTAACCCTTTCACCCCCTAGCACCACTGTCGCTAAGCGATCGTTTTTCTGATCGCTGTTTTATTGTCGGTAATGCCGATCGGTAGCCAGTTATTTTTTTTAGGTTTGACGCAGGTTTTTATAGCGTCAGGTACCCCCATATATTACCTAATAAAGGTTTAACCCCCTTGATCACCCCCCAGGTAACCCTTTCACCCCCTATCACCACTGTCGCTAAGCAATTGTTTTTCTGATCGCTGTCTTATTGTCGATGATGCCGATAGGTAGCCAGTTATTTTTTTTAGGTTCGCCGCAGGTTTTTATAGCGTCGGGTACCCCCATATATTACCTAATAAAGGTTTAACCCCCTTGATCGCCCCCCAGGTAACCCTTTCACCCCCTATCACCACTGTCGCTAAGCGATCGTTTTTCTGATCGCTGTCTTATTGTCGATGATGCCGATAGGTAGCCAGTTATTTTTTTAGGTTCGCCGCAGGTTTTTATAGCGTCAGGTACCCCCATATATTACCTAATAAAGGTTTACCCCCCTGATCGCCCCTCAGATAACCCTTTCACCCCCTAGCACCACTGCCACTAAGCGATCGTTTTTCTGATCGCTATTTTATTGTCGTGATGCCGATCGGTAGCCAGTTATTTTTTTTAGGTTCGCCGCAGGTTTTTATAGAGTCAGGTACCCCCATATATTACCTAATAAAGGTTTAACCCCCTTGATCGCCCCCCAGATAACCCTTTCACCCCCTAGCACCACTGTCGCTAAGCGATCGTTTTTCTGATCGCTGTTTTATTTTCTGTGATGCCGATTGGTAGCCAGATATTTTTTTTAGGTTCACCGCAGGTTTTTATAGCGTCAGGTACCCCCATATATTACCTAATAAAGGTTTAACCCCCTTGATCGCCCCCCAGGTAACCTTTTCACCCCCTATCACCACTGTCACTAAGCGATCGTTTTTCTGATCGCTGTCTTATTGTCGATGATGCCGATAGGTAGCCAGTTATTTTTTTTAGGTTCGCCGCAGGTTTTTATAGCATCAGGTACCCCCATATATTACCTAATAAAGGTTTAACACCCTTGATCGACCCCCAGATAACCCTTTTTACCGCCTAGCACCACTGTCGCTAAGCGATCGTTTTTCTGATCGCTGTTTTATTGTCAGTGATGCCGATCGGTAGCCAGTTATTTTTTTTAGGTTCGCCGCAGGTTTTTATAGCGTCAGGTACCCCCATATATTACCTAATAAAGGTTTAACCCCCTTGATCACCCCCAGGTAACCCTTTCACCCCCTATCACCACTGTCGCTAAGCGATTGTTTTTCTGATTGCTGTCTTATTGTCGATGATGCCGATAGGTAGCCAGTTATTTTTTTTAGGTTCGCCGCAGGTTTTTATAGCGTCGGGTACCCCCATATATTACCTAATAAAGGTTTAACCCCCTTGATCGCCCCCCAGGTAAACCTTTCACCCCTATCACCACTGTCGCTAAGCGATCGTTTTTCTGATCGCTGTCTTATTGTCGATGATGCCGATAGGTAGCCAGTTATTTTTTTTAGGTTCGCCGCAGGTTTTTATAGCGTCAGGTACCCCCATATATTACCTTATAAAGGTTTAACCCCCTTGATCGCCCCCCCAGATAACCCTTTCACCCCCTAGCACCACTGTCGCTAAACGATCATTTTTCTGATCGCTGTTTTATTGTCGGTGATGCCGATCGGTAGCCAGTTATTTTTTTTTGGTTCACCGCAGGTTTTTATAGCGTCAGGTACCCCCATATATTACCTAATAAAGGTTTAACCCCCTTGATGGCCCCCCAGGTAACCCTTTCACCCCCTATCACCACTGTCGCTAAGCGATCGTTTTTCTGATCACTGTCTTATTGTCGATGATGCCGATAGGTAGCCAGTTATTTTATTAGGTTCGCCGCAGGTTTTTATAGCGTCAGGTACCCCCATATATTACCTAATAAAGGATTAACCGCCTTGATCGCCCCCCAGGTAACCCTTTCACCCCCTAGCACCACTGTCGCTAAGCGATCGTTTTTCTGATCGCTGTTTTATTGTCGGTAATGCCGATCGGTAGCCAGTTATTTTTTTTAGGTTTGACGCAGGTTTTTATAGCGTCAGGTACCCCCATATATTACCTAATAAAGGTTTAACCCCCTTGATCACCCCCCAGGTAACCCTTTCACCCCCTATCACCACTGTCGCTAAGCAATTGTTTTTCTGATCGCTGTCTTATTGTCGATGATGCCGATAGGTAGCCAGTTATTTTTTTTAGGTTCGCCGCAGGTTTTTATAGCGTCGGGTACCCCCATATATTACCTAATAAAGGTTTAACCCCCTTGATCGCCCCCCAGGTAACCCTTTCACCCCCTATCACCACTGTCGCTAAGCGATCGTTTTTCTGATCGCTGTCTTATTGTCGATGATGCCGATAGGTAGCCAGTTATTTTTTTAGGTTCGCCGCAGGTTTTTATAGCGTCAGGTACCCCCATATATTACCTAATAAAGGTTTACCCCCCTGATCGCCCCTCAGATAACCCTTTCACCCCCTAGCACCACTGCCACTAAGCGATCGTTTTTCTGATCGCTATTTTATTGTCGTGATGCCGATCGGTAGCCAGTTATTTTTTTTAGGTTCGCCGCAGGTTTTTATAGAGTCAGGTACCCCCATATATTACCTAATAAAGGTTTAACCCCCTTGATCGCCCCCCAGATAACCCTTTCACCCCCTAGCACCACTGTCGCTAAGCGATCGTTTTTCTGATCGCTGTTTTATTTTCTGTGATGCCGATTGGTAGCCAGTTATTTTTTTTAGGTTCACCGCAGGTTTTTATAGCGTCAGGTACCCCCATATATTACCTAATAAAGGTTTAACCCCCTTGATCGCCCCCCAGGTAACCTTTTCACCCCCTATCACCACTGTCACTAAGCGATCGTTTTTCTGATCGCTGTCTTATTGTCGATGATGCCGATAGGTAGCCAGTTATTTTTTTTAGGTTCGCCGCAGGTTTTTATAGCGTCAGGTACCCCCATATATTACCTAATAAGGGTTTAACCCCCTTGATCGCCCCCCAGATAACCCTTTCACCCCCTAGCACCACTGTCGCTAAGCGATCATTTTTCTGATCGCTGTTTTATTGTCGGTGATGCCGATCGGTAGCCAGTTATTTTTTTTAGGTTCGCCGCAGGTTTTTATAGCGTCAGGTACCCCCATATATTACCTAATAAAGGTTTAACCCCCTTGATCACCCCTCAGGTAAACCTTTCACCCCCTATCACCACTGTCGCTAAGCAATTGTTTTTCTGATCGCTGTCTTATTGTCGATGATGCCGATAGGTAGCCAGTTATTTTTTTTAGGTTCGCCGCAGGTTTTTATACCGTCGGGTACCCCATATATTACCTAATAAAGGTTTAACCCCCTTGATCGCCCCCCAGGTAACCCTTTCACCCTCTATCACTACTGTCGCTAAGCGATCGTTTTTCTGATCGCTGTCTTATTGTCGATGATGCCAATAGGTAGCCAGTTATTTTTTTTAGGTTTGCAGCAGGTTTTTATAGCGTCAGGTACCCCCATATATTACCTAATAAAGGTTTAACCCCCTTGATCGCCCCCCAGATAACCCTTTCACCCCCTAGCACCACTGTCACTAAGCGATCGTTTTTCTGATCGCTGTTTTATTGTCGGTGATGCCGATCGGTAGCCAGTTATTTTTTTTAGGTTCACCGCAGGTTTTTATAGCGTCAGGTACCCCCATATATTACCTAATAAAGGTTTAACCCCCTTGATCACCCCCCAGGTAACCCTTTCACCCCCTATCACCACTGTCGCTAAGCGATCGTTTTTCTGATCGCTGTCTTATTGTCGATGATGCCGATAGGTAGCCAGTTATTTTTTTTAGGTTCGACGCAGGTTTTTATAGCGTCAGGTACCCCCATATATTACCTAATAAAGGTTTAACCCCCTTGATCACCCCCCAGGTAACCCTTTCACCCCCTATCACCACTGTCGCTAAGCGGTCGTTTTTCTGATCGCTGTCTTATTGTTGGTGATGCCGATAGGTAGCCAGTTATTTTTTTTAGGTTCACCGCAGGTTTTTATAGCGTCAGGTACCCCCATATATTACCTAATAAAGGTTTAACCCCCTTGATCATCCCCCAGGTAACCCTTTCACCCCCTATCACCACTGTCGCTAAGCGATCGTTTTTCTGATCACTGTCTTATTGTCGGTGATGCCGATAGGTAGCCAGTTTTTTTTTTAGAATCCCCGCAGGTTTTTATAGCGTCAGGTACCCCCATATATTACCTAATAAAGGTTTAACCCCCTTGATCGACCCCCAGATAACCCTTTCACCCCCTAGCACCACTGTCGCTAAGCGATCGTTTTTCTGATCGCTGTTTTATTGTCGGTGATGCCGATCGGTAGCCAGTTATTTTTTTTAGGTTCGCCACAGGTTTTTATAGCGTCGGGTACCCCATATATTACCTAATAAAGGTTTAACCCCCTTGATCGCCCCCCAGGTAACCTTTTCACCCCCTATCACCACTGTCACTAAGCGATCGTTTTTCTGATCGCTGTCTTATTGTCGATGATGCCGATAGGTAGCCAGTTATTTTTTTTAGGTTCGCCGCAGGTTTTTATAGCGTCAGGTACCCCCATATATTACCTAATAAGGGTTTAACCCCCTTGATCGCCCCCCAGATAACCCTTTCACCCCCTAGCACCACTGTCGCTAAGCGATCATTTTTCTGATCGCTGTTTTATTGTCGGTGATGCCGATCGGTAGCCAGTTATTTTTTTTAGGTTCGCCGCAGGTTTTTATAGCGTCAGGTACCCCCATATATTACCTAATAAAGGTTTAACCCCCTTGATCACCCCTCAGGTAAACCTTTCACCCCCTATCACCACTGTCGCTAAGCAATTGTTTTTCTGATCGCTGTCTTATTGTCGATGATGCCGATAGGTAGCCAGTTATTTTTTTTAGGTTCGCCGCAGGTTTTTATACCGTCGGGTACCCCATATATTACCTAATAAAGGTTTAACCCCCTTGATCGCCCCCCAGGTAACCCTTTCACCCTCTATCACTACTGTCGCTAAGCGATCGTTTTTCTGATCGCTGTCTTATTGTCGATGATGCCAATAGGTAGCCAGTTATTTTTTTTAGGTTTGCAGCAGGTTTTTATAGCGTCAGGTACCCCCATATATTACCTAATAAAGGTTTAACCCCCTTGATCGCCCCCCAGATAACCCTTTCACCCCCTAGCACCACTGTCACTAAGCGATCGTTTTTCTGATCGCTGTTTTATTGTCGGTGATGCCGATCGGTAGCCAGTTATTTTTTTTAGGTTCACCGCAGGTTTTTATAGCGTCAGGTACCCCCATATATTACCTAATAAAGGTTTAACCCCCTTGATCACCCCCCAGGTAACCCTTTCACCCCCTATCACCACTGTCGCTAAGCGATCGTTTTTCTGATCGCTGTCTTATTGTCGATGATGCCGATAGGTAGCCAGTTATTTTTTTTAGGTTCGACGCAGGTTTTTATAGCGTCAGGTACCCCCATATATTACCTAATAAAGGTTTAACCCCCTTGATCACCCCCCAGGTAACCCTTTCACCCCCTATCACCACTGTCGCTAAGCGGTCGTTTTTCTGATCGCTGTCTTATTGTTGGTGATGCCGATAGGTAGCCAGTTATTTTTTTTAGGTTCACCGCAGGTTTTTATAGCGTCAGGTACCCCCATATATTACCTAATAAAGGTTTAACCCCCTTGATCATCCCCCAGGTAACCCTTTCACCCCCTATCACCACTGTCGCTAAGCGATCGTTTTTCTGATCACTGTCTTATTGTCGGTGATGCCGATAGGTAGCCAGTTTTTTTTTTAGAATCCCCGCAGGTTTTTATAGCGTCAGGTACCCCCATATATTACCTAATAAAGGTTTAACCCCCTTGATCGACCCCCAGATAACCCTTTCACCCCCTAGCACCACTGTCGCTAAGCGATCGTTTTTCTGATCGCTGTTTTATTGTCGGTGATGCCGATCGGTAGCCAGTTATTTTTTTTAGGTTCGCCACAGGTTTTTATAGCGTCGGGTACCCCATATATTACCTAATAAAGGTTTAACCCCCTTGATCGCCCCCCAGGTAATCCTTTCACCCCTATCACCACTGTCGCTAAACGATCGTTTTTCTGATCGCTGTCTTATTGTCGGTGATGCCGATAGGTAGCCAGTTATTTTTTTAGGTTCGCCGCAGGTTTTTATAGCGTCAGGTACCCCCATATATTACCTAATAAAGGTTTAACCCCCCTGATCGCCCCCCAGATAACCCTTTCACCCTCTAGCACCACTGTCACTAAGCGATCGTTTTTCTGATCGCTGTTTTATTGTCCGTGATGCCGATCGGTAGCCAGTTATGTTTTTTTAGGTTCGCTGCAGGTTTTTATAGCGTCAGGTACCCCCATATATTACCTAATAAAGGTTTAACCCCCTTGATCGCCCCCCAGATAACCCTTTCACCCCCTAGCACCACTGTCGCTAAGCGATCGTTTTTCTGATCGCTGTTTTATTGTCTGTGATGCCGATCGGTAGCCAGTTATTTTTTTTAGGTTCACCGCAGGTTTTTATAGCGTCAGGTACCCCCATATATTACCTAATAAAGGTTTAACCCCCTTGATCGCTCCCCAGGTAACCCTTTCACCCCCTATCACCACTGTCGCTAAGCGATCGTTTTTCTGATCGCTGTTTTATTGTCTGTGATGCCGATCGGTAGCCAGTTATTTTTTTTAGGTTCACCGCAGGTTTTTATAGCGTCAGGTACCCCCATATATTACCTAATAAAGGTTTAACCCCCTTGATCGCCCCCCAGGTAACTCTTTCACCCCCTATCACCACTGTCGCTAAGCGATCGTTTTTCTGATCGCTGTCTTATTGTCGATGATGCCGATAGGTAGCCAGTTATTTTTTTTAGGTTCGACGCAGGTTTTTATAGCGTCAGGTACCCCCATATATTACCTAATAAAGGTTTAACCCCCTTGATCGCCCCCCAGATAACCCTTTCACCCCCTAGCACCACTGTCGCTAAGCGATCGTTTTTCTGATCGCTGTTTTATTGTCGGTGATGCCGATCGGTAGCCAGTTATTTTTTTTAGGTTCACCGCAGGTTTTTATAGCGTCAGGTACCCCCATATATTACCTAATAAAGGTTTAACCCCCTTGATCACCCCCCAGGTAACCCTTTCACCCCCTATCACCACTGTCGCTAAGCGATCGTTTTTCTGATCGCTGTTTTATTGTCGTGATGCCGATCGGTAGCCAGTTATATTTTTTAGGTTCGCCGCAGGTTTTTATAGCGTCAGGTACCCCCATATATTACCTAATAAAGGTTTAACCCCCTTGATCGCCCCCAGATAACCCTTTCACCCCCTAGCACCACTGTCGCTAAGCGATCGTTTTTCTGATCGCTGTTTTATTTTCTGTGATGCCGATTGGTAGCCAGTTATTTTTTTTAGGTTCACCGCAGGTTTTTATAGCGTCAGGTACCCCCATATATTACCTAATAAAGGTTTAACCCCCTTGATCGCCCCCCAGGTAACCTTTTCACCCCCTATCACCACTGTCGCTAAGCGATCGTTTTTCTGATCGCTGTCTTATTGTCGATGATGCCGATAGGTAGCCAGTTATTTTTTTTAGGTTCGCCGCAGGTTTTTATAGCGTCAGGTACCCCCATATATTACCTAATAAAGGTTTAACCCCCTTGATCGCCCCCCAGATAACCCTTTCACCCCCTAGCACCACTGTCGCTAAGCGATCGTTTTTCTGATCGCTGTCTTATTGTCGGTGATGCCGATCGGTAGCCAGTTATTTTTTTTAGGTTCGCCGCAGGTTTTTATAGCGTCAGGTACCCCCATATATTACCTAATAAAGGTTTAACCCCCTTGATCACCCCCCAGGTAACCCTTTCACCCCCTATCACCACTGTCGATAAGCGATCATTTTTCTGATCGCTGTCTTATTGTCGATGATGCCGATAGGTAGTCAGTTATTTTTTTTAGGTTCGCCGCAGGTTTTTATAGCGTCGGGTACCCCCATATATTACCTAATAAAGGTTTAACCCCCTTGATCGCCCCCCAGGTAACCCTTTCACCCCCTATCACCACTGTCGCTAAGCGATCGTTTTTCTGATCGCTGTCTTATTGTCGGTGATGTCGATAGGTAGCCAGTTATTTTTTTTAGGTTCACCGCAGGTTTTTATAGCGTCAGGTACCCCCATATATTATCTAATAAAGGATTAACCCTCTTGATCGCCCCCCAGGTAACCCTTTCACCCCCTATCACCACTGTCGCTAAGCAATCGTTTTTCTGATCGCTGTCTTATTGTCGGTGATGTCGATAGGTAGCCAGTTATTTTTTTTAGGTTCACCGCAGGTTTTTATAGCGTCAGGTACCCCCATATATTATCTAATAAAGGATTAACCCTCTTGATCGCCCCCCAGGTAACCCTTTCACCCCCTATCACCACTGTCGCTAAGCAATCGTTTTTCTGATCGCTGTCTTATTGTCGGTGATGCCGATAGGTAGCCAGTTATTTTTTTTAGGTTCACCGCAGGTTTTTATAGCGTCAGGTACCCCCATATATTACCTAATAAAGGTTTAACCCCCTTGATCGCCCCCCAGATAACCCTTTCACCCCCTAGCACCACTGTCGCTAAGCGATCGTTTTTCTGATCACTGTTTTATTGTCTGTGATGCCGATCGGTAGCCAGTTATTTTTTTTAGGTTCACCGCAGGTTTTTATAGCGTCAGGTACCCCCATATATTACCTAATAAAGGTTTAACCCCCTTGATCGCCCCCCAGGTAACTCTTTCACCCCCTATCACCACTGTCGCTAAGCGATCGTTTTTCTGATCGCTGTCTTATTGTCGATGATGCCGATAGGTAGCCAGTTATTTTTTTTAGGTTCGACGCAGGTTTTTATAGCGTCAGGTACCCCCATATATTACCTAATAAAGGTTTAACCCCCTTGATCGCCCCCCAGATAACCCTTTCACCCCCTAGCACCACTGTCGCTAAGCGATCGTTTTTCTGATCGCTGTTTTATTGTCGGTGATGCCGATCGGTAGCCAGTTATTTTTTTTAGGTTCACCGCAGGTTTTTATAGCGTCAGGTACCCCCATATATTACCTAATAAAGGTTTAACCCCCTTGATCACCCCCCAGGTAACCCTTTCACCCCCTATCACCACTGTCGCTAAGCGATCGTTTTTCTGATCGCTGTTTTATTGTCGTGATGCCGATCGGTAGCCAGTTATATTTTTTAGGTTCGCCGCAGGTTTTTATAGCGTCAGGTACCCCCATATATTACCTAATAAAGGTTTAACCCCCTTGATCGCCCCCAGATAACCCTTTCACCCCCTAGCACCACTGTCGCTAAGCGATCGTTTTTCTGATCGCTGTTTTATTTTCTGTGATGCCGATTGGTAGCCAGTTATTTTTTTTAGGTTCACCGCAGGTTTTTATAGCGTCAGGTACCCCCATATATTACCTAATAAAGGTTTAACCCCCTTGATCGCCCCCCAGGTAACCTTTTCACCCCCTATCACCACTGTCGCTAAGCGATCGTTTTTCTGATCGCTGTCTTATTGTCGATGATGCCGATAGGTAGCCAGTTATTTTTTTTAGGTTCGCCGCAGGTTTTTATAGCGTCAGGTACCCCCATATATTACCTAATAAAGGTTTAACCCCCTTGATCGCCCCCCAGATAACCCTTTCACCCCCTAGCACCACTGTCGCTAAGCGATCGTTTTTCTGATCGCTGTCTTATTGTCGGTGATGCCGATCGGTAGCCAGTTATTTTTTTTAGGTTCGCCGCAGGTTTTTATAGCGTCAGGTACCCCCATATATTACCTAATAAAGGTTTAACCCCCTTGATCACCCCCCAGGTAACCCTTTCACCCCCTATCACCACTGTCGATAAGCGATCATTTTTCTGATCGCTGTCTTATTGTCGATGATGCCGATAGGTAGTCAGTTATTTTTTTTAGGTTCGCCGCAGGTTTTTATAGCGTCGGGTACCCCCATATATTACCTAATAAAGGTTTAACCCCCTTGATCGCCCCCCAGGTAACCCTTTCACCCCCTATCACCACTGTCGCTAAGCGATCGTTTTTCTGATCGCTGTCTTATTGTCGGTGATGTCGATAGGTAGCCAGTTATTTTTTTTAGGTTCACCGCAGGTTTTTATAGCGTCAGGTACCCCCATATATTATCTAATAAAGGATTAACCCTCTTGATCGCCCCCCAGGTAACCCTTTCACCCCCTATCACCACTGTCGCTAAGCAATCGTTTTTCTGATCGCTGTCTTATTGTCGGTGATGTCGATAGGTAGCCAGTTATTTTTTTTAGGTTCACCGCAGGTTTTTATAGCGTCAGGTACCCCCATATATTATCTAATAAAGGATTAACCCTCTTGATCGCCCCCCAGGTAACCCTTTCACCCCCTATCACCACTGTCGCTAAGCAATCGTTTTTCTGATCGCTGTCTTATTGTCGGTGATGCCGATAGGTAGCCAGTTATTTTTTTTAGGTTCACCGCAGGTTTTTATAGCGTCAGGTACCCCCATATATTACCTAATAAAGGTTTAACCCCCTTGATCGCCCCCCAGATAACCCTTTCACCCCCTAGCACCACTGTCGCTAAGCGATCGTTTTTCTGATCACTGTTTTATTGTCGGTGATGCCGATCGGTAGCCACTTATTTTATTTAGGTACGCCGCAGGTTTTTATAGCGTCAGGTACCCCCATATATTACCTATTAAAGGTTTAACCCCCTTGATCGCCCCCCAGATAACCCTTTCACCACCTAGCACCACTGTCGCTAAGCGATCGTTTTTCTGATCGCTGTTTTATTGTCGGTAATGCCGATCGGTAGCCAGTTATTTTTTTTAGGTTCGCCGCAGGTTTTTATAGCGTCAGGTACCCCCATATATTACCTAATAAAGGTTTAACCCCCTTGATCACCCCCCAGGTAACCCTTTCACCCCCTATCACCACTGTCGATAAGCGATCGTTTTTCTGATCGCTGTCTTATTGTCGATGATGCCGATAGGTAGCCAGTTATTTTTTTAGGTTCGCCGCAGGTTTTTATAGCGTCGGGTACCCCCATATATTACCTAATAAAGGTTTAACCCCCTTGATCGCCCCCCAGGTAACCCTTTCACCCCCTATCACCACTGTCGCTAAGCGATCGTTTTTCTGATCGCTGTCTTATTGTCGGTGATGTCGATAGGTAGCCAGTTATTTTTTTTAGGTTCACCGCAGGTTTTTATAGCGTCAGGTACCCCCATATATTATCTAATAAAGGATTAACCCTCTTGATCGCCCCCCAGGTAACCCTTTCACCCCCTATCACCACTGTCGCTAAGCAATCATTTTTCTGATCGCTGTCTTATTGTCGGTGATGCCGATAGGTAGCCAGTTATTTTTTTTAGGTTCATCGCAGGTTTTTATAGCGTCAGGTACCCCCATATATTACCTAATAAAGGTTTAACCCCCTTGATCGCCCCCCAGGTAACCCTTTCACCCCCTATCACCACTGTCGCTAAGCGATCGTTTTTCTGATCGCTGTCTTATTGTCGATGATGCCGATAGGCAGCCAGTTATTTTTTTTAGGTTCGCCGCAGGTTTTTATAGCGTCAGGTACCCCCATATATTACCTAATAAAGGTTTAACCCCCTTGATCGCCCCCCAGATAACCCTTTCACCCCCTAGCACCACTGTCGCTAAGCGATCGTTTTTCTGATCACTGTTTTATTGTCGGTGATGCCGATCGGTAGCCAGTTATTTTTTTTAGGTTCACCGCAGGTTTTTATAGCGTCAGGTACCCCCATATATTACCTAATAAAGGTTTAACCCCCTTGATCGCCCCCCAGGTAACCCTTTCACCCCCTATCACCACTGTCGCTAAGCGATCGTTTTTCTGATCGCTGTCTTATTGTCGATGATGCCGATAGGTAGCCAGTTATTTTTTTTAGGTTCGCCGCAGGTTTTTATAGCGTCAGGTACCCCCATATATTACCTAATAAAGGTTTAACCCCCTTAATCACCCCCCAGGTAACCCTTTCACCCCTATCACCACTGTCGCTAAGCGATCGTTTTTCTGATCACTGTCTTATTGTCGGTGATGCCGATAGGTAGCCAGTTATTTTTTTTAGGTTCGCCGCAGGTTTTTCTAGCGTCAGGTACCCCCATACCTTACCTAATAAAGGTTTAACCCTCTTGATCGCCCCCCAGATAACCCTTTCACCCCCTAGCACCACTGTCGCTAAGCGATCGTTTTTCTGATCACTGTTTTATTGTCGGTGATGCCGATCGGTAGCCAGTTATTTTTTTTAGGTTCGCCTCAGGTTTTTATAGGGTCAGGTACCCCATATATTACCTAATAAAGGTTTAACCCCCTTGATCACCCCCCCAGGTAACCCTTTCACCCCCTATCACTACTGTCGCTAAGCGATCGTTTTTCTGATCACTGTCTTATTGTCGATGATCCCGATAGGTAGCCAGTTATTTTTTTTAGGTTTGGCGCAGGTTTTTATAGCGTCAGATACCCCCATATATTACCTAATAAAGGTTTAACCCCCTTGATCACCCCCCAGGTAACCCTTTCACCCCCTATCACCACTGTCGCTAAGCGATCGTTTTTCTGATCGCTGTCTTATTGTCGGTGATGCCGATAGGTAGCCAGTTATTTTTTTTTAGGTTCGCCGCAGGTTTTTATAGCGTCAGGTACCCCCATATATTACCTAATAAAGGTTTAACCCCCTTGATCACCCCCCAGGTAACCCTTTCACCCCCTATCACCACTGTCGCTAAGCGATCATTTTTCTGATCACTGTCTTATTGTCGGTGATGCCGATAGGTAGCCAGTTATTTTTTTTTGGTTCGCCGCAGGTTTTTATAGCGTCAGGTACCCCCATATATTACCTAATAAAGGTTTAACCCCCTTGATCACCCCCCAGGTAACCCTTTCACCCCCTATCACCACTGTCACTAAGCAATCGTTTTTCTGATCACTGTCTTATTGTCGATGATGCCGATAGGTAGCCAGTATTTTTTTTTAGGTTCGCCGCAGGTTTTTATAGCGTCGGGTACCCCCATATATTACCTAATAAAGGTTTAACCCCCTTGATCGCCCCCCAGGTAACCCTTTCACCCCCTATCACCACTGTCGCTAAGCGATCGTTTTTCTGATCGCTGTCTTATTGTCGATGATGCCGATAGGTAGCCAGTTATTTTTTTTAGGTTCGCCGCAGGTTTTTATAGCGTCAGGTACCCCCATATATTACCTAATAAAGGTTTAACCCCCTTGATCGCCCCCCAGATAACCCTTTCACCCCCTAGCACCACTGTCGCTAAGCGATCGTTTTTCTGATCGCTGTCTTATTGTCGGTGATGCCGATCGGTAGCCAGTTATTTTTTTTAGGTTCGCCGCAGGTTTTTATAGCGTCAGGTACCCCCATATATTACCTAATAAAGGTTTAACCCCCTTGATCACCCCCCAGGTAACCCTTTCACCCCCTATCACCACTGTCGCTAAGCGATCGTTTTTCTGATCGCTGTCTTATTGTCGGTGATGTCGATAGGTAGCCAGTTATTTTTTTTAGGTTCACCGCAGGTTTTTATAGCGTCAGGTACCCCCATATATTATCTAATAAAGGATTAACCCTCTTGATCGCCCCCCAGGTAACCCTTTCACCCCCTATCACCACTGTCGCTAAGCAATCATTTTTCTGATCGCTGTCTTATTGTCGGTGATGCCGATAGGTAGCCAGTTATTTTTTTTAGGTTCACCGCAGGTTTTTATAGCGTCAGGTACCCCCATATATTACCTAATAAAGGTTTAACCCCCTTGATCGCCCCCCAGGTAACCCTTTCACCCCCTATCACCACTGTCGCTAAGCGATCGTTTTTCTGATCGCTGTCTTATTGTCGATGATGCCGATAGGCAGCCAGTTATTTTTTTTAGGTTCGCCGCAGGTTTTTATAGCGTCAGGTACCCCCATATATTACCTATTAAAGGTTTAACCCCCTTGATCGCCCCCCAGATAACCCTTTCACCACCTAGCACCACTGTCGCTAAGCGATCGTTTTTCTGATCGCTGTTTTATTGTCGGTAATGCCGATCGGTAGCCAGTTATTTTTTTTAGGTTCGCCGCAGGTTTTTATAGCGTCAGGTACCCCCATATATTACCTAATAAAGGTTTAACCCCCTTGATCACCCCCCAGGTAACCCTTTCACCCCCTATCACCACTGTCGATAAGCGATCGTTTTTCTGATCGCTGTCTTATTGTCGATGATGCCGATAGGTAGCCAGTTATTTTTTTAGGTTTGCCGCAGGTTTTTATAGCGTCGGGTACCCCCATATATTACCTAATAAAGGTTTAACCCCCTTGATCGCCCCCCAGATAACCCTTTCACCCCCTAGCACCACTGTCGCTAAGCGATCGTTTTTCTGATCGCTGTTTTATTTTCTGTGATGCCGATTGGTAGCCAGTTATTTTTTTTAGGTTCACCGCAGGTTTTTATAGCGTCAGGTACCCCCATATATTACCTAATAAAGGTTTAACCCCCTTGATCGCCCCCCAGGTAACCTTTTCACCCCCTATCACCACTGTCACTAAGCGATCGTTTTTCTGATCGCTGTCTTATTGTCGATGATGCCGATAGGTAGCCAGTTATTTTTTTTAGGTTCGCCGCAGGTTTTTATAGCGTCAGGTACCCCCATATATTACCTAATAAGGGTTTAACCCCCTTGATCGCCCCCCAGATAACCCTTTCACCCCCTAGCACCACTGTCGCTAAGCGATCATTTTTCTGATCGCTGTTTTATTGTCGGTGATGCCGATCGGTAGCCAGTTATTTTTTTTAGGTTCGCCGCAGGTTTTTATAGCGTCAGGTACCCCCATATATTACCTAATAAAGGTTTAACCCCCTTGATCACCCCTCAGGTAAACCTTTCACCCCCTATCACCACTGTCGCTAAGCAATTGTTTTTCTGATCGCTGTCTTATTGTCGATGATGCCGATAGGTAGCCAGTTATTTTTTTTAGGTTCGCCGCAGGTTTTTATACCGTCGGGTACCCCATATATTACCTAATAAAGGTTTAACCCCCTTGATCGCCCCCCAGGTAACCCTTTCACCCTCTATCACTACTGTCGCTAAGCGATCGTTTTTCTGATCGCTGTCTTATTGTCGATGATGCCAATAGGTAGCCAGTTATTTTTTTTAGGTTTGCAGCAGGTTTTTATAGCGTCAGGTACCCCCATATATTACCTAATAAAGGTTTAACCCCCTTGATCGCCCCCCAGATAACCCTTTCACCCCCTAGCACCACTGTCACTAAGCGATCGTTTTTCTGATCGCTGTTTTATTGTCGGTGATGCCGATCGGTAGCCAGTTATTTTTTTTAGGTTCACCGCAGGTTTTTATAGCGTCAGGTACCCCCATATATTACCTAATAAAGGTTTAACCCCCTTGATCACCCCCCAGGTAACCCTTTCACCCCCTATCACCACTGTCGCTAAGCGATCGTTTTTCTGATCGCTGTCTTATTGTCGATGATGCCGATAGGTAGCCAGTTTTTTTAGGTTCGACGCAGGTTTTTATAGCGTCAGGTACCCCCATATATTACCTAATAAAGGTTTAACCCCCTTGATCACCCCCCAGGTAACCCTTTCACCCCCTATCACCACTGTCGCTAAGCGGTCGTTTTTCTGATCGCTGTCTTATTGTTGGTGATGCCGATAGGTAGCCAGTTATTTTTTTTAGGTTCACCGCAGGTTTTTATAGCGTCAGGTACCCCCATATATTACCTAATAAAGGTTTAACCCCCTTGATCATCCCCCAGGTAACCCTTTCACCCCCTATCACCACTGTCGCTAAGCGATCGTTTTTCTGATCACTGTCTTATTGTCGGTGATGCCGATAGGTAGCCAGTTTTTTTTTTAGAATCGCCGCAGGTTTTTATAGCGTCAGGTACCCCCATATATTACCTAATAAAGGTTTAACCCCCTTGATCGACCCCCAGATAACCCTTTCACCCCCTAGCACCACTGTCGCTAAGCGATCGTTTTTCTGATCGCTGTTTTATTGTCGGTGATGCCGATCGGTAGCCAGTTATTTTTTTTAGGTTCGCCACAGGTTTTTATAGCGTCGGGTACCCCATATATTACCTAATAAAGGTTTAACCCCCTTGATCGCCCCCCAGGTAATCCTTTCACCCCTATCACCACTGTCGCTAAACGATCGTTTTTCTGATCGCTGTCTTATTGTCGGTGATGCCGATAGGTAGCCAGTTATTTTTTTAGGTTCGCCGCAGGTTTTTATAGCGTCAGGTACCCCCATATATTACCTAATAAAGGTTTAACCCCCCTGATCGCCCCCCAGATAACCCTTTCACCCTCTAGCACCACTGTCACTAAGCGATCGTTTTTCTGATCGCTGTTTTATTGTCCGTGATGCCGATCGGTAGCCAGTTATTTTTTTTAGGTTCACCGCAGGTTTTTATAGCGTCAGGTACCCCCATATATTACCTAATAAAGGTTTAACCCCCTTGATCGCCCCCCAGGTAACCCTTTCACCCCCTATCACCACTGTCGCTAAGCGATCGTTTTTCTGATCGCTGTCTTATTGTCGATGATGCCGATAGGTAGCCAGTTATTTTTTTTAGGTTCGACGCAGGTTTTTATAGCGTCAGGTACCCCCATATATTACCTAATAAAGGTTTAACCCCCTTGATCGCCCCCCAGATAACCCTTTCACCCCCTAGCACCACTGTCGCTAAGCGATCGTTTTTCTGATCGCTGTTTTATTGTCGGTGATGCCGATCGGTAGCCAGTTATTTTTTTTAGGTTCACCGCAGGTTTTTATAGCGTCAGGTACCCCCATATATTATCTAATAAAGGTTTAACCCCCTTGATCGCCCCCCAGGTAACCCTTTCACCCCCTATCACCACTGTCGCTAAGCAATCGTTTTTCTGATCGCTGTCTTATTGTCGGTGATGCCGATAGGTAGCCAGTTATTTTTTTTAGGTTCACCGCAGGTTTTTATAGCGTCAGGTACCCCCATATATTACCTAATAAAGGTTTAACCCCCTTGATCGCCCCCCAGATAACCCTTTCACCCCCTAGCACCACTGTCGCTAAGCGATCGTTTTTCTGATCACTGTTTTATTGTCGGTGATGCCGATCGGTAGCCACTTATTTTATTTAGGTACGCCGCAGGTTTTTATAGCGTCAGGTACCCCCATATATTACCTATTAAAGGTTTAACCCCCTTGATCGCCCCCCAGATAACCCTTTCACCACCTAGCACCACTGTCGCTAAGCGATCGTTTTTCTGATCGCTGTTTTATTGTCGGTAATGCCGATCGGTAGCCAGTTATTTTTTTTAGGTTCGCCGCAGGTTTTTATAGCGTCAGGTACCCCCATATATTACCTAATAAAGGTTTAACCCCCTTGATCACCCCCCAGGTAACCCTTTCACCCCCTATCACCACTGTCGATAAGCGATCGTTTTTCTGATCGCTGTCTTATTGTCGATGATGCCGATAGGTAGCCAGTTATTTTTTTAGGTTCGCCGCAGGTTTTTATAGCGTCGGGTACCCCCATATATTACCTAATAAAGGTTTAACCCCCTTGATCGCCCCCCAGGTAACCCTTTCTCCCCCTATCACCACTGTCGCTAAGCGATCGTTTTTCTGATCGCTGTCTTATTGTCGGTGATGTCGATAGGTAGCCAGTTATTTTTTTTAGGTTCACCGCAGGTTTTTATAGCGTCAGGTACCCCCATATATTATCTAATAAAGGATTAACCCTCTTGATCGCCCCCCAGGTAACCCTTTCACCCCCTATCACCACTGTCGCTAAGCAATCATTTTTCTGATCGCTGTCTTATTGTCGGTGATGCCGATAGGTAGCCAGTTATTTTTTTTAGGTTCACCGCAGGTTTTTATAGCGTCAGGTATCCCCATATATTACCTAATAAAGGTTTAACCCCCTTGATCGCCCCCCAGGTAACCCTTTCACCCCCTATCACCACTGTCGCTAAGCGATCGTTTTTCTGATCGCTGTCTTATTGTCGATGATGCCGATAGGCAGCCAGTTATTTTTTTTAGGTTCGCCGCAGGTTTTTATAGCGTCAGGTACCCCCATATATTACCTAATAAAGGTTTAACCCCCTTGATCGCCCCCCAGATAACCCTTTCACCCCCTAGCACCACTGTCGCTAAGCGATCGTTTTTCTGATCACTGTTTTATTGTCGGTGATGCCGATCGGTAGCCAGTTATTTTTTTTAGGTTCACCGCAGGTTTTTATAGCGTCAGGTACCCCCATATATTACCTAATAAAGGTTTAACCCCCTTGATCGCCCCCCAGGTAACCCTTTCACCCCCTATCACCACTGTCGCTAAGCGATCATTTTTCTGATCGCTGTCTTATTGTCGATGATGCCGATAGGTAGCCAGTTATTTTTTTTAGGTTCGCCGCAGGTTTTTATAGCGTCAGGTACCCCCATATATTACCTAATAAAGGTTTAACCCCCTTAATCACCCCCCAGGTAACCCTTTCACCCCTATCACCACTGTCGCTAAGCGATCGTTTTTCTGATCACTGTCTTATTGTCGGTGATGCCGATAGGTAGCCAGTTATTTTTTTTAGGTTCGCCGCAGGTTTTTCTAGCGTCAGGTACCCCCATACCTTACCTAATAAAGGTTTAACCCTCTTGATCGCCCCCCAGATAACCCTTTCACCCCCTAGCACCACTGTCGCTAAGCGATCGTTTTTCTGATCACTGTTTTATTGTCGGTGATGCCGATCGGTAGCCAGTTATTTTTTTTAGGTTCGCCTCAGGTTTTTATAGGGTCAGGTACCCCATATATTACCTAATAAAGGTTTAACCCCCTTGATCACCCCCCCAGGTAACCCTTTCACCCCCTATCACTACTGTCGCTAAGCGATCGTTTTTCTGATCACTGTCTTATTGTCGATGATCCCGATAGGTAGCCAGTTATTTTTTTTAGGTTTGGCGCAGGTTTTTATAGCGTCAGATACCCCCATATATTACCTAATAAAGGTTTAACCCCCTTGATCACCCCCCAGGTAACCCTTTCACCCCCTATCACCACTGTCGCTAAGCGATCGTTTTTCTGATCACTGTCTTATTGTCGATGATGCCGATAGGTAGCCAGTTATTTTTTTTAGGTTCGGCGCAGGTTTTTATAGCGTCGGGTACCCCCACATATTACCTAATAAAGGTTTAACCCCCTTGATCGCCCCCCAGGTAACCCTTTCACCCCCTATCACCACTGTCGCTAAGCGATCGTTTTTCTGATCGCTGTCTTATTGTCGGTGATGCCGATAGGTAGCCAGTTATTTTTTTTTAGGTTCGCCGCAGGTTTTTATAGCGTCAGGTACCCCCATATATTACCTAATAAAGGTTTAACCCCCTTGATCACCCCCCAGGTAACCCTTTCACCCCCTATCACCACTGTCGCTAAGCGATCATTTTTCTGATCACTGTCTTATTGTCGGTGATGCCGATAGGTAGCCAGTTATTTTTTTTTGGTTCGCCGCAGGTTTTTATAGCGTCAGGTACCCCCATATATTACCTAATAAAGGTTTAACCCCCTTGATCACCCCCCAGGTAACCCTTTCACCCCCTATCACCACTGTCACTAAGCAATCGTTTTTCTGATCACTGTCTTATTGTCGATGATGCCGATAGGTAGCCAGTATTTTTTTTTAGGTTCGCCGCAGGTTTTTATAGCGTCGGGTACCCCCATATATTACCTAATAAAGGTTTAACCCCCTTGATCGCCCCCCAGGTAACCCTTTCACCCCCTATCACCACTGTCGCTAAGCGATCGTTTTTCTGATCGCTGTCTTATTGTCGGTGATGCCGATAGGTAGCCAGTTATTTTTTTTAGGTTCGCCGCAGGTTTTTATAGCGTCAGGTACCCCCATATATTACCTAATAAAGGTTTAACCCCCTTGATCACCCCCCAGGTAACCCTTTCACCCCCTATCACTACTGTCGCTAAGCGATCGTTTTTCTGATCACTGTCTTATTGTCGATGATGCCGATAGGTAGACAGTTATTTTTTTTAGGTTTGGCGCAGGTTTTTATAGCGTCAGATACCCCCATATATTACCTAATAAAGGTTTAACCCCCTTGATCACCCCCCAGGTAACCCTTTCACCCCCTATCACCACTGTCGCTAAGCGATCGTTTTTCTGATCACTGTCTTATTGTCGATGATGCCGATAGGTAGCCAGTTATTTTTTTTAGGTTTGGCGCAGGTTTTTATAGCGTCGGGTACCCCCACATATTACCTAATAAAGGTTTAACCCCCTTGATCGCCCCCCAGGTAACTCTTTCACCCCCTATCACCACTGTCGCTAAGCGATCGTTTTTCTGATCGCTGTCTTATTGTCGGTGATGCCGATAGGTAGCCAGTTATTTTTTTTTAGGTTCGCCGCAGGTTTTTATAGCGTCAGGTACCCCCATATATTACCTAATAAAGGTTTAACCCCCTTGATCACCCCCCAGGTAACCCTTTCACCCCCTATCACCACTGTCGCTAAGCGATCATTTTTCTGATCACTGTCTTATTGTCGGTGATGCCGATAGGTAGCCAGTTATTTTTTTTTGGTTCGCCGCAGGTTTTTATAGCGTCAGGTACCCCCATATATTACCTAATAAAGGTTTAACCCCCTTGATCACCCCCCAGGTAACCCTTTCACCCCCTATCACCACTGTCACTAAGCAATCGTTTTTCTGATCACTGTCTTATTGTCGATGATGCCGATAGGTAGCCAGTATTTTTTTTTAGGTTCGCTGCAGGTTTTTATAGCGTCGGGTACCCCCATATATTACCTAATAAAGGTTTAACCCCCTTGATCGCCCCCCAGGTAACCCTGTCACCCCCTATCACCACTGTCGCTAAGCGATCGTTTTTCTGATCGCTGTCTTATTGTCGGTGATGCCGATAGGTAGCCAGTTATTTTTTTTAGGTTCGCCGCAGGTTTTTATAGCGTCAGGTACCCCCATATATTACCTAATAAAGGTTTAACCCCCTTGATCACCCCCCAGGTAACCCTTTCACCCCCTATCACTACTGTCGCTAAGCGATCGTTTTTCTGATCACTGTCTTATTGTCGATGATGCCGATAGGTAGCCAGTTATTTTTTTTAGGTTCGGCGCAGGTTTTTATAGCGTCGGGTACCCCCACATATTACCTAATAAAGGTTTAACCCCCTTGATCGCCCCCCAGGTAACCCTTTCACCCCCTATCACCACTGTCACTAAGCAATCGTTTTTCTGATCACTGTCTTATTGTCGATGATGCCGATAGGTAGCCAGTATTTTTTTTTAGGTTCGCTGCAGGTTTTTATAGCGTCGGGTACCCCCATATATTACCTAATAAAGGTTTAACCCCCTTGATCGCCCCCCAGGTAACCCTTTCACCCCCTATCACCACTGTCGCTAAGCGATCGTTTTTCTGATCGCTGTCTTATTGTCGGTGATGCCGATAGGTAGCCAGTTATTTTTTTTAGGTTCGCCGCAGGTTTTTATAGCGTCAGGTACCCCCATATATTACCTAATAAAGGTTTAACCCCCTTGATCACCCCCCAGGTAACCCTTTCACCCCCTATCACTACTGTCGCTAAGCGATCGTTTTTCTGATCACTGTCTTATTGTCGATGATGCCGATAGGTAGCCAGTTATTTTTTTTAGGTTCGGCGCAGGTTTTTATAGCGTCGGGTACCCCCACATATTACCTAATAAAGGTTTAACCCCCTTGATCGCCCCCCAGGTAACCCTTTCACCCCCTATCACCACTGTCGCTAAGCGATCGTTTTTCTGATCGCTGTCTTATTGTCGGTGATGCCTATAGGTAGCCAGTTGTTTTTTTTTAGGTTCGCCGCAGGTTTTTATAGCGTCAGGTACCCCCATATATTACCTAATAAAGGTTTAACCCCCTTGATCACCCCCCAGGTAACCCTTTCACCCCCTATCACCACTGTCGCTAAGCGATCGTTTTTCTGATCGCTGTCTTATTGTCGATGATGCCGATAGGTAGCCAGTTATTTTTTTTAGGTTCGCCGCAGGTTTTATAGCGTCAGGTACCCCCATATATTACCTAATAAAGGTTTAACCCCCTTGATCACCCCCAAGGTAACCCTTTCACCCCCTATCACCACTGTCGCTAAGCGATAGTTTTTCTGATCGCTGTCTTATTGTCGGTGATGCCGATAGGTAGTCAGTTATTTTTTTTAGGTTTGCCGCAGGTTTTATAGCGTCAGGTACCCCATATATTACCTAATAAAGGTTTAACCCCCTTGATCACCCCTAAAGTAACCCTTTCACCCCCTATCACCACTGTTGCTAAGCGATCGTTTTTCTGATCACTGTCTTATTGTCGGTGATGCCGATAGGTAGCCAGTTAATTTTTTTTTATGTTCGCCGCAGGTTTTTACAGCGTCAGGTACCCCCATATATTACCTAATAAAGTTTTAACCCCCTTGATCACCCCCCAGGTAACCCTTTCACCCCCTATCACCACTGTCGCTAAGCGATCGTTTTTCTGATCACTGTCTTATTGTCAGTGATGTCGATAGGTAGCCAGTTATTTTTTTTAGGTTCGCCGCAGGTTTTTATAGCGTCAGGTACCCCCATATAGTACCTAATAAAGGTTTAACCACCTTGATCGCCCCCCAGGTAACCCTTTCACCCCCTATCACCACTGTCGCTAAGCGATCATTTTTCTGATCGCTGTCTTATTGCCGATGATGCCGATCAGTAGCCAGTTATTTTTTTTAGGTTCGCCGCAGGTTTTTATAGCGTCAGGTACCCCCATATATTACCTAATAAAGGTTTAACCCCCTTGATTGCCCCCAGGTAACCCTTTCACCCCCTATCACCACTGTCGCTAAGCGATCGTTTTTCTGATCGCTTTCTTATTGTCGGTGACGTCGATATGTAGCCAGTTATTTTTTTTAGGTTCGACGCAGGTTTTTATAGCGTCAGGTACCCCCATATATTACCTAATAAAGGTTTAACCCCCTTAATCACCTCCCAGGTAACCCTTTCACCCCCTATCACCACTGTCACTAAGTGATTGTTTTTCTGATCGCTGTCTTATTGTCGATGATGCCGATAGGTAGCCAGTTATTTTTTTTAAGTTCGCCGCAGATTTTTATAGCGTCGGGTACCCCCATATACTACCTAATAAAGGTTTAACCCCCTTGATCGCCCCCAGGTAACCCTTTCACCCTCTATCACCACTGTCGCTATGCGATCGTTTTTCTGATCGCTGTCTTATTGTCGATGATGCCGATTGGTAGCCAGTTATTTTTTTTAAGTTCGCCGCAGGTTTTTATAGCGTCAGGTACCCCCATATATTACCTAATAAAGGTTTAACCCCCCTGATCGCCCCCCAGATAACCCTTTCACCTCCTAGCACCACTGTCACTAAGCGATCGTTTTTCTGATCGCTGTTTTATTGTCGGTGATGCCGATCGGTAGCCAGTTATTTTTTTTAGGTTCGCCGCAGGTTTTTATAGCGTCAGGTACCCCCATATATTACCTAATAAAGGTTTAACCCCCTTGATCGCTCCCCAGATAACCCTTTCAACCCCTAGCACCACTGTCGCTAAGCGATCATTTTTCTGATCGCTGTTTTATTGTCTGTGATGCCGATCGGTAGTCAGTTATTTTTTTTAGGTTCACCGCAGGTTTTTATAGCGTCAGGTACCCCCATATATTACCTAATAAAGGTTTAACCCCCTTGATCGCCCCCCAGGTAACCCTTTCACCCCCTATCACCACTGTCGCTAAGCGATCGTTTTTCTGATCGCTGTCTTATTGTCGATGATGCCGATAGGTAGCCAGTTATTTTTTTAGGTTCGCCGCAGGTTTTTATAGCGTCAGGTACCCACATACATTACCTAATAAAGGTTTAACCCCCTTGATCGCCCCCCAGATAACCCTTTCACCCCCTAGCACCACTGTCTCTAAGCAATCGTTTTTCTGATCGCTGTTTTATTGTCAGTGATGCCGATCGGTAGCCAGTTATTTTTTTTAGGTTCGCCGCAGGTTTTTATAGCGTCAGGTACCCCCATATATTACCTAATAAAGGTTTAACCCCCTTGATCGCCCCCCAGGTAACCCTTTCACCCCCTATCACCACTGTCGCTAAGCGATCGTTTTTCTGATCGCTGTCTTATTGTCGATGATGCCAATAGGTAGCCAGTTATTTTTTTTAGGTTCGGCGCAGGTTTTTATAGTGTCAGGTACCCCCACATATTACCTAATAAATGTTTAACCCTCTTGATCACCCCCCAGGTAACCCTTTCACCCCCTATCACCACTGTTGCTAAGCGATCGTTTTTCTGATCGCTGTCTTATTGTCGGTGATGCCGATAGGTAGCCAGTTATTTTTTTTAGGTTCGCCGCAGCTTTTTATAGCGTCAGGTACCCCCATATATTACCTAATAAAGGTTTAACCCCCTTGATCACCCCCCAGGTAACCCTTTCACCCCCTATCACCACTGTCGCTAAGCGATCGTTTTTCTGATCACTGTCTTATTGTCGGTGATGCCGATAGGTAGCCAGTTATTTTTTTTAGGTTCGCCGCAGGTTTTTATAGCGTCAGGTACCCCCATATATTACCTAATAAAGGTTTAACCCCCTTGATCACCCCCCAGGTAACCCTTTCACCCCCTATCACCACTGTCGCTAAGCGATTGTTTTTCTGATCACTGTCTTATTGTCGGTGATGCCGATAGGTAGCCAGTTATTTTTTTTAGGTTCGCCGCAGGTTTTTATAACGTTGGTTACCCCCATATATTACCTAATAAAGGTTTAACCCCCTTGATTGCCCCCAGGTAACCCTTTCACCCCCTATCACCACTGTCGCTAAGCGATCGTTTTTCTGATCGCTGTCTTATTGTCGGTGATTCCGATAGGTAGCCAGTTATTTTTTTTAGGTTCGCCGCAGGTTTTTATAGCGTCAGGTACCCCCATATATTACCTAATAAAGGTTTAACCCCCTTTATTGCCCCCCAGGTAACCCTTTCACCCCCTATCACTACTGTCGCTAAGCGATCGTTTTTCTGATCACTGTCTTATTGTCGATGATGCCGATAGGTAGCCAGTTATTTTTTTTAGGTTCGGCGCAGGTTTTTATAGCGTCGGGTACCCCCACATATTACCTAATAAAGGTTTAACCCCCTTGATCGCCCCCCAGGTAACCCTTTCACCCCCTATCACCACTGTCGCTAAGCGATCGTTTTTCTGATCGCTGTCTTATTGTCGATGATGCCGATAGGTAGCCAGTTATTTTTTTTAGGTTCGCCGCAGGTTTTATAGCGTCAGGTACCCCCATATATTACCTAATAAAGGTTTAACCCCCTTGATCACCCCCAAGGTAACCCTTTCACCCCCTATCACCACTGTCGCTAAGCGATAGTTTTTCTGATCGCTGTCTTATTGTCGGTGATGCCGATAGGTAGTCAGTTATTTTTTTTAGGTTTGCCGCAGGTTTTATAGCGTCAGGTACCCCATATATTACCTAATAAAGGTTTAACCCCCTTGATCACCCCTAAAGTAACCCTTTCACCCCCTATCACCACTGTTGCTAAGCGATCGTTTTTCTGATCACTGTCTTATTGTCGGTGATGCCGATAGGTAGCCAGTTAATTTTTTTTTATGTTCGCCGCAGGTTTTTACAGCGTCAGGTACCCCCATATATTACCTAATAAAGTTTTAACCCCCTTGATCACCCCCCAGGTAACCCTTTCACCCCCTATCACCACTGTCGCTAAGCGATCGTTTTTCTGATCACTGTCTTATTGTCAGTGATGTCGATAGGTAGCCAGTTATTTTTTTTAGGTTCGCCGCAGGTTTTTATAGCGTCAGGTACCCCCATATAGTACCTAATAAAGGTTTAACCACCTTGATCGCCCCCCAGGTAACCCTTTCACCCCCTATCACCACTGTCGCTAAGCGATCATTTTTCTGATCGCTGTCTTATTGCCGATGATGCCGATCAGTAGCCAGTTATTTTTTTTAGGTTCGCCGCAGGTTTTTATAGCGTCAGGTACCCCCATATATTACCTAATAAAGGTTTAACCCCCTTGATTGCCCCCAGGTAACCCTTTCACCCCCTATCACCACTGTCGCTAAGCGATCGTTTTTCTGATCGCTTTCTTATTGTCGGTGACGTCGATATGTAGCCAGTTATTTTTTTTAGGTTCGACGCAGGTTTTTATAGCGTCAGGTACCCCCATATATTACCTAATAAAGGTTTAACCCCCTTAATCACCTCCCAGGTAACCCTTTCACCCCCTATCACCACTGTCACTAAGTGATTGTTTTTCTGATCGCTGTCTTATTGTCGATGATGCCGATAGGTAGCCAGTTATTTTTTTTAAGTTCGCCGCAGATTTTTATAGCGTCGGGTACCCCCATATACTACCTAATAAAGGTTTAACCCCCTTGATCGCCCCCAGGTAACCCTTTCACCCTCTATCACCACTGTCGCTATGCGATCGTTTTTCTGATCGCTGTCTTATTGTCGATGATGCCGATTGGTAGCCAGTTATTTTTTTTAAGTTCGCCGCAGGTTTTTATAGCGTCAGGTACCCCCATATATTACCTAATAAAGGTTTAACCCCCCTGATCGCCCCCCAGATAACCCTTTCACCTCCTAGCACCACTGTCACTAAGCGATCGTTTTTCTGATCGCTGTTTTATTGTCGGTGATGCCGATCGGTAGCCAGTTATTTTTTTTAGGTTCGCCGCAGGTTTTTATAGCGTCAGGTACCCCCATATATTACCTAATAAAGGTTTAACCCCCTTGATCGCTCCCCAGATAACCCTTTCAACCCCTAGCACCACTGTCGCTAAGCGATCATTTTTCTGATCGCTGTTTTATTGTCTGTGATGCCGATCGGTAGTCAGTTATTTTTTTTAGGTTCACCGCAGGTTTTTATAGCGTCAGGTACCCCCATATATTACCTAATAAAGGTTTAACCCCCTTGATCGCCCCCCAGGTAACCCTTTCACCCCCTATCACCACTGTCGCTAAGCGATCGTTTTTCTGATCGCTGTCTTATTGTCGATGATGCCGATAGGTAGCCAGTTATTTTTTTAGGTTCGCCGCAGGTTTTTATAGCGTCAGGTACCCACATACATTACCTAATAAAGGTTTAACCCCCTTGATCGCCCCCCAGATAACCCTTTCACCCCCTAGCACCACTGTCTCTAAGCAATCGTTTTTCTGATCGCTGTTTTATTGTCAGTGATGCCGATCGGTAGCCAGTTATTTTTTTTAGGTTCGCCGCAGGTTTTTATAGCGTCAGGTACCCCCATATATTACCTAATAAAGGTTTAACCCCCTTGATCGCCCCCCAGGTAACCCTTTCACCCCCTATCACCACTGTCGCTAAGCGATCGTTTTTCTGATCGCTGTCTTATTGTCGATGATGCCAATAGGTAGCCAGTTATTTTTTTTAGGTTCGGCGCAGGTTTTTATAGTGTCAGGTACCCCCACATATTACCTAATAAATGTTTAACCCTCTTGATCACCCCCCAGGTAACCCTTTCACCCCCTATCACCACTGTTGCTAAGCGATCGTTTTTCTGATCGCTGTCTTATTGTCGGTGATGCCGATAGGTAGCCAGTTATTTTTTTTAGGTTCGCCGCAGCTTTTTATAGCGTCAGGTACCCCCATATATTACCTAATAAAGGTTTAACCCCCTTGATCACCCCCCAGGTAACCCTTTCACCCCCTATCACCACTGTCGCTAAGCGATCGTTTTTCTGATCACTGTCTTATTGTCGGTGATGCCGATAGGTAGCCAGTTATTTTTTTTAGGTTCGCCGCAGGTTTTTATAGCGTCAGGTACCCCCATATATTACCTAATAAAGGTTTAACCCCCTTGATCACCCCCCAGGTAACCCTTTCACCCCCTATCACCACTGTCGCTAAGCGATTGTTTTTCTGATCACTGTCTTATTGTCGGTGATGCCGATAGGTAGCCAGTTATTTTTTTTAGGTTCGCCGCAGGTTTTTATAACGTTGGTTACCCCCATATATTACCTAATAAAGGTTTAACCCCCTTGATTGCCCCCAGGTAACCCTTTCACCCCCTATCACCACTGTCGCTAAGCGATCGTTTTTCTGATCGCTGTCTTATTGTCGGTGATTCCGATAGGTAGCCAGTTATTTTTTTTAGGTTCGCCGCAGGTTTTTATAGCGTCAGGTACCCCCATATATTACCTAATAAAGGTTTAACCCCCTTTATTGCCCCCCAGGTAACCCTTTCACCCCCTATCACCACTGTCGCTAAGCGATCGTTTTTCTGATCGCTTTCTTATTGTCGGTGATGTCGATATGTAGCCAGTTATTTTTTTTAGGTTCGACGCAGGTTTTTATAGCGTCAGGTACCCCCATATATTACCTAATAAAGGTTTAACCCCCTTGATCACCCCCCAGGTAACCCTTTCACCCCCTATCACCACTGTCGCTAAGCGATTGTTTTTCTGATCGCTGTCTTATTGTCGATGATGCCGATAGGAAGCCAGTTATTTTTTTTAAGTTCGCCGCAGGTTTTTATAGCGTCGGGTACCCCCATATACTACCTAATAAAGGTTTAACCCCCTTGATCGCCCCCCAGGTAACCCTTTCACCCTCTATCACCACTGTCGCTATGCGATCGTTTTTCTGATCGCTGTCTTATTGTCGATGATGCCGATTGGTAGCCAGTTATTTTTTTTAATTTCGCCACAGGTTTTTATAGCGTCAGGTACCCCCATATATTACCTAATAAAGGTTTAACCCCCCTGATCGCCCCCCAGATAACCCTTTCACCCCCTAGCACCACTGTCACTAAGCGATCGTTTTTCTGATCGCTGTTTTATTGTCGGTGATGCCGATCAGTAGCCAGTTATTTTTTTTAGGTTCGCCGCAGGTTTTTATAGCGTCAGGTACCCCCATATATTACCTAATAAAGGTTTAACCCCCTTGATCGCCCCCCAGATAACCCTTTCACCCCCTAGCACCACTGTCGCTAAGCGATCGTTTTTCTGATCGCTGTTTTATTGTCTGTGATGCCGATCGGTAGTCAGTTATTTTTTTTAGGTTCACCGCAGGTTTTTATAGCGTCAGGTACCCCCATATATTACCTAATAAAGGTTTAACCCCCTTGATCGCCCCCCAGGTAACCCTTTCACCCCCTATCACCACTGTCGCTAAGCGATCGTTTTTCTGATCGCTGTCTTATTGTCGATGATGCCGATAGGTAGCCAGTTATTTATTTAGGTTCGCCGCAGGTTTTTATAGCGTCAGGTACCCACATACATTACCTAATAAAGGTTTAACCCCCTTGATCGCCCCCCAGATAACCCTTTCACCCCCTAGCACCACTGTCTCTAAGCAATCGTTTTTCTGAACGCTGTTTTATTGTCAGTGATGCCGATCGGTAGCCAGTTTTTTTTTTAGGTTCGCCGCAGGTTTTTATAGCGTCAGGTACCCCCATATATTACCTAATAAAGGTTTAACCCCCTTGATCGCCCCCCAGGTAACCCTTTCACCCCCTATCACCACTGTCGCTAAGCGATCGTTTTTCTGATCGCTGTCTTATTGTCGATGATGCCGATAGGTAGCCAGTTATTTTTTTTAGGTTCGGCGCAGGTTTTTATAGCGTCAGGTACCCCCACATATTACCTAATAAAGGTTTAACCCTCTTGATCACCCCCCAGGTAACCCTTTCACCCCCTATCACCACTGTTGCTAAGCGATCGTTTTTCTGATCGCTGTCTTATTGTCGGTGATGCCGATAGGTAGCCAGTTATTTTTTTTAGGTTTGCCGCAGCTTTTTATAGCGTCAGGTACCCCCATATATTACCTAATAAAGGTTTAACCCCCTTGATCGACCCCCAGATAACCCTTTCACCCCCTAGCACCACTGTCGCTAAGCGATCGTTTTTCTGATCTCTGTTTTATTGTCGGTGATGCCGATCGGTAGCCAGTTATTTTTTTTAGGTTCGCCGCAGGTTTTTATAGCGTTAGGGAACCCCATATATTACCTAATAAAGGTTTAACCCCCTTGATCACCCCCAAGGTAACCATTTCACCCCCTATCACCACTGTCACTAAGCGATCATTTTTCTGATCACTGTCTTATTGTCAGTGATGCCGATAGGTAGCCAGTTATTTTTTTTAGGTTCGCCGCAGGTTTTTATAGCGTTGGTTACCCCCATATATTACCTAATAAAGGTTTAACCCCCTTGATTGCCCCCAGGTAACCCTTTCACCCCCTATCACCACTGTCGCTAAGCGATCGTTTTTCTGATCACTGTCTTATTGTCGGTGATGCCGACAGGTAGCCAGTTATTTTTTTTAGGTTTGCCGCAGGTTTTTATAGCATCAGGTATCCCCATATATTACCTAATAAAGGTTTTACCCCTTGCTCGCCCCCCCCCCAGGTAACCCTTTCACCCCCTTTTACCAGTGTCACTAAGCGATCGTTTTTCTGATCGCTGTATTAGTTATGCTGGTGCCGATAGATAGCCAGTTATTTTTTTAGGTTGGCCGCAGGTTTTTATAGCGTCAGGTACCCCCATATATTATCTAATAAAGGTTTTAACCCCCTAATTGCCCCTAGTTAACACTGCGTCACACCCCAGGCAGCGTCAGGTTAGTGCCAGTAACGCCAACACCCACGCGTGAAGCATACACCTCCCTTAGTGGTATAGTATCTGAACAGATCAATATCTGATCTGATCAGATCTATACTAGCGTCCCCAGCAGTTTAGGGTTCCCAAAAATGTAGTGTTAGCGGGATCAGCCCAGATACCTGCTAGCACCTGCGTTTTGCCCCTCCGTCCAGCCCAGGCCACCCAAGTGCAGTATCGATCGATCACTGTCACTTACAAAATACAACACACATAACTGCAGCGTTCGCAGAGACAGGCCTGATCCCTGCGACTCCAGTGCTGTAGGAGGTGATTTCACCACCACAGAAAAAAAAAAGCATTTATGCCGAAGCATGGGGGCAGCAGGGGCGGAGGAGCGATTTTGCTCCTAATGCCGCGTACATACGGTCGAAATTCCGACGGAGGCTTGCCCGTGGAAAAGTCTGACCATGTGTACGCGGCATAACTTTTGCGGGAAGATGCCCCCATGCTTCGGCATATATAAATGGTGCATGTATGCCCATCATTAGAAGTGGGTGGATGAAGGGCGGTATTCTAATGGTGGGCATACCAATCAATCTTTTACAATGCATGTCCAACAAGGACCAGCAACGTACTGGTATGTTGCTGGACTTTTAATGTTTATACCAGATTGATGCCTGTGGGTTTAGGTATCATTCTTTTCATCCAGCGGCCGGATTTCATGTAAAAGCAATCCTAGTGGCCAATTAGCCTCTGGACTGCTTTTACAAGCAGTGGGAGGGAATGTCCCCCCGGATATAAAAAGCGCCATTGGGAAATTGGGAAAGCATTTTATCACACCACCACCACCACCTGATCTTGGTGTGGTCAGATGCTTTGAGGACAGAGGAAAGATCTAGATCTAGATTCTAACAGACCCCAGTTTTTTTCAAAAAAAGAGTATCTGTCACTACCTATTGCTATCATAGGGGATATTTACATTCCCTGAGATAACAATAAAAATGATTAAAAAAAAATATGGAAGGAACCGTTTTTAAAATAAAATAAAAAAGCAAAATTAATAATAAAAAATAAAAAAAAGCATCCCTGTCCTGCCCTGCTCTTGCGCAATGGCGAACGCAAGCGTAGGTCTGGCGTCATATGTAAACAGAAATTTCACCATGCATGTGAGATATCACCGCGAAGGTCAGATCGAGGGCAGTCATTTTAGCAGTAGACCTCCTCTGTAAATCTAACGTGGTAACCTGTAAAAGCTTTTAAAGTCTTTTAAAAATGTATGTAGTTTGTCGCCAATGCGCGTTTGTGCGAAATTTTAAAGCATGTCGTGTTTGGTATCTATGTACTCGGCCTAAAATCAACTTTTTTATTTCATCAAACATTTAGGCAATATAGTGTGTTTTAGTGCATTAAAATTTTAAAAAGTGTATTTTTTCCCAAAAAAATGCGTTTGAAAAATCGCTGTGCAAATACTGTGTGGAAAAAAAAATGCAACACCCACCATTTTAATCTGTAGGGCATTTGCTTTAAAAAAATATATAATGTTTGGGGGTTCAACATAATTTTCTTGCAAAAAAAAATAATGTTTTCATGTAAACAAAAAGTGTCAGAAGGGGCTTTGTCTTCAAGTGCTTAGAAGAGTGGATGTAAGCTTCCTAATGTTGTGTATAAAATGCCAGAACAGTTCAACCCCCCCCCCCCAAATGACCCCATTTTGGAAAGTAGACACCCCAAGCTATATACTGAGAGGCATGTTGAGTCCATGGAATATTTTATATGTTGACACAAGTTGCGGAAATAAGACAATTTTTATTTATTTATTTTCACAAAGTTGTCACTAAATGATATATTGCTTGAACATGCCATGGGCATATGTGGAATTACACCCCAAAATACATTTTGTTGCTTCTCCTGAGTACGGGGATACCACATGTGAGACTTTTTGGGAGCCTAGCCGCGTACGGGACCCCAAAAACCAAGCACCGCCTTCAGGCTTTCTAAGGGTGTAAATTTTTGATTTCACTTCTCACTGCCTATCACAGTTTCGGAGGCCATGGAATGCCCAGATGGCACAAAACCCCCCCAAATGACCCCATTTTGGAATGTAGACACCCCAAGCTATTTGCTGAGAGGTATGGTGAGTATGTTGCAGATCTCGCTTTTTGTCACAGTTTTGAAAATTGGAAAAAAAATATATATATCTTTCTTCATTTTCAAAAACAAATGAGAGCTGTAAAATACTCAACATGCCTCTTAGCAAATAGCTTGGGGTGTCTACTTTCCAAAATGGGGTCATTTGGGGGGGTTTGGTGCTATTTTGGCATTTTATGGCCTTTGAAACTGTGATAGGTAGTGAGGAGTGAAATCAAAAATTTGTGCCCTTAGAAATCCTGAAGGCGATGCTTGGTTTTCGGGGCCCCGTACGCGGCTAGGCTCCTAAAAGTCCCACACATGTGGTATCCCCGTGCTCAGGAGAATCAGCAAAATGTATTTTGGGGTGCAATTCCACATATAACCATGGCATGTGTGAGCAATATATCATTTAGTGACAACTTTTTGTAATTTTTTTTTTTTTGTCATTATTCAATCACTTGGGACAAGAAAAAAAAATATTCAATGGGCTCAACATGCCTCTCAGCAATTTCCTTGAGGTGTCTACATTCTAAAATGGGGTCATTTGGGGGGGTTTTGTGCTATTTTGGCATTTTATGGCCTTCGAAACTGTGATAGGTAGTGAGGAGTGAAATCAAAAATTTGCGCCCTTAGAAATCCTGAAGGCGGTGCTTGGTTTTCGGGGGTCCGTACGCGACTAGGCTCCCAAAAAGTCCCACACATGTGGTATCCCCGTACTCAGGAGAAGCAGCAAAATGTATTTTGGGGTGCAATTCCACATATAACCATGGCATGTGTGAGCAATATATCATTTAGTGACAACTTTTTGTAATTTTTTTTTTTTTGTCATTATTCAATCACTTGGGACAAGAAAAAAAAATATTCAATGGGCTCAACATGCCTCTCAGCAATTTCCTTGGGGTGTCTACTTTCTAAAATGGGATCATTTGGGGGGGTTTTGTGCTATTTTGGCATTTTATGGCCTTCGAAACTGTGATAGGTAGTGAGGAGTGAAATCAAAAATTTGCGCCCTTAGAAATCCTGAAGGCGGTAATTGGTTTTCGGGGGCCTGTACGCGGCTAGGCTCCCAAAAAGTCCCACACATGTGGTATCCCCATACTCAGGAGAAGCAGAAAAATGTATTTTGGGGTGAAATTCCACATATAACCATGGAATGTGTGAGCAATATATCATTTAGTGACAACTTTTTGTAATTTTATTTTTTTTTTGTCATTATTCAATCACTTGGGACAAGAAAAAAAAATATTCAATGGGCTCAACATGCCTCTCAGCAATTTCCTTGAGGTGTCTACTTTCTAAAATGGGGTCATTTGGGGGGGGTTTTGTGCTATTTTGGCATTTTATGGCCTTCGAAACTGTGATAGGTAGTGAGGAGTGAAATCAAAAATTTGCGCCCTTAGAAATCCTGAAGGCGGTGCTTGGTTTTCGGGGGTCCGTACGCGACTAGGCTCCCAAAAAGTCCCACACATGTGGTATCCCCGTACTCAGGAGAAGCAGCAAAATGTATTTTGGGGTGCAATTCCACATATAACCATGGCATGTGTGAGCAATATATAATTTAGTGACAACTTTTTGTAATTTTTATATTTTTTTTGTCATTATTCAATCACTTGGGACAAGAAAAAAAAATATTCAATGGGCTCAACATGCCTCTCAGCAATTTCCTTGGGGTGTCTACTTTCTAAAATGGGATCATTTGGGGGGGTTTTGTGCTATTTTGGCATTTTATGGCCTTTGAAACTGTGATAGGTAGTGAGGAGTGAAATCAAAAATTTGCGCCCTTAGAAATCCTGAAGGCGGTAATTAGTTTTCGGGGGCCTGTACGCGGCTAGGCTCCCAAAAAGTCCCACACATGTGGTATCCCCGTACTCAGGAGAAGCAGAAAAATGTATTTTGGGGTGAAATTCCACATATAACCATGGAATGTGTGAGAAATATATCATTTAGTGACAACTTTTTGTAATTTTTTATTTTTTTTAGTCATTATTCAATCACTTGAGACAAAAAAAAAATATTCAATGGGCTTAACATGCCTCTCAGCAATTTCCTTGGGATGTCTACTTTCCAAAATGGGGTCATTTGGGGGGGTTTGTACTGCCCTGCCATTTTAGCACCTCAAGAAATGAGATAGGCAGTCATAAATTAAAAGCTGTGTAAATTCCAGAAAATGTACCCTAGTTTGTAGACGCTATAACTTTTGCGCAAACCAATAAATATACGCTTATTGACATTTTTTTTACTAAAGACATGTGGCTGAATACATTTTGGCCTAAATGTATGACTAAAATTTTGTTTATTTGATTTTTCTTATAACAAAAAGTAGAAAATATAATTTTTTTTCAAAATTTTCAGTCTTTTTCCGTTTATATCGCAAAAAATACAAATCGCAGAGGCAATCAATTACCATTAAAATAAAGCTCTATTTGTGGGAAGAAAATGACGCAAATTTCGTTTGGGTACAACATTGCATGTCTGCACAATTTCCAGTTAAAGCAGCGCAGTGCCAAATTCTGAAAACACCTCTGGTCCTTTAGCTACAAAATGGTTCGGGGCTTAAGTGGTTAATGTAATTGAAAAAAACTTTGTTTTTCTCGACGTGATTCTTCTCAAGCCTGCCTTGCCTACACACTATCATGAAAAAAAAATGCTTGAGCAAAGCATGGTGACGTACGAAATGTACGACGGCACTATAAAGGGGAAGTTCCATTTGGATGGCGCCACCCTTTGGGCTGCTTTTGCTGATCCTTGTGTTAGTAAAGTTTGGTGAGAGACGATTTGCGCTTTTCAGCCTTGTGCTCTTCAGTCCGTTACAGTGTGACAAATGTGCTATCTCCATTACGAACGCTAGTTTTACCAGAACAAGCGCTCCCGTCTCATCACTTGCTTCTGAGCATGCATGTTTTTTTCACTTCGTTAAAGCCTACACACGGCCATTTTTCATGACGAGAAAAATGACAACGTGAAAAACGGCATGTTCCAAATTTTTAATGCCCATTTTTCACGTCGTAAAAAAAGCTTTGGAGCCCACACACGATCGTTTTTAATTACCAAATAAAAAAATGGCATTTTTCTCGTCATGAAAAACGGTCGTGTGTATGCGGCATAAGGCCCAATTTTCCGCAGAGTGTATAGGGCAGGCTGTATAGTATATTCAGGCGGTCCCCTATTTTTATACATCCGACTTACAAGCGACTCCTACTTACAAACGGAGGGAGACAACAGAAAGTGAGAGGAAATCTACCCCATGGAAGGGAAATTCTCTCCTGTAAGAGTTAATATGGGAAAAAAGGTGTCTCCACTGATGCTTTATCACCAATCCTGGTTTCCCTAATAACCCAAAATTTTCAAAATCCAATTGTCATTGGGACAGAAAGTGAGGTGAAATCTTCTGAACAAGGGCACAGACAGCAAAACAAATGTTACAGGGGTGATAACCCTTACCTATGTTATCCAAAAAGCTTGAAAATAGATTTTTTGGCTGGAGCTACACTTAAAAAATTTACCTGTTCCAAATTACAAACAGATTCAACTTAAGAACAAACCTACAGTCCCCATCTTGTTTGTAACCCGGGGACCGCCTGTATACTGCTGTTCAAAGTATATAGGGCCTGGTGGCCCCACACCCTTTTTTTTATTTGTGTGCGGGGTTCCCCTTAATATCCTTTCCAGACCTAAAGGGCCTGGTAATGGGCAGGGGGGACCCGTGACGTTTTTCTCAATGATTTTCATCTATATTGCCGGGACCAGACAACACATTACAGCCGCGATCCAACAATAAAAAATCTTTATTTTTGTTTCGTTGCTACAACAGTTCAATATAGATAGAAGATTCGACGTGACGGTGACAATAGCGATCTGTGTCTATCGAATCTACGGTTGAATGTGCCTAACCTAACTATATTAGTCCAAGATTATTCAACATAAAGAGAAAAGATTCAACGTTATAGAGACATGAAACTTTGACGAAGCAGCTCAAAACATACGATCGCCACGAGCGGACATTTATGGTCAAATGCTCCGCTCACAGGCTATAGAAGAATTTTAATGTTGGTTGACTAATAATAATTAATAAATATAATTATTACTAGTCATACAACATCAGAATTCTACTATAGCTTGTGGGCGGAGCATTCAACCGGAAATGTACGATTGTGGTGTACAGTTTAGCTGCTTCGTCGAATGTTCTTAGAACATTCGACAAACACCATAAGCCTTCAACTGACATATTCAACCTTAATTCGGATTTTCGGACAAATGCATTTTTTAACAAAACGAAATAAATAAAAACAAATTTCGGAAGTAACTTAATAAATACATTTTTCGGCCAAAAACGAAATTCCCGGGTCCCCAAACACTTTTTATGACAATAACTTGCATATTAGCCTTTAAAATTAGCACTTTTGATTTTTCACGTTCGGGTCCCATAGACTTTAACGGTGTTCGCACAAAAACTTTTTGTCAGCTCGCATGTTCTGCCGCAAACCGAATTGGGGGGTGTTCGGCTCATCTGTAATCAATACTTTGTAGTTGTATTTAGCTGTGTTTTTTTTGCCTCTTATACAATATTTATCGTTTCTCATTTTTTTTAAATAATATCAGTGCCGTGTTTTAAGCTTTTTTTATTTTTTTGCAGCATATATTTTCTGCAGTATATATATATATATAGTTATTTATGTACTGTCATGTGCATTCAGCATGCCTTTTGACTTTTAGGCCCCGTTCACACCTATGCGAATTGGTTGCGGCTTAAACTGCATCCAATTTGCATAACATTATAAACTTACATTGATTTTAATGAGGCTGGTTCACATATGTGCGATGCATTCGCACTGCACATTGCCCAAAAAACGTGTGCGTTTTCTAGGCATTGCGGTGCGGCTTAGGTGCGAATTCAGGCCCATTATGTTCTATGGGCACGCATCTGATTCGCAGATGTGTTCAGTTCTCATCAGGATTTCTCTCCTTCACCTCACTACACTTCCCCTCTCCCCCTCCTCTCTCCCAGGTCACCAAATTCGCAGCTAAAACGGAGATGATCTGCTGAACAGTTCTCTTATTTTGATAAGAGAGCTGGAATTCTCACCGCACAAGTGAACCCAGCCTTAGACTTTTTAAATATATTACCTAAATGGTAAAAAAAAAAACTGCACTTGGTGCTCAGCATCTAACAAAAATTGAAATCAAAACTACCATAGTTGTCTTCAGGAACCACACATAATACCAGTGCTGAAGCATAATTGAAAGGAATTCAAATGTTGCGCTGTGTTACAAAATTCAATTTGTGTTGGTTATATGTATTAGACATGTGCACACTGAAATATTTAATTTTGGAATTTCGTTTTCGTTAGAAAAATACATTTATTTAGTTACTCCCGAAATTCGTTTTTATTTATTTAGTTTTTCGTTAGAAATTGCATTCGTCCGAAAATCTGAATTAATTAAGGTCGAATCTGTCATTGAAGGCTTATGGTGTCTGTTGAATGTTCAAAGAAGATTTGACGGAGCAGCGAAACTGTACGACGCTGCAATCATACATTTCCAGTCGAATGTTCCGCCTACAAGCTAGCTATAGTAGAATTATAATGTTGTCTGACTAGTAATAATTATATTTATTAATTATTATTACTAGTCAACCAACATTAGAATTCTTCTATAGCCTATGGGCGGTTGCATTTGACTGGAAATGTACGATTGCAGCATCGTACAGTTTATCTGCTCTGTCGAATCTTCTTAGAACTTTCAACAGACACCATAAGCCTTCAATGACAGATTCAACGTTTGTATGTTTTTCGATGCTTTGTCGAATCTTCGTCGTTCACGTTGAATTGTCTCCTCCTCTTTGGTTACAATCAGCCAATAACATTCATCATCATCATTTTTTTTATTTTACTTACCCCACCCAATTCCAGCAGCGATCTTTTCTCTCTATGTCAAATCTTTTCTCTCTATAATGTCAAATCTTTTCTCTCTATAATGTCAAATCTTTTCTCTCTATGTAGAATAATCTTGGACTAATAGAGTTAAGGCTAGGCATATTCGACCACAGGTTCGATGGACACAGATTGTTATTGTCAGCCTCATGTCGAATCTCCTATCTATATCGAACTGTTGTTGCAACGAAAACGAAAATTAAGCATTTGTTTATGTCGGATCTTTCGGTTTTTGGATTCTGCATTTTCGTTTTCGTTTGTTAAAACGATAACGAAAATACCTGAAATTCAGACGAAAATGCATTCGGACGAAAACGAATGCACATGTCTAATATGTATTCCACTACAAAGGATCATATTATGTTCCCAAAAAATGTGATAAGTGTCCCAACATAATAAATACACATACAAATGAAAATAAAAAAAAATTCAGAGGGTGACACCACTAATCCACAGTGACACACCAATAAAGAAAAAATATCAATTCATAAATAAATAAACATAAATCCTGATGTAAGTCCACCACCTATATGTACATGTCAAAATAAAAAAAGTAGTTATGAGTAGGAGGGTCCCACCATCATTGCAAATCTTTCCATATGTTTTCACTCATGAATAACAATAAGCAACCTTGTGAATTCCACACCAATTGCAGCCTCTTACCAAGCGCTAAAATCCAAATATATAGGTGGTCCTATAGTAGCATGTTGTCAGTAATCATCCATCTACAGCCTTGCATATGGCATTTCACAGCAGCAGGTTGTTGAATGGCACTCAGGAACTCCAGGATGCATCAGCAGGGATTCACTGTTTGCATCTCCAATTCCCCATGTACATTAAGGCATGTAAGGTATAAGCAAGCATTCCATACATTCTCATAGTGCAACCTTCAGATATTGAGGTTGATTTACTAAGGCTCTGTTTCCACTACTGCAAGTTGTTGTGCGACTTGACACATGTGAAGTCGCATGACAAGTCAAAATCCATGCATTTCAATGGTCTCTGTTCTAGTTGGTGCGACTCAAGTCGCAGAGACTCCAAAAAAGGTTTTTGTACTACTTTGTTCCAACTTCGGTGCAACTTGTTCTCCCATGGTTCTCACCAGTCGCATGACATTGCATCAAAAATCAAAAAGTCGCACTGTAAATCGCGTGACTTTGGGGTCGCAATATTGAAAACCTAGACTAAAGGCAAATATACTGTGCACTACAAGTGCACTTGGAAGTGCAGTTGCTGTAGACCTGAGGGGAAGTTCTGAAATGAGGGGAAGCTCTGCTGATTTTATCATCTAATTATGTACAAGCAAAAATGCTGTTTTTTATTTTCCTTGCTTGTCCCCCTCATATCTACAGTGACTGATTTTCCAAGTGCACTTGTAGTGCAAAGTAGATTTGCCTTTAGTAAATCAACTCCATTGTGTAATAAATATATCGTGCATCCACTCACATAAATCACATGGTGGAGCGGAGGTGAAAACATGAGATGATGTGTTTATCAGCAATTTGGGGGAAGCAGCACTCACAAATTTCAGTTTTCTTGGTTTGTACCCTCCACATGCCCAAGGGCTTACAACTTGTATTTTGTTTTGTTTTTTAGCACTGAGCATGCCCAGGCACTTTTTTCACATGTCCTGTTGAGCACGGCACAGGTACATATTCTTATATAACTGTTTGCTTTCTTTCTGTGCATGTAATGGACTCGTGTACATTTATCAAACAGAGGGGAGCCGAGCTCCTGATGATCACGGCTGATGTCTCAGGTATACCAGTTTATGAAGCTGAGATGAGGAGTGGAGAACATGTTTTTCACTTCTCATCACAGGACACACCCTTCTGTCATTCACTTTTACAAAGATGGGCAGTTTATGAAGGTGAGATCTAAAGATCTGGCCATCTCTGTAAAATATCTCCGTTCCAGATTCTCCAGCTCAGAGGTAGAGAATATGGGTGAGAAGCTGCTGTGATGTGAGGAAGGAGGCTTCTTTCTTACTAATATCAGCAATAGCAAGCTTAAAGATCGATATAAATAATAACTATATATACTTATGTGTGTATAATATATATATACGCACACAGTACAAACACACAGTATAGTTATAATGTATTTTCTTTTAAGACCCATTCACATCTGAGCAATTCAGAACTGTTGGCAGAATTGCGCAAATTGCTGTAAAATTCTGTCAAAATATGCAATGCGTTTTTGGGTGCCATTCATTGTTAATGGCACCCCAAATGCAGTTAGCAGACATGCATTTTGCCACACATTTTGTCATTTGACAAATACACTACCATCTTGACAAAATCCACATTGAAAGAATTCACAATGCTCCATGCCCAAAAAAAATTTTATTTGGCTTTTTGGGCCTTTTTTATGTGCATTTTGGTACAGTTTTTGATGCACTTTTTGCTGCTCTTTTGAACAAACATTTTGGCTTGTTTTTTAAAATGCATTTTAGCACATTTTGATGCTTTTTTAACATGTATTTTGGTAAATTTTTTACCTGCGTTTTGGTGTGCATTCCAGAAACACATGCAAAATGCATGATATGCTTGCGGTGCCATTGATTGTTAATGGCATCCCAAAAGTGGCTAGCAAATGTGCTGCTTGTCAAAATATGCATAAAAAACAAATCAAATGCATGTTAAAGTGTCAAACTATATGCTAAAAGAAGCGCCAAAGTGTGCATTACAAACCACACCAAAATGCGTCTTAAAAAAAACAGTGTCAAAATGTGCGCTAAAGGGCCAAAATGTGTGTTTAACCAATTACCGACCGCACTATAGTCAAATGACGGCTACAGTGTGACTCGAAAACTCTGGGAGGGCGTACATTGACGTCCTCCCAGAATCGCGCGTACACGGGAGTATCTGTGACCGCCTGGTCCAGAGGACCCGGCGCATCACGGTTCACAGTAAATGGCTGCTGACAGTGGCCGTTTACCATGTGATCGGTCCATCAAATAATGAAGCGATCACTTGTAAACAAACCAACGTCATGTCCTGTTCCTCTCTGTACCGATCGATCAGTACAGTGTGAGCAGAGAGGGGAGAGATTGGTTAGCAGCAGCGCTGTGGGCTGGATGTGTAGTGCCCACAGCGCTGCTCTATGACAATTTCAGCCTCATCCAGCCATCCATGGTCAGCAATCCCTCTGTATTTCTCAGGAATCCATACTCATCTATCCCTCCATCCATACTCAGCCATCCATCCATCCATCCATCCTCAGCCATCCCTCCATCCATACTCAGCCATCCCTCCATCCATAATCAGCCATCCCTCCATCCATAATCAGCCCTCCATCCATACTCAGCCATCCCTCCATCCATACTCAGCCATTAGGGATGAGATCAGGTGTGTTCTCATCGAACACTTGCAGAGCCCGCCAAGGAAGTCGGCACCGTCGGAACTGCGCTGCACTAATCACAGGCAGGGAGACATTTCCCAATCTCTGCTGTCGAGCATCGGGACAATGTCTCCCTGCCTGTGATTAGCGCAGCGCGGTTACGACGGTGCTGACTTCCTTGGCGTGCTCTGCAAGTGTTCAATGCGAACACGCCTGAGCTCATCCCTATCAGCCATACTCATTCACTTATCCATTCTCAACCACCCCATCCACCCCCAGCCATACTCAGCCGTACCCAGTCATACTCAGCCTTACTCAGCTGTACCGAGCCATACTTGGCAATACCCAGCCTCTGTATGTGTCCAGGCTGTGAAAAAGTCTCCCACATGTGGTATCACCGTAGTCAGGAGGAGTAGGAGGATCTATTTTGGGGTGTCATTTTTGGTATGTACATGCTATGTGTTAAATATATTGTATGAATGGACAACTTTGTGTAAAAAAAAAATGCATTTCATTTTCTTTCCACATTTTCCGAAAACTAGAAAAAAATTACATGTTCAAAAGACTCATTATGCCTCATAGTTTATATGTTGGGGTGTTTTCTTTCCAAAATTGGGTAATTTTTGGGTCGTTTCCATTGTCCTGGTGCTCCAGGGCCTTCAAAAGTGTAAAGTCCTGTACACACGATCGGTTTTACCAATGAAAACAGTCCGATGGACATTTTTCATCGGACAAACCGATCGTGTATGGGACCCATCAGTCTTTTTTACATCGGTTTTAAAAAATAGAGCATGTTTTAAATTTTTCCGATGGATCAAAAACCGATAGCAAATTCCGATCGTCTATGGGCAAGTCCATCGGATAAAAAACCCACGCATGCTCAGAATCAAGTCGACGCATGCTCAGAAGCATTAAACGTAATTTTTCTCGGCTCATCTGAGTGTTTTACGTCAACGTGTTTGGAACGGTCGGTTTTTAGACTGATGGTGTGTAGGCAAGACTGATGGAAGTCAGCTTCATCGGATTTCCGATGGACAAAACCATCGGATTAGAATCCATATGATATCCGATCGTGTGTACGAGGCTTTAGAGGTAGTCAGGAAATTAGATGTGTAATTTATACTCCAGAATGACTGAAGGTGCTCCCTGCTTGTTGGGCCTCTTTATGTGGCCACGCTGCGTTTTGGGGTGTAATTTGTGGTATGCATATACTGTGTCTGAGAAATAATTTTGTGAAAAAAAATCTTGATTTTGCAAAGAATTGTGGGAAAAAATTTCAACTTAAAAAAACTCACCATGCCTCTTTCTAAATACCTTGGAATGCCTACTTTCCAAAAAGGGGTCATTTGGGGGGTATTTGTGCGTTCCTGGCATGTTAGGGTCTCAAGAAATGAGATAGGCCGTCAGTACTTCAGGTGTGATCAATTTTCAGAGATTGGCACCATAGCTTGTGGACTCTATAACTTTCACAAAGACCAAATAATATACACCGATTTGGGTTATTTTTACCAAAGATATGTAGCAGTATACATTTTGGCCAAAATTTATGAAGAAAAATTACTAATTTGCTAAATTGTATAATGGAAACGAAGAAAAATGCATTTTTTTTTACAGAATTTTAAGTCTTTTTTCTTTTATAGCGCAAAAAATAAAAAACCCAGAGGTGATTAAATACCACCAAAAGAAAGCTCTATTTGTGTGAAAAAAATTACAAAATGGGTAATGTGTTGCATGACTGAGTAATTGTCATTCAAAATGTGAGAGCACTGAAAGCTGAAAATTGGTCTGGTTAGGAAGGGGGTTTAAGTGCCCAGTGGTCAAGTGGTTAAAAAACGCCAAAATGCACAATAAAGAAAACCCATGACCAGATGTGCATTAAAAAAATACGGCAAAATGCAAATAAATGATGCCAAAATTAGCAATTAAAAAGGGCCAAAACACACATTTAAAGTGGTGTTCCGGCTGAAATTACACTTTTTAAATAAAAATACCTCTATAACACACAAGCTTAATGTATTCTAGTAAAGTTAGTCTGTAAACTGAGGTCCGTTTTGTTAGGTTATTACAGCATATTGTGACAGCAGGAAGGTAAAGTCACCTGGTTGCATCCAGGGGGGTAGATATATTTCGCCCAGATTCAGGCTTTACGCCGACTTATACAACTAGGTGGAGAGTTGTATAAGCCCAGCTAAGGCTAGTGGGCTCATGGATGACTCATACCTCTAGGGAGAGTGTGGGGCGTCGTGCAGACAGGGAGTTGATGAGACCAGCTGAAGCTTGTCAGCTCGTTTAAGGCCTCTATAAAAACTCCCAGATTCATTAGGTGTTAGCTCATGCCTGGACCCAGACCTGTGTGGACTGTCTAGGGAGAGTGAACCCCTGTGCGGTGAGACAAAGCCTGTGTGGCTATTTGCTTGGACATTTAAAACCAGGGACTTAGGGACTAGGACAGCACTAGGCTGATCCCAGTTGTTAGTTAGGAAACCTGTATGTTTAGTCAGAGGTCAAGTTGTCCAGGATTTATTTTGTTTATGTTTCTTTTGCTTTGCTGTGTTTTGTCACTGTAAATAGAAAATAAACCGCACCTTTTTGATTTTGAAAACCACAACCTCCGTTTGCTGGGCCTGTTTTTGTGTGGGGAGCCCATCCCGGGGGTCACACACACCCGCTGCCGAGCTAACCCCCTCACAATTGGTGGAGAATGCGGGCAGTTTTTTTTTAAGCCAGCATGGAGGAGATACTGAAGCAGCTGGCTCTAGCAAATGCCAATCAACAGCAGACAAATGCAGGTTTGCAAAAGAGCCTTGCAGCTCATCAACAGAGCCTTGCAGCTCAACAACAGAACTTCGCAGCCCAGCAGCAAGCTCATCAACAGAACCTTGCAGCCCAGCAGCAGACAAACGCAACTTTGCAACAGAGTCTGGAGGCTCAGCAACAAGCCCAGCAGCAATCTGAGGCCCGCTTCATAGACCTGTTGCAGAAGCAAGAGCAGAGACTACAACAACAGATGGAAGCAGTAATGCAGCAACGTCCGCAGACCAGTGAGGAAAGCCGTCCCACTAATACCGCGTCCTTTGGGGTGAGTCGTTTATTGACAAAAATGACTCGAGAGGATGATCCAGAGGTATTTTTGACCACATTTGAAAGGACCGCTGAAAGAGAAAAGTGGCCTGAGGAGCAGTGGGCTGGACTGGTGGCTCCTCTGTTAACTGGTGAATCGCAGAAAGCATACTATGACCTAGAGCCTAACCAAGCAAAAGACTATGTGATGCTAAAAGCTGAAATTTTGGCAAGGCTGGGTGTCACCCAGGCTGTCCGGGCTCAGCATGTGCATAACTGGACTTTCCAGCTTGGAAAACCCCCCAGGTCTCAAATGTATGATCTCATTCACCTGAGCAGAAAGTGGCTACAGCCAGAGACTTTGTCCGCACCAAAGATTGTGGAACGTGTTGTAATGGATCGGTTTTTGAGAGCTCTTCCTACTGCCATCCAAAAGTGGGTAAGCCATGGAGACCCAGAGACGGCCGATGGTCTTGTGGATCGTGTGGAGAAATACTTGGCTACAGAGAACCTGACGGCCTCTTCCAGAGACACTCGGACTTTCCACCCTAAGACCAGACCATCCCCAGGGGCGGATAAGAGGATTCCAAGGGGTGAGGGTGGAGAGAGTGAGAGGGTGGGAGCTCTACCCCAAGTTTGGCGAGAACAGCCTGGGAAATCAGCGGCTCAAGAGGCGGCAAGAAGGATCGTTTGCTACCGCTGCCGGCAAGCGGGACATATTGCAGCCAATTGCCCGGTTGTGGAGGAACCCATGCAGTGTGACTTTCTGACGGGCAGACGTCAGTCGCTGTGTGCGACAGTCGCATGCACTGCCATTCGAGGAACTGAGAAACATTTATGCAAAATGTGTGTTAATGGTAGAAATGTTGTGGTATTGCTGGATTCAGGTAGCCTTGTGACCCTGATAAAGGCTGAGTTAGTTAAAACAGAGGTCTCTGGGAATAGCAAGGTAGCTGTTATTTGTGTGCATGGGGACACCCGAGAGTATCCAGTGACTACAGTGTGTTTCGAGACCCCCAAAGGTACCCTCTCTCATCCAGTGGGCTTAGTATCTCAGTTACCGCATGACGCCATTGTGGGAAGGGATTTTCCGAAGTTCTGGGAACTGTGGGATGATCCTGAGCCCCCCACTGGTGCCCCTATGTACCAGGAATGTGATAGCCAGAACTCCCCTGAGAGTGGTGAGGACTCTCCGGAATTTCCCTTATCAGTATTGGCAGGGGAGACTGAAGAAACTGGAGAGGAGCCCACCTCCTCAGACGAAAACCTACCGTCTGTGGAGTTTTCTGATCTTGAGGTTCACAGGGAAAACTTTGCCACAGAACAGTTGAAAGACCCCGCCCTAATAAAGGCACGGGAAAACGTAGTGAAAATAGATGGCGAGTTAGTGAACCCAGATAATACCTGCACTTACCCATACTTCAGCGTAGAGAAGGACCTATTGTATCGGGTGGCAAAAAGGGCAGAAGAAACCGTTGAGCAGCTTGTGGTGCCCAAACCTTACAGGAAGTTGGTGTTGGAGTTGGCCCATGGGCACATTCTTGGAGGTCATCTGGGGACAGAGAAAACCCGAGAGAGGGTATTACAGAGATTCTATTGGCCGGGGGTGATGAAGGACATAGAAAATTATTGTTCCTCCTGCCCTGTGTGTCAGAGGTCGGCCCCGATGCCACATTTCCGTAGCCCGCTGGTCCCTCTACCCATCATTGAGGTCCCGTTTGAGAGGATCGCCATGGATTTGGTAGGTCCTATAATCAAGTCCGCTAGGGGGCACCAGTACATATTAGTTATAATGGACTATGCCACCCGTTATCCAGAAGCGATCCCTCTCCGAAATACCTCGGCCAAAACCATAGCCAAAGAGCTATCTCTTGTGTTTAGCCGGGTGGGTATTTGTAAAGAACTGCTTATGGACCAAGGTACACCCTTTATGTCCCGGGTTATGAAGGAGCTGTGTAAATTGTTCAAAGTGACGCAATTACGTACATCTGTGTATCACCCCCAAACCGATGGGCTGGTTGAAAGATTCAACAAAACCCTAAAACAAATGTTGAAGAAAGTGGTGGATAGAGATGGAAAGGATTGGGACTGTCTACTTCCTTATCTGATGTTTGCTATTAGGGAGGTGCCCCAATCCTCTACGGGATTCTCCCCCTTTGAGTTACTGTATGGGAGACACCCAAGAGGGCTGTTGGATATTGCCAAGGAAACTTGGGAAAGTGAGAGTTCTCCCCACAGGAGTGTGATTGAGCATGTCGCCCTGATGCAAGACCGAATTGCACAGGTAATGCCCATCGTGAAGGAACATTTGGCCCAAGCGCAGTTAGCACAGCAGAGAGTGTACAACCGTGGAGCCAAGACCCGTACCTTTTCCCCGGGGGATAGGATACTGGTACTTGTCCCTACGGTTGAAAGTAAATTCCTTGCCAAATGGCAAGGCCCCTATGAGATAATGGAAAAAGTGAGCGAAGTGAATTACAAGGTCAGACAACCAGGAAGGCGAAAGCCCGAACAGATCTATCACGTTAATCTGTTGAAAGCCTGGAGGGATAGAGAGTCCCTAGTCGCAGACACTTGGTCACCAGCTCAAACTGGTTGCATCATTCCTGAGGTTGGAATAGCAGCCACCTTGTCACAACCCCAACAACAGGAGGTTAAGGAGTTTGTGCTTCGCAACAAGGAGGTATTCTCTGAGCTGCCGGGACAAACATCTGGGGTAGAGCATGACATCATTACCCCGCCCGGTGAAAGGGTGAAGTTAAAACCCTATCGGATCCCAGAGGCCCGACGGGAGGCAATACGGGAGGAAGTACAGAAAATGCTGAACTTAGGGGTGATAGAGGAGTCCCAAAGTGATTGGTCTAGTCCCATTGTGTTGGTGCCTAAACCGGATGGGAGCTGGCGATTTTGTAACGATTTTCGTCAGTTGAACAAAGTTACAAAATTTGACACCTACCCCATGCCACGTATAGATGAGTTGATCGACCGGCTGGGAACAGCCCGATACATGACGACTCTTGACCTCACAAAAGGGTATTGGCAAATCCCCCTGGCCAAGTCGGCCAAAGAGAAAACCGCATTTGTAACCCCAGACGGGGCGTTCCAATATAAAAGAATGCCGTTCGGGTTACAGAATGCGCCGGCCACATTCCAGCGGAAAATGGACCAGATGCTGAGGCCCCATCGGAAGTATGCTGCGGCTTACCTGGATGAGGTAATTGTCCATAGCACAGATTGGGCCTCACATCTGCCAAAAGTGCAAGCAGTCCTGGACTCTGTTCGGGAAGCGGGGTTTACGGCTAACCCCAAGAAGTGTACCATTGGGCAGGAGGAGGCCAAATACCTTGGGTACACCATTGGGAGGGGAGTAATAAAACCCCAACTCAACAAAGTCGAGGCCATCCAGAGTTGGCCACGTCCCAACAGCAAGAAGCAGGTACGAGCCTTTCTGGGAATCGCTGGGTATTATCGGCGATTCATTCCCCACTTTGCTTCTAAGGCTGTGCCCCTAACCAACCTGACGAAGGGGAAAGGGTCGGTCATGATTAAATGGACCCCCGAGGCTGAGGCAGCATTCCAATTCTTGAAACAAGCCTTATGTAGCCAGCCAGTGTTGTACTCACCCGACTTCTCTAAAGACTTTGTCGTACAAAGTGATGCGTCAGATGTGGGGTTAGGAGCAGTATTGTCCCAGGTCTGGAACGGGGAAGAGCACCCAGTCATTTACCTCAGCAGGAAGTTGAAGTCCCATGAGGTAAATTACGCCACCGTTGAAAAGGAGTGTTTAGCGGTGAAGTGGGCTCTAGATTCCCTTCGGTACTACCTGCTAGGTAGGCACTTTGACATGGTTACGGATCACGCTCCGTTAAAGTGGATGGCTCAAAACAAGGAAACAAATAGAAGAGTGAATAGGTGGTTCCTGGCCCTCCAGGAATTCAACTTCACAGTAAAGCATCGCCCTGGCGTTCAAATGGGGAATGTGGATGCTTTGTCGCGAGTACATGAATGCCTGATTGCTGGTGTTCCAACCCCAAGGTTAAAACAAGAGGGGGGGGGTATGTGACAGCAGGAAGGTAAAGTCACCTGGTTGCATCCAGGGGGGTAGATATATTTCGCCCAGATTCAGGCTTTACGCCGACTTATACAACTAGGTGGAGAGTTGTATAAGCCCAGCTAAGGCTAGTGGGCTCATGGATGACTCATACCTCTAGGGAGAGTGTGGGGCGTCGTGCAGACAGGGAGTTGATGAGACCAGCTGAAGCTTGTCAGCTCGTTTAAGGCCTCTATAAAAACTCCCAGATTCATTAGATGTTAGCTCATGCCTGGACCCAGACCTGTGTGGACTGTCTAGGGAGAGTGAACCCCTGTGCGGTGAGACAAAGCCTGTGTGGCTATTTGCTTGGACATTTAAAACCAGGGACTTAGGGACTAGGACAGCACTAGGCTGATCCCAGTTGTTAGTTAGGAAACCTGTATGTTTAGTCAGAGGTCAAGTTGACCAGGATTTATTTTGTTTATGTTTCTTTTGCTTTGCTGTGTTTTGTCACTGTAAATAGAAAATAAACCGCACTTTTTTGATTTTGAAAACCACAACCTCCGTTTGCTGGGCCTGTTTTTGTGTGGGGAGCCCATCCCGGGGGTCACACACACCCGCTGCCGAGCTAACCCCCTCACAATATTTAAAAAGATACTAAAATGATAATCTGGCCCTCCTTTCTAGTATCACTCTGCGCTTGTGGATGTTGTGCCGTAAGGATATAAACAATAGTAAAATGTATAAAATATATATATATATATATATATATATATATATATATATATATATATATATATAAATATGTGAACATATGAACATATGAATATAAAAACATATAAAAGAACAGCAGCTGCTAAAAAATCAAGCGTACATATAAAAACAGTATCATATAAAACTTATAAAAAGTTCAGAATAAAACTGCAGCAGCGCTACGGACAAAGTTCAAATGTGCGTCTTATATGATAATCGCTTATATAGGTGATGAGGTAGTGAATGGTGAATCTAGTTGTAATATATCCAATTCATATTCTTAGTGCTCCTTTCACCAGTAGTGTATAACACCGCGTGGGGGGATTTTTGAAAGTCCCCTTTAGGGGGCGCACTCACCAGATGTAGGATAAATAAAAGCCTAGATCAACATTCCTCCTTCAGCAATAATATAACTTGAATTTTCCTTTTCTTCTCCACCATAGACAGATGAGGGCGTCAGAAGAAGTCAGGAAGTGACGAAACGTCAGGGCGTGACCAACCAACCAAGCAAACCGGAAGTGACATTCATGCGCTCCAGGACCTGCCGAACAAGGAAGTGCCGAGGGAAATACACCGCGGCGCTCATCAGGGGCAAGTTTCTGGCGCTGTAGCGCTCATTTTATCATTTTGCTTGTATTATTTTACTTTGTGGTACGCATATATGTACCCAAGGGGTTACCTGGGGATTAAATATTATAATAAATGGTCAAACAGCACTACCCTATGTAGTTTGTATTTTTTCCACATATATGCCAGCGGCACCTTTTATCTATTACTGAGGATAAGAAGACAGGATAGATTGAGGAGGATATCTTTTCTATACCCATACCTTATTTGACATCTGTCTATGGTGGAGAAGAAAAGGAAAATTCAAGTTATATTATCACCTATATAAGCGATTATCATATAAGACGCACATTTGAACTTTGTCCGTAGCGCTGCTGCAGTTTTATTCTGAACTTTTTATAAGTTTTATATGATACTGTTTTTATATATTACAGCATATTGAAAGTTTATAAACTAGAAATAGAACGTGGCCATCTTATGTGTGGGCATCTGAAGCCAGTCTGTATTACTTCCTGGATTTCATTACTGCAGATCTCGCACATGCTCAGTGCTGCACAAGCAGTGTAATAGGTTTCAGGTCAGGTTTCCATAGCAACGGCAGTGTCAAAGGAAGTTGACAGCTTTCTATGCAAACCTCTCCTCCCTGCACGAAACAGTAAATATACTGCATGTTCAAGAAATTATATATATATATATATATATATATATATATATATATATATATATATTTATTTATATAAATATATATAATCTTGGTGTGTGTGTGTGTGTGCATATATATATATATATATATATATATATATACACACACACACACACACACACACACAGGCTACTTTTTTCTGTACAGCTTTTCATTTTAAAAAATACTAATCTCATCAACCAAATTTATTTATGCATCTAGATTGCATCAACCCCAGCACATCGAATCGCATCAACCCCAGCACATCGAATCGCGTCAACCCCAGCACAACAAATCGCATCAACCTCAGCACATCGAATCGCATCACCCCAGCACATCGAATCGCATCAACCCCAGCACATCGAATTGCATGGCCCACAGCACATTGCATCAACCCCAGCACATCGAATCGCATCAACCCCAGCACATCGAATCGCATCAACCCCAGCACATTGAATCACATCAACCCCAGCACATCGAATCACATCAACCCCAGCACATCGAATCGCATCAACCCCAGCACATCGAATCGCATCAACCCCAGCACAACAAATTGCATCAACCCCAGCACATCGAATCGCATCAACCCCAGCACATTGAATCGCATCAACCCCAGCACATCGAATTTCATGGCCCACAGCACATTGCATCAACCCTAGCACATCGAATCGCATCACCCCAGCACATCGAAACGCATCACCCCAGCACATCGAATCACATCAACCCCAGGACATCTAATTGCATGGCCCACAGCACATTGCATCAACCCCAGCACATCGAATCGCATCAACCCCAGCACATCGAATCGCATCAACCCCAGCACATCAAATCACATCAACCCCAGCACATCGAATCGCATCAACCCCAGCACATCGAATTGCATGGCCCACAGCACATTGCATAAACCCCAGCACATCAAATCGCATCAACCCCAGCACATCGAATCGCATCAACCCCAGCACATCGAATCGCATCAACCCCAGCACATCTAATTGCATGGCCCACAGCACATTGTATCAACCCCAGCACATCGAATCGCATCACCCCTAGCACATTGAATCACATCAACCCCAGCACATCGAATCGCATCACCCCTAGCACATTGAATCGCATCAACCCCAGCACATCGAATCGTATCACCCCTAGCACATGGAATCGCATCAACCCCAGCAAATCGAATCGCATCAACCCCAGCACATCGAATCGCATCACCCCTAGCACATGGAATCGCATTAACCCCAGCACATGGAATCGCATCTACCCCAGCACATCAAATCGCATCAACCCCAGCACAACAAATCACATCAACCCCAGCACAACAAATCGCATCAACCCCAGTACATCGAATTGCATGGCCCACAGCACATTGCATCAACCCCAGCACATCGAATCGCATCAACCCCAGCACATCGAATCGCATGGCACCCTGCATCTCAGGACCACTTTACATTACACAGAACCCCGCACCTCTGGACCCCTTTACATTACAGACACCCCCCTTCCATAGCCACCTCTGTATACCCCCCTTCCATAGCCACCTCTGTATACCCCCCTTCCATAGCCACCTCTGTATACCCCCCTGTCCAGAACCCCCTCTGTATCCAACCCCCCCACGTCCATCCACAGCCACAATTTGTAATCCTCTCTTTAAAGAGTAATCCCCTCTTTTCACAAATTCCTCCCCCTCCTTCTCAGTTTTCATCCTCACCGCGACAGTGCACCTTTCTGGTATGTGTGTGCACTCTTTTTCCAACACACAGTCTCAGATCTGTAGCATACAGCGAGAACACTTCACTCTGTTCTGTGCTGTGCTATAGAAGTCTGAGGGGGGGTGACGGGACGGGGGAGCATGAACGACCACTCTGCCTCACTCCCTGTCACAGGCCATCCACTCCGATCCTGCAGCTCCTGACAGAGGGAGAAGCAGGACAAGTCGGCTCTTACACACACAGCCTGCAGCTGTACTCCTCCCCTGTCAGTATGGCCGCTTGTGTTACCTGGCCGGGAGAGCAAGCGGTGGAGGATGGCACAGCTGTGTTCATGTCCACTTCACAGGGAGAACTATTCTAGGCGTGGGGGGGGGGCACTGCTGGCAAACAAAGGCAGGCTTCCCTTAGTAAAAATGGTGCCGCCGAAAATTGCATAATACGGCCCAGGGCCTCCTGGGATTGATGACAAACATCTCCCAGGAGGCCTAGCTATCACTGGATGACGCGACGAGGCTGATGCGGCCGTGGCGGGAGCTACAAACAGAGGACAACATAACAGTGAGTTTAAAAAAAAAATTGTAATATGCCAATTGTTATGCAGGGGACAATACTAGAGAGGATGGAAGAAACTTCAAAAATAGGGTGGAGCCCCGCTTTAAAGAATGTGTGCCAAAATGTAATATCATGTAATAACACACTCTTTTTAACTATGATTTCACTTTTAAAACTCAGCTGCTCTGTAATCACCCAGGTGTATCACGAGATCACAGGCAGCCCTCCCTCTTCTACTCAGATCTCAGGTGTTCTCAGAGGAAAAACGTCCCCTCTCATCACCTTCTGAGAACAAAGTTTCTCCACTTCATAAACAGGGTGCCAAAGGAGAAGATTTTTCTCTGAGAACTGAAATTAGATAAATTATCAATGTTTGATAAACGTACACCTCAGATCTTTGGTCTGTATTGTGTGAATTGATGCGCACAGTCAAGGGTTAACACAGGTGTAGCTGGTTTAGGCATTCATGGAGAAACAGATTGAATGATACTAATGGGCGTGCTCACAATCCAACCTATGTTATATAAAGGACTGCAGTAATGGTGGTTGCCTTTGCCTGAAAAGAGGGCAGAATATTTGCTGTCAGTTCTTGCATATTTTTTTCCCTTCTTTTTTTGAGGGCGGTGATCTTGTACATAATGACCAACACCCCACTAAGGCTGTTTTGATGTGTGTTAGCGGTAGGCATGAGCTCAGGCGTGTTTGCATTGAACACGTACAGAGCCCGCCATCCATACTCAGCCATCCATCCATCCATCCATCCTCAGCCATCCCTCCATCCATACTCAGCCATCCCTCCATCCATAATCAGCCATCCCTCCATCAATACTCAGCCCTCCATCCATACTCAGCCATCCCTCCATCCATACTCAGCCATTAGGGATGAGATCAGGTGTGTTCTCATCGAACACTTGCAGAGCCCGCCAAGGAAGTCGGCACCATCGGAACCGCGCTGCGCTAATCACAGTCAGGGAGACCTTTCCCGATCTCTGCAGCCGAGCATCGGAACAATGTCTCCATGCGTGTGATTAGCGCAGCGTGGTTCCGACGGTGCCGACTTCCTTGGTGGGCTCTGCACGTGTTCAATGCGAACACGCCTGAGCTCATCCCTAGTTAGCGATAATTATTGTGCATTTGTTTCTGAAAAGTGGGTTTTTGTGGGCATGGCTTCAATTATTTGTGCATTTTGTAGCAAATGTACAATATTCATGTATTTGTTGGATCAATACAACTTTTTTTCCCCCCATCAAGTGGAATATATTAACACCCATACAAATAGAGTTATAAAAGTCTACAAAAAAAACAGAAAACCAACAAAAAAAATATCCTTTTACTTCCAAAGCTGAATTTATTTGACCATTGAATTCAGCTGGTGGATAGGTAAGAGCGTTCAACATGTCAACCTGGGCCTTTGTTTTTGAAATCACCAGTTGTAATCCCAAGAACACAATCAATTTGTAAATTAAATCAAATAGTTTTTAATATAATATGTATATATATTATGTAAAGCTCTGCACCACCTGATGGCCTTTAGAAATACTGTATATTATTAATAAAGTATACAGACACGCTGTCCTGTAACAATGCATATACTGTGGCGGGGTGGCACGTGCAGGCACAATCATGTACATATGTTATGGTGCCTACTGGGGCTTAGGGGTCGCTGCATGCTTCTCACAGCTGCTCTGCCATCGGACACAACGGATTGTGGCTCACGATACCGTTCCACTTTGAGCAGCCCATGGCTTATAGGATTGCTATGCAATCCAGGGGCGGATCCAGGGGGGGGGGCAACAGGGCAATTGCCCCCCCCGAGACCATCTGTCACACTCACTTGCTTGCTCAGTTTTTTTTTGCGCCTGATATCCCGGAATTTGGGGACCCAGTACTGGCCGGCCATAGGTCCACTGGACCCCAAACTTGGCACACATGTAGCCCCATGTCTCCTCTACAAGTGTTCAAAGCTTGGTGTCTGGGAGACCTACGGCCAGGGAGAACCGATTTTTCAAAGCCGGGCACTCCTTCCATAGACTCCAATGTTAAACGGTCATTTCTCCGGTGACTTTGCAGACCCAGTACCGGCCGGTCCTAGGTCCTCTGGACCCCAAACTTGGCACACATGTAGTGCAATGTCTCCTTCCATAGACTCCCATGTTAAACATCAGTCTAGTCATGGGCACAGTGAAGCATGGGCACAGTGAGGCATGGGCACAGTGAGGGGCAAAGTGAGGCACAGTGAGGCATGCAGATGGACACCCTAGGCTTATACTTGAGTCAATAAGTTTTCCCAGTTTTTTGGGTAAAATTAGGTGCCTCGGCTTATATTCGGGTCGGCTTATACTCGAGTATATACAGTACTTGTTCTGCGGCTGCCGCTGCCTCTCTGAGACTCTCTCTCAGTTTCTCACATCAGCCGATCAGCAGCGCCGAGAGAGAGACTCGTCTAATGTAGTTACGCGGCACACTGACACGATACCAGGAGCGGAGGAGGAGGTTTGTGGAGCCTCTTCCCTGCACTCGTTGCTAACGCCTGGGCCGCTTGGCGTCTAGCAACGAGTGACGTCAGTGAGTCACGTCGGGCTGCTCTGCAGGCAGGTGCGATAGCGTGCGGCTCCACAGACGGGTAAGAAAGCGGGCGGCTCCGCATGTGGTGCGGTTTGTGGGCGGGCGGCGTGGTTCGTGGGCAGACCGTGCTGCTCAGTGTGTTGGCAGCGCAGGTGAGAGTGAGAGAGCAGGCTCATCTCTCACCGCCCGTGCCTGCCCTGCATTCCTGCAGTGACTTCCGCCCTCACTGTGCAGGCAGCAGAGAGATTACTTTATCTCTCTGCTGCCTGACTCTGGGAGTCTGGGACACAGCAAGAGACAACCAAAACTACACCTTAGCAGGCAAGTTAGTGACAATCCGCAAATTGTGTCAGGTGACGTGGCAAATGACAATCAGCATCTGGTGGCAGGCAAGTGACAATCAGCAAGGTGTGGCAGGTGAGTGGCAAGTGACAATCCGCAAGGTGTGGCAAGTGACAATCCACAAGATGTGGCAGGTGACGTGGCAAGTGACAATCCGCAACGTGTGGCAAGTGACACGCTCGGGGCTCCCACTGATTCTGCATTGAACTATTTAATTTTATATTACAATGTAATAATATAAATAATGCGCTTCAAACATCCTGACACCATAACAACCATGGTGCAGGGATGATTGAAGCACCAACACCAGCCATTTCCTCGATAAATTTCCTACAAAAAATACATTTTTTGGCAGTGCCCCTCCCGAGAAAAGATTCTGGATCTGCCCCTGATGTAATCACATGATCACAATGTCTACAATTCTGTTCTGAATCAATCACATTTATAACAGTTTTGCTTCCTATACTAGTGAGTTGTGATTGGACCACAGCTATCATGTTACCTGGGCCTATCACAGCACCCTGTACAATAGCCAATCACAGATCAGTAATAATCACAGCTGTCATGATTGAAACACATGCATGACAGTTCAAAGTATTGCTGGTACAAAGATTATCATTGTATCACCAATCAAAATGTTAACATAAAAAAACTGGACTCCCCACCCAGAGTAGCGCAGTGTTACTATGGTGACATTAAACTATTCAGATGAAAGTGATGAATTCATGTTTCATAGATTTTTGTACACACATTTTTACCATACGGTCCCCAGTCAGTGTCCCTAATACGCGCCACACCAGTCATAAGCTGATGCATAAGAACAAAGGTCATTTGCTTGGGCAAAGGGCTGGTTCACACCACAAACACACACGCCAGATCCATTCCAGATGCATTTCTGCATGCGTGTTTTGATGCATTTCCAGATGCTTTTTATTTTTCCAGGTTTTTTTTCACTGTACTGGGGTATGGTGCATTTTTGATGCGTTTTGTAAATAGTTCCAGTGCATTCTGGTGCATTTTACCGTGTTCCAGTACAGTCCAGTGCAGGAAAAATGCATCATGTTCCACTCATTTTTTTTTCTGGAAATGGAAAGCCCTGGAACTATGCCATTCAAAACCATAAAACACACTGGACTGCATGTGGTGTGGACTGGCCCTGAGGCCGGGTTCACACTGGGGCGACAAACGCTCCGACATTGGGAGCTCATGTCACATGACGTGTGAAAATCAATGTTTCCCTATGGGAGCCGTCTTAACTGGTCCGACACTTGTCGGTCCGACTTTGAAAATGCTCCCTGTACTACTTCGGTCCGACTTTGATCCGACTTCAGCCCATTGACTATCATTGAAGTCGGATCAAAGTCGGACCGCAGTCTTGCATGATCCGACTTTGGCATGCGACTTGTGCTGTGCTGCTCTTGAGGGGGAGCTCCACGCGAAATTTTTAATAAAAAAACGGCATGGGTTCCCCCTCAGGAGCATACCAGGCCCTTGGGTCTGGTCTGGATTTGAAGGGGAACCCCTACGCCGAAAAAACGGCGTGGGGGTTCCCCCCCAAAATCCAAACCAGACCCATATCCGAGCACGCAACCTGGCAGGCCGCAGGGGAAGAGGGGGGGACGAGAGAGCGTCCCCCCTCCCTCCTGAACCGTACCAGGCTGCATGCCCTCAACATGGGGGGTTTGGTGCTCTGGGGCAGGGGGGGCGACCTGCGGCCCCCCCACCCCAAAGCACCCTGTCCCCATGTTGATGAGGACATGGCCTCTTCCCGACAACCCTGGCCGTTGGTTGTCGGGGTCTGCGGGCGGGGGGCTTATCGGAATCCGGGAGCCCTGTCTTTAATAAGGGGGCCCCCAGATCCCGGCCCCCCACCCTATGTGAATGAGTATGGGGTCCGCTATCAAAAGAGCTGGAAGAAGATAGCGGAGGCCCGGCGGAAGAAAGTACCGGAGAGCGAGAGAAGAACCGGAGAGCGGGAGAAGAAGAAGGCAACGGAGAAGACCGGGCCTCTCCGCTAGCAAAAGAGCTGGAAGAAGATAGCGGAGGCTCGGCAGAAGAAAGAACCGGAGAGCACGGAGACGACACCGGAGACCCCCGGAGCTGTGCAATAAATTACATTAAAAAGCTGTGTGTGTTTTTTATTGACTTTTTTTTCCACCAGGTGAATGGGTAGGGGTACGATGTACCCCATACTCATTCACATATATTGATTTGGAAAGATGAAGCTATTAACCAGCAAGCATAGGGCAAGTTACCATTCTTTCCAATCACATCCCGGTAAATTTTGAAAAATTGAACGAGGGATGCCCCTGGGATAGTGTGGATTGGAATAAATTATGGATTGCCACCAAGTATATATAGAAAAATATAAAGAATTTTATTTGCACATATTTGACATATGGATCAAAATTGTTTAAAAACAACGAGAGAAAAGACATACACAATCATTGAAACCAATTTGCATGAGGGCACCTACAAGTCATATAACTAGTGGTGACAAAACCGACATGTTTCGGATACTAGAGCTATATCTGTGATAGCTTCCATTATTTCCTTCTTCAAGGTTCATACAATGGTTAAAAAGCAGATTGGTCTCTATAGAAGAGAGAAAAACAACATCATGTATAATGGTTATATAGTACAATATCGAGCATTAACATAGTTCCAATATTTTGAATTTCTCCCATATGTGGGCAGCTAAAGGATAAATAGTGCTGCAGAGAAACAAAAAAAAAAAAAAAAAAAAAGGAGGGGAGAACAAAGAAAAGATAAGAAAAAAATGTATATGAGGGTTCATTGGAGATGCATAGATGCGCATATAAAGTGCATAATTATATATTTATAGGATACATTACATTTATATCAAATTTATCCATAGTATTGCATACATACATCTCAAGTGGTAACGCAAACATCAGCCGCTTGGAGGGATTGTCCCGATGATGTAGAGCCCAAGTGGATATAGTGCAAGTTTAGTGGTCGCATAGAAGAAATGCAGCGACCATAATAACACAGCAACCGTGGTAACAGAGCCAGGGATATATAGCAGGGCCAGCCCAAAAAAGCCCCTCAAAGCTCACAAGGAAGCCCCAAATTGTAGCGGGGACTCGCCACAGGTCTCTCTGCAAAGACATACATATGTGAGTTATAATTTGAGGATCCCATACTAACCCTGTAGACAGTTATCCCACAACTATAATCTAGTATCTGAGCGAACTTCATACCTGTAAGAGTGACGCGAGAGCATCCACACTCTGGCTGTGCAGAAACTAACAAAGCCCGGTGGGATTTTATATAGGGCTGTGGCTTGTGTTACAGCCAATCAGCTCAAGTGGCGCCAACAGGAGGGACGGAAGGAGCTCAGCCAATGAGATAGAGGGTGGGAGGCCACAACAGGGCTAAAAAGTACGTCCAACTAAAAGAAACAAATTAATCATGTATTGCAGAGAAGCTCTTACATGACGAGACACCGCGCGCAAGTGCCGCCCTCGGTCCAGGCGGCGTCCAGCGTCACCACGCACCCACGTCAGCGTACAGAAAATGTCAGAACGTCGGCGCGGTGACGTCAGACGTCGACCCGACCGCCAGCACAATAGGAAGGGCGGAAGTGACTCAGAATAGATTACTGCGGTGTCCGCATCAGGCCAAAAAGGAGGCCAGCGTGGAGGCAACAACATATGCGCCACATCAACATGGGGACAGGGTGCTTTGGGGTGGGGGGGCTGTAGGTTGCCCCCCCCCTGCCCCAGAGCACCAAACCCCCCATGTTGAGGGCATGCGGCCTGGTACGGTTCAGGAGGGAGGGGGGCCGCTCTCTCGTCCCCCCTCTTCCCCTGCGGCCTGCCAGGTTGCGTGCTCGGATATGGGTCTGGTTTGGACTTTGGGGGGGCCCCCACGCCGTTTTTTCGGCGTAGGGGTTTCCCTTCAAATCCAGACCAGACCCAAGGGCCTGGTATGCTCCTGGAGGGGGAACCCATGCCGGTTTTTTATTTAAAATTTGGCCTGGAGTTCCCCCTCAAGATTCATACCAAACACAGTGCCTGCTATTGGCGGGGATCCAAGTCGGATCCCCGTTCATTGAAAGTCGGACATATGTCGGCTTCATGTCGCAGGGTAAAGTCGGATCCAAAGAACGACGGCTGTCGTGTCGCACAAGTGTGAACCCAGCCTAAGGCACACTACAGCAGCTGCAGGCAGCTGAAAATGAGTAAACTAAATGCACACACAAACGAGACAGGCTGGGCAAATTAGGTGGGGAAGGGAAAAATGTATTTTATGGTAAGAGAGATGTGGTTAAAGTTTGTTTTAATATCAGATTGAGAGATGTCTTATAGCCCACCTACAGATTTGTGCACCATGTGCATGTTTGGAAAACACACATGACTCTGATGTCATGGTTGGGATTTGAATCCATGACCTAGTGCTGCTAGGCAGAAGTGCTAACCACTCAGCCACTGTACTTAATTATAAGTAGATATTCCAATACAATTCAAATTGAGACATGGAAAATTGTTTTTCATACACTAGAGATACAACTATAAATTTTATAGATGCATACTTTTTTCTAATGTTAAATATACTGTGTTACTCTGTAACATTCATTAAAAATGCATTTGTTTGCAAAACATGTAAAAAAACACTACAAAACAGGAAAGAAAATTTATATATTTACAATCAACCACATTTGTTTCTTTTTACACACAAACGGGATCTTGGGTAAATCCTACAGTCCTATGCACGCTAGGGACCATGATTGGCATTTTCTATTACGGAAAAGTCACTATCCTGACGTGACATTTACAAATAGGTGTTCACCTAATTGATGGTGCTTCTCCATTCTCCACATTGAAGACTTAAGCCTTGTACACACGATCCGATTGGTCAAAAATCAGATGCTCGGTTGGCTAACAAAGGGTGTGTGCCTGGATCTTGTATTGCATACTAACGGTACACAATTGTCGGCCAACAAACACAAACATAGTTGACGTACTACGAGGAATTTCAGCTCTTGAGCGCCACCCTTTGGGCCCCTTCTGCTAATTTGGTGTTTGGTGAGCATTTATTCAGAGCATGCGTGTTTGTACTTTCAACTTTTGTGTTACGGACTTGTGTACAGACGATACAAAAATCTGACAGACTGTTGTCCGCCGAAAATGTACTAGCTTGCCATCCAACATTTGTTGGCCAAAAGTTGGACAACAATTGTCTGAAGGAACATACTAACGGTTGGATTTTAGGCCAACAGTCTGTCATCAGACAATCTCCTGCCAACAATCAGATCGTTTGTACGAGGGTTAAGAAAGAAAATACATAAGACAAACATTTAGATAAGTCCCAGGGATATATTCCATAATTACCACTGAACTGTGAGTGGGGGGATCTGGTGTTCCAAAGACTTCTCCTTACTTCTCCCTCCTAATCCTAGTGAAATAGGCCTCTCCTGCACTGGCTTCAATGGGGCAATCCTGATTGGTGGGCCTATGTATTCCATCTATTCAAATCTGACTCATCCCTCAATCTCCTGCCAACAATCGGATTGTGTGTACGAGGCTTTAGTCATTTCAATTTAGGTGCAATTAGGAGTCTATCATCTATTGCTTCTCCTTATTCTTAATAAATGAACCCCTAAATGACATTTGTCGACTGCTTTGTTCTGTCTGTGTACAAAGTGGCCAGGGGGTTCCCTAACCATGCATACAAGACTTTTATACATGGTGAGGGGCTGATATAGATTTTAGAGGGGAACCCTGCACAATACACACACAAATAAAACACATGCAGCCCCACCCCAAAAAAAATAATCCATAGCAGACCCTTATCCTTGATGAGAGATGGTTGGGATTCTAAGGTGGAACCCCTCACAGAAAATATTTTAAAAACCTGTGTGGGGTCCCCCAAAAAGCATGCCAGACCCTCATCCCAGATTATTCTTACTACATACACCTTACTCATTTACTATAATTAGGGGGGCCAGATATCAGGAGTCTTCCAGGATCTATGTGATTTTCACAGACCTCCACATCTATTGCATCATTGATGTTGCAAAGAGACCCTTGTCCCCATCAACATGGGAATAGGGTACCCTCCACAGGTTAAGTGCATGTGGCCTGGCATGGTTCAGTTGGATGGGTGTGCATGCTCGCTACCCTTCCCTTTCTTGGCCAGCCAGGCTGCATGCTCAGATAATGGTCTTTTTTAGATGTTTTTGGGGGAGCTTATGCAGTATTTTTGTGTAAGGTCCACTTGAAAATCAAGGATAAGGGTCCTAGTATGGAATTTAACAATTACATTTTTGTTTGTATGTTTCTTTATTTCAGGGCAAGTGGCCTAACATGGTGCAGGAAAGATGAGGCACACAATCTCTGCCCTCCTCTTTCCCGGCCACCCAGGGAGCATGCCTGCACAAGGATCTAGTGTGGATTTTGAAGAATACTCCATGAAAGAAAATAGCAAATCAGACCATTATCCTGAATGAGAGTCTGGTATTGAGTTTTAAGGGGGCCCCAAAATAAGCAAACAAAAAAAGTTATACGTCCCTTTAAATCCAAGAAAGGGAGGACCACTGATCCGGACTCTTAAAAAAAAAACATAAAACACCCCCAACTCCAATATAGTTACATAGTTGGTAAGGTTGAATAAAGATACCAGTCTCTCCAGTTCAACCTGTCTGTCTGTATATATGTGTATATATATATATATATATATGTTTATGTCATTACCAATTCCCATATCCCTGTTGACACCCCCAACCATGGAAGGGAGTTCAACATGCTTACCGCTATAACAGCAAGGGACTGCTTACGTAGTTCAAGGTTAAATTGCTTCTTTTTCATCTTCAATGAGTGGCCACATATCTTCTTAAGTGGCCTGAGACAGAATACTTTTCTCCCTATGCTAGAGTCACCATTTAAAGATTTGTATATTGTGATTAGGGATGAGCCGAACACCCCCCGGTTCGGTTTGCACCAGAACATGCGAACAGGCAAAAAATTGGTTTGAAAGCGTGAACACCTTTAAAGTCTATGGGACACGAACATGAAAAATACAAAGTGCTAATTTTAAAGGTTAATATGCAAGTTATTGTCATAAAAAGTGTTTGGGGACCCGGGTCCTGCCCCAGGGGACATGTATAAAAAAAATGTTTTTATTTTTTTTAAAACTGCCATTTTTTCGGGAGCAGTGATTTTAATAATGCTTAAAGTGAAACAATAAAAGTGAAATATTCCTTTAAATTTCGTACCTGGGGGTGTCTAAAGTATGCCTGTAAAGTAGCGCAAGTTTCCCATGCTTAGAACGGTCCCTGCACTAAATGTAATTTCTGAAGGAAAAAAAGTAATTTAAAACTACTCGCGGCTGTAATGAATTGTCGGCTCCCGGCAATACAGAGAAAGGTAATTCAAAAATAAAATAAAATGCGTGGGGGTCCCCAAAATTCCATTAACAGGCCCTTCAAGTCTGGTATGGATATTAACCACTTGCTTACTGGGCACATATACCCCCTTCCTGCCCAGGCGAAATTATAGCTTTCGGCACTGTCACGCTTTGAATGAAAATTGCGCGGTCGTGCGACGTGGCTTCGAAACAAAATTAACGTCCTTTTTTTCCCACAAATAGAGCTTTCTTTTGGTGGTATTTTATCATCTCTGCGGTTTTTATCTTTTGCGCTATAAACAAAAAAAAGCGTCAATTTTGAAAAAAAAACACAATATTTTTAGATTTTTGCTATAATAAATATCCCAATTTTTTTTTTTAAAAATATTTTTTTCCTCAGTTTAGTCCGATACGTATTCTTCTACATATTTTTGGTAAAAAAAAATCGCAATCGCCGTTTATTGATTGGTTTGCGCAAAAGTTATAGCGTTTACAAAATAGGGGGTAGTTTTATGGCATTTTTATAATTTTTTTTTTTTTACTAGTAATGGCGGCGATCTGTGATTTTTTTCATTACTGCGACATTATGGCGGACACATCGGACACTTTTGACACTATTTTGGGACCATTCACATTTATACAGCGAACAATGCTAAAAAATTGCACTGATTACTGTATAAATGTGACTGGCAGGGAAGGGGTTAACACTAGGGGGCGAGGAAGGGGTTAAATGTGTGCCCTATTAGTGATTACTACTGTGGGGGGAGGGGAATGACTGGGGGAGGTGACCGATCTGTGTCCCTATGTACAAGGGACATAGCATCGGTCTCCTCTCCCTGACAGGACATGGATCTCTGTGTTTACACACAGAGATCCACATCCTTGTCTCTATACCGGCCGATCGCGGGTATCTGGTAGACATCGCGGCCACCAGGCGCGCGCCTCGGCTTGTCAGTGACACGCCGGGCACGCGCGCGCGACACCGCCGGCGCTCGCGCGCCCCCCAGTGGCCGGAGGAGCGGAGGCCGTAAAAAGGCGGCCTCCCGGATTTCTAGAGCCACCTTGTGGCCGTATTTTGTACATGGCCCAGGTCTGAAGAAGTTAAGGGGTAACTACGCGCCAAAATGTAAAAAAAAAATGGCGTGGGGTTCCCCCAAAATCCATACCAGACCCTTATCCGAGCACGCAACCTGGCAGGCCGCAGGAAAAGAGGGGGGGACCCCTACCATTTCATAAAGAAAGTGTAAAAAATTGTAAAAAAACACACAGACAGTTGGCATTAGTCCTTTATTAAAAAAATAAATTAAAAAAATGTAAAAACCATTCCAGCGATGTAATACAGTCTGTCCAGCGTTGTTCTCTATGTCCCGCGGTGATCCGATGTTCAACGATGCTGCAGTCTCCTCTCCACTCCACATGAAACCCTGGGCCATGACGTAAGAGGGGGCGGGGTCACCCACCAACATCATTGGGAATTCCCCACTTGCCGGGGAAAGCCGGGCTTACCCTATGATGTGACTGGTGACCCCGCCCCCTCTTACGTCATGGGGGTTTCGTGTGCAGCAGTCTCCACTCCACACAAAACCCTCATGATGTAAGGGGGCGGGGTCACCCGTCACATCATAGAGTAAGCCCTGGCTTTCCCCAGCAAGCGGGGAATTCCCAATGATGTGACCCTGCCCCCTCTTACGTCATGTTGTGGAGTGGAGAGGAGACTGCAGCATCGCTGGACATCGGATCACCGCGGGACATAGAGAACAACGCTGGACAGACTGTATTACATCGCTGGAATAGTTTTTTTATTTTTAATAAAGGACTTATGCCAACTGTGTCTGTGTGTTTTTTTGTTTTTGTTTTTACACTTTCTTTGTGAAATGGTAGGGGTACAATGAACCTGTTATCAATTCACATAGGGGGGTAGAATCTGGGGGTCCCCTTCGTTAAAGGGGGCTTCCAGATTCCGATAAGCCCCCCGCCCACAGACCCGCACAACCACCGGGCAAGGGTTGTGGGGATGAGGCCCTTATCCCCATCAACATGGGGACAAATTCCCCATGTTGAGGGCATGTGGCCTGGTACAGTTCAGGAGGGGGGGCGCTCTCTCGTCCCCCCTATTTTCCTGCGGCCTGCCAGGTTGCGTGCTCGGATAAGGGTCTGGTATGAATTTTTGAGGGGACCCCACACCATTTTTCTTTTATTTTGGCGCAGAGTTCCCCTTAATATCCATACCAGACCTGAAGGGCTTGTTAATGGAATTTTGGGGGTCCCCCACGCATTTTTAATTTATTTTATTCAATGACTTTCAATGACTTTGACCTGTATTTCCGGGAGCCGACAATTCATTACAGCTGCGAGTAGTTTTAAATGACTTGTTTGTGCAGGGACAGTTCTAAGCATGGGAAACATGCGCTACTTTACAGGCATACTTTAGACACCCCCCAGGTACGAAATTTTAAAGGAATATTTCACTTTTATTGTTTCACTTTAAGCATTATTAAAATCACTGCTCCCGAAAAACGTCAGTTTTTAAAACTTTCTTTTGCATTGATACATGTCCCCTGGGGCAGGACCCGGGTCCCCAAACACTTTTTATGACAATAACTTACATATTAACCTTTAAAATTAGCACTTTAGATTTCTCCCATAGACTTTTATAGGGTGTTCCGCGGTTTTTCGAATTTGCCGCGAACAACCCAAATTGTTTGCTGTTCGAACTCATGTTCGACTCGAACATAAAGCTCATCCCTAATTGTGATCATATCCCCTTTTGAGCACCTCTTCTCCAAGGAGAATAATTGAAATGCTTGTTGCGTTGCTGTTCCTCATACCTATGGTCCTCCATTCCTCATATTAGCTTTGTTGGGCTTCTCTGGACTCTCTCCAGTTCCACCATATCCTTCTTGAGGACTGGTTACCAGAACTGCATAGTCAAGATGTGTTCAAACCATAGTCTCCTAAAGTGGTAGAATTATAGTCTTATCTGTTGAGTAGGTACACTTTTTAATACATGCTAATAGTCTGCTGGTTTGCTTGCTGCAGCTTGGCATTGTCTGCCATTGCTGAGCCTGTGATCTACCCCCAGAGGTTCTCCCACTAGCGAGTAACTTGCATTCATATTTTTAGCCCCTGAGTGCATTCCTTTACATCAATATTTAACCTCATTTGTCATGTAGCTGCCCCCCCCCTCCTTTATTTTATTGAGGTCTGCTTTCTATAACCTGTTGTGAAGGTAATACTCTGCTTAGCTTTGAATCACCAGCAAGCACTGATATTGGACTATTTATACCAAGCTCTATGTAATTTATGAACACATTAAATATAATTGGTCCCAGAACAGAGCCTTAGGGTACCCTACTTACAACTCCAGACCATTCAGAAGAAATTCTATTTATCACCAACCTCTGAAATACTGTAACTCCTGTAACTAGTTTTCTATCCAGGTACATACACTATTGTCAATACCAATTTACACTACATTACCAAAAGTATTGGGATGCCTGCCTTTACATGCAGATGAACTTTAATGGCATCCCAGTCTTAGTCCGTATGGTTCAATATTGAGTTGGCCTTCCCTATGCAACTATAACACCTTCAACTTTGTGGGGACAGTTTGGAGATGGACCTTTCCTGTTCCAACATGACTGTGCACCAGTGCACAAACAAGGTCCATAAAGACATGGATGCGTGAGTTTGGGGTGAAGGAACTTGACTGGCCAGCACAGAGTCCTGACCTCAACCGATAGAACACCTTTGGGATGAATTAGAGTGAAGACTGCGAGCCAGGCCTTCTCGTTCACATTAGTGCCTGACCTCACAAATGTGCTTCTGGAAGAATTGTCAAAAATTCCCTTAGACACACTCCTAAACCTTGTGGATAGCCTTCCCAGAAGAGTTGAAGCTGTTGTAGCTGCAAAAGGGTGGGCCAACTCAATATTGAGTCCTACGGACTAAGACCGGGATGCCATTAAAGTTCATGGGTGTGTAATGGCTGGTGTCCCAATACTTTTGGTAATATAGTTGCCCTATGGTATCAGCCATCCACATATGTGAGCCTTTACTGATTGGTGGTGTGGAGGCAGACGGCCATATTGGTGCTAGTTTTCGTGTGTTATTTGGATGGGATTTTTTGAAAATGCGTTTGAAATTTTTTAACTGGAATATAAATAAATGTTAAGTGCATCAGAGCTTATTCTTTTTTATGTTGGCTGCTGGGTGGAGCTGTTCAAAACAACAATATAGCATTCAGGTGGAAGAATAGAAGAACATCAGGAGCTAACATCTAATAAAGAGCTTTTTTTACGCCAATAATTTTTATGAGAGCCTTATCTATTTGCTGAGTGAGATTGAGTCCTGACAAGGTGATCAGAAGCACGTGGTGAATTTGAGAGAAATCTTTCCACAAATAGGGTGTTTATATATGAACATTATTAAACTGACATAGTGAATACACTGTAGACATGTGGTGGACTATTTTTTTTTGATTTTCACTGGATTAACATATACTGTACAGTATATTATTTGCGTTATGTAAATTTATTTGGGGTAATACTATATCTCTTAGGCCCCTTTCACACTGGGGCGGGCAGGTGCGGTGGCGGTATAGCGGTGCAATTTTCGTCGTTATCACCGCGGTATGCGGCCGCTAGCGGGGTGAATTTAACCCCCGCTAGCGGCCACAAAAGGGTTAATACCGCCCGCAAACCTCGGCTATTGCCGCGGTTTGCGGGCGGTATTACCGCAGTGTCCTATTGATTTTAATGGGCAGCCGTGGTAAAGGAGCGGTGAACACACCGCTCCTTCACCGCTGTAAAGATGTGGCTAGCAGGACTTTTGGAGCGGTCCTGCTAGCGCACCGCTTCAGTGTGAAAGCCTTCGGGCTTTCACATTGAAGAATACAGGGCACAAATTTTTCAGACAGTATAACAGCGCTAATATTAGCGCTAAAACGCCTGAAAAACGTGCCAGTGTGAAAGGGGCCTTAGCGTCACCTCAAATCTGGAATTAATTGATTACCGTGCACAGCTGCATCATAATTTGCACTCTCCAGTTTTAGTTAATCAACCCCTATATCATTTTTAAATAGGTTAAAAAGTAAGGGTCAACACTGAACATGACTTTAGACCATTCGGAGTAGGGTTTCTTAATTTAGACAGTTTTCTATCCATTTGATAGAAAATTCCAAACTGAATTTTCCAAGACCGTAAACTTTAATTTACACATTAGCCGTATGTTGGGAACTGTGTCAAATGAATGTGGTATAATTTCATTTGCATAGAATACCCAGACACGTGTAAGGAAAATATAAAGAAGAACATTTTTGCTTATATTTTTGTTTATATTTTTGCTTTGGTTGGATGATGGAAGTCAGCAGAGCTTCACCTTATTCACTAACCTCTAGGGAAATTCCATTGTAAAGTGAAGGTTCTCTTGTAAAGTGCAAAGTAAAGTTGCGTTTAGTAAATCAACCTCAATTACTGAGTTGTGTTATTGGATTCTCAAAATATTTTGGAGGTTCCAGCACAATTCTAGCACTCCAACACGAAAGGACCTTGCATAGAACCTAAAAGTAGGCCTTTTCCTACTCCAATAAGAACATGGACTTAGAGAAGGATGTTATATTCACTAAAACAGTTTCTCTAAATTTAACCTAAACTCTCTGAGCTCTTTTAATTAATTTAGAAGATAAAACAAAATCTAAAATATGACATAGATGCTTACATTACCCCAAAAGCTCATAGGAATGTGTAACTAAATAATTTAAAGCATAATGAAGCTTTGTTGTCAATTTCTCTTCACGTTACGTTGTACAGCAGTGTTTCTCAGCTCCAGTCCTCATGTCCCCCTAATGTGTCACTTTGTAGATTTTCTATGAGCTGTTCTATAGTTTCCAAGTCTGAAGTACTTTTAAAATCACCAGTTACAAAAGATAGATATCCTGAAAGATGAACTGTTAGGCTCCATGTACACAGAAGCTGATAAACTGCAGTTTCCTGACGCATCATGGCAGCACACACGCTGGGTTGTGACTCCGCCCCCACAACCTGATAGGACTGCTTAGCTATAAGTGTTTGAAGAGGAGCCCCCCGCCTCATTCTCTTTTTCTTCCTCATTGAACCAGGACTGACAGCAGCAGCGTAAGACCTCCTACCACTCTCACCCCAGCTAGGTTCAGCCTCTCCTAGTTTGGAAGTCCTGTTTGTACAGTCTCTAAATGAGCCATATTACAGGGACCCCACTCTGATGGTCTCAGGGGAAATGGACAAAGTACAAGCCTTAAATAGGTTTCATTTCTGGGCATGGCTACCATTCCTTTCATTTTAAAAGTTTACCTTCCTTTCCTTTCTTTGTGTCTCATAGCAGCGCTTCCTCCCTGCTCCCATTTGCACATCACACTGATCGCCGCCGTGACCGGAAGTGACCTCACAACTTTTTTACTGTTTGCCAGTACTAAAAATGGCGGCGGCGCGCTCTAGCCGCTAGTGCGCATGCGCGATGACGCGTCATTTCCGTGGCGACGGCGGGATATTTTAAAAAAAAACATCACAAATGTCATTTTGCTGTCCGCTCACCTATACTCTGCAACATTCATCTGCTGCAAGCAAGAGAGGCTAGGAACAGCACCCACAAACTGGTAAGTGAACCTCCCAATCTTTTATACACTGACCATTGTTTTCCTATGCAAAAAAAAAAGGGGGAACTTTTTCTTTTACTTGCCTTACTCTGTCATTTTGGAAAGTTTTCTGTTGCCTGAAAAAAACTACCTTTCATTCAGGTACACTCTTTCTATCCCCATGGAAGCCACTGCCCAAGTAGACCATCCACAGCCAGTAAGGTAAGAGGCAGCTAGGTTAAGTAAGTATTGAAGAGGAGAGTAAAAGAGTGCATGGCCTTTAATATCACCTTTCTGATAGCCCTGGCAGATCATCAAGGTCATCCCATTCTAGATGTAGGGAACGCTCTCCTTCAAGACATTCACACTCTAGGAGAAGCAGGTCAAGAACATCCTCCCACCATCACAAATCCTCTTCCCATAGGAAGGATAACCATCAAACCTGTCCTGCGGCTAATGCCTGCTGGGTATGCAGAGCACAGGTCCTCCCAAATAAACTAGCCTGCCAATCTTGTGCAAACGAAGCCACAAGAGACAGAGAATCAGGCACAGTAGAAGTGTCAAATATCATCAGAGATTCAGTAAAAGAATCAATATTAGAAGCTTCAGTCTCGGAACCAGTAAGGTTAACCCAGACAATATCACCCTCAACCCCGTACATTCTGCAGGGGTCAGATGATTCCGTGACAGAAGAAGAAACACCCTGTTCAGGTGGGTTTGATTTCTCCCTGATAGATCCTTTCACTAAATCAGTCAAAGAAGCTATTGGCTGGGATGAATCAAAAGAGACACCTCGCAAAATCAGAAAATATTTCCCCAGCCTGAAGAATGATCCGGAAACATTCCCCTTCATTGATGAACTGGAAGAACTAATAAGAGATGAGTGGGAAAAACCTGACAAAAAACCGAGCATCAATAATAGGATAGCAAAACTATATCCATTAAGGGAACCGGCAGTAAATCCCCTCATTTCTGCCCCCATAGTAGACTCATCTTTAATGAGATTAGCAAGACATGTAACACTTCCTATAGAAGACGCAGTAACCTTCAGGGACGTCTTGGACAGGAAGATGGACCTTGAAATGAAAAAGGCCTACTCATCGGCCGGAGGCGCATGCAGACCAGCCATCGCTCTAGCAGCAGTCGGCAAAGCAATCACAAGCTGGACGTCAAATATTGAAAAGCTACTATTAGAAGCAACAGATCAAGATAGAATAGTCTCCACACTACAGGAACTTAGTCTGGCAGGGGACTTCGTAGCCGAAGCTTCCGTCGACATCATTCGATCATCAGCTAGGTCAATGTTATCATCTGTTACGTCCAGAAGAGCACTATGGCTAAAACCATGGGTCGCAGACGGAACATCAAAGTCAAACTGGTGTAAAATACCGTATGACGGAACCAATTTATTCGGACCTAAATTGGACCTAGCAATATCCAAGGTCACAGGAGGAAAGTCCGGTCTAATACCATCAGACAGAAGACCAAAACAACAAAAACTTCCTCCCTTTAGAAGGAACTTACCCGAAAGGTATAGAGAAGCAAGATCGTACAAGCCAGGCAAGGACTTCAGACGCAATTGGAGAAATACCCAATCGTCCTATCTGAGGACGCAAAAGCCCAAACTGGCCATCACAGGGGAACAACAAAAGTCCTTTTGATGGATTGGTCACCCAACCCGTAACAGTGGGAGCAAGGCTCAAACTATTTACTCGGGTGTGGGAAGACCATATAAAGGATCCATGGACAATATCCACAATCCAGGAAGGACACAGATGGGGTTTCAAAACCAGAACCCCCAAAGACCACTTTCAAGTCACAAGGATCCCAGCATCCATAACCAAAAGAAGATTCCTAATCCAATATGTCTTGGAACTGATGCAGAAACAAGCAATAATCCAGGTACCCCTACACCAGAGAACCCAGGGTTTCTATTCCCCTCTCTTTCTCGTGAAGAAAAAGACAGGGGACCTCAGACCGGTGCTAGACCTAAAAAACCTCAACAGGTCAATCAAAGTAGAATCTTTCAAGATGGAGAGCCTCCAATCAATACTGCTAGCGATCAACATAAGAGACTGGATGTTATCAGTAGATTTATCCGACGCTTATCTTCATATACCTATACACCCAGATTTTCAAAAATATCTGCGTTTCGCAATAGGACAACAACATTTCCAGTTCCGAAGCCTGCCGTTTGGGATATCAACAGCCCCCAGGACGTTTACAAAGGTTCTACTCCCAGTAATAGCCCATTTAAGAGAAAAAGGACTCAGAGTCCATCACTATCTCGACGATATCCTCCTACTAGCCGACAATCGACAACTGTTGCTACAACATCGAGAAATACTAACCTCCACCCTACAGCACTTGGGTTGGATAATAAATTGGAAAAAAAGCAGCCTAGAACCAACCCAGAACATGATCTTTTTAGGCGCAGAAATCAACACCAATGTCAACACTGTGGGGCTGCCACAGGAGAAGATAGATCCACTCATACACAGAATAAAGACACTAATGGGAGCATCACATCTACGAGCCAGAACATGCCTGAGCATCCTAGGCACCATGTCTTCCACATTTCTGATGATCCAGTGGGCCCAGTGGCATACAAGAACATTCCAAATCTCGTTCCTGAAACAATGGAACGGAGTATCGCTAACACAATGGATACGCATCAGCACATCGGTAAAACAATCAATGTGGTGGTGGACACGGATCGACAATCTGAAACGTCACCGACCCATTATTCACCCTCCGGTAGAAGTGGTCACATCGGACGCCAGCCTTCAAGGCTGGGGAGCACATTACCAAGAATTGGCAGCACAAGGTCACTGGGCATTCCGTCCTCAAGGAGTAGTGTCGAATATCCTGGAACTCAGAGCCGCCTTCCAGGCACTTCTAGCGTTCAGACCGCTCATCATAGGGAAGAACGTCACAATACGGATGGACAAGACGGTAGCAGTGAGCTACATTCGCAGACAAGGCGGAACACGAAGCAACTCTCTTATACAGGAGGTACGACCAATCATGGAATGGGCACAAGTTCACTTGAAAGATCTAAAGGCAATATATGTTCCAGCGACGCAGAATCAACTTGCAGACGACCTAAGCAGGCGCCATGTTTCAAACAACGAGTGGTCACTGAACCATCAAGTATTCTCCCTTATAGCACAGAAATGGGGAATACCCGACATCGATCTGGCAGCAACACCATGGAACAACAAGTGCCAAAAATTCTTAACACGGACTCCCCATCCGACAGCGGAGGGGGTAGACTGCCTCCTACATCCCTGGAAATTCCACCTGGGATATATATTCCCTCCTGTTCCCCTAATAGCCAGATTCCTAGCCAGACTGAGGAACTCAACGTCTACAGTGATAGCGATAATCCCCTTCTGGCCGAGGAGGCCATGGTTTACGACCATTCTACAGCTGAGCATAGAAGACCCACTAACACTTCCAGTAACTCCGGACCTACTCTCACAAGGCCAGTTTCTTCACCCAGCACCAGAGAAACTCCATCTGACGGCCTGGAAGTTGAGAGGGGGAGGCTATTAAACCAGGGATGCTCCCTAAGAGTAGTGGCCACATTACAACAGGCCAGGAAGAAATCAACTAACGGGGTGTATAGCAAGGTTTGGGAAAAATTCACTGCACTAGCACGTCAGCAGTCATGGGATCCTATGTCTCCTACGGTAGCACAAATTCTCGAATTCCTCCAACTAGGCCTAGACAGGGGCCTAAGTTCAAGCACCTTAAAAGTCCAAACATCCGCTTCATCGGCCATGACGGGAACCAAATGGGCATTTAACCCTCTTGTAGTCCAGTTCCAAAGAGCATGCCTCAAGATAAGACCACCAAGAAAACCGTCATTCCCAACCTGGGACCTGTCTATAGTTCTGGACACCTTGTCAAAAAACCCCTTCTTTCCTCTAACAGAGATATCTTTGGGAGATTTAACACAAAAGGTAACATTCTTGATTGTGATGACCTCAGCAAAAAGGGTATCCGAACTACAAGCACTATCCATGAAGGAGTCTCACCTGACCTTCTACCCCGACAGGGTCATCTTAAGACCATCGGAACAATTCATACCAAAAGTAGCATCAGCATTTCATTTCAATCCAGAAATCAGCCTACCAGTTCTTCTCACTAACCAAGGAACTCCACATCCACTGGATATCAAGTCCAATATATTATCATACCTAGAAGCGACTAACCCATTCAGGAAGTCGGAGAACTTACTTATAATACCAAACGGACCTAAGAAAGGCCAAGCAGCTTCATCTCGAACAATATCAAGTTGGCTAGTTAGAATCATCAAGAAGGCATACGCAATCCAACACCTTCCGATACCCGACGATCTGAAAGCTCACTCGACCAGGGCAGTGGCAACATCCTGGGCAGCATACTGCAGAGTGTCACCAGAGACGATATGTAAGGCGGCTACCTGGTCTTCCAGAACCACGTTCATGTCTCATTACAGAATAGACCCGGCATGTTTAACGACGACGGAATTTGGGAGAGCAGTGATTCAAACTAACTCTTCGATATCTTGTAAATAAAAAAATAAAAAATATACATGCATTCAAAAAATACCCACCCTTGTTGCGAGTTATTTCCCAGCGTGTGTGCTGCCATGATGCGTCAGGAAAATGGAAAATTGTATACTTACCTTTCGGTAATTTTCCTTTCCTGACACATCCAATGGCAGCACACAAATACCCACCCGTATGAGGTAATATATACCGAGAATGGGGTGGGGGGCTCCTCTTCAAACACTTATAGCTAAGCAGTCCTATCAGGTTGTGGGGGCGGAGTCACAACCCAGCGTGTGTGCTGCCATTGGATGCGTCAGGAAAGGAAAATTACCGAAAGGTAAGTATACAATTTTCCATTTTATTGGCGTTTTGGCGTTTTTTTAACCACTTAACAACCACCTGCCGACAAATAACGTCGACAAGGTGGTTGCTTAACTCTGGGAGGATGTTATATAACGTCCTCCCAGAATCGCGCTCCCGCGCGCCCCCTGGGGCGCGCACACGGGAAACTCCGTGACCGCCGGGTCCAGAGGACCCGACGGATCACGAATCGAGGTAAATCACCGCCGATAGCGGCCGTTTACCACGTGATCGCTCCATCAAATGACGGAGCAATCACTTGTAAACAGACCGGCGTCATTTGATGACGCCGGTTCCTCCCTCCCCTCTCTGTACCGATCGGTACAGTGTGAGAGAGGAGAGGGGAGGGAGCGGATGGCAGCAGCAGCTCTGTGGGCTGGATCTGTGACAATTGCAGTCACAGATCCAGCCATCCATCCATCCCTGCTCAGCCATCCCTGGTGCAATACCCTGCCAATACTCTGCAATACACCCTGCCAATACTCTGCAAAATACCCTGCACAATACTCTGCAAAATACTCTGCAATACCCTGGTGCAATACTCTGCAATACCCTGGCGCAATACTCTGCAATACCCTGGCGCAATACTCTGCAATACCCTGGCGCAATACTCTGCAATACCCTGCGCAATACTCTGCAATACCCTGCACAATACTCTGCAATACCCTGCGCAATACTCTGCACAATACTCTGCAATACCCTGCACAATACTCTGCAATACCCTGCGCAATACTCTGCAATACCCTGCGCAATACTCTGCAATACCCTGCGCAATACTCTGCAATACCCTGCGCAATACTCTGCAATACCCTGCGCAATACCCTGCAAAATACTCTGCAATACCCTGCGCAATACTCTGCAATACCCTGCGCAATACTCTGCAATACCCTGTGCAATACCCCGTGCAATACCCTGCCATACTCCGCAATACCCTGCCATAGTCCGCAATACTCCGCAATGCACTGCAATGCCCGGCAATACTCTGCAATAACCACTTCCCGCCCGCCGGCCGTCATATGATGTCCTTGACTTTGTGCAGGGATATCTGAATGATGGGTGCAGCTACAGGCATCATTCAGATATCATCTTTTTCAGCCGGCGATTCCCTACACCATAAGAACAATCATAGCGGCTGTTCTGCCGCTTGATCATTCTTACGGGAGGCGAGAGGGGATGTCCCCCCCTCCCGCTGCCCTCAGGTGCTTCTACCGACTCACCGCTACAATCAAAGCCAGGATTGTTGTTTTTTTTTTTTTTTTTTTCAGGCTTCCCAGCCTAGAGGTGAGATGTGGGGTCTTATTGACCTCATATCTCACTGTAAAGAGGACCTGTCATGCCATATTCCTATTACAAGGGATGTTTACGTTCCTTGTAATAGGTATAAAAGTGATCAAAAAAATTTGGGGGCGGAAAAACATGTCAAACTAAAATAAATAAAGTAAAATGAACAATAAAAAAATATATATTTTTTTTAAAGCGCCCCTGTCCCCGTGAGCTCGCATACAGAAGCGAATGCATACGTAAGTCCCGCCCACATATGAAAACGGTTTTCAAACCACACATGTGAGGTATCTCTGCGAACGTTAGAGCGAGAGCAATCATTTTGGCCCTAGATCTCCTCTGTAACTAAAATCATGTAACCAGTAAAAATATTTAAAGCGTCGCCTATGGGGATTTTTTTAAGTAGCGAAGTTTGGCGCCATTCCACGAGTGTGTGCAATTTTTAAGGGTGACATGTTAGGTATCTATTTACTCGGCGTAACTTCATCTTTTACATTATGCAAAAACATTGGGCTAACTTTACTGTTTTTTTTTTTTTTTAGCACAAAACATTTTTTTCCGTAAAAAACGCGTTAAAAAAATTGCTGCGCAAATATCGTGCGAGATAAAAAGTTGCAACAACCACCATTATATTCTCTAAGGTCTTTTCTAAAAAAACATATATAATGTTTTGGGGTTCTATGTAATTTTCTAGCAAATAAATGATGATTTTTACATGTAGGAGAGAAATGTCAGAATTGGCCTGGGTGCTCCAGAACGCCTGAAGGTGCTCCCTGCATGTTGGGCCTCTGTATGTGGCCACGCTGTGTAAAAGTCTCACACATGTGGTATCGCCATACTCGGGAGTAATAGCAGAATGTGTTTTGGGGTGTAATTTGTGGAATGCATATGCTGTGTGTGAGAAATAACCTGCTAATATGACAATTTTGTGAAAAAAAAAAAGAGAAAAAAAATCTTGATTTTGCAAAGAATTGTGGGAAAAAATGACAACTTCAAAAAACTCACAATGCCTCTTTCTGAATACCTTGGAATGTCTTCTTTCCAAAAAGGGGTCATTTGGGGGTATTTGTACTTTTCTGGCATGTTAGGGTCTCAAGAAATGAGATCGGCCGTCAGTACTTCAGGTGTGATCAATTTTCAGATATTGGCACCATAGCTTGTGGACTCTATAACTTTCACAAAGACCAAATAATATCCACCAATTTGTACTTATTTTTACCAAAGATATGTAGCAGTATAAATTTTGGCCAAAATTTATGAAGAAAAAATAGTAATTTGCTAAATTTTTTAACAGAAACGAAAAAAAAAAACATTTTTTTACAAAATTTTCAGTCTTTTTTCTCTTATAGCGCAAAAAATAAAAAACCCAACGGTGATTAAATACCACCAAAAGAAAGCTCTATTTGTGTGAAAAAAAGGACAAAAAATTCATATGGGTACAGTGTTGTATGACTGAGTAATTGTCATTCAAAATGTGAGAGCACCGAAAGCTGAAAAATGGCCTGGTTATTAAGGGTGTGTTTAAGTGCCCAGTGGTCAAGTGGTTAAAAAGCCCATTAACTGCACTCTATGTTAGCCTATGTGTTCATGTACACATAACATTTTTTAGCTTTAATGAGCAGTGGAGTTAATGGGATTTTTTCTGAACGCAAGAAATTTGCGTTCAAAGTGCAGTTTTTCGGCAGAAAAAAACGAAAAACGCAGAAAAACATTCATAAACGCTCATAAACGCTCAAAAACGCTTGCCGCAAGCGTTTTTTGGTCCATTGAAAAAAAAAAAAAAAAACGCTACACTGAAAAACGCTAATAAAAGCTAGTAAGAAAACGCTGATAAAAGCTAGCTTTTTCTGCTGCTTTAAAAACAACCGTTTTTGAGCTTCTGTGTACATGTAGCCTTAAACCAGGGCATTCAACAATCGTATTCAGAGTATTTAACATTTGTTTCTATTCTGCTTTATAAACAAAAACTGACTTCTATAACGACAAAATAGAGTAACATTGTTTTAAATGAAATATTAATGTAAACAAAATGATTTCACTGCAGATATGCTAATATAAATTAACTTTGAATGAAGAACTAGTTAGAGAACAAAGGACAACACTATGTGAAAAAAAATAAAAATAATAAAGGCTGAACAATTTAAAGTAACAAATCTTGTTTTCTATACTCCATTCCTTCACCTGCCACATACAATTCTCAACTATGACACTGATGTGTTTGTGAACTTCACAATCAATGCCTCAGTCATTCATCTGTGTTCTCAACTGTGTTTAGGAACATGTGTCTTGTAATTAGGCTACTGAGGCTTTGTTAATTTGCACCGGGCTCCCTCCAGCATATCCCATTAACATCAGAGTCACTTTGACAGCAGCTGAAAGCGGAGAGAGGAAATTAAAGTGTTAAGAGGCAAATTATTAACCCATAAACTGCCACAAATGCTCATTTTAATGACATGTATAAAAGGCACATTAAGTGGTTTAATGCTAAATGTATTTATAATTGTCATATCTTATTACAAGCTTAGACTGCACTACAACTAGAAAGATAATCCACAGAGCAACTCTTGAGCTAAATACAGTGGGAAAAATAAATGTTACCCGCAATTTATATGTTGGAGATTTAATATTTCATATGATACGATTTGGAAATGAGAGTTCTTAACCATGAACGAAAGCTTTAACACAAAAGAAATGTATGTGTAAATAGTAAAATGGTCTACATCTAAAAAACAACCTATATAGGTACAGAAAAAGAAAAATTATTAAGCAAGCTTTAACCACTTCAGCCCCGGAGGATTTGGCTGCCAAATCACCGGGCCACTTTTTGCGATTCGGCACTGCGTCACTTTAACTGAAAATTGACATCCATTTTATCCCACAAATAGAGCTCTCTTTTGGTGGTATTTGATCACCTCTGCTTTTTTTTTGCGCTATAAACAAAAATAGAGCGACAATTTTGAAAAAAAAGCAATATTTTTTACTGTTTCCTATAATAAATATCCCCAAAATATATATATATATATATATATATATATATATATATATATATATAAAAAAAAATCCTCAGTTTAGGCCGTTACGTGTTCTACTAGATTATTTTTGGTAAAAAAAAAATTGCAATAAGCATTTATTGATTGGTTTGCGCAAAAGTTATAGCATCTACAAAATAGGGGATAGTTTTATGGCATTTTTATTAATAATTTTTTTCTACCAGTAATGGCGGCGATCAGCGATTTTTATCATAACTGCGACATTATTGCGGACTCATCGAACACTTTTGACGCTATTTTGGGACCATTGTCATTTATACAGTGATCAGTGCTATAAAAATGCACTGATTACTGTGTAAATGACACTGGCAGTGAAGGGATTAACCACTAGGGGGCGAGGAAGGGATTAAGTGTGTCCTAGGGAGTGATTCTAACTGTGTGGGGGCTTACTGTGACACGACACTGATCGCTGCTTGACAGAGAGCAGACGATCAGTGTCCTGTCACTAGGCAGAATAGGGAGATGCCTTGTTTACACCGGCGGACATCGAGTCCACGGGTCCCACACCTCGCGGCAGGGGCGCGCGCGTGCCTGCACGGCAAGAAATTCAAAGTGACGTATATATACACGTTACTTTGCGCAGCCGTGCCATTCTGCTGACGTATATGTACAAGCGGCGGTCGGCAAGCGGTTAACATAGCACTATATATAGACAGTAAAGCATGGTACACTCGATCAGATTGTTGGCCAACAAAGCGTCAGACTTTTGTCCGAATGGCGTCTGCCAGGAACTTGTCTTGCATACTAACGGTACACAATTGTCTGCCAACAAACACCAATGTAGTGATGTACTACGAGGAATTTTAGCTCTTGAGCGCCACCCTTTGGGTACCTTCTGCTAATTTCGTGTTTGGTGAGCATTGATTCCGAGCATGCGTGTTTGTACTTTCAACTTTTGTGTGACAAACTTGTGTACAGACTATATGAAAATCTGAAAACAGATTGTCCGTCAAAAATTTACAAGCCTGCAATCCAACATTTGTTGGCTGAAAGTTGGACAACAATTGTCTGAAGGAGCGTACTATCGGTCGGATTTTAGGCCAACAGTCTGTCATCGGGCAATCCCCTGCCAACAATTGGATCGTGTGTACGAGGCTTAAGAAAGAAAATACATAAGACAAACATTTAGATAAGTGCCAGGGATATATTCCATAATTACCACTAAACTGTGAGTGAGGGTATCTGGTGTTCCAAAGACTTCTCCTTAATCCTCCCTCCTAATCCTAGTGAAATAGGCCTCTCCTGCACTGACTTGAATGGGGCAATCCTGATTGGTGGGTCTATCTATTCCATCTATTCAAATCTGACTCATCTCTTGTAGTTATCATAGGCTAGCCCCCTTTAAGGCAAATCCCTTTTGCGGTGAAAATGAAGTATGCACAAGTTCATGACCTTTATGGAAGGGAAATTACATATTCGTGAAAGGATGGCCACCCACACTGCATATCTAAACAAGGGGATCCTTTTAAATGGATGTATGTAAAACAAAGAAGTTTGGGTCCCATTGTTCAAATAAACAAACTCAGGCACTGAATTTTGTGTGAAAAGCCTTCTCACATCAGTAGTAATGAATAGAATATTCCCTATGGCAACAATTACCCTCCATCTTCAGAAAATAGACATTGGAAGACATATTACACCCTCACATTGATCAAACTCTAACTAAAATATATTCACATCTATATTTATTGTATGGAATAAGACTCAATGCAGGGACAAACTCACAGTCTCTTTAGGAAAACACCATGTTTAATGCACAGGATATTTCCAAACAGAAGAAAAAGGGCATCTTGCCATCAATCAAACAAAGATAAACTTCTGCTCTACCAAGCCTTACTGTGTCCGTAGTCTGACCAGTCCTTGGTTTTGTAGTAAGTGTCCTTACAATCGCAAATACTTGTATCCAAAGTCAGGGATAAGTAGCCGTGCTCCAAGATGCCTCCTCACATGGAGACCCAAACTCTCTCACTGAGAGCTAGGACCAGCTGCCTTAATCAAGACCTGAAAGGAAAACATTAAACTGCGGTCCACGGACTTGGGAGTCTGTCCCACCCAGAGCTCTATCAGACTCCCAATAAAACCAGGGAACTATCTTAATAACACTGAATTACTCAATGTAGTATGAAGTAAAAAGACTGATTAGTCTAGCAGACGGGATACCTCCCTGCCAGCAAATAACTATATGTAAATAAGGGGGTGATGAGACAAAGAGGGGTCTCCTGAAATCAATCACAGGGAGGGTCAACCATGGTATATATTTAACAAACTATTAGCTTTATTGATGAAATTATTATTGTAAATTGATCAGCTGAGGCGGCACTAAGATGGCCTGTTAGTTCTTTTTCCCAGAGTAGACTTGTCAAAAAAACAGCCCTTTGATGTTAATGGTAAGGAATCACCTTACAATCCTGGGTGAGGGATCATTGAGGAGTGTGGGGATGAACCAGCTTCAGCTACGTCAATGCGTTTCGTACACTAAGCCGCGTACTTCGTCTGGACGTTGTGCGTAAGTGATCATAGTCTTTATATAGGGCAACATGTCCAATCACATTCATCTACGTACACATATTATATACTGCCATCTTGTGGTGACACCTAGAACTACAGTTCATAAAAACAGACAGGTCAATTCATTGAACTAACAATGTTAATAGCACAGTAGAGTATTTCAGGAGGGGCTACGCCCAAATCACAATTGTCATATTATTATTGTATCTTTTTTTTTTTAATAATTTTTATTGGGTTATAAAAATATATCAAGTACAGGTCCATAGAGTACAGTTTCCATAAATTACTTACATAGTAATGCAACTGACATACCGGTAAGATTATCTCTGTTTACATCTACAGAATCAATCAAGTCCGTCGATCATAACTAATTGTAACTTATATAACCGTCCAACATACATTGTACTCAAAAATGTCATATAACCATCCATCATTAAGATATAGCTGGAGAACTATACTCCGATATAACATTTATTAAACTTTGATAAACATTGACCAGTTTCTGTTCTTTGGTCTTACATAGAAAATTAGAAAAGTAGAAGTAGAAGTACCTGCATGGTACTAAACGTAACTCTGCAACCTTATGCATACTGCATTATCTATCAGACTTGTAACTTCCCCATAAGTGCCAGTTATTCGTAAATTCTGTTAGTTTTCCTTCTCTGAATGCAATGGATTTCTCGTATGAATAAGAGTCATCCACTAATTTCAGTACCTCCCCTACTGTGGGAGGGTCTGATGATTTCCATTTACGGGCCAGCACCAGCCTAGCAGCGTATAGTATGTGCATTACTAATGTGCGGTAGGGTGTTGGGTATAAATCCATGTTAACACTCAGTAAAGCTTGTTCCACTCTCAATTTGTTTAGTATTCCTGTCAATTTAGCTATCAGCCTAGCTATTGCAGCCCAGAAACTACGTAGAGATACACAGAACCAAAGCATGTGAGCCAAGGTGCCCACATGTCCGCATTCCCTCCAGCATAGGTTGGACGAGTGTCCCTGAAATTATGCTAATATATAGGGGGTTCTGTACCATCTCAAATGTATTTTCTGTGCTATTTCCCTGTAATTGGAACATATAGTATGAGTATAGTTTGCTTTAATTGCTCGCTTCCACTGTACCTGGGAGATAGGTAAATCTAAGTCTGTTTTCCATTTCAAGAGCTGTTTCAGGATTACAAAACGGAGTTTACTGTGTAAGAGATTGTAAAATTCCGTTATTCCTTTTTTGGGCTTGGGAAATGAGTGCCATAATTCGTATATGGTTTCAGGGATTTCTATGTGTTGTATCTTAAGAGTAGAAATGATATTGGCAATCCTAGCATATACCATAAATTCCTTCTCAGGGATAGAATGCTCATTCCGTAGCTCTGAGAAAGTTTTGATATGGCCCTGGTTGAACATGTCCGGTACATGTTTGATATCATATTGCTCCCAATGTCGTGTGTCTAGGTTTGGAGAGAGGAATGAGAGTGCTGTCACCGGGATTGGTATCTTTTTGTGCTTAGTGTGGGGATTCTTACTCGTTAAGAAATATTCCCATGCTAATAGTGTGGCCGCCACAGTTGGGATCATCTTACATGGTGATGTTTTTGCTAAGGGTGTAATTAGCAATAGATTTTGGAGTTTGCCTTGATTGATCTGCGCCTGCTCTGCTCTACACCAATGAATTGGGTCCGAGGTGTTGAACCACGATTTGGCCTGATCTAAGATCGCTGCCATGTGGTAATCCTTAATATTGGGGACCCCCATCCCCCCTGCTTTTCTGTGTTTCATGAGAATGTTATGAGAGCATCTGGCTCTATTCCCTTCCCAAATGAATTGAGACAAGGCTCGTTGCATAGCCGCATAAAATGAGCTGGGTAGTTGGATCGGGAGGGTTCTAAAGTAATAAAGCAGTTTGGGAAGTAAGATCATTTTGTATGCTGCTAATCTACCTGACCAGGTAAGATAGAATCTTTTGAATGTAAGCATTTCCTGCGTTAATTTACTTATCAGGGGTTCAAAATTAGAGCTATATAGTTGGGAGATTGAGGGAGTCAATGAAATGCCCAGGTATTAAATTGCTTCCTTTGCCCAGGGATATGGTAGCTCTTCTTGTATAAGAGATTTAGTTTTACAATCGACACCTAAATTCAATATACTTGACTTAGTAGCATTCACCTTGTAATATGACACTGCATTAAATAGTTCCAATATTTTGTGTACTACTGGCAGGGATTGAGCCGGATTGGAGAGCGACAGAATCACATCATCCGCAAATAGTGTAATTGTGTGATCTTCTTTACCTAGACGAATGCCATTAATTCGGGGGTTGGCTCAAATTTTTTCAGCCAAAGGTTCCATCACAAGGGCAAAGATCAGGGGTGACAAAGGACACCCCTGCCTTGTGCCATTCGTGATTGAGAATTGTTCAGAGAACATACCTTCCATGAAAACCATAGCTGATGGGTTTGAGTATAAAGCTGATATGGCTGAACATATGTTGCCTGAGAAACCGAACTTAGTAAGAACCCTTGACAGATAGCCCCAGTGGATCCTGTCAAAGGCCTTCTCCGTGTCCAATGACAGGAGGACTGAGGGTCTCTTAGAGGAATGTGATGAGTGTATTCAATTTAGGATCTGCCTTGTGGCATCTGTAGCTTGCCTGCCCACCACAAACCCAACCTGGTCGGGTTTAATCAGCGTTGGGAGCAGGCACGCAATTCTGTTGGCCAAAATCTTGGCATATACCTTTAGGTCAACATTCAAAAGTGAAATAGTCCTGAAATTCTGTGCTCTTTCTGGCTCCTTCCCTGGTTTAGGTAGCGTCACCACCGTGGCCTGTAACATTTCTGAGGGGAATGAGGCAGAGGAGGCAGCAGCTTGGAATACCCGAAGTAATATAGGTGATAGCGTACCAGCAAATTTTTTATAGTATTCCGAAGAATACCTATCAGGACCAGGTGATTTATTGTTTGGAAGGTTTGAAATGGTGTTCGTAATTTCTAGAATAGATATTGGGGAATTCAGGGAATCTAAATCATCTTGGGACAGCTGAGGAAGAGATATATCTTGTAAAAAAACGTCTATGAGTTTCGGGGTAGGCTGTGGTATCCCAGTATCTTCCTGTAGGTTATACAAGGTACCGTAATAGCTGCTAAACGCATCTGCTATATCTTTAGGATTGGTCAATTTGGATCCACTTTTGGGGTGGTATAAGTGTGGGATTTTCTGTTTCAGGACTTTCTCTTTAATTTGGTTCGCTAGTAGTTTACTGGCCTTGTTACCATGCGTGTAAAAGTTAGACCTAAATTTGTGAGTATTACGTACATGTTGTGATACAAGCAAGGTTCGAAGGTCATCTCGAGCTGCAGCCAATTTATTGCTAAGTTCAACAGTAGGGGAAGATTTGTTCTGAGCCTCCAAGCCCGAGATATCCCTCAATGTCTTTTGTAATGATTGGGTCTGAGAATAATTGGACATCATTTCTCCATCTATTCGCCCGGGTAGTTAGCCCCCGGCTCCCCACAATGATAGACACTGGGGCATGGTCAGACCACGTGATATGACCAATGTCCGAGTGTGAAACTTTTTGCAGTAAAAATTTGTCCGTCAGAAACATGTCAATCCTTGAGTAGGACAAGTGGACCCGGGAGAAAAAAGTTAAGTCTTTTTCGTTGGAGTGCTGACATCTCCAAATATCATAAAGGCTGTTTGAGCTGAGAAAGTTTGATAATGTATGTCTGATGCTTTTCCTGATAGAGGCATTAGAGTTATCCAGGTGAAGATCAGATATGGAGTTCAAGTCACCACAAAGTATGATGTGCCCTGAACCCTTTTGTTTAATTTTTTTCCAGAGTCTTTTCAGGAAATGCAATTGTCTAGAATTTGGTACATAAATATTTACTATTGTATATGATACTCCATTAATTTCACAGGATAGAATAATGTATCTACCCTCTTCGTCACAGTGACTAGAAAGTAGCTTGAACTCTACCGTGTTTTTCACCAAGATAGCCACCCCTCTCTTTTTAGAGGGGGCACATGCCACAAAAGCATGTGGATACAGGTTATGTTTTAGAGTAGGGTGAGTGTCCGCTTTAAAATGAGTCTCCTGGATGCAGAATACATTGCAATTTTGAGCACGAGCTTCCTTCCATAACATAAGTCTCTTTTGTGGCCTGTTCAAGCCATTCACATTCATATATGTAATTTTAAATGCCATTGTCAGGTGAGTAGGTATAGTGGAAAAGGTAAGACCGTATAAGAGTCAATGTCACTGAAAGAAAAAGGTCCAATGATAGGAAGTGGTGTGACACGTATGTGATGGCGTACCTGCGATAGGTTTAGCTGGTTGAGATAGGTGTCTTCTGTGATGTGGTAGGTTTTTTCCGGCTGGTGAAGAAAACAATTCAAACTGGAAGTACAAGTCTATAGTCTGAGAGAAAAAATGTTGAGATAAAACAGAAAACAGGTCAAACGTAGAAATATATAAAAAAGAACAAAAAAAATCTAGTTTGCGCAGAACTAGGCGCACTTTAAAAATGCACGATTTCTAATGAAATCTGGGCAGGGGTTAACCTGCTGAAATTGGGGTTTAAAGAAATGAAAAATCAACGCCGGTAGAACTTCCGGAACATGTTGAGGTGAGCAATTATGATAGGGCACTACATGCAGCCTTGCCTCATAGTCATTTAGTGTGGGTATGGAAGGAATCAGATAGTTGGTGATCCTCTGCTGTCTCATTAGGGAGAATCTTCCATCTTTCCAGTAGCTTGATGCCATCCTCTAAGGTAGTCACCAGAAACTCCTTTTCACCTTTGGTAATTAGTAGGTTAGCAGGGTAATTCCAGCGGTAGGGAATCTGGTGATTTCTAAGAGGTTTGGTTATGGTCATGAGATTACGTCTCCTTTGCATTGTATGTGCAGACAGATCAGCAAAGAAGGACAGTCCCTGCATGCAATCAGGAAGATTATTAGCCCGCCTTGTCACAGACATCAGTTTGTCTTTAACTGTGTAGTAGTGAATCCTAGCAATGGTATCCCTGGGTAACTTCTCAGGGATATGTTTCGGCTTAGGCAGTCTATGTATTCGGTCTATGATAATTTCCTCCAGGGGTAAGTCAGGGAGGGCTTCTTTCATTATATTGGTAAGAAAAGCGGTTAGTTCTGAGTTCTTTACTGATTCGGGGATTCCTCTGATTTTAATATTGTTCCTTCTGGAGGTCAGCGACCTTTGCTTTGAGCCATATAATGTCCTCCTCATGTTCATTGTGTGCATCCACCATAGTGTTAAAGGTCTCAGAAAAATCCCCCATCTTGTTCTCTATATGGGTCACCCTGTCCCTGACTTCAGTCACTTCAGATTTACATTGGGTCACAAGCTGCAGCATATCTGTATGAATAGCTCCTCTAAGGGACACCAGCATTTCTTTTAAAGTGGAGTCCATGACAGGCTGGTTGTTTGTAGGGAAAGCTGCTATGGCATCCTGAAATTCTAGTGTGTCATCAATCCTCATGCTGCCCTCCCCTTCAGTAACGGTCATGGAAGTAGGCAGAGAGAGCCTCTGCTTGTTTTTCACAGGGCTATTAGCCGTGGAGGATGACTGGGAGCTTGGCTGTGTTTGATCAGGGAAGGATTGGGGAGAAGCGCTTGCCACATGCCCTCTGATTGAATTCTGTCTGTGTGTGTGTGCAGGTCCCTGCACGCTGCCGGCGCCATCTTGGCAGCTATGGCGGTCTGACAGTGAGTAAAAGTCCGTCATCTTACCCGGCGCTGTTCTCTCCCTTCTCTTCCTCCGCATGCTCTGCTTGTGTCCCTGACCTGCTGTGGCCAAAAACCGCCGTTCCAGAGTGCCCTGAGTCGCTGTAAATAGGTCCGGAAAGTTCAGGTGGCCGGGAGCTGTGTTCTCCTCGCTTGTCGGCTCCGCCCCCCCTTATTATCGTATCTTAAGGCTTTAACACCATATATAGGTGGCAATTCAAATCCAGGCGTGAGTTTACTAGCACAAAGAGCATATAACCCAGTCAAAAGGACAACAAGTTTTGGAAATGTTATCAAGAAAGTCACCATAGAGGTAGATCCAATAATAGATGTGAGAAAAAGATTAGAAGTAAAATAGGAACTGATGAATAGAAATAAAAGTAATAATAATAAACATAGTAAACTATCATGGATTGAAGGAACCCTGGTTGTCCTATGCCCGACTGCAACGTCTCAAGCTGTATGTAGGTGCTTTGAACCTCCGGGAAGAGGGATACCAAGATTTAGGGTTCAAGGAAGATCTTCAAGCTCAACTCATTGTTTAAGCCTAACGGCTGAAGAGTATTGAGCTTGAAGATCCAGAATTTTTCCTTCCTGAGAAGCACAGTATCAAAATCTACCCTTCGATCAGAGAGATTAAGGGAAAAGAAACCCTTAACTTGTATTACCCTGATGGAATTGTAGGAAGTTTTGGGCTATAAGAGTATCTTCCCTTTGTCTTATACTTTTAAGGTGCTCGGCGAATCTCACACGAAGCTGCCGTTTAGTTTTTCCGACAAACAGCTTTTTGCATGGACATTCCAGAATGTAGAGGACTTTGAATGTAGCACAGTTGATGAATGACCTAATCTCATACTCATGTTTGGATTCTGAGTCCCTGAATACCTTAGAGCGGTCAACATATTTACAAGTGCCGCAATGGCCACAAGGGAAAATGCCATTTATCTTAGACATGTCCGTAAGCCAGTTCCTATTCAAAGGACGTACAAATTCTGTTTGGACAAGTGTATCATTCAAATTCCTGGCTCTTTTGGCTACCGTAAGGAGTCTATCACCTACTATCTCTCTCAGATCATCGAAACTAGTCAAAATGTGCCAATGATCCGAGAGAATAGAATTCACCCGATGCCACTGTGTTCCAAAGGGGATGATAAATCTTACTGGTCCATTGGTGTCCGTTTTGGTTTTATCACGGGGCACAAGCAAGTCAATTCTCGCCTTCTGTCCCACAATTTTTTTTCCCTCCTAAGTGTGCGATGTGGATAGCCACCTTCTCTGAATCTGCAGTACAATAGTTCGGATTCATGACGGTAATCATCCTCGGTAGAACAGTTCATCCTTATCCTGAGGAACTGTCCCATCGGGATACCGCGTATTAAAGACCCATGATGGTGGCTTTCCGCTTGTAAAAGGGTATTGGCTGCAGTTTTTTTCCAGAATGTCTTAGTGACAAATCTTCCACCTTCCACCCTAATAGGTCCAGAAATTAAATTTCATAGGGATCCACCACGTAGGTGAGACGTATGTTGCGGGTGTTATTGCCCAATTCCTCCATGAATTCCACCAACTCCATGTGGGTGCCAGTCCAAACCATAAAAACATAGTCAATGTACCTTAGCTAGGTGAAGGCATGGCCAAGGTACATCGACGAGGCATAAACAACGTATATGCGGGTGCCCAAGGAGCTCCCATGGATGTTCCATGGAGCTTCTGGTAGTTATGACCTGCAAATTGAAAAAAGTTGTGCTTCAATGCCATTTCTAGGAACTCAATTATGAACTCGTTCTGTGCTCCCATATTGGGAAATTGCTGGTCAAGAAAATGATGTACTGCATGGATACCCCATTCATGTGGAATCGACGTGTACAACGCCTCCACGTCGATCCCCACAAGGAGGACCTCTCCCGGGAAGGCCAAGTTGAGGATCTTATTGAGCACGTCACCTGTGTTGCGTACATATAACGGAATGACTCAACTAAATATTTGATAAGAGTGTCTATGTACTTGCCGACCCTCTCAAGGGGACCCCTAATTGTGGATACATTTGGCCTTCTCTGGGGGGGTTCTCCCTGTGTTTATGAATTTTGGGGATTATATAGAACGTTGGCAGATTAAAATCCTCAACTTTTAAATAATCAAGCTCTTTTTTGGTTATAATGTTTACCTCAAATGCTAGTCTCAGTCTGTCATTAATGAGCTCGACCAAGGGTCTAAACGGGTTGTAGTCAAGTCTCCTATATGTGGAGTCATCAGACAATAGATGACGTACCTCTTTTTCATACATATCCACCGAGAGGAGCACCACATTACCCCCTTGTCACTCTGCTTGATGATAATTTCATCAGCATCCCGAAGTACTTTTAAATCCTTACGTTCATCAGGTGACAGATTGTCGACAGCATTGGTTTGCCAATCAAGTTTCTCAAGGTCCTCCTGAACGAGAAGCATCAGGAACATCCCCAATCGCTTATTTTTTTCTAAACTGAGGCATGCTGGTTGAACGAATTTTCAAACCGGCATTCCTTTTCCAACTAGATATTTCAGATGTCTCCTCATCACTGGAGGAAATACCTCCTTCATCCAGTAGTGACATGAGTTGGTCAAGAGCTACAGCCTCATTAGTATTTATTTTTGGTACCGGTTCACTATTTTTCAATTTGTCTGAATAGAGCATTCTGAAATAGACCCTCCTCAGAAATAAACTGAGGTCTTTGTATATCTCAAAATGGTCCATACTAGCTGAGGGAGAAAAGGACAGTCATCTGCTCAACAATTCGAGATGTATTTTTTCCAATTTAAAATCAGAAAGATTTATGACCTATAAATCCTCACTAGTTGTATTTTCAGATATGGAATTATCTAGCGGTGATGTCTCTGGCTCCTGGTAGTAGTACGATCTGCTCGCTGAGTCTCTCCTTGTGCCTTCTGCTTTCCTTTTCCTTGATTCCTTCCTCCTCCTGTTGTTCCTGATTTGCCTTCTTTTAATATACCCCTGGGTAGAGGAGGGTCCTCTAATTCCAGTAGGTCTTTCTCTAAAAAAAAGTCACTGTATGATGTGTTTCGTCCTCACTACCGGACAATTGAGCTCCAGTGTCAGTGCCCGAATGAGGAGTATGTCTACGTTGGCGTGATCAACTTCTACTACCTCTTGTAGTTAGGTCGAAGATCTCGTCTCTGGCCCAATCATCAAGGTCCCGCCTAAATTTGTTTTGTTTTGTGATTTTTACGTTTTTTGTGTTTTGTCTATTTCCTTTTTAAGAATGTCATTGAATTTATCAAAGTCAGCATTGTCTTTTAGGGGCTCCAGTTTGGCACTACTTTCCGATATTTGCAGCTGCAATGTTACAAGTTGCTCCTTCTCCTCCTCTACAATGAGGTTCATCATTTCCAAACCATGAGTAATGCATTGTTTCTTCCACTTCTCCAGAAATATCTCAGTATGGAGATGAGCCGCCGGCACAACCCTTTCCCTCAGACCTTGGGGAATTATCCCCCTATTTATATACGATTCAAGTGAGAGAATGTCCCACTTGCGATTTAACGATCTTATAATCAATTTTTTTGTGTTCTTTAAACAGATGTCTGATATCGTCGTGGTACCAGGGGCTCAGTCCCAGCCTGAAGCACCTACATACAGCTTGAGACATTGTAGTCTGGCATAGGGCAACCAGGGTTCCTTCAGTCCATGATAGTTTACTATGTTTATCATTATTACTTTTATTTCTATTCTATCAGTTCCTATTTTACTTCTAATCTTTTTCTCACATCCATTATTGGATTTACCTCTATGGTGACTTTCATGATAAAATTTCCAAACCTTGTTGTCCTTTTGACAGGGTTATATGCTCTTTGAGCTAGTAAACTCATGTCTGGATTCTAATTGCCACCTATATATGGTGTTAAAGCCTTAAGATACGATAATAATACGACAATTGTGATTTGGGCGTAGCCCCTCCTGTCGTACTCTACTGTGCTATTAACATTGTTAGTTCAATGAATTGACCTGTCTGTTTTTATGAACTGTAGTTCTAGGTGTCACCACAAGATGGCAGTATATAGTATGTGTGCATAGATGAATGTGATTGGACATGTTGCACAACGTACAGACGAAGTACACGGCTTAGTGTACGAAACGGGTTGACGTAGCTGACGCTGGTTCATCCCCACGCTCCTCAATGATCCCTCACCCAGGATTGTAAGGGGATTCCTTACCATTAACATCAAAGGGCTGGTTTTTGGACAAGTCTACTCCCTCATTGACTAACAGGCCACCGCAGCCTTGTTTCCCGAACGCTGAAACGGATGTGCTTACCAAACCCTTCCAGACAAATCATTGGCCATTCTGCATGATCCACAGACATTGTAACGTTCCGTCCATCACAGCCATCATCCACGGCTTATCGGCAGTGACCACACGGAGTGACAGTACATTTCAGCTAAAACGCTATGGTACAGGAAGGGTAAGAACCCCTAGAGGGCCAACTTTACTTACCAGCTTCTTTCCTTCTGTGAACACTTACAGTGGCTGATTAGTGCATTTGCTTTTGAACTGTTACGTATCTTCTGTGCTACATGCAGCCCATGACGGTCCCTGCAGCCTTCCACACTATCCCAATGAGAGACACTCAGAACTAGTGTGCTGTCCATATTGCTGAATACACGGAGACTCGATTAACATTCCTAATTGTACCAAAACTACAAACGGCTGCAATTTACTCATTCAGAATGGTTGAGTTGTTCCTTTATTTTTCCACCCATGGCATTTATGCCATGAACTAAGGGAAGCTCATAATTTTCCTGATTACATGACCACATGCATATTTAACAGTTTCCTTCCGGACATAATATATTAATCATTGAAATTGTCTCTATTCAGGAAAAGTGCTACAGTGTGCAGGACATTTCACAGTAGGACCACATACTATCCCTTTCCTGGAGTAGCGGGGCTATATGTCCAGCGTTCTTTTAAATTGACAACGTTGTTTATTACTACAGTGTATTTTTTATTCTTTAAGTGGATACAATGGAGGAACGTGGTCCACCTGAGGGGTCTTAGTGCCACCTCAACTGGATCAATTCACATGAATTATTTCATAAATAAAGCTAATAGTTTGTTTAAATATATACCGTGGTTGACCCTCCCTTTGATTGCTTTCAGGAGACACCTCTTTGTCTCATCACCCCCTTATTTACTCCCAATAAAACCAGCCCGGACCGGACTTTACCAACACAGGGTAAAGAACTATCCTTCTTTACCCTGAAGTCTTTGCTGGTATTATCTTAGACTATAAATCTAAGAATCCGTGGAGGAACATATATCCCATCAATTACTTTTCCTGTCATTTTAATTTGTTTCACAGGCATCCCGCTACAATATATACAGTATATTTACATCTGTTAGTGGAGATTTCACATAAACCATCATACTCTAACATATAGCAGTAGTTACCTGCTCAGCTGCACTAAGCACAAGTGGATAAGGCCTCTGGGCTGCTTCTTAAATTTGACAGACAGTACACTGACAAGCTGATGATTAGTTCCTTTGAATTATGTTGGTTCACACTGGGACAGCTTCAATGTCGTCTGACTCTGAAGCCGCCCCGCACAGCACAACTTCAGCACGGCTTGCAAGCGACTTCTGTAATAGAAGTCAATGCAAGTAGTACAGGAACATTTTTCTAAGTCAGAGCGACGTGAGTCACTCCGATTAGAGCGGTTCCTTAGCACTTAATGGAGCGCAACTTGTCAGGTGGCTAAGTCACCTGACAGGTCGCCCCAGTGTGAACCAAGCCTTAGAGAGGAGCAGACATACAGTCAGGTCCATAAATATTGGGACATTGACACAATTCTAATCTTTTTGTCTCTATACACCAGTGTTTCTCAACTTCAGTCCTCAAGGCGCCCCAACAGGTCATGTTTTCAGGATTTCCCTCAGATGAAACAACTGTGGTAATTACTAAGGCAGTGAAACTGATCAAATCACCTGTGCAAAATAATGGTAAGCCTGAAAACATGACCTGTTGGGGCGCCTTGAGGACTGGAGTTGAGAAACACTGCTATACACCATCACAATGGATTTGAAATGAAACAAACAAGATGTGCTTTAACTGCAGACTTTCGGCTTTAATTTGAGGGTATTTACATCCAAGTCAGGTGAACGGTGTAGGAATTACAACAGTTTGTATATGTGCGTCCCACTTTTTAAGGGACCAAAAGTAATGGGACAGATTAACAATCATAAATCAAACTTTCACTTTTTAATACTTGGTTGCAAATCCTTTACAGTCAATTACAGCCTGAAGTCTGGAATGCATAGACATCACCAGATGCTGGGTTTCATCCCTGGTGATGCTCTGCCAGGCCTCTACTGCAACTGTCTTCAGTTTCTGCTTGTTCTTGGGGCATTTTCCCTTCATTTTTGTCTTCAGCAAGTGAAATGCATGCTCATTCGGATTCAGGTCAGGTGATTGACTTGGCCATTGCATAACATTCCACTTCTTTCCCTTAAAAAACTCTTTGGTTGCTTTCGCATTATATTTCGGGTCATTGTTCATCTGCACTGTGAAGCGCCGTCCAATGAGTTCTGAAGAATTTGGCGGAATATGAGCAGATAATATTGCCCGAAACACTTCAGAATTCATCCTGCTGCTTTTGTCAGCAGTCACATCATCAATATACTGTATACAAGAGAACCAGTTCCATTGGCAGCCATACATGCCTACTCCATGACACTACCACCACCATGCTTCACTGATGAGGTGGTATGCTTTGGATCATGAGCAGTAGCAGTTCCTTTCCTTCTCCATACTCTTCTCTTCCCATCACTCTGGTACAAGTTGATCTTGGCCTCATCTGTCCATAGGATGTTGTTCCAGAACTGTGAAGGCTTTTTTAGATGTTGTTTGGCAAACTATAATCTGGCCTTCCTGTTTTTGAGGCTCACCAATGGTTTACATCTTGTGGTGAACCCTCTGTATTCACTCTGGTGAAGTCTTCTCTTGATTGTTGACTTTGACACACATACACCTACCTCCTGGAGAGTCTTCTAGATCTGGCCAACTGTTGTGAAGGGTGTTTTCTTCACCAGGGAAATAATTCTTCGGTCATCCACCACATTTGTTTTCCGTGGTCTTCCGGGTATTTTGGTGTTGCTGAGCTCACCGGTGCGTTAAGTTTTTTAAGGATGTTCCAAACAGTTGATTTGACCACACCTAATGTTTTTTCTATCTCTCTGATGGATTTGTTTTGTTTTTTTCAGCCTAATGATGGCTTGCTTCACTGATAGTGACAGCTCTTTTGATCTCATATTGAGAGTTGACAGCGACAGATTCCAAATGCAAATAGCACACTTAAAATTAACTCTGGACCTTTTATCTGCTCCTTGTAAATGGGATAATGAGGGAATAACACACACCTGGCCATGGAACAGCTGAGCAGCCAATTGTCCCATTACTTTTGGTCCCTTAAAAAGTGGGAGGCACATATACAAACTGTTGCAATTCCTACACCGTTCACCTTATTTGGATGTAAATACCCTACAATTAAAGCTGAAAGTCTGCAGTTAAAGCACATCTTGTTAGTTTAATTTCAAATTCATTATGGTTGCATATAGAGCCAAAAAGATTAGAATTGTGTCGATGTCCCAATATTTATGGACCTGACTGTATACTGTGCTTGGGGGCTAGTAGATGGAGTACTCTGCTCATCACTGTAGTTTCATTTGGTGATGTGACTCATGTGCTGCCCATTTTTGTTCTTGGGACCTGCAGAGGTGGAAGCTGTAGCTGAGGACCTGCATTTCAAGGATTCTCTGCATCATTAATTTTGTAAATCTTTGTTTTTATATCTCTCCTCCTGATTCTTGATCATTCTCTCACCAGTTAGATGTTATCAGACCATCACCACTCATCAGGGGAGTGGGTCTGGCATGGGAAAACAAAGTCTTAAGCCAGCCATAGATGGAGTGAAGAAAATCTGTCCTGCAGAGCCATTTGGGTTGATTTACTAAAGGCAAATATACTGTGTATTTTGTAAAGTGCAGTTGCTCCAGAGTTTAGTAAATGAGATAAAGTTTCACTTTACAAAGAATACCCAATCACATACAAGGAAAATAAAAAAAAGCAGCCTTTCTGCTTGCACATGATTGGATGACGAAAGTCAGCAGAGCTTTTGCTAATTTACTAATCTCTGGATCAACTGCTCTTACAAAGTGTTCTCCCTTCCAGGGGAGCCTATAATAGCTTCAATAGCCACTAGCAATAATCACATGTAAAAATTTCTACATACCTTTTCTATAAATGGGGGGGGTCAACTAATCACCTTTGCTGAAACATTACATTACTAAACATTTTGTTATTTAATTACCGGTATTCATCTTTTATAAAAATTGCTTTAAAAACATTATGAAAACATTATAGGTTTCCTAGTCAGGTGGCACCTACTTATACAAAAGGATTAAATGAGTTAAAAAAAACTCTGGCGGGCTTTACTGACACAACATGAAGCAGTAATTTAGCAAAAATGAAAATTTTATTACAAAAGGTTTAAAAATACATATAACAAACAAAGACACCCTACTAACAAACAAGGTCAACAGACAAATGGACATAGAGTTTAGGATTGAATTGCATAACTTATTGTATAAACACGGATTGTGTGAAGATATTAATTGGTAAACTCCATGACATTTTTGGGTAGGTGCTAATACATAGTTAAAATAATACAGAAGAATAATAATAACATAAGTATTCATAGTATTGCAACGTATTTATAGCGCTTTTTAGCAGAGTATTTTCAGTCTTAAAAAACATACAAGATCATATCAAATAGGAAGGACATAGGGATTTTTACGGTGCTTTACAAATGATAATGAGAATCATATATTTAGAAAGAATTGTATAAGTTTAATGAGTATAACGTTAAAAACATAGCAGAAACTATTTGTTCACTGGTATACAGCAGTTCACAGCGTGGGTGGTCATACAAGCAGGTATATGATTACAGCAGGGGTTTCAGATTTGTTTTTGCCTGGTAGCTTCATCAGGGTATATACAAATTAGTCAAAAATTCATGAAACTATACAAAGACAAAAAAGAAAATAATTAACAGGAAAACAAGATTTAAACAGTTAAGCAGGCCATACACGGTGCGAATGTCGAATGATCCGTCGAGCAATAAACAAAAGCGGCACTCACATACAGCATGCAAGTGTACCATCAATTAGGTACGAAAATCGTATGTTAAAACACTATGGGGCTGATTTACCAAACGTTTGCGCCATGAGTATTGGCGCATCTGCATGCGCAATGGCTGTTTTGGTGTTTACAAAACATTAGCGCCTGTAGCGCAGCCCTATTTCCCATTTACTATAGTGTTCTCTGCGCCCGGGAGGAGGCGCTCAGTGCGCTACTATGGACCTGGCGCAGGGCATGTTAAAATCTAAATATAAAGAAGTTGGAAGTGAGAATATAATGGGGGTGATGTGGGGTGATGTAAGGAAGTGTAGTGACACCTGCCCAAATAACAAACATGGCCAAAATAGAGAGGGAAAGTAACTTTTTCAAAACCAGCCCGCTGCGCCGGCAAGTACGATTCGAGCTGCGGGAGTTTTTTTTTAGCTCAGCGTGGGAATTTCAATGGTTTAAATGCGCCGGTTCACTGCGCCGGCAAAATCTTAGTAAATGTCAAGTTACGTAAACTAATTTGCATAAGTTGAACAGGCGCAGCTCTGAAATTGCCACTGCGCCAGCAAAATGACATTTCTAAAGGAAAAAAAAACCCATTTAAAAGCAGCCGCGGCTATAATGAATTGTCGGCTCCCGGCAATATAGAGAAAAGTCTTTGAAAGTGTTTGCTAACCAAAAAAAAAAAGCGTGGGGGTCCCCCCAAATTCCATAACCAGGCCCTTCAGGTCTGGAATGGATATTAAGGGGAACCCCGCTGCAAATTTTTTTTTTAAAAATGACGTGCGGGTTCCCCCCAAATATCCAAATCAGGCCCTTCAGATCTGGCATGGATTTTAAGGGGAACTCCACTCCAAATTTTATAAAAAAATGGCGTGGAGTCCCCCCAAAAATCCACACCAGACCCTTATCCGAGCACATGACCTGGCCGGCTGCAGGGGAAGAGGGGGGGATGAGAGCGGCCCCCCTCCCTCCTGAACCGTACCAGGCCACATGCCCTCAACATGGGGAGGATGTCCCCATGTTGATGGGGCCAAGGGCCTCATCCCCACAACCCTTGCCCGGTGGTTGTGGGGGTCTGCGGGTGGGGGGCTTATCGGAATCTGGAAGACCCCTTTAACAAAGGTGACCCCCAGATCCCGCCCCCCCCTGTGTGAAATGGTAAGGGGGTACAAATGTACCCCTACCATTTCACAAGGAAAGTGTAAAAAATGTAAAAAATGACAAGAGCCGGTTTTAGACAATTCCTTTATTAATGTCTTTTCTTTTCTTCCATCTTCTTTCTTCTTCTTCTTCCATCTTCTTCTGTTCTCCATTCGGGTTTCTTCCTCCATCTTCATCTTCCTCTTCATCTTTATCTTCATCCTCATCTTCCTTCTTCCTTCGGTCTTCTCGTCCGCATCTTGCTCCGGCGTCTTCCCTTCTTCTTTCTTCTCCGGCCGCTCCGTTTGAATTGGAGGTTCCCGCTGTGCGACGCTTCAGTTCTCCACTTGGTCCGCTTACACCCGGTGGCTCCGCCCCCTCTGTCACCACGGGGAAAGTCCCCGTGAAATCCATGTGCGTCAGAGGGGGGCGGGGTCACCGGGTGTAATCGGACCCTGAGGCGAACTGAAGCGTCGCACAGCGGGAACCTCCAATTCAAATGGAGTGGCCGGAGAAGAAAGAAGAAGGGAAGACGCCGGAGCAAGATGCGGACGAGAAGACCGAAGGAAGAAGGAAGATGAAGATGAAGATAAAGATGAAGAGGAAGATGAAGATGGAGGAAGAAACCCGAATGGAGAAAAGAAGAAGATGGAAGAAGAAGAAGATGGAAGAAAAGAAAAGACATTAATAAAGGAATTGTCAAAAACCGGCTCTTGTCATTTTTTACATTTTTGACACTTTCCTTGTGAAATGGTAGGGGTACATTTGTACCCCATTACCATTTCACACAGGGGGAGGGTGGGATCTGGGGGTCCCCTTTGTTAAAGGGGTCTTCCAGATTCCGATAAGCCCCCCGCCCGCAGACCCCCACAACCACCGGGCAAGGGTTGTGGGGATGAGGCCCTTGTCCCCATCAACATGGGGACATCCTCCACATGTTGAGGGCATGTGGCCTGGTACGGTTCAGGAGGGAGGGGGGGCGCTCTCTCATCCCCCCCTCTTCCCCTGCGGCCGGCCAGGTTATGTGCTCGGATAAAGGGTCTGGTGTGAATTTTTAGGGGGACTCCACGCCATTTTAAAAAAAAAATTGGGGTGGAGTTCCCCTTAAAATCCATGCCAGATCTGAAGGGCCTGGTTTGGATATTTGGGGGGAACCCCACGTCATTTTTTTTTTAAATTTGCAGCGGAGTTCCCCTTAATATCCATTCCAGACCTGAAGGGCCTGGTTATGGTATTTGGGGGAACCCCCACGCTTTTTTTTTTGGTTAGCAAAGACTTTCAATGACTGTTATCTGTATTGACGGGAACCAGCAATTCATTACAGCCGCAAGGACTTTTAAATGACTATTATTTTACTTTAGAAATGTCATTTTGCTCTCCAACTGTTATAAACATGGAAAACATGTGCTACTTTACAGGCATACTATAGACACCCCCCGGGGATGATATTTAGGGCCAGTTCACACCGGATGCAGTGCAGTGCGTTTTTTTGATGCCTGAAAAACGCAAAGAAAGTTGATCACATTAATGCCAACGGCATAGTTCACACCACTGCAGTCCATTCCAGTGCGTTTCAGAAAGCAAAAAAAAAAATTGGTCATGCTGCATTTTTTAGGTACAGAACTGTACTGGACCGCAGTAAAACACATCAAAAACGCAACGGAACGTACCAAAAATGCACTGGAATGCACCGCAACGCACCTAAATGCACCAAAGACGCACTGCAACACACTTGTCCTAAGTAAAAGGGGCGGAAAAAAACACTGGACTGCATCAAAAACGCCTCAAAAATGCACTGGAATGTGTCAAAAACGCGCATGCAGAAAAGCACCTGGAACACACCCAGACTGCGTTTCTATAGTGTGAACTAGGGCCAGTTTACACCATAGAAACACAATCCGGATGCGTTCCAGGTGCTTTTCTGCATGCACTTTTTTCATGCGTTCCGGTGCATTTTTGGTAAGTTTTTGATGCAGTCCAGTGCTTTGTTTTCACCCCTCTTTTTTATTAACCATAGATAAGGACAAGTGTGTTCCAGTGCATTTTTGGTGCATTTAGGTGTGTTCCTGTGCGTTCCAGTGCGTTTATGATGCGTTTTGCTGCGTTCCAGTACAGTCCAGTGCAGGTAAAATGCAGCATGTTCTACTTTTTTGGTGGAACTGGTACACACTGGAACAAACACTGCCATTTAGAACCATATAACCAACTTTCCATGCATTTTGGATGCATAAAAAACGCAATGCACTGCATGTGGTGTGAAATGGCCCTTAAGCAATTTGGCATATTTAAAGGCACTTCTCCTTGTTTTGTTTTTGGTGTTTTCCAAATTGGTGACATTGATATATGTCCCTTAGGGTGGGACCTGGGCCCCCATTTTAAGGCCAATAACTACTAGAAGATAAGCCAGCCAAGTGGGGACTAGCAAAATTAACAAGTCAGTTCCCATAGACTGCAATAGTATTTGTTTGTGGGGGGGAGGGGTGATTGTCCCATCTCTAATTTTGTAGCATGCTGGATGATGTGCTTAATTTTGGACGGGGGGAGGGGGGGGTATTTTTTGCTAGCTGCATTGGTGTTGTTCTGCACATGCCCAGCCAGTTATTTATTTTTTTGCGTGCTTTTTGTGTGTGAACAGCTCTTGGATATTTCTGGGCATGCTCACTCAGAGAGTGTTTTGATGGGTTAGTAATTTAACAGGTGTAGCCACTTTGAATTTCAGTCTCTACATTGGGAGAATGTACATGTTGGTGTCCTTATTGAGTTTGTAACACATGTATTTTATTTGTTATGTCTTTGCAAAACAAGTGATTGGTTAACTTATGTGGATTGTATATTTTTGGTGTGGGGGAGATATGTTCCCCTGAAATAATTCTGATGTTGTTAATGTGTGTTGTTTGTTCACTTTTATTTAATTGTCTGCTGCATTTTTTTGGCCAAAAATTGCTCAAGATGTTGAGTCTGTAAGGCCCCTTTCACACTGGGGCGTTTTTCATGCGGTTTAGCGCTAATAATAGCGCTGTTATACCGCATGAAAAAATCCTGCCCTGTGCCTTCAATGTGAAAGCCCGAAGGCTTTCACACTGAAGCGGTGCGCTAGCAGGACCGCTCCAAAAGTCCTGCTAGCCGCTTCTTTACAGCGGTAAAGGAGCGGTGTGTTCACCGCTCCTTTACCGCGGTCTCCCATTGAAATCAATGGGACAGCGCGGTAATACCGCCCGCAAACCGCGGCAATAGCCGCGGTTTGCGGGCGGTATTAACCCTTTTCCGGCCACTAGCGGGGGTTAAATTAACCCCCCTAGCGACCACATACCGCAGTAAAAACGACAGTATAGCAGCGCTGAAAATCACGCTGCTATACCGCCACCGCTCCTGCCCGCCCCAGTGTGAAAGGGGCCTAACTGTTTCAAATTGACCATGTTTTTTATTTTGCCTTCCCTTTTGTTTTGTTGAACAATAAAATTACATGAAAAGTTTTGATGTTTGTTTTGTGTTTTCTTTGCAACAAATGTGACAGCTGATTGGCATGTCAAAACAAATCAGGTGTGATTTGTCTACCCTGGTGCCTTCATGGTAGTATATGCATGGATTGTATTGTGTGCTGCCATGGAGCGTCACCAGGAAATGAAATACAGAGCGGTAAGTATTCAATTTTCCTTTTTTACTGCAGTGGTTCTCAGCCTCAGTCCTAAAGTACCCCCAACAGGACATGTTTTGTGAATTTAGCTTATCGAGAATTGCTGTCCAAAAATCAAAACCATTGACTGTGATTTAAAGCACATGTGCAAGATGAAGGAAAACCTGCAAACATGGCCTGTTGGGGGTACTTGAGAAGCACTGATTTAGAGCACTGCACTTAAAAATAGCTCAAGGCCATACAATTCTAATTGTGGGCATTTTGAGGGAAACGAAGTGTTAGAACCCCTGCGTGTGTTTTTTTTTTTTTGTAGTTTGGCCTTTGTCTCCTTTTCTTAACATTGGCTTTACTTCCTGTCACACAGCTAAACAGGAAGTGAAGGTAAAACCCTACCAATGTCTTTTCTTGGGGACACACAGATCAATCTAACTAGTGTCCCCATTAAGCAAATTGCACTCTAGCACTTTGTTGTGTACACCCCAAATCATTGGGTAGTTTGGGGGTTAGTAAAGACAAATCCACTCTGCAATAAAAGTGTAGCTGCTGAAAATCTGAGGGAAAGTACTGGTGATTGGATGTTACAATCATGTAAAAGCAAAGATGTTTTTTTTTTTTTGGGCTTGCATGTCCCCCTCAGATATACAGCAAGTGCTCTTGTAGTGCAAAGTAGATTTGCCTTTAGTAAATAAACCCCACAGTCCAAACTACCTAATAAATTGTGGTGTACCCCGCAATATGCTCGAGTGCAATGTGCATAATGGGGAAAGTATTTAGACTGACCTGTGTGTCCCCAAGGAAAGACATTGTTAGGGATTTTCCCTCACTTCCTGTGTGGCTATGTGACAGGAAGTGAATTATTTGGAAGGATAAAGTGGCCAAATTATTTAGTTTAACTTTTCAAAGACTCATTCCTAAGTTGAATTGTGATGCATGTCAATGGCCCATTTAGGCCCTCTTTAATCACTTGAGATCAGCACTATAACTGATCGACGGCCACAGCATGGTCCTCAATTGCCGGGAGTCCGTCAATAAACGTCCTCCCCTTTGCGCGCGCTGTGGTCACAGAGTCACTGTGACTCGGGTGATGACAGATCCGAGTAAGGGGCCGATCCCTGCCCTTTACCATGTGATCAGCTGTCAGCAAATGACAGCTGATCACGTGATGTAAACAAAAGCTGGGTAATGGTTTTTGTTTTCTCCTTGTGCTGACAGCGTGAGCATAAAAAAAAGGCAATCACCGGCTTATGTGCAAGGGACATGGGGCCCGAAGAGGAAGAGGCAATTCTGCATCATCTGTGACAATTAGTAGCCCCTGCCAGTGCCACCTATCAATGCCCACCACTGGTGCCAATCAGTGGCACCTAGCAGTGCTGCCAGTGCCCATCACTGCCAACTATCATTGCCACCTAGCAGTGCCACTTCTCACTGCCCACCAGTGCTAAATAGCAATGCCACCTCTCGTTGCCCACCCTTATCGGTGCCCATCAGTGCAGTCTCATCAGTGTACATCAATGAAGAAGAAAAATTACCTTTTTTAAAAATATTAACCAGTTTCCTACCGCCCACCGTCAAATGACATCCTTGGCTTTGGGCGGTGACATCTGAATGATGCCTGCAGTTGCAGGCATCATTCAGATATCATTCTTTTCAGCCGGTGATTCTGTGCACAATAAAAACGATCATAGTGGCAGTTCCGCCGCTTGATCGTTCTTATAGGCGGGGGAGGGGACGTCCCCCCCCTCTCTTGCCGCCATCCGGTGCTTCTCCGGGCTCTCCCGTGCCATCTGGGACTCTGAGAACGATTTGGAGATGACTGGTGACCAGATGGTCATCAGTCATCTCTATGACCGTCTGTGGCGCAGGCACGACGTTATGACATCATGCCGTGTTCCCGTATGTTAACCAAGTCGTGATCTTGGCTGTCAGCATGAGATTGGGGATTTTTTTGGAACAATATCATGCTTTCCAGCCTGGAGGAGAGATGTGGGGTCTTATTGACCCTGCATCTCTCCATAAAGAGGACCTGTCACACACATTCCTATTACAAGGGATGTTTACATTCCTTGTAATAGGAATAAAAGAGATCCCAAAAAATAAAAAAAAATTAAAAAGAGTAAGAAATACAAAAAAGTTAAAAAAAAGTAAAAAAAAAATAAAAAAATAAATGCCCATGTCCCCGGTAGCTCGCGCTCAGAAGCGAACACACACGTAAGTCCCGCCCACATATGTAAATGCCGTTCAAACCACACGTGTGAGTTATTGCTGCGTGCGTTAGAACGAGTGCAGCAATTCTAGCACTAGACCCCCTCTGTAATGCCAGAATGGTAACGTGTAAAAAAAAATTTAAGCATCGCCTAGGGAGATTTTTAATTACTGAAGTTTGGTGTCATGCCATGTGTGTGCGCAATTTTAAAGCGTGACGTGTTGGGTATCTATTTACTCAGCATAACAACATCTTTCACATTATACCAAAACATTGGCCGTAACTTTACTGTTTTGTAATATTTTTAGCAAACAAAAGGCGTTTGAAAATTTATTGCGCAAATACCGAGCGAGATAAAATTTTGCAATGACCGCCATCTTATTCCCTAGGGTGTCTGCTCCCAAAAAATATATAATGTTTGGTGTTTTGAAGTAATTTAATAGCCATAAATTTATGATTTTTACATGAAGGAGAGAAGTGCCAGAATAGGCCCAGTGCTGAAGTGGGTAAAATATCCATTTATTTATTTTTTAAACTCGGTCTATTGTATTTATCGAAAAAATAAATAAATAAAACACAAAGGTGATCAAATAGCACCAAAAGCAAGCTCTATTTGTGTGCCAACAAATAAAACATTTTCATTGGGTTACAGTGTTGTATGAGCGCGCAATTGTCATTAAAAGTGCATCAGCGCTGAAATGTGAAACTTGGTCTGGGCAGCGCGCAAGTGGTTAATATAAGGCTACATGCACACGGACGTTTTTCCAACCGCTTGTTTGAGCGTTTTTTGCAGCTTAAAAACATCTCTCCATGTTAGCCTATGGCCTCATGGCCACCATGGCGTTTTGGAGCTGTAAATGGCATAGGCGTTATTTAGGCCCCATGTAGACGGGACGCTAGTGCAAAGTGTTCTGAACTAAGGTTGAAAGTGGCGTTTAGAAAGGCGCGCTTTGTGGCGTTTGCATGCCGTGTTTTACCACATTTGCATGTATATGATAAGGAGCCGCCCTAAGCTCCAAAAACAGTATTATTTACGATTTTAGCTATTTAGTGAGACCAGAGTGATATGAGCAGCTGAGAGCAGCAGTGTAGTTGTATTTAGGCTGGGTTCACACTAGTGCGACACGACATCTGTCCTACTTTGGATCCGACTTTGCCCTGCGACATGAAGCCGACATATGTCCGACTTTCAATGAACGGGGATCCGACTTGGATCCCCGCCAATAGCAGGCACTGTGTTTGGTATGAATCTTGAGGGGGAACTCCAGGCCAAATTTTAAATAAAAAACCGGCATGGGTTCCCCCTCCAGGAGCATACCAGGCCCTTGGGTCTGGTCTGGATTTGAAGAGGAACCCCTACGCCCAAAAAACGACGTGGGGGTCCCCCCCAAAATACCAAACCAGACCCTTATCCGAGCACACAACCTGGCAGGCCGCAGGGGAAAAGGGGGGGACGAGAGCGGCCCCCCCTCCCTCCTGAACCGTACCAGGCCGCATGCCCTCAACATGGGGGGTTTGGTGCTTCGGGGCAGGGGGGCGACCTGCGGCCCCCCACCCCAAAGCACCCTGCCCCCATGTTGATGGGGACAAGGGCCTCTTCCCGACAACCCTGGCCGTTGGTTGTCGGGGTCTGCGGGCGGGGGGGGCTTTTTGGAATCCGGGAGCCCCTTTAATAAAGGGGCCCCCGGATACCGGCCCCCCACCCTATGTGAATGAGTATGGGGTACATTGTACCCCTACCCATTCACCTGGTGGAAAAAAATTGCAATAAAAAAACACACAGCTTTTTAAAGAATTTTATTGCACAGCTCCGGGGGTCTTCTTCCGACTTCGGGGGTCTCCGGTGTCGTCGCCGCCGCTCTCCGGTTTTCTTCTGCCGGGCCACCGCTAACTTCTTTAGCTCTTTTGCTAGCGGAAGCCCGGTCTTCTCCGTCGTCTTCTCCCCTCTTCTCCTCTCCGGTTCTTCCTTTCTTCTGCCGGGCCTCCGCTAACTTCTTTTAGCTCTTTTGCTAGCGGAGGCCCGGTCTTCTCCGTCGCCTTCTTCTTCTCCCGCTATCCGGTTCTTCTCCCGCTTCTTTCTTCTGCCGGCCCCTCCACTAACTTCTTTAGCTCTTTTGCTAGTGGAGGGGCCGGTCTTCTCCGTCGCCTTCTTCTTCTCCCGCTCTCCGGTTCTCCGGTTCTTCTCCCGGTTCTTCTCCCGGTTCTTCTCCTGCTTCTTTCTTCTGCCGGCCCCTCCACTAACTTCTTTAGCTCTTTTGCTAGTGGAGGGGCCGGTCTTCCTGTCGTCGCCGTCGGCGTCTTCTTCTCTCTTCTCCTCCTCGATGTTGACTCGTCGCTTCCTCTCGCAGTAATGCTAAATTTTTGGTCCGCAGAGATTAATATAGGCTTCTCATGACGTCATAGTCACATGTTCCGGGGCACATGGCCCCGGAGCATGTGAGTGTGACATCATGGGAACATGTGACTGTGACGTCATGAGAAGCCTATATTAATCTCTGCGGACCGAAAATTTAACATTACTGCGAGAGGAAGCGACGAGTCAACATCGAGGAGGAGAAGAGAGAAGAAGACGCCGACGGTGACGACGGGAAGACCGGCCCCTCCACTAGCAAAAGAGCTAAAGAAGTTAGTGGAGGGGCCGGCAGAAGAAAGAAGCAGGAGAAGAACCGGGAGAAGAACCGGAGAGCGGGAGAAGAAGAAGGCGACGGAGAAGACCGGCCCCTCCACTAGCAAAAGAGCTAAAGAAGTTAGTGGAGGGGCCGGCAGAAGAAAGAAGCGGGAGAAGAACCGGGAGAATAACCGGAGAGCGGGAGAAGAAGAAGGCGACGGAGAAGTTAGTGGAGGGGCCGGCAGAAGAAAGAAGCGGGAGAAGAACCGGGAGAAGAACCGGAGAGCGGGAGAAGAAGAAGGCGACGGAGAAGACCGGCCCCTCCACTAGCAAAAGAGCTAAAGAAGTTAGTGGAGGGGCCGGCAGAAGAAAGAAGCAGGAGAAGAACCGGATAGCGGGAGAAGAAGAAGGCGACGGGGAAGACCGGGCCTCCGCTAGCAAAAGAGCTAAAAGAAGTTAGCGGAGGCCCGGCAGAAGAAAGGAAGAACCAGAGAGGAGAAGAGGGGAGAAGACGACGGAGAAGACCGGGCCTCCGCTAGCAAAAGAGCTAAAGAAGTTAGCGGTGGCCCGGCAGAAGAAAACCGGAGAGCGGCGGCGACGACACCGGAGACCCCCGAAGTCGGAAGAAGACCCCCGGAGCTGTGCAATAAAATACTTTAAAAAGCTGTGTGTTTTTTTATTTAAATTTTTTTCCACCAGGTGAATGGGTAGGGGTACGATGTACCCCATACTCATTCACATAGGGTGGGGGGCCGGTATCCGGGGGCCCCTTTATTAAAGGGGGCGCCCTGATTCCGAAAAGCCCCCCGCCCGCATACCCCGACAACCAACGGCCAGGGTTGTCGGGAAGAGGCCCTTGTCCCCATCAACATGGGGGCAGGGTGCTTTGGGGTGGGGGGCCGCAGGTCGCCCCCCTCACCCGAAGCACCAAACCCCCCATGTTGAGGGCATGCGGCCTGGTACGGTTCAGAAGGGAGGGGGGGCCGCTCTCGTCCCCCCATTTTCCCCTGCGGCCTGCCAGGTTGCGAGCTCGGATAAGGGTCTGGTTTGGATTTTGGGGGGACCCCCACGCCGTTTTTCAGCTTGAGGGGTTCACCTTAAAATCCAGACCAGACCTAAGGGTCTGGTTTGGATTTTGGGGGAACCCCCACGCCGTTTTTCGGCTTAGGGGGGTTCACCTTAGAATCCAGACCAGACCTAAGGGCCTGGTATGCTCCTGAAGGGGAACCCATGCCGTTTTTTTCATTAAAATTTGGCCTGGAGTTCCCCTTCATGATTCATACCAAACATGGGACAGCGAGGCTGCCGAGGACCAGCGCGATCACATCACGCTGGACACATTCTCGGCCGGCTAGTCGCCTCTAGGACACGACTTGAGCGGCTGCTGCACGCTCAGGTCGTGACCAGATCGCCTCGCAAAGTCGCGCTGTCCCTGTGTCAGCTGGCACACGAGTCGCCCGCAAGTCGGATCCGACTTCCCGGGCGACCTCTATTCAAATCAATGGGCTCCCATAGGGAACCATTCATTTTCAATAGAGCGCCGCTGACATTTCTATTTACTATAACAGTGCGCCGCTGCTTCCTGCGCCCAGTGAAAGAGTTATCCGGCGCACCAATTAAGGTTAGAACCAGCGCAGCGCACTGTTATTAGTAAATCAGCCCCTATGTTTTCATACCATAGAGGAAGTGATGTAATGTTTTCTAACCTTTTAAACACACCCCTACTGTACAAAATCGGGTCGCGCCAATTCAGAAAAGAGCAGTCGTTCGTCGCAGCGCACGTTCATTCGTACGTAGAAAATTCCTTTCAAGAGGTACAATAGAAAGCAGAAAATGGCAGCCATGGTAATTGGAATAATAGCCTTGGAGGAGGAGAAGAAAAAAATAAGAAATAGAAGGAAGAGAAGAGTGTGGTCAAAAAACTGTCTCCTTCAGCGTGAGAAATTCTCACATGTAAATTTGTTGACAAACCTGAGGGAAAATAATCCAGAGGATTATCGTAATTATTTATGGATGACACAGGAGTCACAGGAGTCATTCGAGATGCTGTTATCGCATGTGCGGCCACATATCACAAAAAAAGACTCCTGTATGAGAAAGGCTATTGGCGCAGACGAGAGGCTCATGGCAAACCTCAGTTTCTTGGCAACAGGCATGTCTTTCGAAGACTTGAAGTTTTCAACTGTAATTTCTGCCCAATCATTAGGTCGGATTATACCGGAGATGTGTGAGCCCTAATAAAGGTGCTCCAACCACAGTATTTAAAGGTAAGAAAACATGATGAACTGTCTGATTGATATTACATAATGACATATTAAATTGAATGTAAATATGAGCAATGTGTCTAAAATGGGCAAAAATGCTCCATATCAACAAGTACACCTTTTACAAAAAAGACAGTATGAAACAGAATATATTTTTATTTCAAAATATTAATTAACAATGACCGTTTCAAATGCAACATGAACAAAAACAGATAACACAATAAAGAATTTATTTTGTTATAGTCACGGATTAGTATATTGTTGCTCACAAAACCAAGAACCTTGATGTGGTTCTTGGTGCATTGCCCAGCTTGTGGTTCCTTGTTGTTGGGACAGATTATTCATCTGCCAGTTCGGTACAGATGGTACAGGTGAGTGAGATGTACATCCCTGATACCCCATAAGATCAGTATTTGGTGTAAGATGTCCCTTAAGTCCAATGCCAATCATTTTTTGGAGCAGAGATTCAAACAAATCTCGCTGTTGCATGGACATCCTACGTAACTTGTGTGCAACAAGGTAACCCACAGCATCACATTCATCATCCTTTTGTTTCATAATGAAAGGTCACAGCATTAAGCTGGACCACCATGGGTTAGCTCAAAGGGGAAAGGATTGCAGTTCTCCTGCTTTGTTTTATCCCCACAGGTTGTTTGAGCTTTAGGCAAAATCCCTGGGCAGCAACAGCCATGGGATTGGTGGACAGGGGCGAGCAGCTGATTGGCCAGTTCAGCTCTGACTAGCCCGCGCGGGTGAAGCTATCAGAAGAGCGGGGAGCAGTTTACCTCAGACCGTTCCGGACCAGGCAGCGGCGCAGAGCTCCTGCACTATGAAGCCCCCTTCTCCCAGCAGCCGTGAGGCCCTCTTGTGTCAGCTGTTGGAGAGGGCGGAGAGCAGAGGCGGTGAGGAATGGTTAGTGCGGTGCCTGGAGGAGGAGAGCGGTCCAGCTCCACCTGTCCATATTCCCCCTGAAACAGAAGAAGGCTCGTCTGCGGGCGGGGGTGGAACAAGACAGCAGCCTGCTAGGAAGAAGAAGCGTCAGAGGACAGCGGCTTCTCCTCAGCTGACAGGTCAGGAGAGAGCAGTCAATATCCTGTCACAGAGTGCTTCTCGTCCGCGGGAGTGCAGCGCTACTCACCCTATACCTGAGGAGGCGAGTGAGCACAAAGAGGTGGTCCATGATGGTGAGATGTCTGTCATTTCTCCCAGTTCTAAATTTTCAGTGTTAATTGATTCTTTGTCTAATGTTTTACTACAGTTTAAAGGGGCACATGTTAATGGTGCAGATAATATTGCAAGTTTGCAAGGGGCACAGGTGGCTGGTGCAAAACACACTGTAAATTCCAGTGAAATTTTAGGGGCACAAGTTATTGGTGCTGAGCAAGGCATTCAGCTGCGGTGTAATGCATTGGATGAATGTCAGAGGGCACAGAAGGCTGGTGCTGAAATTATGTGTTTTAACACTTCTAATGAAGCTAATAAAAGCATGGCTAATAAGCATTTTATGAATGATGTTGGTGCCATTTGGCAGGATGTTAATGTTCCTATCGTACAGGACCAAGAACAAATGTCTACCCGCTCTAGGGTTGTTACCCCTCAATTGTCTATTAACCACTCACAGCTCCTTAAACCCTCTGCGGGCATGGTGAGGGAATCTTCTTTTAAAGAGCCCCTCCCATGTGAGATATCACCACTGGGTTTTTATTTACCCAAATCAGTTAAAGACAAGATTTGGAGGGGAGAATTCCTTGATATACTATCATTGTTACCGGCCTCCAAAGAATTCTTATTCAAATCTGATAGGCAGGCTGGTGATAGGTCGGAGGAAGATAGGAGAAGGGCTATCCCTAGAACCTTCCACAACTGGTTGCAAGCCTTTTGCATCTATGCAGCAGTTATGGGGGAACGCTTCCCTAGTAAATGCTCAGGTTTGTTTCAACACTTGGACATAGTTGCTGAAGCATTTCGCCACTTTGGAGGTTCTGCTTGGTTAACATACGACGAGAATTTTCATCAAAAATTGGCAGTCCATCCCTCATTACACTGGGGTTCTAAGGACGTGGGTTTGTGGTTGAATCTAATGTTACCAACTAAGCCGCAGTTCACCCCTAGACTGCAACCCAGCACTCAAAATGCATTTCGCAGAGGTTTCTGCTTTGCCTTCAATGAAGGTCAGTGCAAATTCCTGACGAATTGTAGATATAGACATGAATGCTCCCACTGTAATGGGGCGCACGCGGCTAGTAGGTGTTTTCGCAAATCAAATGCAACCTCTTTCCAGTCATTGCCCAGGGACACTCCTGGTAAAAGCTCAGACTCCAGTGAATCTGTCAAAAATGCGCCCATGGCTAGAGCGCTATCCAGATCGCAGGATGGCGGCTCTGTTAATTGATGGATTCCAAGAAGGGTTTTTGGTCCCTTCTTTTAAAGGCCCGGGTTGTGCCCGGGTACAGAATTTGATATCCGCTTATAAACACGCGGAGGTGCTCCAGGAAAAAATATCTAAGGAACTATCAGATGGTAGGATTGCTGGCCCCTTTTCGGTTCCGCCATTTCGGGATTTTCACCTTTCACCGTTGGGAATAGTTCCTAAAAAGGAGCCGGGCTGTTATAGGATGATACACCATCTTTCTTATCCTCCAAAATTTTCATTGAATGATGAGGTCTCCGATGTTTTAGCCCCGGTGTGCTACTCGTCTTTTGATGAGGCATTAGTCTTGTTAAGGCGGTCCGGCCAAGGTTCTTTGTTAGCCAAAGCTGACATTAAATCAGCTTTTCGCTTACTCCCAGTCCACCCACAAGGTTTCACCATTCTTTGGGTTTTCAATTTATGGGTCAATTCTATTTTGACAAATGTATGCCCATGGGGTTTTTCATTATCTTGCTTTTATTTTGAAGCATTTTCCACTTTTTTACATTGGGTTTTGTCCGAACTATCACCCCATGGGGCAATTCTTCATTATTTGGATGATTTTTTATTTATCGGTCCGGCTGAGTCAGCGGAATGCCTGCAAACTTTGCAGGCATTCGTTGATGTTTGCAAGCACTTCGGTGTGCCTCTGGCATCCGAAAAACCTTTTTTTCCCTCTACCTCCCTCGAATTTTTGGGCATTATGATTGATTCTGAACACATGGAATTCAGGTTGCCGGAGCAAAAACTCCAGAAGATGAGATCTTTGATCTCAGTTTTTCTATCCAAGAAAAAGGTTCTGCTGAAAGAAGCCCAATCTCTTTTGGGACTTTTTGCTTTTGCAGCTAGAATTATTCCTATGGCTAGGGTTTTTTCACGCAGATTTTCCCTTGCTATCGGGGGAATAAAAAACCCATTCGCTCACATTCGTATCTCCAAGGGGATCAGGGAGGACCTAAAAATTTGGGATTCCTTTTTGGGTAATTTTAATGGTTCCACGATATGGCAACAGGAGTTTGCTGACAGCACCCAGTTGGAATTCTTTACTGATGCATCTGGGTCCGTAGGCTTCGGGGCCTTTTTGAAGGGCCACTGGTGTGCTGGTAAATGGCACAAGGAATGGCTTCAGAAGGACGTCCTGCAGAACTTGGTCCTTTTGGAACTATTCCCGGTCCTAGTTTCAGTTGTAATTTGGAAGTAGGACTTTATGAATCGTAGGATCCTGCTGCACACTGACAACAAGGGTGTACTTTTTGCTGTCAACACTTTATCTTCTAAGTCGGAACCTGTGATTAAATTATTGCGTTTTCTGGTTTTACATTGTATGCGTTTTAACATTTGGCTGAAAGCAGAACACATGCCGGGTATACATAATAACATTGCTGATGCTTTGTCTCGTTCACAGTTCGAAAAGTTTCGGGATTTGGCGCCAGCAGCGGACCAACAAGGGACCCCTTGCCCAGATTTCCTCTGGGGCTTAATCTGGGACTGATACTCTGTAACCTCAGGAATTCAGTGTCAAAAAAGACGTGGTTGGATTATATGCTTTCATGGTCTAGATGGTGTTCTTTCTGTCAAGTTTTGAGTTTGGATCCTTTGAACGTCACCTCTTATGTAGCTTTAGCGTTCTTATCTTTCCTTATCCAGTCAAACCTTAGCCCTGCTTCTATTAGCAAAATTTTAGCCGGGGTCTCATTCTTTCTAAAATTTGCAGGTCTGCCTGCTCTTACCTCTTTCTTTCAAGTAACTCAAGTCCTTAAGGGATTTAGGAACTCTAGGTTTTCTCAGGACAATAGGCGTCCAATTTCAGTTTCTTTGTTGGCGGATCTCCTTAGAATTCTTCAGGAGGTTTGTTCATCTGATTTGAGTCCTTACTTTTTAGAGCGGCATTCTCAGTAGCTTTCTTTGAAGCCCTTAGGATTGGTGAATTTACGGCTGCAAATAAACGTAGTTTATCTTTTCTTAAGTTTTCTCATGTTGTAATAGAAGGAGGTTTCCTTAATTTTTTCATTTGTAGGTCCAAATCTTCCCCGGTTGGTAAAGGTCAATGGTTCTCTTTAGCCAGCTCTTCGAATGAGGCTATATGTCCTTTCCGTCAAGTTTCTATGTATATGTCAGTTAGACCTGTTTCTTTTGACTCCTTTTTTGTTCACGAGGACTTATCGTTGTTGACTAGGTTCCAATTCTCAGCTGTTTTGGCTGCCTGTTTAAAACGCCTCAACCTCTCCGGTTTCCGCTTTTCTTCCCATTCATTTCGGATTGGGGCGGCCACTACAGCTGATTCATTGGGTCTTTCAGAAGAAAAATTAAAACGTATAGGCCGTTGGGGTAGTAACAGATATAAGTTGTATGTTCATCCTGAGCTTCTAATTTTGTAATTTTTCTTTTCACACCACCTCAAGACAATTGTTTGGATAGTGGGCCACTCCTACGTGTTTTGGGCGGCCAAACATGCTGAATCCAGAACTTACTCCTCCAATTTAGGTCTGGACTCCAAGTCTTTTAAGGTTTTTTGGTCAGGTGTCAGGGGTTTGCGTTGGATGAATCTTAAGGAACAATTATCCTATTTGGCCAGCATTTGGCCTCCCCCCCAAATTTTGGTCATTCATGCGGGAGGGAATGATATCGGGAAGATGGGTACATGGGATTTATTATGTGAAATGAAGAGGGATCTTTGTTTCATAAAACTTATGTTCCCATCCACGACCTTGACAATTTCGGAAATGATCCCGAGGCTTTTGTGGTCTCCTCAGGGTGGCCTGTTTTATTTGGATAGGATACGGAGGAGACTTAATAGAACAATTCATAGTTTTCTAATTTCATCTGGCGGTCTTTCCTTTCGCCATTCGGAATTGGAAGGTTTTGTCCCAGGTTTGTTCAGGAAGGATATGGTCCACTTATCTTTTATAGGCCTGGAAATTTTCAATATGGGTCTGCAAGATTTGATTGTATCAGCCACGGTGGTGGGGGGGCCGCAGCCAGTACCTATGTTACTGGCTCCGGCCGGTGGGGAGTAGTCGTCCAGCTTGGACTGGATGGACACCAGTTAAATTTTTGATAATATAATTTGGCCATGATGGCTTATTTAATTTTTATTTAAAGGATTTATGTTAACCCCCTATGGATAACACCGTGGCCATATAAATATCCAAGTAAAATAAATATGTGTTGGATTATATTTTTTGTGTGGTCTTTTTTATTCAAAATACCTTTGTGCTGGCCCATGAAAAGTCACAGCATTAAGCTGGACCACCATGGGTTAGCTCAAAGGGGAAAGGATTGCAGTTCTCCTGCTTTGTTTTATCCCCACAGGTTGTTTGAGCTTGAGGCAAAATCCCTGGGCAGCAACAACCATGGGATTGGTGGACAGGGGCGAGCAGCTGATTGGCCAGTTCAGCTCTGACCAGCCCGCGCGGGTGAAGCTATCAGAAGAGCGGGGAGCAGTTTACCTCAGACCGTTCTGGACCAGGCAGCGGCGCCCGCCCTCCCTCCCTATTTTTAGAAGTCATGTTGTTGTCCAAACGGGGGAGTAGTCGTCCAGCTTGGACTGGATGGACACCAGTTAAATTTTTGATAATATAATTTGGCCATGATGGCTTATTTAATTTTTATTTAAAGGATTTATGTTAACCCCCTATGGATAACACCGTGGCCATATAAATATCCAAGTAAAATAAATATGTGTTGGATTATATTTTTTGTGTGGTCTTTTTTATTCAAAATACCTTTGTGCTGGCCCATGGACGATGCATCCTTCAGCAAAGTAGCAGTATCATAATTTAAATCCTTCCTTTTTTTTCCTCTCTGAGTCCTCAGACCTGATGGCCCTGGCTTCTGTGGTACTGGGCTTGGAGTATTCTATAGAAAATTAATTAAACATTAATTAATTATCAATTACTGTTAATGCTAAATATTCCTATGTCTTTTTTACCTACAGTTTCCCACAAATTCCCAGGAATGGAAAGACGTTGGTAAAGAATTCCAGGATATGTGGAATTTCCCTAATTGTGGGGGTGCAATTGATGGAAAACATGTAAGGATCACCCCACCAGCCAATTCAGGATCTTTTTTTATAATTACAAAGGATTCTTTAGTAATAATATTAATAGTGATCGTAAATGCAAAATACGAATTTATATACCCGGACATAGGGAAAACTGGAAGAAACTCAGATGGAGGAGTAATACAGCGGAGTGAATTCCTGAGCAGATTAAAAGGAGGTGTTTTGCATCTGCCATCTACAAATGAGACTGTGGAAGGACTAAATTACGTCTTTATTGGGGATGACGCGTTTGCTTTACATGAAAATCTTTTGAAACCCTATCCCCTACATAATTTAACACCTCAACAGAAGATATTCAATTATCGCCTGTCAAGGGCGAGACGGGTGGTTGAAAACGTGTTTGGGATTATGGCCAGCAGATTCCGAATCTTCCACACCGCTATGAATGTAGCAGTGGAAAGAGTGGACATTATTGTGGAGTTCTGCTGTATGCTAAACAATTTTTTATGACACACAACAGTGTCATACATGCCATCATCTGCAGTTGATATGGAAGACATTACCAGTGGGACAATTGTGCCAGGTGACTGGCCAAATGACAGTACTGGTTTGCATAATTTAGCTCCTGCATGGCCTAGACTACCAACTGCCAATGTACGTCATAATCTGCAAAATTATACTGATTATTTTGTAGGCAGGGGGGCAGTTGCATGGCAGGACCGTATATAGTTATATAAACATATGCTTCATTGTATAAAAAGTGGTGGTAATGTGTAAAACACCATTCAATATACATTGCAATGAAATTGTTGAAGTAAAATACCCTTTACCATCAGCTGTAAGTTACTTCAATTAGTGTTATGTTAAAGCTTGGAGGAGGACTTGAAGCTATAGGACCACTGACCTTATGTCTGCATAGTGCTAATGAGCCCTGTGCTGATCACATGCACTCAATACCCCCACCAAAAATAAATAAAAAATGTAAATCTCTATAATAATAAAAATCAAACAGAGCATTTGCTTCCTGTCCCCTAGTCTCTGTTCTATTAGGAGATGGATTTGGGACAATGGAAGAAGGGAACAGAGTGGGCAAGATTAAATGGCCATTTTAAACAATGCAGTGGATTAACCCTCTTTTCATAATGAGTGCAACAAGAATGCTGTACTGGATATTCATGACATTGTGATATTAATATTGTGGTTTTCATTAAATATTTATGCAAGAAAGTACAGTGGTGTATATTATTCTCTTGGAAATTCTTTAAATAAATAATATAACATATGATACAACATGGATTTACCTGTGTTTGTGTTTGAGAAATATCCTCTGGTTCAGATAATATACTGGAGTCTGATGCCCCACTTGGTTGAAGACTACAATGGGACTCTCTGGGATCATCTGAGTCCGCTAAAAACATCAGGTCTTTGAAGTACCACCAACGCGGCACATACACGTCTTCAGCTCCTGCACCAGATTTTTTGGAGGTTTGTATTTTTTTGTACTCCTTCTTAAAAATGGTGCGCAAGTTAGCAATCTTGTCCTTCACATAGTATTCTGTGGGTTCAACACAAACCGCTTTACATAGTTCTTCTAGTTCTTTTCTTTTCCAGCCTCAGCACGCTTATAGCGATTGGAATAATGCCTTGACTTCACATCCCATAAGCAGGATAATTCTCGGTATTTATCAATAAATTGCGGTAGGAAATCAGGAGATGTAAATTTAAAAGGCATTTTCCTTTAAATAAATAAAGAAAATGAAATAAATAAATAAATAAATATATATATATATATATATATATATATATATATATATATATATATATATAATCAAATTTTAAACGTATTATAATACATCAGTCAAATTACATAAATGGCCATCTAGAAAAAACAGACCTGAATACCAGAACAATACAGCTACAATAATACAATCAAAGGTACGTACAGGCATACCCCACTTTTAAGTACTCAATGGGTTTTATTTACTAAAGCTGGAAATTGCAAAATCTGTCTCACTTCTGCATAAAAACCAATGAGCTTCCAGGTTTTATTACCAGGCTTAATTGAACAATTAGAAGCTCATTTGTTTCTATGCAGAAATGAGCCTGATTTGGGGCTTTCCAGCTTTAGTAAATAAAACCCATTGTGTACTTAAAAGTGGGGTGTACATCATTCACACAAAACATCCACGGACACATTAAATGATCAACATAGAGTCCCCAGATTAAACTTACCTGAGAAATGTTGGAATTCTCGTCTATCAAACGAATATTCTTTCCTACGAGACGAACCCCGTCGACGTTCGTATAATCACATGCGATGGATCATGTACAGGCCACGCCTCTTCTGTAAGACAGTGCACGGTTGCAGACATCATGGCTGAGGAAGATCACATGGCAGATACTCTAGGTGCAGGGCCACAAATTGAGCAAAGGGAGGAGATTGTGTAGGTGGAGATGGAGGGAAGTCAGCCAATAAAGCCAGTCACCAGAAGGAGAATAAATAAAGCCACCAACATGTCTTTGGAGGAGATGGTAGACATGGTGAATATACTGCAAAAGAAGGATTACGATTGTCGTGAGCAAGTATACAGCAACATGAATATACGCAAAGATGCAATCTTAGAGAAGGTGCAACGTGTTTTATGCAAACGTCACGGCATTGATCGCACAAAAGATCAGTTACGTAAGCGATGGTCCGACCTGAAGTTGAGGGAAGAATATCAACTTACAAAAATCAACAAAATTATCCACAAAAGTAAGTACTATATTTTAGAGATACATGTATTATGTTCTTGTATGCTTATTTCATATTTTCTGGAGTTTATGTTCTGTATATGCCATCTGTACATGCCATTTGCATCCTTTCTGCTTTCACTCATTTTGCTTGGGAATCTACATTGCAGTAGGTTGCTTGACTCTACAAATATACAAAGGTTTCATGTTTGAACATGTAAAAATGATATTGCAATGCTTTACCTGCACCTAAACGTCATTTATATATTTTTTGCATTTCATAGGAAGCCTAATCATGATTCGGAGCAGACAAGTGCTCAGTCTGACATGGCAACAGACACGACTGTAATCATACTGACGCCTGTTGAAGGGAGTGATGAGAGCAGCCATGTGTCCACTTCCGGTAAATTAACTTTTTTTTTGTTGATATTTTCTTTTCTTTTTTGCATTTAATTAATTTATTTTTTATAGGTGTTCGATCATCTGCTTCATGCAGTTCAGGATTTGACACTACATCAGCAAATCAAATACTTGAAGCTTTAAAGTCATTAAATGATGATATAGAAAAATTTCGCACTACCCTGAATTCTTTTACATGCAGAATTTCAAAGATTATTGACCAATTATAAACAGTTTGTATTGTTTTTCATGCATACCCTCGTTCGTTTTTGCACATATGCAACTTTTGACATACCTGTTGTGTTTTTGTTTATCTGTACCACCTAGTGTGCAGGGATATGCAATCAGCAGACACCTAGCTTTTGCAAAACTACAAGTCCCATCATGCCTCAGGGTGTTATGCTTGTGTCTGTCAGGGTCTTGCTATGACTCATTGGACTTGTAGTTCTGCAAAGGATGGAGGGCGGCTGATTGCTTATTCATGATCTAGTGCAATGCAGACATTTGTAGGGCCTTGTACAACTTCAATTGATCATGTTGTCCATCTGTACCACCTAGTGCAGGGATATGCAATCAGCAGACCTCTAGCTTTTGCAAAACTACAAGTCCCATCATGCCTCAGGGTGTTATGCTTGGGTCTGTCAGGGTCTTGCTATGACTCATTGGACTTGTAGTGCTGCAAAGGATGGAGGTCGGCTGATTGCTTATTCATGATCTAGTACAGGGGTCTCTAAACATTCTAAACAAAGGGCCGGTTTATTGTCCTTCAGACTCTTGGAGGGTCAGACTTTGGCCAGCGGGAGTAGAAATTTTCCTGGCATCAGTGGGAGTAAACATCTGGTATTAGGGGGAGGAATAGTGCCCCATTGCTGGTATCATAGGGAGGAATAGTGCCCCATTAGTGGTGTCAGTGGGAGAAACGATGCTCCATTGTCGGTGTCAGATGGCAGAATAGGGTCTCGTATCAGTGGGAGGGATAGTGCCCCAAGGGCCAGATGAAGGCAATCACAGTTTGGAGACCACTGATCTAGTGCAATGCAGACATTTGTAGGGCCTTGTACAACTTCAATTGATCATATTGTCCATCTGTACAATCTAGTAAACATCTCTACTGATTGTACAAATGGACACTGGAAAGGACTTGAACACCTATAGCAGGGGGAGGCAACCTCGGCCCTCCAGCTGTGGTGGAACTACAAATCCCATCATGCCTCTGCCTCTAGGTGTCATGCCTGTGATTGTCAGGGTCTTGCAATGTCTCATGTGACTTATAGTTTCAAAACAGCTGGAGTGCCACCAGTGCCTACCTCTGACCTACAGTGTTCTTGTCCATCTGTACAAAACAACTGATTGTACAAATTGTACTCATTTCAAAATTGTACAGCACATGTAGGCAATGTTTTGACCATATGTACTGTTTAGCACAATATATACCTACCGTGCATATGGACAATTATTAAACTTTAATAATATGTGACATACCTATTGTACATATGGGCACGTTATATTCTTGTAGCTGTCTACCTCTGGTATTGTTGTCCACCTGTAGACACTGGCACACTGCATTCCTACTGTTATAATGTTGACCTTTTTATAATTGCACTACTATTGTAAAAATTGTCTAAAGAGGTTATATTTTTTGTATTGTATAAAGATTTATGTTTTTACAAAGAAAATATGTTTATACATGTTCATATATACGGGTACAAGCATGATACCATTCCTGATTTGGGTTTGGCACAATAAATCTGTGCTTGTTATAATTTGGTGTGGAGTGTATTTATTTTAAGCATTATGTGCATGATGTGATACCACATATACCGTATTTATCGGCGTATAACATGCACAGGCGTATAACACGCACCCTAACTTTAAGAAGGAAGTTTCAGGAAAAAAACTCTCCACAGCCCCCTGCATATAACACGCAGGCACAGTTTACCCTCTATTTTGTGCCCTCGTACACACGGCTGAGATTCTCGTTGAAAAAAACATGTTGTTTTTTTCGACGAGATTCTTGGACAAGAAACTTGTCCCGGCCGAGTGTACACACGCTCGTTTCAAAGAACCCGCGGTTCTTTGAATGGAGCGTACGCGGTGACGTCATCGACTACGACGAGCATGCGCTCGTCACATTCGATGCCGTCGCCGCCATCTTGGTATACCCTACGTATGCCTAGGAAGCTACCGCGCATGCGTCAAATTCATTTCGAACATGCGCGGGCTTCCGGGAGGACAGGTAAGTGTACACACACTCACTTTTCTCGTCGAGAAACATGCCGAGGAGAATCTCGACGAGAAAATAGAGAGCAGGTTCTCTATTTTCTCGTCGAGGTTTCTTGTTGGTTTTCTCGACGAGAAACCCCATAGCCGCGTACACACGACCGATTTACTCGGCAAGACCTCTCTGCCAGCAAGTTTCTTGCTGGTTCTTGCCGAGAAAATCGGCTGTGTGTACGAGGCCTCAGGGTAAAAAAGTGAGTGTTATACGCCAATAAATACAGTATTCACCACACTTGATGTTCTACATGAAGTGCAATTTCCAGTATAGATGCACAGACAATTTTTTGTTTATTCCACTTTGGTCGCTGACATGTCGACACCTCCTGGCTGAAGCATACTTGCTGACTTTTTTTTACAGCAATTATGACTTATAGCAAATGTCATTATTGCTTGCTTTCTTTATATATTTTTTTATACATGCACTTTTCTTGCAGACTTTTGGCACCTCATCAGACTTTGCTGTGGACTATAGTTTTTCCTGTATTATTATCATTATTTATTTGTAGTCTAACATTCTTTCGTGTTTTTTTCGGTATGTTTTCCTTCCGGTACGAAATTTCCGGGGATCATGCGCAGTTCTGTTTCGTAGGTAAAATCGTCCAAATCTACCATTAACGATATGAAATTTAGACGGTTTTTGTAAAAAAAAAACAACATGTTGGTGCTGTCAATTTTGCCTGTCGTACGAAAATCGCGTGTCGAACAACCACACTAATGATACGAAAAAAGGTTGAAATTACTTTTGATTTGGATTTTCGTTCGAAATTCGCATCGTGTATGGCCTCCTTTAGTATGATCGTTATGTCAAAGGGTATGTAGTATTGTTCCCATGCTCGTCACGAGAGAATCTTACCGCACCAAGCAATCCCAAATAATGACCACTGCCAATGATCGGGGTAAACAAGGTCCCAAGAAGGAGGAGGTCCTGCATTGACACAGAGTGACTTGGCTATATAATGATCAAAGTGATATATAAGTATGGAAGGATGATGAAGGGGAATTATGAAAAAAAAAATTTAAAGAGCTTATGCACCGAAGAAGTCAAAACATGGTGCTCAAATATAAAAAATGGGAAAAGGATACTTACTTAAAAGTTATATATTTAGAGCATGGGGTGGAGGGCGACTGAGATAGAAAGTAGTTGATAAAGAATCGAAATATCACTCTGGAATGCAAAGTAAAAAAAGGGAATGAAAAATGGGGTTTGCAAAAAAAGAAAAAAAACAATTGGTAAAAAAGAGAACAGAAAGATGGGAAAAAGGATGAAGGTTAGAAAAAGAAACGTAAAGAAACGAAGAGAATAAATATGCCACCTAATTAAGGGTGCATGGGACAATGTCTCAGAGTAATTAGCAGGGATTAAAACTTTGTTATGAGTTATAATATAGTCATATAGAGGGAGAATAGGCAGTAGATATGGATATGCAAGAAAGATTGATACTTTTCAGAGATGGATAAGCCTAGATTATATGTCATAAACTGGCTAATACAAAAAAGCAAAATTATATATAGATATGACAAGGAAATGGAAAAGAAAAGGAATAATCAAGTAGCGTAGATGAGAAAGGGGGGACACTAATTACCCTAAATGTTATACAGTGGTGGAAAGGTCGCCCTCCGTCTCTGGCACTGACATGGCCCGAGAAGCCGGCTTAAATGTGTCCTCCATCGAGTAGGCGTCTGACGTCACCAACTCAATGTGGATGTGACAGCGCATGCGCAGGAGTCCTGCCTAGCCCTCCATACTACAAGCACCAAGATGCTGTGCAGCATCACCCGGGGGGGAGGGGCGTGACCACAGACGCAGACCTGAAGGATAACCAACTGGACGTCACGCCCAACGGGGAGCCCCTCCCACTGTGAGCCACAGCAAATGAGCAAGCCGAGGAGGGTGGCATGGAAAACACTGAGCGATGTTGGTCAGTGGGCTATGAGATGCGCATAAGGCATAACTTCAGGATAGAAAATACAGAACATGGAGGCGGTTCAAACGGGCATAGAATGGGACATAATCCCTCGGTGCCCTTGGTCACAGTGGACCCTCCAACTGAAGGGGAATTTATCCCGAATGACAGTGGCCAAAGGAAAAACATGATGAGGCATGGATCCCACATAAATGTGCGGCACTGACAACCAGTAGTGAGCGCCACACTTTATAGGGAACGAACACAGTGAACAAATGCATATACCCAGACAACTGTGTTAATCCATTTCAGTAGTAAAAGGACAGTAAAGGAACAAACATAGTAAATTACAATACAAAATATAGTTTTTATAAATTAGAAGGCATTTAAAAATAGTAATATGTGCCACATAGAGAGATGGGAAGAAAAATAATTAATCAGATGACATGATGATATAAAGGGGAGGGAGGGAAAAGGGAAAGGGAAGGAAAAGGGCTAAATGGGAAAATGGAAGGTATAGGAAAACAAAAACCAATTGCCAGTTGATGTACCCCAAGGTGGGGAGGGAAAAGGGGGCGGTAAAGGGAATCTGAAATAAGGGTCATCATAGGAATGGTTTAAAGCTTAGATTTTCATTGAAACCAGGAAATTCAGTGGCCCTAAGATCATAAATCCAGCGGGCTTAAAGCTGGAGCAGTGTTTTGTCTACACTACCTCGTCTTGCATCCAGCGGAACATGCTCCAAGGCCATGAATTTAATCATTTTGGGGTTGAAATTATGGTAAATCCCCATATGTCTGCTGATGGCCGTTTCCAACCTGCTTTTCAAGATAGGTTTAATATGATCTCTTATACGTTTAAAAAATGGACGCTTGGTTTTCCCAATATAGAAACCACCACAAAGACACTGGGCCAAATAAATGATCCCTGGTGTTTAACAGGTGACACTCTACTTGATGGAATGCGTACGACCGTCAGGGAGCTTGCAATCAGCACTGTTTGCTACTAAAGGACAAATATCACAATGACCACATGAGAATGTGCCGAGATTTTTAGTTACAGCTAAACTAGGAGTGTCAAAGTGTTAATGTACAAGACGATCTTTTAAAGATGGTACTCGTCTGTAGGTTGTTTCGGGGAAATCTTTTACGTATTTTTTTATAATTGGATCAGCAGAAATTTGTCTAATCTGTGTGTGTTGGTTTGAGTAATGAGTAATGACTATAATGCCCTGTACACACGATCGGATTTCTGATGGAATAAAATCCAATGGATTTTTCCATCAGAAATCCGATGAAGCTGACTTCCATCAGTCTTGCCTACACACCATCAGTCAAAAATCCGACCGTCCAAATGCCGTGACGTAAAACACTCAGACGAGCCGAGAAAATTTAAGTTCAATGCTTCTGAGCATGCGTCGACTTGATTCTGAGCATGCGTGGGTTTTTTCTCGGATGGAGTTCCCCACAGACGATCGGAATTTGCTATAGTTTTTTTTTCCATCGGTAAAATGTAAAACATGTTCTAAATTTTTATACAGACGGAAAAAAGACCGTTGGGGCCCACACACGATCGGTTTGTCCGATGAAAAAAGTCCATCGGTCTTTTTTCATCAGAAAAAACTATTGTGTGTACGTGGCATAACAGTTTCTATTTTGTTAGGACGTTTTGAAGAAAATATCAGGGAATTTCTGTCTTTTTTAATCACCCGGTTATAGGCTTTTTTTAGACAAACATGGCTGCATCCTCGGTTTTTAAGTCTGTGGTATAGATCTGTAGTGGCTTTTTGAAAATCTTCAACCCTACTGCAGTTGTGCTTAATACGTAGGTACTGACTATATGGAATGCTCTTGAGTAATGGTTCAGGGTAGGAACTTTTGGCATGAAGAATGGTGTTACCCGCTGAGGGCTTCCTATACAAAGAAGAATTCAACCTACCATCTTCATCAATCTTGGTTTGATTGCCATTCATTGTGAATTTAAGGTTGAATTTATTCATTGAGATTATACGTAAAAGTTCGGCCTCAGTGCCAGTCCAAAAGATAAGTACATCATCGATGTTACGATACCATGATGTAGTTTTATCCAACAAGTCAGTCAGATCGTCACGTGAAACAACATCTCTTTCCCACCCCCCAAGGTACAGGTTGGCATACGATGGGGCACATTTGGTCTCCATCGCAACCCCCTGCACTTGGAGGTAGTGGGAAGAGCCGAACATAAAAACATAATGTTTAAGGATATAGCCAAGAAATTCAAGGACAAATTGGTTATATTTAAGGGAGGAAGGACCTCTCTCACGTAGATGACTTTGGATGATTTCAATTCCCTTATCCTAAGGAATAGCATTGTATATACTTTCAATGTCCAAGGCTACAAGCCAGGTGTTTCGAAGGGAGGTAAATACCTTCAATAGTTTTTAGCAAATCTATAGTATATTTGATGTAGGAAAAGAGTGACGTCACATGGGGGTACAGATAGCTGTCAACTAGGGAGCTTGCGTTTTCTGTCAGGCTTGCACAACCGGAGATTATTGGACAGCCAGGTGGCTGAGTTACAGACATGTATTTTCGGTGAAGCGTAAAACATTGGAGTTTTAAGATCTTTAGTATTTAAAAAACTCCAAGCATTCTGATCAACAATCCCCTGTTGGCATGCCTTTAGAATAATCATACGGTATTTAGTGCAAACATTTTCCAAAACTGTTTTTGAAATAGGTCGATACCATTGTGTATTTGATAGGATGTTTTTACACATGGTTTCGTATTGTGTAATATTCATGATCACCAAATTTCCCCCTTTATCGGCGGGTTTGATGATTATTTCGGAATTGGTTTGAAGTGATTTAATCGCCTGTTTTTGTTGTAATGAGAGATTAGAATGTCCCTGAGAATTGAAGTTCAAGTCTTCAATAGCTTTAGTCGTTTGGACGAAAGCCCAAATATTCGGTTTTGGTATTCAATAGGGGAAACATTCTTGATTTGAGCTTGAAGGACTGAGGGGGGGGGGAGGACACACCGGCGGCTGACAAACCCGGTGGGGAGACCAACCAGGGGGCATCATCAGCGAAGTGTCCCTCCTCCTAAAAATCCATCAGGTCCTCCAAAGCCTGATGCTCGTCTATATTTTCTTGCATATTTATAAGGTCATCTTGTGGTAGTAACTCCAAATTTGGTTTATCATATATTACCTTATATAGAAGCCTATGGGCAAAAAGGTGTAGATCCTTAATTAGATGGAATTTGTCAATCGGTGAATCAGGACAGAAAGTCAGGCCTAACTTTAATACTTGTGTCTCAGCATTGGATAGTGCTTAAGAGGACAGGTTAATGATCGCTAACTCAGAGTCACAACATCATATTTAGAGACTGATAATCTAGGTTCTAAATTTGAGTCAGGTCTTGATCTTTCCCTAAAAAAAAATGGGGGCTAACCTAATGTCTGCTGGTAGTGAGGCTCCCGAAGGGGAAACAATAATCTCAGCATTACTCATCTTAGTGGTAGTGTCTGTGCATAGGAGGTGCAAGAACCGACGTGGATGGTGCGGTAGAAACAATAGTGTGTGAAGCCGATAGTTGAGGGCCACATGAAGCATGTGGAGAAGGGAGAAACATAGAAGGTAAACGTGAAGGTGCTTGTTTAGGATGAGCCAATTGTGACCGACGAGGTAGGATAGTGCCCATCTGATGTCATAGGGATTCAGTAGAAGCAGCTTCAGAGTTTCCTTTTCATTTTTTAGGCAATCTGTCGTCAGAGAGGTCACAGTATATTGTCGATTAACTAGAGGATAGAGAGGAGGCAGAAGACAAGTTAGGTACAGTTTCATAATTTTTAGTGCTTCTTTGATTAGTCTGTCTAAATGGTCTAGTGTTAGTATTTTGAGTCCATTTATAGACAAATCTATTAATATGGGCATTACTATCACGTAGAAATTTATTTTCCTTGGTTCGAATGATATCCAGAGTATATCCCTCAACATGTTCTTTTAATTCCTGTTCCTTTTTTTGAAGCTAGTGCTTGTAATAACAAGACAATAGCCAGCATACCATTTTTGTATCTGTTCATCTAAAGTTGTTAGTTCTTGTTCATATTGAATACATAGAATGGAGATCATCCCAAAGGAACACATCTGTAGATTATCCTCCTACTTTTGTTTGAGTGATTCATCAATTTTTCTCAAATTCTGAAAAATTAGAATCCTAAGTCCCCAAGGGACCATGTGATTTTCCGTGTATTTCTCAAAGTATCTTTTATGCCAAAATATTCTCACTTTTTTTTTCCAAAAGACGCTGTAATCTGAGAAAGGCTCGTCCCAAATATATCTCAGATATTTCTCCTGAGTTCTGCGATTCTTGTATTTTGTTCATGAGACCCTCTCAAGCCTCCCCACTGAAGGCAGCTATGACTAGCAATGGCAAACAAAACCAAGGACAGGGGTGGAACACAATAAAACAGACAGACAATAAGACAAAGACCAGGGTAGGGGAGGGAAAAACAATATATCATATAAATACCGATGGTTTATCCAATTGTAGATGTTAAATAATAACTTGTTTCTCATTATAATATGTAATAGTTACTGTATTAGTGCATTTGAAATTGCACTGAAAGTGCACTTGTAAGTGCAAATAATATAATATGTATTAGAGCGCTACTCGGCACAATGTAGACAAATCAAGGGTGATCAATTGGTATCAGCTGCAACCATTCTAAGTGAAAAAATCTGTGTTTCTCAAAAATCAAGTGTTTGAAATATAATAGTGCGCTGGAAACCTAGAACCTACAATCCTAAAGTGATGTCACCGTGAATAAGCAAAAATAAACTGAGTGAAACAATACCTCAAAAAGTAGGTATCAATAAACTATTGTGATCTGCATTGGTACAAAAAAAAAAAAAAAAAGTGAAATATTATAGGATATCAAAAAATACAAATATAATTCACAATAGTATTCCCAAAAAAATATATATGAGGGCTTCTGTGATAAAATACAAATAAAAATACAAATAAAAAGGTCTGTGTACAAAGCTGAATGCCAGGTCTCAACAATAATCCTATGAACTGCTTAGTCACAATTGAAGTCAATATACGTGATGAGCATAAACTTGTCCACACCAACGAGAGCTGTCAGCTGTTTCACTTGCATGTAGCGATATGATAAGAAACAAAGAAAACAATCATAGCGCAGACATCCCTACTAGAAATAGAAACATCAAGTAAAATCTGCACTCACACAGCCAGGAATAAGAGGCGCTAGATAGCTCAGTAAGATGCAATCTCCTCACTAGTCACTTGCATGACTAGCTTGTAGCGTGATTAGGCTCCTCCTCCCTACGCGTTACGTCAAAGTCACTCGACTTATTCAATCCCATGAATAAGTCGAGTGACTTCGACGTAACGCGTAGGGAGGAGGAGCCTAATCACGCTACAAGCTAGTCATGCAAGTGACTAGTGAGGAGATTGCATCTTACTGAGCTATCTAGCGCCTCTTATTCCTGGCTGTGTGAGTGCAGATTTTACTTGATGTTTCTATTTCTAGTAGGGATGTCTGCGCTATGATTGTTTTCTTTGTTTCTTATCATATCGCTACATGCAAGTGAAACAGCTGACAGCTCTCGTTGGTGTGGACAAGTTTATGCTCATCACGTATATTGACTTCAATTGTGACTAAGCAGTTCATAGGATTATTGTTGAGACCTGGCATTCAGCTTTGTACACAGACCTTTTTATTTGTATTTTTATTTGTATTTTATCACAGAAGCCCTCATATATATTTTTTTGGGAATACTATTGTGAATTATATTTGTATTTTTTGATATCCTATAATATTTCACTTTTTTTTTTTTTTTTTGTACCAATGCAGATCACAATAGTTTATTGATACCTACTTTTTGAGGTATTGTTTCACTCAGTTTATTTTTGCTTATTCACGGTGACATCACTTTAGGATTGTAGGTTCTAGGTTTCCAGCGCACTATTATATTTCAAGCACTTGTAAGTGCAGTCGCTGTAAATCTGAGGGGTAGATCTGAAAGGAGGAGAAGCTCTGCTGATTTTATCATCCAATCATGTGCAAGCTAAAATGCTGTTTTTTATTTTCCTTGCATGTCCCCCTCGGATCTACAGCGTCTGCACTTTCAGTGCAATTTCAAGTGCACTTTGCACTTGTAGTGCAAAGTGGATTTGCCTTTAATAAATAACCCCCATTCTCTTGATTTGTGTCAGGACAAGAAATAATGACAGATCCAGTGTAGATGACATATGAAATTTAGATTAATGGTTGGTACTGGTGCTCTATCATTCTGTTACACTGACAGAAACTGAGGGAAAATTTCACAAATGGTGTCAAAAACATAAAAAAAAAGACAAAAGCATTTACTCCTCCCACTCTATCCGAATCTCCTACAAAACATTTGTATTGATTACGCCTTGTTGGTTTACGTTTATAAGTTGGTGCCAGGCCACCTTACTTACAATATAAAATTTTACATCTATTTAAATATGTAAAAAAAAAATCTGACAAATGTAAATTTGCACCTAATCACACAGCATACCCAGAAATATTACAGATGTTGGAAATGTGAAAATTTTTCAAATAAATTGTGCAACTACTGTACAGTTACTTAGTAATATGAACCCTATTTTCACAAAGTTACTCAAGGTAAACTACTTGGTCATATTATATAAAAATGTGTTCTAAATACAAGCATATTTTACATAATTATGTTGTTAGTTTGGGTTGGGTTAGAAAAAAGACACTTGTCCATAAAGATGCCAGTGCACAAAAATAAAACATTGAAAACTTGCATCCTGAGAACTCTAAGCCCACAGTTGATCTAACTGAAGGCAAAAAATCCTCATGTCATGAAGCAAAGTGCAGTTTGCCTCAACAGGATAAAAAATTATATTCCTGATCCCCAAAGACAATCAGATTCTCATTGGACAATCTATCTCCAGTGTTTTTTTTTATATTAAATGGTAATTAGATATATGCGGTTCCCATTGTTACACATCAAAATTTGTGCAAAATGTTTATTATTTTGAGATTTTATGTATCTGTGAATAACAATAGTAATGAATTTCAACGAATCTGAAAAATAAATTATAACAAATTTCATTCAGGCATTTAAAGCATCTGAAGTAACACATGATCTGAACAGGTTTGTAAATAGCTGTTTGTCAAGGAGCAGGCAGCTGCTGCCACATCCTTAACAACTATGACTCATCTACTGTGAATTTTTTTTTTTTTTAAAGTAGCATGGGGGCCTCTCAATTCATACCAGGCCCTTTGTGTCTGGTATGGATTTTAAGGGGTACTCCATGCCTAAAAAAAAGCATGGGGTCCCCCAAAATCCATACCAGGCCCTTAGGTCTGGTATGGATTTTAAGGGGAACTCCATGGCAAAAAAATGGCATGTAATCCCCCCTAAAATCCATACCCAACCCTTACTTAAGCATGCAGACTGGCAGGCCATAAAAGGGGGGGATGAGCGAGTGCCCTCCCCCCGAACCATACCGGACCACATGCTTTCAACATGGGGGGGTGTTTTCAAAGCACCTTGTCCCCATGTTAAGGGTCTCTTCCCCACAATAAAATATTGGAATATGGAAGCCCCCCAACAAGGCTCCCAGCTTGCCAAATGAGAGCTGCTTGTCACGTACATAATGGTAGAGCCTGACGTGCAGAGGAAGGCCTATCTTACAGCGCACTACCACTGGAATGTAAACTACCACTGGAATGGGAACCCCACTGACAGCAGTCAGACTCATAGTTGTTAAGGATGAGGCAGCCGCCCAGTCTTTCACAACCAGCTATTCCGTTCTGATTTGTTTATATTCTGCTGTCAGCTTGGGCACTCGCTAACAGCAGAGGAGTCATAGTTGTTAAGGACGCAGTGGCCGCCTGCTCCTTAACAACCAGCTATTCAGGGCATACCGAATTAATCTGAAATTTATGAATAGATGTAGAATGAATCCAAAAATACAAAATAAATTTAGAATACAAATCATTTAAACAAAACAAATATGACAAAACAAAATAATTTATTTAACAAATGAGACAAAACAAAACACATTTTTTTGTCACGCACATCCTTAATGTTAGTAGCCAGTTATACCGTACAGTAAGTTCTGTATTTAGAAATGCATCCAGTATTTTTTTTAAACCACTTGCTGCCGGTCCTGAGTACATTTACTGCAGGCGGGGAGCAGCTCCAGGCTAAGTTGTGGCTTACTTCCTGGTTTTCAGCCACGCTGATCTGTGCTGTGACTTGCCACAGCATGAGTCTATCAGCAAGTTACAGCCAATGATTTCAGCTTTATACCTGCTGATTGTCTGTGGCCAATCACAATACAGACCTCTGTGTGTTTGTAAACAAATATATATATATATATATATATATATATATATATATATATATATATATATACACACACACACTATATTGCCAAAAGTATTAAGACACATGCTTTTATACGCACATGAAATTTAATAGCATCCCAGTCTTAGTCCGTAGGGTTCAATATTGAGTTGGCCCACCCTCTGCAGCTATAACAGCTTCAACTCTTCTGTCCAAAAGGTTTAGGAGTGCGTCTATGGGAATGTTTGACCCTTCTTCCAGAAGCGCATTTGTGAGATCAGGCACTGATGCTGGATGAGCAAGGTCCATAAATATATGGATGAGTGTGTTTGGGGTGAAGGAACTTGACTGACCTGCACAGAGTCCTGACCTTAATCCAATAGAACACCTTTGGGATTAATTAAAGCAGAGTTTGCGAGCCAGGCCTTCTCGTCCAACATCAGTGCCTGACCTCACAAATATGCTTCTGGAAGAATGGTCAAACATTACCATAGACACACTCCTAAACCTTGTGGACAGCCTTGCCAGAAGAGTTGAAGCTGTTATAGCTGCAAAGGATGGGCTAACTCAATATTGAACCCCAATGGACTAAGACTGGTATAACGCTACCCCTGTAGGAGCCACTGGTGAATATGGGTATATCCCACCCTGCACAGCCAGGCACACAAATTTTCCACACACTCTTGAGACAGGAATCAGTCTTTGCAGCTTTTGCTTTTTTTGTATTTTATTGGGGGAATTGAACTTGGATGGGGATAAGGTTATTATGGAATGCTCACTTGATTAACAAGGAAATCTTCAGGGACACAAACTAGATACATCCAGTATATACACACTACCTCCAGCACAATCTTGCTTGTTGAACTACAACACCTATGACCACCTAGCACTGACAAATTGATCCAACACAGACTCAGTCAGATCCAGACCAAATTCCCTTTGCAGGCTGGGACCGCAGGCCCCTTTGGTGATGTAGCAGAAAAAGAGGTCTTTATTGCTTAGCTGTCCTATTACTGTAGCTGCTACTCCCAGTACCACCCCTTCAGGCACTGCAAGCTTGCCTGGCTGCAGCTGCCCCTTTAACTAGCCCTCCTGGCTACTTGTCCACAGTCCCCCCAGACTGACTCTGCACCCATCCCAAACTGCTTGCACCCAGTGCCTTCAGGTATGCCTCTCAGTTCTCTGACTGTAATACTTGCCAGCCCTCTTGGCTGTCTTTCTCCCTGGAGATTTGCCCGGCAGTGTTCTCCCACTGTCCTCTCCTTGCTCCCTTGGTCAGGAACCCTTTGTATGTCAGACTGGGGGGCTTCCCTCAATGGCCTCCAACAGCCCAACACTCCATTTCCAACTTCCACCCAAACTCCACACTGCCCCAGCTGGACTGACTCTGAGTATTTTAACTAGACATGTGCGCTGTCAATAAATTGGTTTAGTTTCATTCCGTTTCGTATTAGATGAAAATTTGTATTTTGTAATTCGTGTCAGAAATTCAGTTTGGATTCGTTTCGTACGAAATACGAATTTTCGTTAGATTCATTAACTTTTCGTAAAAATTACGAACATTCGTTATGATGAATTTAAAAAGCAAAAAATACCTTTCTCAATATGGCAGTCGTTGACTCATTATGCTTATTATGAGGGGCTCCCACCATCCCTGTGCTGTGCTGACTTCCTCCTGGGGCTGTACCCCTACTTTGCTCATTATGAGGGGCTCCCATCATCCCTGTCCTGTGCTGACTTCCTGGGTTTGTAGTAGCCCGTTAATTCGAATTTCGTAATTTATGTCCGAAATTCTATTTGGATTTGTACGAAATACGAAAGTTTGTTAGGTTCGTTAACTTTTCGTAACAATTACGAACATTCGTTATGAGGGGCTCCCATCATCCCTGTGCTGTGCTCATTATGAGGGGCTTCCATCATCCCTGTGCTGACTTCCTGGGTTTTTAACTTCATGATAACGAATAATCGTAATTAATATGACAATAATAAAACAATTTTAATGAATATTCTTATTTTGTCCATTTCTGAATCTCCCGTCGACTACCAGTACCAGTCTAAGCAGTCTCCCACTTCCGAAACAAAATTTGTCAACGAAATTTCGTATGAATAGAAATTCGTATTTTGGATGCTTCCGAATTTTCGGAGATTCGTACGAAACGAATCGCACATGTCTAATTTTAACCACTTGCCGCCCGCCGGCCATCAAATGACGGCTGGGCGGTGCAGCTCTTGTTCTGGGCGGGCGTCATATGACATCCTCACCTTCCTGGCCCACTAGGGGGCGCACGTGCTGCGTCACTGGGGACCCGATGCGCATGCCCAGCAGCCACGTTGTCCGCCGGGCACCCGCAATAACAGAGCAGGACCGTGGATCTGCGTGTGTAAACTCACAGATCCACGTCCTGTCAGGTGAGAGGAGACCGATGGTGTGTTCCCAGTGATCGGTCTCCTTTCCTTGTGAGTCCCATCCCCCTACAGTTAGAATCACTTTTTAGGTAACATATTTAACCCCTTGATCGCCCTCTACTGTTAACCCCTTCCCTGCCAGTCACATTTATACAGTAATCAGTGCATCTTTATGGCATGGATCGCTGTATAAATATGAATGGTCCCAAAAATGTGTCAAAAGTGTCCGACATGTCCGCCGTAATATCGCAGTCATGATAAAAATCGCAGATCGCCGCCATTACTAGTAAAAAAATAATAATAATAAAAATGCTATAAATCTATCCCCTATTTTGTAGACGCTATAACTTTTGCACAAACCAATCAATATACGCTTATTGCGATTTTTTTTTTACCAAAAATGTGTAGAAGAATATCGGCCTAAACTGAGAAAAAAAATTGTTTAAAAAAAAAAAAAACTTGGATATTTATTATAGCAAACATTTTAAAATATTGTGCTTTTTTCAAACTTGTCACTCTTCTTTTGTTTATAGCGCAAGAAATAAAAACCGCAGAGGTGATAAAATACCACCAAAAGAAAGCTCTATTTGTGGGGGAAAAAATTATAAAAATGTTTCTGTAATCTTCTGTAATCTTCTCCAAGTTTTCAGCAAGCAGGGGGAGTCACCAGAGATGCTGCTGCTGAGTGATCCAGCCTCCCTCACTCAACCCTGACCCAGAAAAACAAACAGGCTTGGCTGCTAGCCAAGCCTGACAATTTACCTACTCTAACTCAAAAATCCTAGTTCTAGCACTTTAGCAATACTAGGGGGTGCTACACTGGGATGCCATTAAAGTTCATGTGCATGTAAAGACAGGCATACCAATACTTTTGACAATATAGTGTATGAGCTGGCCAGTTTCTTCTAAACATGTGCGGAATGAAAAAATGTGTTTGGTTTCGCTACGGATAAATTTGTTATATTGCTAATTTTGTTTTGTTGATTCGTTTTAATAATTAGTTTTGTTTTGTTAAATTTTGCTTAGTTTATAAATTTAACAAATTCCAAATTTTTGGATTGATTCAAATTCAGATCGGTTGAAAAATGACCATCTGATTCGACTTCTGTTTTAAGAATAGCTGATTGTTAAGGAGTGGGCCACTTTTGACATTTCTTAAATAGCTAAGGGGTTGGGCCACCCGATGACATCGACCAAGGCATGCTGGGTCATTGTGGTCACATGGTGGCGAAGTCACAAGATGATGTCATTGGCTGACTCTGCCCCTTAGTTAGTTAAGAAATGTAAGAGGGAGGAGCAGGCAGATGGCGGAAGCCTTGAACGAGACCAGAGGTTTTTTTTCCGGCATTGGCAGTGTGTCGGGCATCGTGATTGACGTTGGATCTACATCGGGGGACATTGTTTTTTTATTTAAAAAAAAAAAGGACTTGTCAAAAACTGTGTCTTTACTCACTTTGTACACTTTGTTGGTGAATGGGTACTCATTCACATAGGGGGGCTTGGATCTGGGGGCCCCATTGTTAAAGGATGCTTCCAGATTCCGATAAGCCCCCTGCTCACAGACCCCCACAACCATTGCCCAGGGTTTTGCAGAAGAGGAACATCTGAATCTCCGAATAACCAAAAATTTGTCCGCATTTATATTCGGACCAAAATTAATTTAACATATCTAGTTTCTTCTTCCCTGAGCTCTTTAAGGAGAGAAGCCAGACAGATTCTATGTCAGCACAAGCAGCACTTATACACTTGCATGTAACCCTTTGATTGCCCTGTCACCCAATCAGTGTTATTAGTACAGTGACAATGCATAGTTATCACACTGGTACTGTTGTGAGCCCACAGGTGAGCAGGTGACACGGGATACCCCAGGGTGTGGAATCTAATGGCCAGCCGGTATTCTGCCAGGGACCCCCTCACAAGGGTTTGGGCTTAGCTGCGTGCTGACCCCAGGTCACGACCCCCAGGTTCACCCTGCTCGCGAGGAGAGTACCAGAAGACACGGATGGATGGATGGATGAAGCAAAAGGAAAGCCGGATAGCGAGCTAAGGTCGGGGCGGGCAGCAGACAACGTAATCAGGAGAACTAGCTGATTCGGTACACAAGAGATCAGTTCACGAGACGTCAAGTAAGCAGGTTACAGGAGGGGTGCTCAGAAACAAGTGTTGCTCAAGCAGCCAGAAACTTGGCTGAGTGGAATTTAAATAGTGAGGCACATGGGGGGCTGGGCAGGAAGTTGCAGGAAGGAAGGATATATTAAGCAACAGGTGAAGCCGGCGACACCCATAGCTGCTGAGTTCAGCCAGAGCTGAACAACAGGTGCCAGCCGACCTACAGCAGTAAAGGTAAGACACAGATCAGCTCCGCAGCTGATCTGTGACAATAGTATTACTGATCACTGAATTAGTGTCACTAGCGATGTGAGTGTCATAGTTCATTCAAAAGTAATGCAGCTTTCAACCCACAGCCCATACAGAGGAACAGGCTAAAAGCTGTAGTGCTTGTCTACACAAGCCTGACATTGCACCTGTGATGCACTGATCACAGGTGCCATGTTTGCAGACTCCTGTGGGAAAAAATTATAAATGCACTTTTTTCCTGCAAAAGTATGTGCATTTATTATTTTTGTATGACAAAATGTGCGGCGCTAGAAACAAATAAGCAATTGAATACTTACTGTATATACATGTATAACACAAATACAATGAAGTTAAAAAGTATATCCTGTAAAACTAAAATGATACATAACGTTCCAAATAAAGTGCAAGTGCTCCGTGTATTGCACAAAATCCTTAATGATGTATCATAACAAAGTATTTTTTAACAGTTCATTATAACAGCATAAACAAGTGATGATAGTGTCTTCATGCAGTGTGCACATACCCTCCACCAGATGTACCCTCACCTTAAGATTTTTATAAATAAGCCTGTAGTAAATATTAACAGCTTGAAAGATCCTCCTGTGATTCCTCTTTCTTGTGATAGTTAATTTTAGCTTAAATACAGATTACTCCTTTGTCCTGGTTAGAACGCAGATCAACAGCCACTACTTCCTCCTGGCTATCAATAGCCTCCTCATATATCACATGCGGAAAACAACAGAGGCTTGCAATAGCGTGATATTGTTTTTATAAAAAGTTTAATTACAACTTAGACTCCACATACATTTTACACTCACATTTTCATGATAAAAACACACCTTTGGTATACTAATATACAGAGGGTGGATAATGTTACCTGAAGACCGGATCTGCAGCCCCGGTTCACGGCGTTCACCCCGTTCTGTGCCTGTGCTGCAAGAAACTCCCTGCTTCCTTCCACATCAGCCGATCAAGCTCTTGAGGAGGCTATTGATATCCAGGTGGAAGTAGTAGCTGTTGATCTGCGTTCTAACCAGGAGGAAAGAGTGATCTGTATTTAAGCTAAAATTAACCATCACAAGAAAGAAGAATCACAGTCCCTTTTAGAGTAGACAAGGTGCTTTGGGGGGACATTTACATTTTACATTTTGGCGTGGAGTTCCCCTTAAAATCTATTCCATACCCAAAGGGCCTGGTATGAATTTTTGGGGGGGGACCCCACACAGTTTTTTTTTCCTTTTTGACTTCACTTTAAGCATTTGTAGCGGGTATTTGAATTTAGGGGAAGCATCTGGGTGGTAGTGTAGCCCAGATGCACTGATTGCTAGGGAATCTGAGACCCTTTCGTGGTTCTTGGAGGTCTCTGGTGGTGTGAGGTTCCCTGGGCCTATAGGTGGCGTTGTTGCCAGGGGCCAGAGGTGAACTCCCGCTGCAAGGCTGTGTTTTTTTTGTCCTCCTCTGGAGCTGGTACAGCGGGGCGGGGAACCCGCTGTGATGCAAAGGGAAAGGAGATTAAAGGGGCGGACGCCCTTACCACAAGGTTCAGAGTGCAGAGTCGGAGGACGCGGCCGCACCCAGGCACCTTCAGCTTGGGTGCTGGCGTTCCGGTGTTCCGGGCCCAGGTGCCTTTGACCTGACCGGAGCGGAGATGGAGTCCATCTCAGGCACCTTTAGCCTGGGGTGAGGTACTATGGCGGATGCCTGGGGCTCAGTACCTTTGACTGAGTTCCGCAAGGGTGGAGGAATCCGAGGGGGCCCTAACTCCTTGGGTGCCCGTGTCTGAGTTCGTGAGGTCTGGTGAGCAGAACTTCTCTGGAGAGTCCGGCGCAGCATCGCTGGTGACAGAGAGGCCTCCGGTATCTCCCTTGGACGGATATCCTTCCCCTGACAGGGGCCGTGCTAGCAAAGGTAAATCACGTTCTATTTCACATAGTCAGTGGCAGTGACTATTCGCCACTGGTGATACTACAGTGGTTGGCAAAAGAAGGGAAAGGATTGTGCCTCGACCTATTCCCATGACTACAAATTTTTGCAAAAGAATCCAACTTAACCGTGCTGTGTGTTTATTCGCTGAGAAGAAAAAAACTGTGTTGGACCTATTCACTGTGTGGAACTCTGGTTACTAGGAGCAAAGGAGTCAAGGACGAAGGACAGGACTTGACTCTAGGACACCTACACAAAGCCCGATCTTTCGGGCCTTCACCTCGTCACTATGGAGGACATGGGCCGTGGTGTATCTTATCCCTCCCCCCAGTACTAACACCCCTAGACAGAGAAAAGACAAGCCGAGAATGAGAAGGGGTGAGAGGGGTGAGGTCGCTACACATTTATTTATTATAAAATTACTGCTCCTAAAAAAATGGTTGTTTTAAAGAAAAAAAAATTGCATTGATACATGTCCCCTAGGGCAGTACCCGGGTCTCCATACACTTTTTATGGCAATAACTTGCATATAAGCCTTGTTCGTGTCCCATAGACTTTGCATGTTTGCACAAATTTTTTGCCTGTTCGCATGTTCTGGTGCAAACTGAACTTGGGGGATATCAAAGAGAAAAGGACAAAGGGTGTAAAAACTATGGGATTTTTAACGGTGTTCACTTAATAAGAATAGAAATACAAAAGTATTAAAAGTTTAACATAAGTGGAAGACATAAATAAAATGGAAGATCTGATACTGACAGCCCAGGACAGACAAGAAGCTTATAAAAAGACTTGGATTATGTGGAACATGTTTATTTACTCGGAAGAAGGTAAAACCCTTCTCGGAACCTGAGTTACCTTTAAATCGGAATACAGATTAATGTACCAGAGACGCCACCCCCCCCCCACCTTGCTCCCCCTCCCCCTTCCACCCCCTTCCTTTCCTCATCCCACCTCTCTCTTATTCTCATCTCACTTTTCCTACTTTCCTTTTCTCTATTTCGACCGCAGACCCTAACGTGCCTAGCATACGCTTTCCGTAGGGTGTTTACTCTAGGTTTCATGATACATGATACCCACTGGTGTTAACTGGATGTCCTACTAGACCAAGGCAAGAATGTGTTGACTATACGAACACCTGGAATTCAATGTTGTATAACACTACCCAATGTAATGTATATTCAGGAGGCTGCGACCTTCACTGTTTTGAGTTATTATTGTATTTTTTGGGGCTCTACCCCAACTTTAAAAACTTAATAAAAATCATATTTGCAAAAAAAAAAAAAAAAAAAGTTTAACATGTTTATTATAAAGGTAAAAAAACAAGCAATGATAAAAAAAACATCCATGCTTGGTACAAGACATGTGGCCATGAGCAAAGATAGCTGCACTCCGATCGCTCTACTAGTTTCGCTCAGATGAGCTTCCTAAGGAGCTTTCGATATTTAGAGCAGATAGATGCTAGGGATGAGCTTCGAGTTCGAGTCGAACTCATGTTCGACTCGAACATTGCCTGTTCGCATGTTCGCCGAACAGCGAACAATTTGGGGTGTTCGCGGCAAATTCGAAAAGCCGCGGAACACCCTGTAAAAGTCTATGGGAGAAATCTAAAGTGCTAATTGTAAAGGCTTATATGCAATTTATTGTCATAAAAAGTGTTTGGGGACCCGGGTCCTGCCCCAGGAGACATGTATCAATGCAAAAAAAAGTTTTAAATGGCTTTTTTTCCTTCAGAAATGACATTTTGTGCAGGGACAGTTCTAAGCAAGGGAAACAAGAGCTGCTTCACAGGCATACTATACACCCTTCCAGGTACGAAATTTTAAGGAATATTTCACTTTCTATTGTTTCATTTTATGCATTATTAAAATCAGTGCTCCTGAAAAAATTGCAGTTTTTAAAAAGTTTTTTTGCATTGATACATGTCTTCTGGGACAGGACCCAGTCCCCAAACCCCTTTTAGGACAATAACTTCCATATTAGCCTTTATAATTAGCACTTTAGATTTCGAATGTTCGAGTCCATTGTATTTAATAGGGTTCTAAAGTTCACGCAAACTTTAGGTCTGTTCGCAGGTTCTGGTGCAAACCAAACAGGGGGGTGTTCGGCTCATCCCTAATAGATGCTAAAAATTACAAGACACAAAACAATGGATGGACAGCAAGTGTTGTATGATACAAATTCAGACAAAAATAAATAACCCAAAAAAACAAAACATTGTAGAATTATATGGTACATCAAAAAGGACATCAAATTGTAATCACGGTGCAAGCGGGGAACAAATCTTACCTTAGCCGCCAAGCACAACCCATCAACAGGAGAAGGTCATATAAGATTAATCTAGGAGAATCCCATAAATAGTTAAAAAAACAGCCCTCTGGATGGTCCCATCCATTCATTTGGAAGCCACAGAAGGAAAAAGAGCAATGTGGAGTCCCTAAAAGATGTGAATAAAACAAAGATAGGAACCAGTATAAAAAAGGAAATACAGCCCAGAGGCATCACCAGGATGGGAACCACAGCTCCTAAAACAGACAATGTTGATGAATCAAAAATCTCAAATATATCAAAAAGGTCCATACCTGTCACAAAGGTTGGAAAGGTAAGGTCAATGAAGTTTGTCCGCTGGTTCATAAACTATGTCACAGGAGACCACAGAAATGCAGAAGAAATGCAAGGACAAAGTCCTGTAGTGTTGATGATAGGGATTGATCCAGTACTGTCACCTCAATCTAGGGACTGACATGCTGGAAATATGAAAGAAAAACACAATGTAGGAATGATAAACATTCAAGGTACAATCAGACAGTCCTCAAGGGAGGCACTGCATAGATAGAAGGTAACTCACCTTAGTGGTTAAATAAATGGATACTGGACGGGCATGGTGGAGAGGGATATAAGCTCTCACTCTAAAGGAAGCGTCCTGACAGACATCGGGGTCAAAAGACTGCACTCTTAAAAGCCTTCCAGTATCCATTTATTTAACCACTAAGGTGAGTTACCTTCTATCTATGCAGTGCCTCCCTTGAGGACTGTCTGATTGTACCTTGAATGTTTATCATTCCTACATTGTTTTTTTCTTTCATATTTCCAGTATGGATGTATACTGTAATTCTACAATGTTTTTTTTTTTTGGTTATTTTAACCAACATTTGTTTTTTTGATCTTTTTGTCTGAATTTGTATCATACAACATTAACTTGCTGTCCATCCATTGTTTTGTGTCTTGTAAATATCAAAATCTCCTGAGGAAGCTCATCTGAGCGAAACTAGTAGAGCGATCGGAGTGCAGCTATCTTTGCTCATGGCCACATGTCTTGTACCCAACATGGATGTTTTTTTTTATCATTACTTGTTTTTTTACCTTTATAATAAACATGTTAAACTTTTAATACTTTTGTATTTCTATCATTAAGTGAACACCGTTAAAAATCCCAGGGTTTTTACACCCTTTGTCCTTTTCTCTTTGATATATATTCAATGGTATGTGGTGTTCGGATATGAATGTTTATGCCCCATATTGTCAATGAACTTAGGGGGTGTTCGGCCCATCTCTAGTGGCCGTCAGTGCAGCCTGATCAGCGCACATCAGTGAAGGAGAAAAATTACCTGTTTTCAAACTTTTATAACAAACTATGAAAAAGTATTTTTCAAAATGTTATCAAAAAACCCAGTGGTGATTAAATATCACCAAAAGAAAGCTCTGTTTGTGTGAAAAAAAAATGATAACAATTTTGTTTGGGTACAATGTTGCATAACCGCGCAATTGTCATTCAAAATGCAATATTGCTGAAAACTGAAAATTGGCCTGGTCAAAAAGGTGGTAAAAGTGCCCAGTAGGCAAGTGGTTAAAGCAAGGGTCTCCAAACTTTCCAAGCAAAGGACCAGGTTACTGTCTTTCAGAGTTTAGGGGGGTTAGACTGTGGTCATTGGGAGTAAAAATTGCCTCAGGCTTGGTGGTCAGTGGGAATAAAAATAATCCATAGCACTCCTGTGGTCAGTAGGAGGAGTACCATCATTGATATTAGCAGTTAGAGTAGTGCCCCATCAATGGTGTCAGTGGGAGGAATAGCTCCTCATCATTGGTGTCAGTGGAAGGAATAGTGCCCCATCATTGGTATCAGAGGGAAGAATTATGCCCCACTGTTGGTGTCACCAACCACTGCTTTAAAGTGAACAACTTTGAAACATGTTTGCTATATGGTCCATTTACAGTATGTAGTTGAAGTGCACCAATACCCTTATGAAATTAGTTGCCTCTTTCTGCACTCCTATTTTTCAAAATGATCTTGAAGCTTGAAAATGTACTTGTTAAAGAAGCCAACAAATTTCATAACTTGAATGTTGTGACAAGTGTTGTATATGCCCTTTGAGTAGGGACTGCGTGTGTCACACATTTAACAGAGTCTGTCCTGTAATCAGTACAGTAATAAACTGCTTGTAACCAGAAAGATAGCATGGAATATATATACTCCAAGGTTTAGAATTAGAACATTTACTTTTTCATCTGTTTTTTATAATTTTGTTTTCTAGCAGTACTCTTGTATGGGATCTTTAATCAAACGCCTAGGTATCTTCCATACTATATAGCAAAACTTACCAGACTGTAGTAAATAAGTAACGTTTTTGATTTCTCTTTTTAATTCAGACATCACATTCTTTGGAACCAAGCTAATTATTAAAATGACTCTGTAGGGAGAAGGGACAGAAAATATCAACCAAAATGTTTAATTAAGAATTAGACCTATCCTGACACCTTTTCATTAAATCTGCCCTCTGCTGTAGAGCTTTGCTGCCCCTAAGAAACTGTGCATACAGCATACTTCAGGGTGTGTCAGATATCTTTTACCCCTACAGTGCTTCTTTTTTCCTCCTACATCTTGACAGAATACAGTGACATAGGGATTGCTAGGATGAACCACAGAGCATGGCAGGGGATACATGAGTGTGTTGGACCATATTGGTTTCGAGCCATTGTGGTTGATCTGATATTCTGTAAATACTATGCTCATTGTGTACATTGCAACTGCTATTTTCCTTTGAAGAAACAGAGCAGAGGTAGTTAATAAATGTGCTGTCTACTAAACTGCAATGACCAACTCATTTAAAATATTTAAAAAAAATTGAGGGAGCTGTCTTACCCTCTTTAACAATTTATTTTTCATTTTGAATTCCTGGTTGAATTTTTACAGCTGTTATATTTTTTGTAATTTAAAAATGATTGCATAGCTCTCCGCTCTTCCTCTCTTCTGAGAACCCCTATAGCAAGCCATTTGCAATCGGGGTACTCATGCAAGCTCGATCCCAAGCTAGGCTGTGTGCATCCATAGACACACACAGTGCAGCTCAGCCCCACTCCCCCTCTCCCTCCTCACCTATCCTGTGAAGAGAGAGAGCAGTACAAAAAATGTATTATAGGGTTGCACCGATACTAAAACTACTTGTACTCGTGCAAATGCTCAGATGCTTGACCCGATACCTGGCAGGTGGCCAGTACATCTGGTGTCCTCAGTGTAGCGGGGGGGCTGGGTAGCCTCACAGATGATTGGTGCGATGGTGGGGGCAGTTACAAGCACAGATCTCCCTGTAAAGCTTTTCTGACAGCCGCTTCTCCTCCTCTCCCTCCCGTGGCTGTCAGGGAGATCAGTCCCCTGTGTCCTCCCCGGCTTCCCAGGTCCTCCTCCAGTCCCCCCTCGTTCTGGGGTCCTCCTCCGGTCCCCCCTTAAGTTTATGAATGAACAGAAAGCCTCTGTCTCCTGTCCATTCATCTTTAGTGCAGCTGAGGCTGCCGAGAAAAGGACTGGGGAATCGGTGTCCTCAGTCCCTTTCCCTGTCTCAAAGGGGAAATGTCAGGGGTCTGTTTAGACCCATAATATCTCACCAAAGCCCTCGCCCCAACAGGGTTGATAAAAAAATTAAAAATAAAGTGAGCCAAGCAGGACGCCTCAGAGAAGAGCTCCTGGATTCCCAAAGCTCCATCCACATCCATCCGAGCCTCATCACGCCTGGAACAGGTCTGGACCCACACAGATTTGTTGGGCATCATCCCCTGCACCGGCCCATACCACGATTGTGCTGATTGTGCACACATCGCGGGCCTCCGGCCTAGTCCGCAGGCTCAGGCCTAGTCCGCGGCCATTACACCCATTCCCGGCGCCATCCTCTGGCTCCCAGGGCCTCACACCTGCCATCCTCCACCCAGGCAGCACCTGCCTTCCTCCCAGCTGTGTAGGAGAGCCTCCGGAGTGAGTTGCCTGAAGCTGCAGCCAGCTCTCCCCTAAGTCACAGTTCGAGGCCGGACACCATTTTAACTCAATCCAGCTCCATCCTCGGGCACAGATAGCCTTATACTCTCCATCTTTCTACCAGATTCTGCCACATCATCCCCTGCCATCATCCACATTATATAGGAGGATATTCTGGGATTCTGGCAGAGAAATGAAAATGACCCAAGGCGCACGCGTGGCAGCAGCACCTAAGATAGCCACATAGTCCGGGAGCGCCACTCTGCTCCGACTCACGAGCGCCCACACAGGCACGCAACCAGTCCCATCACCAGCTCATCAGGCGACCCCAGAGAGGTGACAAGCGCGGATACCATATCCGATACACAGGACCGGTTAATAGGCCCCCAAAGGCACAACGCTCTCCCACAGTGGATTCTCCTCAGGAAACCAAGATGGCAGCCACGACCCTGCCTCAGGCACGAGATAATCAGAATTGCTTTTTACACGGCACAGCCCTGTAATCCATGCATCTTAGTCCTCTCCCAGGAGCATTAGAGAGCACTCACCTACTAGGAGCTGCAACCCCTGCATCCACGGAATCATTGATAGGGCACACCATTGAGGACTTTTTATTATCCCCTATGGAAGAAAGCTCCATTCTCCCACAGTTAAGGGAGGATCACCATGCCCTCCGGCCTGAAATGCCTAATAACATAGCAGACTTGTTCTCCAGGTTCTCAGACAGCATTGGACTTTCTCAAACAGCTGCCAAAATTACAGGGGACATTAAAGCGGAACTCCAGACCTTAGGATCCTGCATAGAAACAATCGAATCACACTTGGTCACCACGATCGCCAGAACAAATCAAAACATGGACCTTCAAGACCAGCTCGAGATGGCCATGTCTAAAATAGACGACCTCGAGAATAGATCTCGTAGATATAACTTCAGGATCAGAGGTCTTCTGGAAAAAGTCACAGATGCAGCGGTTCGCTCTCTCATTCAGAGCCTTATCCCCGATATTCACAACGCAAATTGGAGTTAGACAGGGCTCATAGAGCTCTGGGACCCGCCGTTCAGACGGACTCCCAAGAGACATTCAAAAAAGGAGATCGCTTAAACCGCTCCTCTCAGTGCTTGCTCAAAAGGACATAAAATATTGGTGGCTATTTCCATTCAATCTCAAGTTTTCCTATAAGAACAAGTCGTATACCTTCTCCAAGCTTCTGGAGGGAGAAAACTCCTCCTTTATCTGGGACTCATTACTCAGACCCCGTCTTCTCCTCCACCTGGACCTGCCGCTGGATCCTCTAAATGACAGATGCCCACAAGCCTGATCACTCCGGTGTGGCAGAAAACAAAAACCAAGAGATCCAAGGAATCCGCACCTACCTGAATTACCTAACTATATGTGACTATCTGAGCTCGATGAGCTCAAACTGTTTTGTCACTCTGGGTCCTTCCCATTTGAATGGCCCTAGCTGGGTCTCTTCGGAACACTTGTTGCACCCCTTCTCTTTTTCAATTGTTTCCACTTTTTAAGGGTAGGGAGGGATCTTGGGAAAAGGTTTGTTTGGGTTCTACACTGGTTCTAGATATTTTAAAACATGATACTTTAAATGTAGTGTATCAGATACGGAGTGGTGGGGGGGGGGGTTTCCTCCCTTTTTTATTTTATTTATTATTAATATTTTAATTGTGAGGCATGTCCTAGCTGACTTCAGCAGGAGGGACTGCACAACTGAAACTACACCGGTAACAAGATTAACGGAACCCCATGACCGAATTATACCACTATACCTTCTTTTCATAGCACCGCTGATCCCCTTCTGACCACCCACATCCTTTCCTCCCTTAATCCCATAGGACTCCATACGGGTCCGAACAGGTTACACACCTTGATGGGCGGTTTTATTTAATTTTATCTGGTTGCGTTACTATCATAAATTTCTATTGTTGAGTTATTTAATTTCATATACGTTGTAATACAAAGGTGCTGCTGTCGGAGCAGCCTATTGGTGCCTCTGCCTGTACAGGAGATATGGATTTCCACTCTGTCTTGGACAGGGTTGCTTCTTCTCTGGCAGAAGAAGACTCTTTAATATTGTTAAAGGGAGCGTTGGGGCCTTGCCCCACCTCCCTTCTGAAGTTCGCTATATCTTCTCACTACTGTTACATACTTTTCTCCTCTCTTTCTGTTGCTCATGCTTGTCTTTCTTCCAGATGTCCTTCCGTAAAATATTGCATCCTTTCCCTACCTGACTTGAATTCCAGACACCAGGACAAATCCTATATACCTCCCCCACGAGGCTCACGGGTAAATGGCTGTGTGTCGCTTGAGCTCCCCCTACATCTTCTCCATGGCTGAAGATGATAAACTGACCTCACACCTACGAATAGTATCCCATAATACAGAGAACCTGCGCTCTATTTTCTCATCGGGATTCTCGTCGGCCTGATTCCCGACGAGAAAACTGTGTGTGTGTGTGTGTGTATGCGGCTACAAGCTTACCTGTCCTCCTCGCATGCTCGATGAGACTTCGACGCATGCGCAGTAGCTTACAAGGGTAGTGTAGGGTGAAGCAAGATGGCGGTGATGGCATCGAATGTGACGAGCGTATGCTTGTCGTAGTTGATGACGTCACTGCGTTCTTGCCATTCAAAAGAACGGCGGTTCTTTTGAATGGCCATCTGTATGCACGGCTTGGCAAGAAGAGCTTGCCAGGAATCTCGTCAGGAAAAACAATGTTTTTTCCCTGACGGGATTCTCGGCCGTGTGTACTAGGCTTAAGGGTGTAGAAATTATTTTCTCACACAAATCGAAATTCACACTCCAGCTGGAACATAAAGATCTGGATGGAAGATGCATCCTGATCAAGGGAGTGTTGGATGAATGGCTTTACTCCTTAGTTTCTTACTATGCACCCAATTGAGGCCAAGCAAAATTCTTTGAACAAATGTTTCAGAAACTGGGACCCATGCTGGAAGACACAATTGTGGTGGGAGGAGATACCAACATAGCCTTTGACTCGGGGCTTGACAAAAAGCACCCACCGGGTACTCAAACTACCCGCCCACCCAAACAAAGCTTAATGATAGCTAGACTCATTCACCAATATAAATTAACTGACATTTGGAGAGAACTCAATTCTCAAACTAGGGACTATACCCATTTTTCACACCCACACCAATCCTTTTCCAGAATTGACCACATATTCCTGTCTACCACGCATTTACCCATAGCACACAAATCATTCATAAGAGATACTGTGTGGTCTGACCACTCCATGGTTTTTCTTCTCATACAAAGAGCCCAGAGTCCTCATGGAAAGATCACTGGAGGTTTAACGAATCAATACTTAGTGACCCGGTGAGATCAATTGAAAAAGCCATCAGTGACTACTTCTCCCTAAATGACAAGGAAGATATAAACCCTGAAACTCTGTGGGCGGCCCATAAAGCCACCATCAGAGGGAAACTTCTCCAGATTTCTTCCCAAATCAAACAAACAAATAAAGCAGACATATATAAACTAGAAAAGGAATTCCTAACTATTAGCAAGCAACATAAAAGAGACCCTAAATCTATTCCGGCAGCCAAACTCGATGAGGCCAGACTGGCTTTAAATCTTGCTCTTACATCAAGAGCAGAGAAAAATTTGCGATGGAGTGGGGCCCGATTTTTCCAAATCAGAGATAAAATGGATTCAATGCTAGCAGCTGGTCTAACTCCCAAACTTCGCTCTACTACCTTACCAAAAATACGTCTTCCAAATGGATCTGGGACGCACAACCCTCAGAAAATAATGAGCTCCTTCCATGATTTCTATAAAACTTTATATAGCGGAGGGGTGCAGGAAGATCAAACTAGTATTGACTCCTTTTTAGACTCTTTACCTATTCCCAAACTGGAAAACCACCATATAGATAGATTGGAATCTCCAATAACGGTGGAAGAGGTGACCTTGGTAATCAAGAACTTGAAACGGAGGTCGGCTCCTGGACCAGATGGGTTCTCGAACCCCTATTACAAAAAGTTTGCACCCATTCTGTCCCCATATCTAGCCCGATTCTTTAACGCCCTACGGAAGGGAACGACCCTGGAACGCTCACTTAACTCAGCATTTATCACAGTGCTTCCAAAATCAGGGAAAGACCCGGAAGAGGTGGGCAACTACAGGCCCATATCATTAATTAATAATGACCTAAAGATCCTAACCAAATTGTTAGCGGACCGGGTGTCTTCCTTCATTAGCTTATACATACATAAAGATCAGGTGGGGTTCATCCCGGGTAGGCAAGGCCCAGATCAGATTAGATGGGCAATTGACATTATATCACAGTTGAAGTCGGGCTGGGATGGGGGCAACCTCAAGAAGGACTGTTACTATCTATAGATTTACACAAACCCATTGATACTGTCTCATGGCCTTATCTTTTCAAAATATTACAGTATTGGTGGTTTGGCCAACACTTCACTAATATTCTAATAGCACTATATTCAAATCCCGAAGCGTGAGTACGTCTTCAGGGTTACTACTCAGAGCCATTTACGATCTCTAAAGGCACACAACAGGGTTGCCCCCTATCCCCCCTGATATTCGCAATAGCGATTGAAACTTTAGCCATAGCGGTCAGGACTCACCCGGATATTCGTGGCGTACAATGTGGCCCAAAATCACACAAATGCGCCCTTTTTGCAGATGATCCGCTCCTCTTCATCACCTCACCACTAATCTCTCTACCAAACATCTGCCGCCCACTGGACGATTTCGGCAAATTTTCGGGACTACATGTCAATATGTCAAAGTCGCAGGCCCTTAATATAAATTTTCCAGATTCCTTTGTTTCCCGGATAAAAAAACACTTTGCCTTTACATGGCATGATTCTCACATTCCCTACCTAGGGGTACATTTACCATCTAGGATATATCAGCTATATGCAACCAATTATCCGCCATTATTTCACATATTGGAATCGGATTTGCGTGAATGGTCTCGACTACCTCTGTCATGGCTAGGGAGGGTTCATGCCATAAAGATGACACTACTTCCATGTATTCTCTATTTCTTTCGGTCCCTACCCATACCTATTAAGATGGATCATTTGAAACGCTTTCAGGCGAAAATTATAGCCTTTGTTTGGGGATCGAAGGGACACAGGCTAGCCTGGTATAGATATTTTTTTTTTAATTTGTGGCAGGGTTCCCCTTAATATCCATACCAGACCTGAAGGGTCTGATAATTGAATTTGGGGGGACCCCCACGCTTTTTTTAATTTTTTTTTATCAATGACTTTTCTATGTATTGCCGGGAGCCGACAATTCATTATAACCGTGAGTGGGTTTTAAATGACTTTTTTTCCTTCAGAAATGACACTTTGTGCAGGGACAGTTCTAAGGGAAACAAGCGCGACTTTACAAGCATACTATACACACACCCTAGGTATGAAATTTAAAGGAATATTTCACTTTTATTGTTTCACTGTAAGCGTTATTAAAATCACTGCTCCTGAAAAAACGGCCGTTTTTAAAACTTTTTTTTGCATTGATACATGTCCCCTGGGTCAGGACCCGGGTGCCCAAATGCTTTTTAGGACAATAACTTGCATATTAGCCTTTATATTTAGCACTTTTGATTTTGAACGTTCAAGTCCATTGTATTTAATAGGGTTCTAAAGTTCACGCGAACATTCTGGCTGTTCGGACTGTTCTGGTGCGAACCGAACAGGGGGGTGTTTGGCTCATCCCTACTCAAGATTAATCCAGAGTTAATATCCCCGATTAGGCCGCTGGCACATTTATTCCACAATTCCCCCCAGGCATGAACATTAGAGCCTTTCAATGGTGGCTGAACAAGGGGCTATACATTATTATAATTCATCTGGGCATTATTTTAATCCATCGGATCCACTCACACTCAAACACTGTATAAATATCCTTGAAATGCCCCCAACTGAAACTTACAGACACCAACAAATCTCTCACTTCCTACACTCCATTTGGGAATCCAAACCCTTACCACCTAGCATAATGACATACGAACATTGGTGTGGCCAGATTACGGAGCAGAGGGGGGGGGATCTCAGTGATATATGAGTCACTATCTGCAGAGCATTCTAAAACAACCTGTATGTTGGTCTGGGAAAGTGAGCTCAAACAGGAATGGGAACTGGACGAATGGCACAGAGTGATCACATGGTCAAACTGAGGTATTCTCAACGTATCTCTGATGGAGGCAGACCTAAAAGTTCTAACTAGATGGTACTTTGTTCCCAAAATTATATCCTTCAACGTCCCCCCTATGTTTCAGAGGATGCAATCACACAGGCACCATGATCCATGTTTGGTGGGAATGTCCAAAACTAAGAGGGTTATGGAGCAGGATCTTTGCAATCATCAGAATGACGATGAGTTTGTCCATCCCTATGTCCCCCCACATAGCACTGCTGAACTTCCCAATAGAAAAGGCCTCTAAAAGTAAAAGGAGCCTTGTTCACTTTATCCTTCTAGGAGCTAAAATTGCGATAGCGAAAGCATGGAAGCAGCCCACGATTTCCAGTGACCAGGCCGAGCGAAAAATATCTTGGATCATGGCTCAGGAAAAAATTATTAGTATCCTACAAGATACTGTTCAAACATTTGAGGCCACTTGGGAACCTTGGGCAGATTACATGCACATACCCTTGACATCCTTGTAGGAATTGAATGAAACGATTTTGGTAGAACATTCCAGAAGGACAACTTATTCTTCTTTTTATACTTCTTTCTTTTCTATCCTTTTCTTCCTTTCTTTTTCTCTTTCTCTTTATCCTTACTCCTTACTACCACCTTTGCCAAAATATTACCTGGTTAGGTGGGTAGCAGAATTTAGAAGGACACATCCCTGCCAGTTCCAATAGCATTTTATCTGTGGGTTGGATGTGCCGCTCCCCTTTCCATGACACAGCTTGTACCCATTTGGGGTGTCCGGAGAGGGGCGGCTCTTCCCCTCCTTCTGTTTGATTGTTGTACCTGCGCCCACTAACCAAAGTTGTTTCTATATATATCGATTTGAAACTTGTTCTCTTATACGTTGTATTACTATGGATTTATTGTTACACTATGTAAAAGAATGTATCAATGACTCTATTTTCTCTGAAAAAATTCAATAAAAACAATTGAAAGAAAAAAAAAAATATTTAAAAGTCAAATTGTAAAAATAATAAAAAATAAAATAAAAAAACACTGACACTGTCCACTCCCCCCATCCCCAAAGAAGCAAGAATTGTAAAAAAAAATAACAAAAAAATATATAAATTGTTAAAAATTATAAAAAAAATGATTTGTAAAAAATAAAATTGTAAAAAAAAAAAAAAAAAATACTGACACAGTCCACGCCTTATCAGTGGCACCCATCAGTACTGCATATTAGTGCCACTGTAAAAACAAAAAGTATCGTAAAAAGTATTGGCGAGTACTTGAAAAAATGTATCGGTACTTGTACTCGGTCTTAAAAAAGTGGTATCGGTGCAACCCAAGATTACTACAATCTTAATAAAACATAGTTTCATTAAAAGATGGACAACATGTCCACAGATAGCTTTTCCCAAAAGAATAAAAAATGCAAATAGCCTCTAGTCGATTGGTGTAGTATCTAGCCTGAACCCAAACAGTGTAGTATCTAGCCCGAACCCGAGCAGTACAAACAGGTTTCTCCAAATCCAGATATCTGTCAACGCATTTTACAATGACGTTGCAATGTGTTTTTACGTGTTACATACACTCTTGGACATAAAAATAATTACAAAGAAAACCTTTAATTAGAAACAACTCCAATGTAGCCGGCATTAGACAAAGCAAGGCACTTATTCATAGAGTACATGTATCATCCAATACAGACCAGGAAATTACAAAGGTATATAAAGATTATAGCTCATTGTGGTAGTTGCATACATATTACAGAACATCATGGAATGCAAAGCCCAGCCAGAGTTTCCATATGTGATTTAATTTGTGCATAACATTCCGCAAGAGATATACGTTTGCTTTTTGTATGCAACGCACCTGTTCAATTCCTGTAGCCAATCTACTATCGTAGGGGGTGAAATAGAGATCCATTTAACAATAAGCATTCTATGAGCAGCAAACAGTAATTTGGAAACTGCGAGGGATCCATACTCATCCAAAGAGGAGAAGTTGAAGTATGCCAGGGTACATGTTAAGGGATCAACACTAAGTGAGGACCCCATTGCAGTATTAAGAGTTGTAATAACCTTGGACCAATATTATTTGAGTTTGGGGACTCTATTTATTTATATTACTTTAACATGCTACTGCCATGATGCAAGTTTAATTAAAGTGGACATTTATTAAGTGCCTAAGCATTACCCTTAGAAACCTACTGTTTGCTTTAAATTCCTCATAAAAAAATAGCATTGGACGCTCTGGCATATGAGTGAGTCTATGTGTTCTTGTGCCTTTAGCCCTTTTAGCTGTATACAGCATTAGTCTTACAAGATTAGTCTTATAATGCCGCGTGAAAACACCGTCAAGAAAATCGACGGGAAAAACGAGGGAACGGCTTGGTTCCCTACACACGTCCGTTTTTCCCGACATTTTTTTTTTGGTCGAGAAAAACGACCGTGTGTGGGCTCCGTGGCAGTGTTTCCCTATGGGAAAACTGCCACGGAAAAAAACGACGGGGATCACGACGAGAAAAATTAGAGCATGTTCTAATTTTTCTCGTCGTGATTAATGCCGTTTTTCCCGTCGGTAAAAACTGCAAATAGCCCACAGACGATCGTTTTTCTCGTCCAAAGGGAAAAATGTAATTTTTCCCGACGGGAAAAATGATCGTGTGTATGCGGCATTAGATTTGCAGTGAGATTTTGGGACATCTCTGCAATGCTGCTCACCGTTGTCTTTGCTGGAGGATGTTCCAGCGCAAGGCATGAAATAGGCTATGAGATAATACCAGAAACTTCCAGCTAATCTTCAGAATGTTTTTTATTGAAATCCACAATAAATCAGGTATATAAATAAATAAATCATTAACATTTTTAAATTATATAATGTGCAAGCTGTTCTAATTACCAGTCCTGGTGGCTGTGGTGGAAGATTAATTGCTACCTTTATCAATGGACTCCGGGGCACCGATGCCAGCACATGCCTAGCTGGAAAGACTGTCAAATCTTAGGCTGTTTGCGCCAGCATGGCACACCAGATGTGATGTCAGCAGGGAACCCAGGCAATGCTTGGAGGAAGCCATGGAAGACAGGGTTGGAAGGCAAGCTATCAAGGTTGCCGTGACAACATTCTGAGGACTAGCTGGAAGTTCCTGGTATTATTTCATAGCAGATTTCATGCCTTGCAGTGGAGCATTGGACAATTATTTCAGTCATACATACATACGGACATACTCTCAGGTCCTGAGAGCTATTGTTTCTGGTGTTTTTGATATAAAATGTTTGGACCTCTGTCAGGTTTATATTGCTTTCTACTTTCCCCACAGTTACACTGCCCCAGACCCGGTGAGGGTTAACGAACATTTGGTCAATATCAAGAAGGGACAAACTAATCATAGCGTCCCCCATCATTATTTGAAATATCACAATAAAGATCCGGTAGGAACACAGTTTCAAATCATTGATAAGTTCGTCTCGCCTTGAAACATACTGGATACATGAGCTCAAGTCTTATTCGCCGTTCGATATGAACGTCGAATGGGACATAAATTCTTTCATTAATCAAGCCTAAATCTATATGCTCTATCCTCATTTATTTTCAACCTATACTATTTTCTATTATATGTGTTCAGTTCACTAGTGTATACTAAGTCGTATTATTGTTCATTAAACTATGTTTCATATCATGATCTGGGAGTTATTTTATTTTATTTTGTCTTTCTTTTGCTTCTTAAATGAGGTATACTATTATTTTTTGCTTTTGGGGCTCGAGGCACATTTGGTCACCATTTTTATGGTGTGGATGTGCTCCTGTCCACAAAGAGGCTTGGCTGCATTGCCGTGGACAGCGAGACCGAAGTCATGTGACCTATTGGTCGCTGAATGAGGCGTCTGCCCCATGGTGTTATCACTTCCACATTTCCATGGCATTCCAGTTGCGGTCATGTGACTTAGTGGTCACATGACAGGTGCCACCCATTTCGCTGGCTTTTCAAGTCAGATGTTTGCCTCTGCATTTCTGGGTTGACGCTTTAGGCACAGTCACGCCCCCATGACGCCATCTTTGGTGTCTTAGGAGCCGGTCTGCTCTGTTCATTGGTTCCTGGACCGAGGTTTGGAGCTCATGCCATCATGTGACCGGCTTTACTCTAATCCCTGGTCTTAGGGTTTTGGGCGTGGTACTCGTGCTGGCCGCACCTCTTCCGGGTTGATGCCGCATACCATGTTTTAATTGATTGTTTTTTTAAACCTATGTGTACTTATATATTTGTGCAATGTGGGGGAGCCGATATATGCCCCAGTTGAAGTCCATTTGGATGAAACGCGTAGGAATTGGCTTTCAGCTCCCCAAATCTGTGATCACAGTTTTTATTCATATGGATGTATGTTTGTTTTTTCAATAAAACCCACCTTTTTGACCTACATCATATGGAGGCACCTTTTTTCTTTCCATATCCCCTCTGATGAGAGTTTTTGGCTTTCCAACCTGGCTGCCTAACATCTGAGTTCCAGCCTTTCGTTTATCTGCACAATTTCCTGGATACTGTTCTGGAGTTCGTTGGATTCCCTGGATCATCTCTGGAAGTCTGATAATCAGGCTATCCTTGAATGATTGACTCATTGTCGCTGACATTAAAGTCCACTACTTCCGGTAAGAGTGTATACCCCTCACCTTGGGTGGAGGACACATTACCCTTGATGTTTTACATGCCTGCCAAGGTCGTTGTACCCCACTTCTGAGCAACATCTTTTTGTATTGGACTCTTTACATCAGCTTACCGTAAGATTTTTTCCAACTTTGGGACCTTCCACTTGTGTTTTTACTAATTTTATACATGTATTTTCATGTATTTATTACATTGGAGATTGCTTTCACCATATGTTTTCACTATTTGTATGCAATATTTGGTATTATTGTTTATTGCTTTTCATTCTTGAGCGCTACATTTCCTACCAACCCTTCTCATTGAATTTTTGTTACATTCCTATGTAGCAGCTACTCTTTCCTTGTTACACATTGGGTTAGCGCAGTAATATCCTTTATTCACATTGCCCTGGACTTCCTATTATTATACACACTACAGTAGTAAAGTAGTAATCCTCACAACGTGCTGTGAATTCTCATCTTTGTCAGTTGTTACTGAAACAAGTCTCCCAATTAACAGAAGTTATTGCCTTTAACCAAGTTTCAATGTAAAGTATGAAATGTTGGATTTCCTTACACTTCAGACTTTGGGTTACAGGGACAAATAATGAGTGTAAATCTTTCTAATTTTATGAATTAAGATGTCCCTCTTTGAAATCTGCAACATTATTGTCTCACATAAATAGGCCATACGTCACATACCTAACTATGGAGCCAGAGGTGATGAGGGTGGCCTCTAGGGATGAGCTTGGTGTTCGAGTCGAACATACGTTCGACTCGAACATCGGCTGTTCGACCGTTCGGCGAACATCGAACGATTTGGGCCGTTCGCGCCATATTCGAGTGACGCAAACGGCCCACAATACACTGCGCCATCGCAGTGCAATCCCGGCGCTGTGATTGGCCAAGCATGTACTGTGACCCCGCATGCTTGGCCAATCACAGTGCCGGCAGCTAGGAGAGCCATAATTGGCCACAGGCAGGTTGCCTGTGGCCAATTATAGCTCAGGGGGTTTAGCACATGCCCCACACTATAAAAGGCCGCCAGCGCGGCGGCCTTGTGTAGTGTGTTCCGGCGCAGGGAAAGAGAAGGATAGGCAGGGACAGTGTTAATATTCTTTGTGCTATTCTTGTGTGCAGGGAGAGAGAAGGATAGGCAGTGGACAGTGTCAGTGTCATATCCTTTGCTAAACCTTGTGTGCAGGGAGAGAGAAGGATAGGCAGGGGACAGTGTCAGTGTCATATTCTTTGCTAAACCTTGTGTGCAGAGAGAGAGAAGGATAGGCAGTGGACAGTGTCAGTGTCATATCCTTTGCTAAACCTTGTGTGCAGGGAGAGAGAAGGATAGGCAGGGGACAGTGTCAGTGTCATATTCTTTGCTAAACCTTGTGTGCAGGGAGAGAGAAGGATAGGCAAGGGACAGTGTCAGTGTCATATTCTTTACTAATCCTTGTGTGCAGGGAGAGAGAAGGATAGGCAGGGAGAGTGTCAGTGTCATATTCTTTGATAAACCTTGTGTGCAGGGAGAGAGAAGGATAGGCAGGGGACAGTGTCAGTGTCATTGTTGCTAAGCCTCCTGCACATTATACACCTGAAGTTAGCCCGTATTGCTGTGTTTTCCTGGTGTGTTACACCAACAGGCATTTTCAGCACTTACAGAGGACGGAGTGTGCCTCCTGCACATTATACACCTGAAGTTAGCCCGTATTGCTGTGTTTTCCTGGTGTGTTACACCAACAGGCACTTGCAGCACTTACAGCAGGCGGAGTGTGCCTCCTGCACATTATACACCTGAAGTTAGCCCGTATTTCTGTGTTTTCCTGGTGTGTTACACCAACAGGCATTTGCAGCACTTACAGCGGGCGGAGTGTGCCTCCTGCACATTATACACCTGAAGTTAGCCCGTATTGCTGTGTTTTCCTGGTGTGTTACACCAACAGGCATTTGCAGCACTTACAGCAGGCGGAGTGTGCCTCCTGCACATTATACACCTGAAGTTAGCCCGTATTGCTGTGTTTTCCTGGTGTGTGACACCAACAGGCATTTGCAGCACTTACAGCAGGCGTAGTGTGATTCCTGCAAAATATACTCCTGAAGCTAGGCCTTATTGCTGGTTTTCCCATCTCCCTGCAGGCCATTAGAATGTCTGGAAGGCAAACAAGGAGAGGCAGACAGTCAGGAACCAATAAAAGAGGGCAAGCAGGCTCTGTGTCTAGAGACAACAGTGCTGGTCGAGGACGCGGTGCATCGCCATCAGCACGTGGCCATGGGACACGCTTGTCCTTCTTTTCGGCAGCTGGACGTGTTGAGCCACATCATGCCGAAGACTTGGTAGAGTGGATGACCAAGCCCTCCTCATCCTCCTCATCCTCTCTCACCCAGGCTCAGGGTACTGGCAAAGCAGCTGCCAAAGCGTCCTCTTCCCTGGTATCAATGTCATCATCAGTCACTCCTTCCCTAGACCAACCATGTCCTCCTGAGGAGTCCCTCGAACTGTTTGAGCACAGTGTTGGGTACATGCTCCAGGAGGATGCCCAGCGTTTCGAAGGGTCTGATGATGATACCCAGCTAGAGGAAGGCAGTAGCGTGAGAGCAGAGAGAGGGGATGCTCAAGAAGGACACCAATCTGGCAGTCATGTTCCAGCAGCTGCAGCATACTGCCAGATTGGCTCCAGTGATGAGGAGGGAGGGGATGATGAGGTCACTGACTCCACGTGGGTGCCTAATAGGAGAGAGGAGGAGGAGGAGGATGAGGAGGAGGCACATCTCTAACGAGGCAGGATGCCCTCGGGGGGCCAGCGTAAGGGCAGCACACCGACTGAATCACACCGCAGAGCTCCGCCTGTGCAGGGCGCTGCCTCTGCCCGTTATTCAAAAAGTTCTTTGGTATGGGCCTTTTTTGAGTCGAGTGCATCAGATCGCACAGCTGCTGTTTGCAACATATGTCTCAAGCGTATATCGCGTGGCCAAAACATCACCCGCTTAGGCACCACATGCTTGACCAGACATATGTTGACCTGCCATGCAGCTCGTTGGCAAGCCTACCTTAAAGACCCACACCAAAGAACAAAGCGGACCTCTCCTTGCACCGCATCAGCTGGGATATCCAACCCCACTATACCTTCAGTCCTCTCTGAAACCTGCACTGAGAGGAATGAAGGTGTAGAATTAGGTGTGTCACAGCCAAGTACTTGCGGGCACTCTGCTAGCAGTACACCGACGTCCGATTCTAGCAGGCAAATTTCCCTGCCCAGCGGTTGAATGCTAGCTTGGCTAAATTGCTAGCGCTTCAACTCCTGCCTTTTCAGTTGGTAGACTCGGCCCCCTTCCGTGAGTTTGTGCAATGTGCGGTTCCTCAGTGGCAGGTTCCCAAACGCCACTTTTTCTCACGGAAGGCGATTCCGGCTCTCTACCGGCATGTGGAAGGCAATGTCTTGGCCTCGCTGGACAGGGCGGTCAGCGGTAAGGTGCATATTACCGCTGACTCATGGTCCAGCAGGCATGGACAGGGACGTTACCTTTCTTTCACGGCCCATTGGGTCACTCTTTTGGCAGCTGGGAAGGATGCAGGACAAGGTGCAGTAGTGTTGGAGGTTGTTCCGCCGCCACGCCTCCAAAATGCTACTACTGGTTGTGACACACCTCTCTCCTCCACCCCCTCCTCTTCTTCTTCCTCCATGGCCTCTTCCTGTGCTTTGTCCTCGGAACCAGCGGTGCTCCGTAGGCGTTCAAGGGGCTACGCAAGTACGCAGGCAAAAAGATGCCATGCCGTGCTTGCGCTGGTGTGTTTGGGGAACAGGAGCCACACTGGGGCAGAGGTTCTGTCTGCTCTGCAGGGGCAGGCTGAGAGGTGGTTGACGCCATGCCAGCTTAAGCCAGGAATGGTGGTTTGCGACAATGGCACCAACCACCTCTCCGCCCTCTGACAGGGACAACTGACCCATGTGCCCTGTGTGGCTCACGTCCTTAACCTGGTGGTGCAGCGGTTCTTGGGCAGGTACCCGGGCTTACAGGATGTCCTGAGGCAGGCCAGGAAAGTCTGTGTGCATTTCCGCAGATCTTATAATGCCAGTGCTTGCCTGGCTGAGCTGCAAAAGGAGTTGAACCTGCCCAAGAACCGCCTTATATGTGACATGCCCACCAGGTGGAACTCAACGTTGGCCATGCTGCAGCGGCTGCACACGCAGCAGAGGGCCATCAATGAGTACCTGTGCGACTACGGCACCAGGACAGGGTCAGGGGAGCTCTGGTTTTTTTCACCACACCAGTGGGGCATGATCAGGGATGCATGCACTGTCCTGGCACCATTTGAGGAGGCCACGAGGATGGTGAGCAGTGACAGTGCATGCATCAGTGACACTGTACCTCTTGTCCACCTGTTAGAACATACGATGCGTGGAATAATGGACAGGGCACTTGAGGTAGAACAGAGGCAGGAAGAGGAGGACTTCCTTGCCTCTCAAGGCCCCCTTTACCCAGACAGTGTTCCTTCTGTCCCACCCATCGCACAGGAAGAGGAGGAGGAGGAGGAGGAGGACTGTGTCAGCATGGAGGTGGAGCCTGGCACTCAGCATCATCAGCAGCAGTCTTTTAGGGATGATTTACAGTCCCAAGAAACCCGTGGACTTGTACGTGGCTGGGAGGAGGTGGCTGCGGATCATGTCGTCCTTAGTGACCCAGAGGACTCCGGACCAAATGCCTCAGCTAACCTACGCTGCATGGCCTCCCTGATCCTGCAAAGTCTGCGGAAGGATCCTCGTATTCTTCGGATCAAGGAGAGGGACCATTACTGGCTGGCCACTCTCCTTGATCCACGGTACAAGGGTAAGGTTGTGGACCTTATCTTTCCATCGCAGAGGGAGCAGAGGATGAGACAACTCCGGGAGGCCTTGCAGAAAGGTCTGTGCAACGCGTTCCCAGAGACTGGGAGGTTACAAACTCCTGGTCCTGGACAACGAGTTGCTGAGGCTTCGGTCAGTCAAAGAAGGAGCGGTGGGGAAGGTGGCCGTCTGACCGATGCGTTCAGACAATTCTTTAGTCCCAAGGTATGATCGGTTCCAGCAACCATCGCCAGCGTCTGATATACATGGTGCAGGAATACCTAGGGGCAAGGTCAGACTTGGACACCTTCCCCACCGAAAATCCTCTGGCTTACTGGGTCTTGAGGATGGATCACTGGCCAGAGCTTGCACAGTATGCAATTGAGCTACTGGCCTGTCCTGCATCCAGCGTTCTTTCAGAATGCACATTCAGTGCTGCTGGAGGATTTGTCACGGATCACAGGATGCGCCTGTCCACCGACTCGGTTGATCGACTGACCTTCATAAAGATGAACCAGTCTTGGATCACCACCAGCTACCAAACACCTGAAGCTGATATAACAGACTCATTTATTTTCAAATGTCACATCCCTTCAAGACTGATGCTGATGCTGAGAGACTGTCCTGTTATGTTGACTGACTATCCTCCTCCTCCTCCTCAATGATCCGATTGATGATGATAGCTTGGAAGAACATTTTTGTTTCTGGGTGCCGCCACCAGTGGCTAAGGCCCAATTTTTCAGCCCCTGTTTAACAGGGGCATGTATCTACAATTTTTTATGCAATGCTTTGCAGCAGGGCTCATTCCTGCACTCCAACTAGAGTATCTGGGAGAGGTTGCAGTGTCGTGGCACCAGCACCAGTGCCTAAGGCCCAATTTTTCAGCCCCTGTTTAACAGGGGCGTGTAATTAAAATTTTTGATGCAATACTTTGCAACAGGGCTCATTGCTGTGCTCCAAGTACAGTATCTGTGAGGGGTTGCAGTGTTGTGGCACCAGTGCCTAAGGCCCAATTTTTCTGCCACTGTTTAACAGGGGCATGTAATTGCAATTCTTGATCTTGATCTAATAATTCACAGCAGGGCCCATTCCTGCGCCCACCAAGAGTAACTGTGAGGCCTTACAGTGTTGTGTCAACACCACCACCACCACCACCACCAAAGGCCCAATTTTTCAGCCCCTGTTCAACAGGGGCATGCAATTACAATTCTTGATCTAATAATTCACGGCAGGGCCCATTCATGCGCCCACCAAGAGTATCTGTGAGGGCTCACAGTGTTGTGGCAACACCAACATGTAAGGGGCAAATTTCAGCAGAGTATATACGGCAGGCCCCTACTTTCAAACATCCAACTTACAAACGACTCCTCCTTGCAAACGGAAGGATACAACAGGAAGTGAGAGGAAATCTACCCCTAGGAAGGCAAATTCTCTCCTGTAAGAGTTAATATGGGAAAAAAAAGTGTCTCCTCTCCACTGATGCTTTATCACCAATTCTTGTTTCAATAAAAACCCAAAATTTTCAAAAAACATTTGTCATTAGGACGGAAAGTGAGGTGAACTGTTCTGAACAGGTGCACACTGCACAGACAGCAAAACAAATGTTACAGGGGTGATAACCCTTCCCTATGTTTTCCAAAAAGCTTAAAAATAGATTTTTTGGCTGGAGCTACACTTAAACAATGTACCTGTTCAAAATTACAAACAGATTCTACATAAGAACAAACCTACAATCCCTGTCTTGTATGCACCGCCTGTATACGGCTGTTCAGAGTATATAGGGCCTTTTTTATTTTGTGTGCGGGGTTCCCCTTAATATCCATACAAGACCCAAAGGGGCTGGTAATGGGCTGGGGTGGGGGGGGGGTGTGATGGGGTAGCTATGCCATTTTTCTTAAAGATTTTCATCCATATTACCGGGACCAGACATTACATTAAAGCCGCAAGCAGTTTTAAATGGCTTTTTTTCCTTTAGAAATGTAATTTTGTGCAGGGACAGTTCTAAACACGGGAAACACGTGGCACTTCACAGGCATACTTTAGACACCCCCCAGGTATGATATTTAAAGGAATATTTGATTTTTTTTTTTTTACTTTATGCATCATTAAAATGACTGCTCCCAAAAAACTGACGTTTTTAAAACTTATTTTTGCATTGATACATGTCCCCTGGTGCAGAACCCGGGTTCCCAAACCCTTTTTAGGACAAGAACATGCATAATAGTCGTTATAATTAGCACTTTAGATTTCGAACGTTCGCATCTATTGTATTTAATAGGGTTCTAACGTTCGTGCGAACTTTCGGTCCGTTCTCGGGTTCTGGTGCGAACCGAACCCGGGGGTGTTCGGCTCATCACTAGTGGCCTCTTGCACCATGCTCATCCATGCTAACCCTGGTAGTGGAAATATGGTCTGCTAGGGCAGCAGAAGGGTGCAGGAAACTGGAGCAGAAAATTTGAGCTTGGAAGCACATAGATCCACCTGGTAGAACTATGGATTCTGGTCACCAACCGGGTTCGGCAGCAGTCAGGCAAATAGGTACAGGATCACAATCAGGTTTCAGGTGGGAGACAGGCGAGGGTCGGCAATGTGCTGGCAGCAAGGTACAAGTCAGGAGGCAGAGTCGTTATGAAAAGCTAGGGGATACGGTTGGTAACACAGATGAGCAGCAAAGATAACAGGCAAGTGAAATCTGAAGAGAAGCATCAGATGTAGGAATACAGGACATAGGGATCAGGACTAAAGACAATCCAGCAACGAGGCTATGCAGACCTCGGGTTTAAATAGGCAGCTGGGCACCAGGATATGTAGACAAGTCCTTGTGGGCTGTGGCCCTTGCGTGCTTATGCTTACGTCCCTGTACATGCACATAAAAATTAACACTTGCTAGATGAATTTTTTTTACACTGTTTATAGCTGGTTTCTAAGGAGGGGTTGGGAAGCCGGCCGCCGCATCCTTAACAACCGATGAGCCATCGGCTGTCAGCGGGCTTCCAGCTGAATGTAAAAAAAAAAGAATTGCCAGCTAATTAAAAAAAAGCTGATCTGTCCGCACCAATGTCAATCATTTCTTAAATTACGATGGGGGTGTGGCAATCAGATTACGTAATTCGAAAAGCCACGCCCCCTTGTGACATCACCACCCGGGCATGATGGGTCTGTGACATCACAAGGGGGCATGGCCTCCGGATGATCTAATCTGATTGCCACCCTCCCATCGTTATTTAAGAAATGCTTGACATCGGCGCGGACAGATCAGCGGGAAGCAGCATCGGAGGAGGGTCGTCGGCGGGAGCGGTGGTAGAGGAAGGCTAACACGGACAAAGAATACAGAAGAAAGAAGAAGAGCGGAAGAAGAAGCAGGGGAAGAAGGCGAAGACCGGAGGATGAAGATGTGGGAGAAGATGGAGGAAGACCATAGGAAGAAGCAGAGCAGAAGAAGAAGATTTTTAATAAAAGACTTTTCAAAACTGTCTACTGTATTTTTTAACACTACACTCCTTTTTTTTGGTGAATTGGTAGGAATACAATGTACTCCATACTCATTCACATGGGGGGCGGGATCTGGGGGCCCCCTTGTTAAAGGGAACTTCCAGATTCCGATAAGTCCCCGCCCGCAGACCGCGACAACCACCGGGCAAGGGTTGTCAGGAAGAGGCCCTTGTCCCCATCAACATGGGGGCAAGGTGCTTTGGGGTGGGGGGCGCAGAGCCCCCTTGCCAAAAGCACCCATCCCCCCATGTTGAGGGCATGCGGCCTGGTATGGTTCATGAGGGGGGGGGCTCGCTCGTCCCCTCCCTTTCCTGACCTCCCGGGCTGCATGCTCGGATAAGGGTCTGGTATGTATTTTGAGGGGGACCCCCATGTCATTTTTATTAAAATTTTGGCATGGGGGTCCCCTCCTAATCCATACTAGACCAAAGGGCCTGGCATGGACCTGGGGGGGACCCCACGCTGTTTTGTTTTTTTAGCCGGCAATTCTTTTTTTTTACAATCAGTGGGAAGCCCGCTGACAGCTGATGACTCATTGGTTGTTAAGGACGCGGCGGCCGGCTTTCGGGCCCCCTCCTTAGCAACCAGCTATGTACAGTGTAAAAAATTGCGGTAAAAACGTGTGTCCAAAAACGCGGCAAGCACCGCAAAAAGCACTGCATAAATGCTCAAAAGCAACATGCATAGATGTGCATCGAGCCTTAGTGTTGTATAAACTTTATGTAGCATCAGCTACAGTGGATATAAAAAGTCTACACACCCCTGTTAAAATGTCCGGGTTCTGTGATGTACAAAAATGAGACAAAGATAAATAATTTCAGAACATGTTCCATCTTTAATGTGACCTATAAACTGTACAACTCAATTGAAAAACAAACAAACTGAAATCTTTTAGGGGGGGGGGGGGGGGTAAAAAAAAATAACAAAAAATAATGTGGTTGCATAAGTGTGAACACCCTCCTATAACTGAAATATAGAAAAACAGAAAATTGATTGGTGTACTAGATCTGCCAACACCCTATGTATCATCAAAGAAAGTTTATACACCAAGTGCATTGGAGGATGCCCCCGTGGACTTTATATGGCAGAGATAGATAGTATCAAAAGTCAAATTGGGTACTTTATTAATATAGAGAGAATAAAAAAAAGTGCACTAAATAGGACACAGAGTATTTTTGAATATACAATACATACATCATCATATATAGAACATATTCAAATAGCCAAAAATACTAAACCCAATTTGTTGCTCTAAGTGTATTTGAGATCAGCTGGTTGGATTCACATACAAATACCCAACATGTTTCGGAATTTTACTGCACTGATGTGCGTCTTTTCCTTCATCAGGGGTGGTATTGTAGTTTTAGGAGGCTAATGTTCATGTCTGTAAATTTAAGTACACTTGTATAATATGTGTGGGGAAACAACCTCATCACAATACAAACAATTGCAATAGCAACCAAAGGTACTCACATATGTTAGATTCAGAGGAGATTAATTAAGGATAAAAGCAAAAATACAAAAATGCAGAGCATGTTGGCTGTATGGATCTGTGCACAGGCAGCTGGCTATGAAGGGTCCAGAGAGCTGGCATCACTGCATATTCACAAGAAGGGCCCGGTGTAAAATACAACAGCAAACCAGCACTGTAAAAAATGTAGTGATGGTGGAGGAACATAAGTATAAATACACAAGAAATTTATCTGCTAAGCAGAACAGTGTATGATCTAAATTCTCAGCATTCCACATAGAGCATAGTTACCTTTTTTGTCATATGGGCAGCATAGGTGTTTGCAGCTGCTCGGCGGCCAAGGAACTGACACAAGCTGATCAGATAGTAGCACCTGCTAAATGGATTTAGTATTTTGGGCTATTTGAATATGTTCTATATATGATGATGTATGTAATGTCCTATTGTATATTCAAAAATACTCTGTGTCCTATTTAGTGCACTTTTTTTTTCTCTCTATATTAATAAAGCAGGCACCTGTGTGCCAATTTTTTACCCAATTTGACTTTTGATACCATCTAGCTCTTCCATATAAAGTCCATGGGGGCATCCTCCAATGCACTTGGTGCATAAACTTTCTTTGATCCTCCTATAACTGAGGATGTAGCTGTGTTCAGAATTAAACAATCACATTCAAACTCATGTTAAATAGGAGTCAGTACACACCTGCCATCATTTAAAGTGCCTCTGATTAACCCCAAATAAAGTTCAGCTTGTTTTAGTAGGTCTTTCCTGACATTTTCTTAGTCGCACCTACAGCAAAAGCCATGGTCCGCAACGAACTTCCAAAGCATCAGAGGGATCTCATTGTTAAAAGGTATCAGTCAGGAGAAAGGTACAAAAGAATTTCCAAGGCATTAGATATACCATGGAACACAGTCAAGATAGTCATCATTAAGTGGAGAAAATATGGCACAACAGTGACAATATGGCTCAAGTTCCCCATCAGGTCCGCTCAGTAGTGTATTTAGGTTTTGTGCTGCCCTAGGCCTGACTAAACTCATGCACCCCCTAATTTAAATATGACCCACCCTTTCCTGTCAAGGCCACTCCACTATCTGTTTAAGACCTGCCTGAAATTTTCGAGTGGGGACACTAGTTCTTAGGGCCTGGGGGGGGCAATGGATTCCCTTAATTTGCATAGATTTCCTCTCACTTCCTGTTTGGCTATGGGGCAGGAAGTGAAGGAAAATCTCAGAAATGGGACAGGGATGGTAAAAAATAAACTGACAGGGGCTCTAACCCTCCCTTACACTATCCAAAATGAAAAACAAAAAGTGTTGCCTATAGTTCTACTTTAATCACAAATTTCTAATAATTTTATGGAGAGGACTAAGAAGATATAACCATGCCAACGGTGCAACAGAAAACATATAGCACAGTGAGGAAAGTTTGTGGTCCAGGATGATAGAACAGTCAAAATAAGAAGCAGTTTGCATTACACTAACAGTGTAGCGCAAGCCGGCGGGGACTCTTATAGTGCTGCCCCCCTGCAAAGTGCTGCCCTAGTATTGGGCCTTGTTGGCCTAGGCCAGGATACAGCGTTGGGTCCGCTCAGCGGACCAGATGCGGAACGCAAGAAGGGGCGGGTCTATTCATGTATTACACAGCGAACTAAGTTCCCCATCAGGTCCGCCCCCTCGGTATGTCAGACCCTGCCTACGTCATTGGCCTGAGCGGGAAACTTCCTTCACTGTGTAAATTTAAATTACACAGTGAAGGAAGTTCCCCGCTCAGGCCAATGACGTAGGCGGGGTCGGACATACCGAGGGGGCAGACCTGATGGGGAACTTCGTTCGCTGTGTAATACATGTATAGACCCGCCCCTTCTCGCGTTCCGCATCTGGTCCGCTGAGCGGACCTGATGGGGAACTTTAGAAGGGGCGGGTCTATACATTTAAAACACTGCGGAGGAAGTTCCCCATCAGGTCCGCTCAGGCACAACCAATGACGGACAGCGCTGGACATCGGGATCGCTGCGGGACACTGGATTCCATCGCTGGAATGTTTTTTTTGTTTTTTTTTTTAATAAAGGACTTTTTCAAGGTGTTTGTGTGTTTTTATTTAAATTTTTTGACACTTTCTTCGTGAAATGGTAGGGGTACAATGTACCCCTTACCAATTCACATGGGGGGGCCGGGATCTGGGAGTCCCCTTTGTTAATGGGGTCTACCAGATTCCGATAAGCCCCCCGCCCGCAGACCCCCACAACCACCGGGCAAGGGTTGTGGGGATGAGGCCCTTCTCCCCATCAACATGGGGACATCCTTCCCATGTTGAGGGCATGTGGCCTGGTACGGTTCAGGAGGGAAGGGGGGCCGCTCTCTCGTCCCCCCCTCTTCCCCTGCGGCCGGCCAGGTTGCGTGCTCGGATAAGGTTCTGGTATGGATTTTTGGGGGGACTCCACGCCATTTTTTTTTTATTTGGGGTGGAGTTCCCCTTAAAATCCATGCCAGATCTGAAGGGCCTGGTATGGATATTTAGGGGGAACCGCACGCCATTTTTTTTTTAATTTGCGGTGGGGTTCCCCTTAATATCCATTCCAGATCTTAAGGGCCTGGTAATTGAATTTGGGGGAACCCCCACGCTTTTTTTTTTTTATCAATGACTTTTCTATGTATTGATAAAAGCCGACAATTCATTAATAGCCGCGACTATGACTTTTTTTCCTTCAAAAATTACATTTTGTGCAGGGACAGTTCTAAGCACGGGAAACATGCGCGACTTTACATGCATATCATACACACCCCCCAGGTACGAAATTTAAAGGAATATTTCACTTTTATTTTTTCATTTTAAGCATTATTAAAATCACTGCTCCTAAAAAAATGGCCGTTTTTAAAACTTTTTTTTGCATTGATACATGTCCCCTGGGGCAGGACCCAGGTCCCCAAACACTTTTTAGGACAATAACTTGCATATAAGCCTTTATAATTAGCACTTTAGATTTCTCCCATAGACTTTTCGAATTTGCCGCGAACACCCCAAATTGTTCGTTGTTCGGCGAACGGGGCGAACAGGCAATGTTCGAGTCGAACATGAGTTCGACTCAAACTTGAAGCTCATCCCTAACATACAGTATATATCGCTGTGTTCTGGCAGTGGTATGAGAACTTCCTATCCCTTTTTTAAAACAAAATAGAGTCGGGTGAGTGTTGCTCAGCCATTCACAGGAAGTTTTTATTTTATGAATGAACACAATGCTTCTTCTAATTTGTTGAAATAAGGTCATTCACCTGCCTGTCCAACTCAGCCAATCAGTCTCAAATTCATTCATAAAAACAGGAAGCCTTGTATTCATTCATAAAAATTACAAGGCTTCTTGTAAATGGATGACTAGTGTTCAACCTGACTTTGTTCTGGGAATGGGGTGGGAAGTCAGCTTATGCTACATACAGTTTATACAGCGCTCCCAGTGGGTGCATTTATTAGTGAAGGAAATACTTAATTTTGACGATCTTGATCTAAATTAACTATTTTAATTATTTGAAATTAAATCAATGTGGAGTTTAGCTTAAAAAAATAATTTTGGATAAGCCTTTAAATAATGACATAAAACATAATATTATATATTTTTTAAAATGTTCTTATTATTTTAACAGTAATCCTTTTTTTTCTCTTTTTTATTATTTACAGTGTGAATATCATGTATTATATGAAAATGTTCACTGCCCTCCAGGTGCACATAAAATGTAGGATACACATAATGGTATCTCAGAACCAGATTAAAACTAAACTGGACCCTAGGCAGTGTACCAGGTCTAGATCCACTGCTTAACATTTCAATTATATAATAAGACATTCAAAATCAAAAAACAAACTTACATGCCTGAGTGGAAAAAGTCCCCTTTGAACTTTGGATCCAGTTATAGAATTGGCTATCTTCTGTTTATGTTTGTACTAGGGATGAGCTTCGTGTTCGAGTCGAACATACGTTCGATTCGAACATTGGCTGTTCGATCATTCGACGAAGATCGAACGATTTGGGCCGTTCGCGCCAAATTCGAGTGACGCGAACGGCCCACAATGCACTACGCCATCGCAGTGTCATCCAGGCGCTGTGATTGGCCAAGCATGCACTGTGACCCCGCATGCTTGGCCAATCACAGCGCCGGCAGCGAGGAGAGCAATGATTGGCCACAGGCAGGATGCCTGTGGCCAATTATTGCTGAGGGGGTTTAGTACACGCCCCACACTATAAAAGGCCGCCAGCGCGGCGGCCTTGTGTAGTGTGTTCCGGAGCAGGGAAAGAGAAGCATAGGCAGGGACAGTGTCATTATTTTTCCTTTACTAATCCTGGATTCCTTGTGTTTAGGGACAAATAAGGATAGGTAGGGAGAGTGTCAGTGACAGTGTGCTATTCTGTGCTAATCCTTGTTTGTAGGTACAGAGAGGTACAGTGAGGGAAAGTGTCAGTGTGCTATTCTGTTCTAAACCAATCTTGCTGAACCATATTTTCAATCCTTGAGTTTAGGGACAGAGAGGTACAGTGAGGGAAAGTGTCAGTGTGCTATTCTGTTCTAAAACTATTTTGCTGAACCATATTTTCAATCCTTGAGTTGAGGGACAGAGAGGTACAGTGAGTGAAACTGACAGTGTGCTATTCTGTTCTAAACCAATTTTGCTGTTCCATATTTTCAATCCTTGAATTTAGGGACAGAGAAGGACACTCGTAGAAATTATCAGTGTGCTATTCTGTGCTAAATCTTGTTTGTAGGGAGGGACAGAGTAGGACAGTGAGGGAAAGTGTCAGTGTGCTATTCTGTTCTAAAACTATTTTGCTGAACCATATTTTCAATCCTTGAGTTGAGGGACAGAGAGGTACAGTGAGTGAAACTGACAGTGTGCTATTCTGTTCTAAACCAATTTTGCTGTTCCATATTTTCAATCCTTGAGTTTAGGGACAGAGAAGGACACTCGTAGAAATTATCAGTGTGCTATTCTGTGCTAAATCTTGTTTGTAGGGAGGGACAGAGTAGGACAGTGAGGGAAAGTGTCAGTGTGCTATTCTGTTCTAAAACAATTTTGCTGAACCATATTTTCAATCCTTGAGTTGAGGGACAGAGAGGTACAGTGAGTGAAACTGACAGTGTGCTATTCTGTTCTAAACCAATTTTGCTGTTCCATATTTTCAATCCTTGAGTTTAGGGACAGAGAAGGACACTCGTAGAAATTATCAGTGTGCTATTCTGTGCTAAATCTTGTTTGTAGGGAGGGACAGAGTAGGACAGTGAGGGAAAGTGTCAGTGTGCTATTCTGTTCTAAAACAATTTTGCTGAACCATATTTTCAATCCTTGAGTTGAGGGACAGAGAGGTACAGTGAGTGAAACTGACAGTGTGCTATTCTGTTCTAAACCAATTTTGCTGTTCCATATTTTCAATCCTTGAGTTTAGGGACAGAGAAGGACACTCGTAGAAATTATCAGTGTGCTATTCTGTGCTAACTCTTGTTTGTAGGGAGGGACAGAGTAGGACAGTGAGGGAAAGTGTCAGTGTGCTATTCTGTTCTAAAACTATTTTGCTGAACCATATTTTCAATCCTTGAGTTGAGGGACAGAGAGGTACAGTGAGTGAAACTGACAGTGTGCTATTCTGTTCTAAACCAATTTTGCTGTTCCATATTTTCAATCCTTGAGTTTAGGGACAGAGAAGGACACTCGTAGAAATTATCAGTGTGCTATTCTGTGCTAAATCTTGTTTGTAGGGAGGGACAGAGTAGGACAGTGAGGGAAAGTGTCAGTGTGCTATTCTGTTCTAAAACTATTTTGCTGAACCATATTTTCAATCCTTGAGTTGAGGGACAGAGAGGTGCAGTGAGTGAAACTGACAGTGTGCTATTCTGTTCTAAACCAATTTTGCTGTTCCATATTTTCAATCCTTGAGTTTAGGGACATAGAAGGACACTCGTAGAAATTATCAGTGTGCTATTCTGTGCTAAATCTTGTTTGTAGGGAGGGACAGAGTAGGACAGTGAGGGAAAGTGTCAGTGTGCTATTATGTTCTAAAACTATTTTGCTGAACCATATTTTCAATCCTTGAGTTGAGGGACAGAGAGGTACAGTGAGTGAAACTGACAGTGTGCTATTCTTTTCTAAACCAATTTTGCTGTTCCATATTTTCAATCCTTGAGTTTAGGGACAGAGAAGGACACTCGTAGAAATTATCAGTGTGCTATTCTGTGCTAAATCTTGTTTGTAGGGAGGGACAGAGTAGGACAGTGAGGGAAAGTGTCAGTGTGCTATTCTGTTCTAAAACTATTTTGCTGAACCATATTTTCAATCCTTGTGTTTAGGGACAGAGAAGGATAGGCAGGGGACAGTGTCAGTGTCATTGTTGCTAAGCCTCCTGCACAGTATACACCTGAAGGTAGCCCTTATTGCTCTTTTTCCCATCTCCCTGCAGGCCATCCATTAAAATGTCTGGAAGGCAACCAAGGAGAGGCAGACAGTCAGGAGGCAAAAAAAGAGGGCAAGCAGGCTCTGTGTCTGGGGGCAACAGTGCTGGTCGTGGACGCGGTGCATTGTCATCAGCACATGGCCATGGGACACGCTTGTCCTTGTTTTCGCAAGCTGGACATGTTGAGCCACATCATGCCGAAGACTTGGTAGAGTGGATGACCAAGCCCACCTCATCCTCCTCATCCTCTCTCACCCAGGCTCAGGGTACTGGCAAAGCAGCTGCCAAAGCGTCCTCTTCTCTGGTATCATTATCTTCATTAGTCAATCCTTCCCTAGACCCACCATGTCCTCCTCCTGAGGAGTCCCCCGAACTGTTTGAGCACAGTGTTGGGTACATGCTCCAGGAGGATGCCCAGCGTTTGGAAGGATCTGATGATGATACCCAGCTAGAGGAAAGCAGCAGCGTGAGAGCAGCGAGAGGGGATGCTCAAGAAGGACACCAATCTGGCAGTCATGCTCCAGCAGCTGCAGCATACTGCCAGATTGGCTCCAGTGATGAGGAGGGAGGGGATGATGAGGTCACTGACTCCACGTGGGTGCCTAATAGGAGAGAGGAGGAGGAGGAGGAGGAGGCACATCTCCAACGAGGCAGGATGCCCTTGAGTGGCCAGCATATGGGCAGCACACCGACGGAATCACACCGCAGAGCTCCGCCTGTGCAGGGCGCTGCCTCTGCCCGTCATTCAAAAAGTTCTTTGGTGTGGGCCTTTTTTGAGGCGAGTGCATCAGATCGCACAGCTGCTGTTTGCAACATATGTCTCAAGCGTATATCGCGTGGCCAAAACATCAGCCGGTTGGGCACCACATGCTTGATCAGACATATGTTGACCTGCCATGCAGCTCGTTGGCAAGCCTACCTTAAAGACCCACACCAAAGAACAAAGCTGACCTCTTCTTGCACCGCATCAGCTGGGATCTCCAACCCCACTATACCTTCACTCCTCTCTGAAACCTGCTCTGAGAGGAATGAAGGTGTAGAATTAGGTGTGTCACAGGCAAGTACTTGCGGGCACTCTGCTAGCAGTACACCAACGTCCGATTCTAGCAGGCAAATTTCCCTGCCCCAGCTGCTGGACCGTCGAAAGAAGTTCACTCCCAGCCATCCACATGCCCAGCGGTTGAATGCTAGCTTGGCTAAATTGCTAGCGCTTCAACTGCTGCCTTTTCAGTTGGTAGACTCGGCCCCCTTCCGTGAGTTTGTGCAATGTGCGGTTCCTCAGTGGCAGGTTCCCAAAAGCCACTTTTTCGCACGGAAGGCGATTCCGGCTCTCTACAGGCATGTGGAAGGCAATGTCTTGGCCTCGCTGGACAGGGCGGTAAGCGGTAAGGTGCATATTACCGCTGACTCATGGTCCAGCAGGCATGGACAGGGACGTTACCTTTCTTTCACGGCCCATTGGGTCACTCTTTTGGCAGCTGGGAAGGATGCAGGACAAGATGCAGTAGTGTTGGAGGTTGTTCCACCGCCACGCCTCCAAAATGCTACTACTGGTTGTGACACACCTCTCTCCTCCACCCCCTCCTCTTCTTCTTCCTCCATGGCCTCTTCCTGTGGTTTGTCCTCGGAACCAGCGGTGCTACGCAAGTACGCAGGCAAAAAGATGCCATGCCGTGCTTGCGCTGGTGTGTTTGGGGGACAGGAGCCACACTGGGGCAGAGGTCCTGTCTGCTCTGCAGGGGCAGGCCGAGAGGTGGTTGACGCCACGCCAGCTTAAGCCAGGAATGGTGGTTTGCGACAATGGCACCAACCTCCTCTCCGTCCTCCGACAGGGACAACTGACCCATGTGCCCTGTATGGCTCACGTCCTTAACCTGGTGGTGCAGCGGTTCTTGGGCAGGTACCCGGGCTTACAGGATGTCCTGAGGCAGGCCAGGAAAGTCTGTGTGCATTTCCGCAGATCTTATAATGCCAGTGCTCGCCTGGCTGAGCTTCAAAAGGAGTTGAACCTGCCCAAGAACCGCCTTATATGTGACATGCCCACCAGGTGGAACTCAACGTTGGCCATGCTGCAGCGGCTGCACACGCAGCAGAGGGCCATCAATGAGTACCTGTGCGACTACGGCACCAGGACAGGGTCAGGGGAGCTCGGGTTTTTTTCACCACGCCAGTGGGGCATGATCAGGGATGCATGCACTGTCCTGGCACCATTTGAGGAGGCCACGAGGATGGTGAGCAGTGACAGTGCATGCATCAGTGACACTGTACCTCTTGTCCACCTGTTGGAGCACACGCTGCGTGGAATAATGGACAGGGCACTTGAGGCAGAACAGAGGCAGGAAGAGGAGGACTTCCTTGCCTCTCAAGGGCCCCTTTACCCAGACAGTGTTCCTTCTGTCCCACCCATCGCACAGGAAGAGGAGGAGGAGGAGGAGGATTGTGTGAGCATGGAGGTGGAGGCTGGCACTCAGCATCATCAGCAGCAGTCTTTTAGGGATGATTTACAGTCCCAAGAAACCAGTGGACTTGTACGTGGCTGGGAGGAGGTGGCTGCGGATCATGTCGTCCTTAGTGACCCAGAGGACTCCGGACTGAATGCCTCAGCTAACCTACGCTGCATGGCCTCCCTGATCCTGCAAAGTCTGCGGAAGGATCCTCGTATTCTTCGGATCAAGGAGAGGGACCATTACTGGCTGGCCACTCTCCTTGATCCACGGTACAAGGGTAAGGTTGCGGACCTTATCGTACCGTCGCAGAGGGAGCAGAGGATGAGACAACTCCGGGAGGCCTTGAAGAAAGGTCTATGCAACGCGTTCCCAGAGACTGGGAGGTTACAAACTCCTGGTCCTGGACAACGAGTTGCTGAGGCTTCGGTCAGTCAAAGAAGGAGCGGTGGGGAAGGTGGCCGTCTGACCGATGCGTTCAGACAATTCTTTAGTCCGCAGCCCCAAAGTATGATCGGTTCCAGCAACCATCGCCAGCGTCTGATATACATGGTGCAGGAATACCTAGGGGCAAGGTCAGACTTGGACACCTTCCCCACCGAAAATCCTCTGGCTTACTGGGTCTTGAGGATGGATCACTGGCCAGAGCTTGCACAGTATGCAATTGAGCTACTGGCCTGTCCTGCATCCAGCGTTCTTTCACAACGCACATTCAGTGCTGCTGGAGGATTTGTCACGGATCACAGGGTGCGCCTGTCCACCGACTCGGTTGATCGACTGACTTTCATCAAGATGAACCAGTCTTGGATCCCCACCAGCTACCACACACCAGATGCTGATATAACAGACTAATTGATTTTAAAATGTCACATCCCTTCAAGACTGATGCTGATGCTGAGTGCCTGTGCTGTTATGTTGACTGGCTATCCTCCTCCTCCTCCTCAATGATACGATTAACGATGATAGCTTGGAAGATCATTTTGGTTTATGGGTGACACCACCAGTGGCTAAGGCCCAATTTTTCAGCCCCTGTTTAACAGGGGCGTGTAATTAAAATTTTTGATGCAATACTTTGCAACAGGCCTCATTGCTGTGCTCCAAGTACAGTATCTGTGAGGGGTTGCAGTGTTGTGCCACCAGTGCCTAAGGCCCAATTTTTCAGCCCCTGTTCAACAGGGGCATGCAATTATAATTATTGATCTAATAATTCACAGCAGGGCCCATTGCTGCGCCCACCAAGAGTAACTGTCAGGCCTTACAGTGTTGTGGCACCAGCACCACCATCACCACCACCACCACCACCAAAGGCCCAATTTTTAAGCCCCTGTTCAACAGGGGCATGCAATTATAATTATTGATCTAATAATTCACAGCAGGGCCCATTGCTGCGCCCACCAAGAGTAACTGTCAGGCCTTACAGTGTTGTGGCACCAGCACCACCATCACCACCACCACCAAAGGCCCAATTTTTCAGCCCCTGTTCAACAGGGGCATGCAATTATAATTATTGATCTAATAATTCACAGCAGGGAGCATTGCTGCGCCCACCAAGAGTAACTGTCAGGCCTTACAGTGTTGTGGCACCAGCACCACCATCACCACCACCACCACCACCAAAGGCCCAATTTTTCAGCCCCTGTTCAACAGGGGCATGCAATTATAATTATTGATCGAATATTTCACAGCAGGGACCATTGCTGCGCCCACCAAGAGTAACTGTCAGGCCTTACAGTGTTGTGGCACCAGCACCACCATCAAAGGCCCAATTTTTACTACCACTGATCAACAATTATATGTTATTACAATTCCTGATATTATACTTGACAACAGGGCGTTCCAGCACCCACCAAGAATAACTGTGAGTGCTTTCAGTGTTGTGCCAACACCAACACCTAAGGGGCCAATTTCTGCAGAGTATATACGGAAGGTCCCTACTTTCAAACATCCAACTTACAAACTACTACTACTTGCAAACGGAAGAAGACAACAGGAAGTGAGAGGAAATCTACCCCTTGGAAGGAAAATTCTCTCCTGTAAGAATTAATATGGGAGAAAGGTGTCTCCTCTCTACTGATGCTTTATCACCAATCCTTGTTTCAATAAAAACACCACATTTCAAAAACAGTTGTCATTGGGACGCAAAGTGAGGTGAAATGTTCTGAACAGGGGCACAGACAGCAAAAAAAAATGTGACAGGGGTGATAACCGTTCCCTATGTTTTACAAAAAGCTAAAAAAAAGGAATTTGCCATGGAGCTCCACTTAAACAATGCAGCTGTTCAAAATTACAAACAGATTCTACATAAGAACAAACCTACAGTCCCTGTCTTGTATGCACCGCCTGTATACGGCTGTTCAGAGTATATAGGTCCTTTTTTTATTTTGTGTGCGGGGTTCCCCTTAATATCCATACAAGACCCAAAGGGGCTGGTAATGGGCTGGGGTAGGGGGGGGGGGGGGTTGATGGGGTAGCTATGCCATTTTTCCTAAAGATTTTCATCCATATTACTGGGACCAGACATTGCATTAAAGCCGCAGGCAGTTTTAAATGGCTTTTTTCCCTTTAGAAATGTTATTTTGTGCAGGGACAGTTCTAAACACGGGAAACACGTGGCACTTCACAGGCATACTTTAGACACCCCCCAGGTACAATATTTAAAGGAATATTTGACTTTTTTTTTTTCACTTTATGCATCATTAAAATGACTGCTCCCGGAAAACGTCCGTTTTTAAAACTTCTTTTTGCATTGATACATGTCCCCTGGTGCAGAAGCCGGGTTCCCAAACTCTGTTTCGGACAATAACATGGATAATAGTCGTTATAATTAGCACTTTAGAATCCGAACGTTCGCATCCATTGTATTTAATAGGGTTCTAATGTTCGTGCGAACTTTCGGTCCGTTCGCGGGTTCTGGTGCGAACCGAACCCGGGGGTGTTCGGCTCATCACTAATGGTTACTTTACGGTTTTGATACTATTTTGAATTATATGGTATATGCAAATCTGGCTCTCATTTATCAAATATTACCCAGGATGCTAAACAATATTAAAAAGTATATATAGAAATGCTATTCTGGTGATGACCACTTTATTATTCCAAAAAGTCACTTCACAGAGAGCTTTTAAACAATGTAGTAAGAGTCAGAAGTATCAGATTAGTATGAAGAAGGAAGTTTCAAATACCATTATCAACTTTCCACAAGATCTTTGGCAACTGTCTTGCTTACCTTACCATGAATCTGGGCCATCTGTTATCTGTGAAAATAGTTACATTGCCTGTGGACACAAATGAAAAGTCTTCTGAAAAAGAAAGGTTCTTACCAACATGTAAGGTCACTGAAATTCTGGGAGATAATCATTATTAACCTCCTCCTTCCCAGCCTATTGCAAAATGATGGCCAGGTGGGAGCCTTGTTATTCTGGGAGGGGATCATATGACCATCCTCCCAGGATCACACTTTGCGTGTGCCATACTCTGGCATGATCTGTCACCAGCCGTGTCCATGGGACACAGCCAATGACATATCATTGTACTGGCCTGCTGCTGGTACCATGTGATAGCTGTGGCCGATCACAGCAGATCACATGACAATTGTACACAATGAAAGGCTTTGATCCATGTCTTTCATTGTGTACTATTGTGATCAGCTCTGTGAATGGTCACAGTGACCACATGGTACAGACAGTGACTATCACAGCCCACCTGTACCATGTGATTAGCTGTTGCTAATCACAGCTTTTCATAATAGTAAACACTGAATGAAAAGTTTTCATTCAGAAACAAATGTTTGGTTATAACTGTAAAATTCACAGTTACTGTATAAGCAATCATAATGTTTAAAAAAAAAAAACAATCCTGATCACCTCCCCAGAGTAGTACAGTGTTACTATGGTAACATTGCGTATTGCTCTGGTCACTGTATGTAAAAACATACTGACACCAGTCATTGTCCTTGATCGCTGCCACACCAGTTATACGATGAGTACTGCACTAGTGACAGTATGTAAAAAATAAATAAAAATGTTTTAATTTATTTTCATTTTCCAAAAAAATCCAACTTCAAAAAACTCACCATGATTCTTACTAAATACGTTGAACTGTCTACTTTCCAAAAGAGGGTCATTTGGGGGATATTAGTACTGCCCTGGAATTTTTGGGCCTCGAGAACTGAGATTGATTGAGTCTGGATTGATTGATTTTCAGATTGAGGCCTGGTTCACACTGGGGCGACAAACGCTCTGACATTAGGAGCTCATGTCGCATGACGTGTGAAAATCAATGTTTCCCTATGGGAGCAGTCTTAACTGGTCCGACACATGTCGGTCCGACTTTGAAAATGCTCCCATTACTACTTTGGTCCGACTTTGATCCGACTTCAGCCCATTGACTATCATTGAAGTCGGATCAAAGTCGGACCGCAGTCTTGCATGATCCGACTTTGGCATGCGACTTGTGCTGTACTGCTCTTGAGGGGGAACTCCAGGCCAAATTTTAAATAAAAAAACGGCATGGGTTCCCCCTCCAGAGGCATACCAGGCCCTTGGGTCTGGTCTGGATTTGAAGGGCGCCCCTACGCCGAAAAAATGGCGTGGGGGTCCCCCCCAAAATCCAAACCAGACCCTTATCCGAGCACACAACCTGGCCGGCCGCAGGGGAAGAGGGGGGGACGAGAGAGCGCCCCCCCTCCCTCCTGAACCGTACCAGGCCGCATGCCCTCAACATGGGGGGTTTGGTGCTCTGGGGCAGGGGGGCGGCCTGCGGCCCCCCCACCCCAGAGCACCCTGCCCCCATGTTGATGAGGACAGGGCCTCTTCCCGACAACCCTGGCCGTTGGTTGTCGGGGTCTGCGGGTGGGGGGCTTATCGGAATCCGGGAGCCCCCTTTAATAAAGGGGCCCCTGGATCCCGGCCCCCCCCACCCTATGTGAATGAGTATGGGGTACATCGTACCCCTACCCATTCACCTGGTGGAAAAAAATTGCAATAAAAAAACCACACAGCTTTTTAAAGTATTTTATTGCACAGCTCCGGGGGTCTTCTTCCGACTTCGGGGGTCTTCTCCGTCGTCTCGTCCGGCTCTCCGTTGTCCTTCTGCCGGCCCCTCCACTAACTTCTTTAGCTCTTTTGCTAGTGGAGGGGCCGGTCTTCCCGTCGTCGCCGTTGGCGTCTTCTTCCCTCTTCTCCTTCTCGATGTTGACGCGTCGCTTCCTCCCGCTGTAATACTGGCTCTCCGCTCCGCATTAATATAGGCTTCCCATGACGTCACAGTCACATGTTCCCATGACGTCACAGTCACATGCTTCGGGGCCATGTGCCCCGGAACATGTGACTGTGACGTCATGAGAAGCCTATATTAATGCGGAGCGGAGCGGAGCGGAGAGCCAGTATTACAGCGGGAGGAAGCGACGCGTCAACATCGAGAAGGAGAAGAGGGAAGAAGACGCTGACGGCGATGACGGGAAGACCGGCCCCTCCACTAGCAAAAGAGCTAAAGAAGTTAGTGGAGGGGCCGGCAGAAGGACAACGGAGAGCCGGACGAGACGACGGAGAAGACCGGGCCTCCGTTAGCAAAAGAGCTAAAAAGAAGTTAGCGGAGGCCCGGCGGAAGAAAGAACCGGAGAGCGGGAGAAGAACCAGAGAGCGGGAGAAGAAGAAGGCGACGGAGAAGACCGGGCCTCCGCTAGCAAAAGAGCTAAAAATAAGTTAGCGGAGGCCCGGCAGAAGAAAGAACCGGAGAGCGCGGCGACGACACCGGAGACCCCCGAAGTCAGAAGAAGACCCCCGGAGCTGTGCAATAAAATACTTTAAAAAGCTGTGTGGTTTTTTTATTGCAATTTTTTTCCACCAGGTGAATGGGTAGGGGTACGATGTACCCCATACTCATTCACATAGGGTGGGGGGGCAGGGATCCAGGGGCCCCTTTATTAAAGGGGGCTCCCGGATTCCGATAAGCCCCCCACCCGCAGACCCCGACAACCAACGGCCAGGGTTGTCGGGAAGAGGCCCTGTCCTCATCAACATGGGGGCAGGGTGCTCTGGGGTGGGGGGGCCGCAGGTCGCCCCCCTGCCCCAGAGCACCAACCCCCCATGTTGAGGGCATGCGGCCTGGTACAGTTCAGGAGGGAGGGGGGCCGCTCTCTCGTCCCCCCTCTTCCCCTGTGGCCGGCCAGGTTGTGTGCTCAGATAAGGGTCTGGTTTGGATTTTGGGGGGACCCCCACGCCGTTTTTTCGGCGTAGGGGTGCCCCTTCAAATCCAGACCAGACCCAATGGCCTGGTATGCCTCTGGAGGGGGAACCCATGCCGGTTTTTTATTTAAAATTTGGCCTGGAGTTCCCCCTCAAGATTCATACCAAACACAGTGCCTGATATTGGCGGGGATCCAAGTCGGATCCCCGTTCATTGAAAGTCGGACATATGTCGGCTTCATGTCGCAGGGCAAAGTCGGATCCAAAGTAGGACAGATGTCGTGTCGCACTAGTGTGAACCCAGCCATACTGTGTATAGATATATAACAGAAACAAAAATTTTCTTTTCAAACATTTCTGTGTTTTTTTTGTTTATTTGGCAACATTTTTTTTAACCCAGCAGTGAATAAATATCACTGAAACAAAGCTCTATTTGTGTTAAAACAAAAAGGATAAAAGTTTTATATGGGTACAGTGTTGCATGACTGCGCAATTGTCATTCAAAGTGTGACAGCATTGAAAATGGGCATGGACATTAAGGGGGTTAAAGTGTCCAGTATTAAAGTAGTTAAATAAGTGTGAGAGACTTCCAGATATTTCAGATACTTGACATTTCTGTATCAGAGACTATTATTCAGTTCAAAATTCAGCTAATGCATATGATTGACCTTTATTTTTTTTACAAATATGAAGATTAAAATAAAGGTGTAGCAGTGCCATTGGTAATGGTCTTAGTAAAAATACAAAAACCCCTTTCTTATCATCAATGCAGACAGCGATCATACTAATGGTCTCATACAGTAGAATGTTGTAAAGAGCAATCTACAAAGTGCAGTAACCCATAGCTAAGAAGCATGATTCATTTGTCCTTGTTCAGACTGCTCTAAACTAATTGAATTAAATCTAGTTGGTATTGCTTGAAGCACCTTCAATTCACATTGATGTTTGCATTACTATGACAGCTGGTATTCTTTTTACTTCTCTTGTACCTTATCTCTCAGCAGAAAAGGATGAGAAAACTGCATGGCTGTATATAGCTTTGCAATCATTAAGAAACCATGTCTCAGAATTGTCAGGTAGAAATGACCAGCTGAAATTCCAAACCAGCCACAGTAATGTCTCCCAGCAGCAGTGGTATTAACACTAATATGACAGCCACCACACAATTAGAAACATAGAAAAGTGATGGCAGAATTAAAATCAAATGGTCGATTGGATCTGCAACTTTGTTGCCCATCTCTGGACTCCTATCTTATCAATATTTTTTTGTAAATAAAATCTCCAGAACTGGTATTCTAAATGATGTCTCACTAAAGATATACTGTGCGTGTGTGTATGTATATATATGTATATAGTAAGAATAAGAGTGACGCTGACTCCAGTTGTATTTCAACAAATTCTTCTTTATTAGTCGATCATTTGCAGACAAAGCATTAAGTAAATGGCAGCCACTGTACAGTTCCGAGCATCCCTGCTCTTCCTCAGGCTATCAGGCTAGATGTGAAACTATAATCCAGAAAGGATTTCAATTTATCCCCACCCTGCGGGCGTCAACCCACAGGTGTGTCCCATCTTTCTAGATCAAGTAAACAATCTAACAAAAAATTTTGAAACCTCATTAACCCCATATGAGCCAAGGAACAAAAAAGTATTATACCTGAATTTTCTTTCCTCCATTTAAACCACCAATATATGTTACAATGTAACATCAATAACAAAAGATAAAAAATAATATATATATATATATATTTTTTTTTTAAGGGTATGTTTACGCCTATATATTTGTTTGTAGGTCCGCTATAAAAGGTAAGACTTTCCTTGAGGTTTCCAATCTATTTTTGGGAGATCATATGCTCTTTTTAATTCATAACGTGCACAAGTACCCTCATAAAGGAGACCCAGATGGATCAGCCCAGAGTCCATCCAGTTGGTAATTGAGAAGTCCTGAGTAAAGGGTTCCAAAGAGTTTAGCAGAAGGAATGACAATTTAGACATAATTGAGTCCATTTCTAAGGATTTGAATCATTGCCAGGTGGAGAAAGCTGCTATATAAAATAGAAAATTATTTTTAATTGCATTATCTCAAACCAAGGAAGGGTTGCTATTTTCATACTCCCTTATTTTCATAAATTACTAAGCCTAGCGCTGGATCCCATGAAAGCATTTTCACGGCTCAGCAGAGCTGTGTCAAGGACCTAATCTTCTTTGAAATAGGAACCATCAACCTAGGCTGTTTGTTAATTATTTCTTGTGTTCACATGAGTGTCACATAAGCCATGCTTTCCCACATAGGTGCTGCTTCAAATTAGCAGAATTCTCTAATGCAAATCACAGAAGGTTATCATTAGGAACAGTGTGTGTCTTCTGATAACTTTATAATTTAAGCATAAAGTGGGCTTAGGATACTACTGAGTAAAAAGATTGTAAAAAAGCAAGGCAGAGAATGTGACAGAATGCTTAACCAGGAAGATGTTTCGAATACAAGATGGGTTTACTTTTTCTATATGAAAGAAAAGTTCCTTAAGGCTGGGTTCACATCTAAGCTGCATGCGGCTCACAGCAGGGGTCCAGTGCGTCCCCGTTCACCGTTCCAGGTCAGATTTCAGCCCGAATTTTGGGCTGAATTCAGACCTGAAACAGACCAAAAAACGCACAGGGCTCCTGTGCAAATTCGCACTGGAACCGCAGTGGAGATATGTAAACCAGCTCCATAGAGAGCCGGCCACAATCTCCTGCTATTGCGAATTGGATGCGGGGAGCTGCCATCCAATTCACACTAGTGTGAACCCAGCCTGAGAGCACAGATTATCCATTACTACATGTTTTAGAATTAAGCATGAATCTTCAAAAAACATGTAAAAATGCACATGCTTTCACATACCTCCAAACTTTTTGAGATGGGAATAAGGGACACCTATCAGCAAAGGTATGCAGGCATAGAACACACCCCCTGCCACGCCCCCTTAAAGGAGAATTGTACAAAAAAACAAGATTAGTTAAACCCACAAGTGCTTTTTTTTACCACTACTATTCCTTTATATTGGCTTTTGGAATTTACAAATGCAGCAATTTAGAAATAGGATGAACGGTTTAGCGCTGGAAGACACGTTTTTATAGATAAAAAGTGCATTTTATATACCTCTATATAGATCAGACCAAAATGAGGGAATATGAGGATGAAAGAGGGACAGAGGGACATTGCTCCAAATCAGGGACAGTCTCTCGAAATCAGGGACAGTTGGGAGCTATGCTTTCATATTGTACTCCATATACAGTATGTATCAAAATATCCATCAAAACAAGTTCCTGCACGTGCACATTCTTTAACATCTGGTATCACAGTGTTTCTGTAAATGTGCTAGCATCTGTAGCATCTGTAAATGTGATGTTAGCATCCCTAGTTCAGTAAAACACTGTACTTGAAAACCTTGGTTTATTTTTTTAAACTGGATAGTGCAAAATCTGGTGCAGCTCTGCACAGACACTAATTGGCTTCCATTTTTTTTTTTTTACACAGTTTAATTGAACGAGCGCAAGCTAGAAGATGATTGTCTACTATGCACAGCTGCACCAGATTTTGCACTCACCAGTTTTAGTAAATCAACCCCTATACAGGCTTGTTCTTAAGTTGAATCTGTTTGTAAGTTGGAACAGGTACATTTTGTAAGTGTAGCTCCAGACAAAAAATATATTTTTAAGCTTTTTGGATAGCATAGAGAAGGGTTATCACCCCTGTAACATTTGTTTTGCTGTCTGTGCCCCTGTTCAGAAGATTTCACCTCACTTTCAGTCCCAATCACAATTGGATTTTGAAAATTTTGGGTTATTAGGGAAACAAGGATTGGTGATAAAGCATCAGTAGAGAGGAGACACCTTTTTCCCATATTAAATCTTACAGGAGATAATTTCCCTTCCTAGGGGTAGATTTCCTCTCACTTCCTGTTGTCTCTTGTTTGTAGGTAGGAGTTGTTTGTAAGTCAGATGTTTGTAAGTAGGAGACCGTCTGTATGTCTTCCCCTTCAGCCATCTTAAGGTTAGCAATTGAGAGTCCTTATAAATATTTCTCTTTCTCCTACCCAGACTCAATTAGCGATGCCATTATTCTTGAACTTTCCCTTTACTGCATCCCAACACCAGCTCTGCACCACACTCACCATGTGATTGTTCCAGTTCCCTCATCTCTGGATCAGTAGCTCATTGTACATCTTGCATCTATACTGTTCACTATTTTTAGCATTTTGAGGTCAGTGTAAATATCCCTCTCTTCAACCCAGAGGGGGGAGAGAGAGTCTTGAAGGTGAATGCCTGAAGAAGGGGTGGGGATACCACCAGCTACCCTCTCCATCTATTTCATTATTGGAGTAAGAACGCTCTCATGTTGCAGTGTACCAGTTACCATTCAGACAGAGCTCTATTAAGGAATCCCAGTCAACCAGTATTTTGTAATAGGTCTTGGTATTCTGCAGAATTCCGAAATTTGAACTAGTCTTCCCAAATATCGGAGAAGCTGGAGATTCTATCCTGTGCAGTGTGGATAGCTCCTCTATCGCTGCAATGTGATTGATGCGTGTCACCCATTGTTTCATAGATGGTGGCACTGCAGCCCTCCAATGAATGGGTACACATAATCTGGCTGCGTTGATCATGTGGATCACCACTGATTTGTGATACCTTTTCCTCGATATTTTGGAGAGATGAAGAAGATACTGTGCTGGTGAAAACTCCAGTGGGAGCGAAGAGACCGCAGTCGTCACATAATGTACCCCACGCGAGTATGGTTGAATTAGCGTGCACTCCCACCAAACGTGGAGGAATGTACCCAAGTCCTGTCCACATCTCCAGCACCGATCTGACTCAGTGGGAAAGAATTTGTGGATGAGATCCGGTGTCTTGTACCACCGAGTTCTAATCTTGTACCCATTTTCCTGGGTGTTCACATTCAGCGATCCTTTATGGATATACCAGTGAACCCGCTCCCAGCTTTTCTTCTCAATCGGTCTGTCCAACCGGGCCTCCCAAAAGACATGTTCTGCATGCATAGAGGCAAAAGGTTCTCTGAACATTGATGCATATAGCATTGAGATCACATACCTCTGGGGAAACGAGCCAGAGCACAACGACTCAAATACCGTGGATGCTTTTGTAAAGCATCCTCTGGCCCTCGGGTTATCAAGAAAATGCTTTATCTGGAGGTAAGCCAAAAAGGGAAAATATTTAGTCAGGTATAGGGATGAGCTTCGTGTTCGAGTTGAACCCATGTTCGACTCGAACATCGGCTGTTCAATCGTTCAACGAAGATCGAACATTTTGGGCCGTTTGCGCCAAATTCGAGTGGCACGTCACGGCCCATAATTCACTGTGGCATCGCAGTGCATTGCTGGCTGATGATTGGCCAAGCATGCACTATAACCCGCATGCTTTGGCCAATCATGGCTCAGAGGAGTAGGTACACGCCCCACACTATATAAGGCCGCCTGGAAGTCGGCCTCGTGTAGTGTGTTGGCGTTTGTGAAAGAGAGAGTTACAGAGAGAGAGACAGTGTCATTTATATTGAGCTATATAGAGCAGGCAGGTGAGTCAGTTAGCTGCTATTACAGAGTGTAGAGGATATATATGCATCATATTTGTTGTATATATATTTATACACTGTATTTAGTTTAGCTAGATCCGTTACTGCTGTTCTCTATACTGTGACAGGCAGGCAGGTGATTGTGCTAGCTGCAGCAGTGTTTTACTTACTGTACTGTGTGCTTTGCATAGCGTTCACCTAAAGCTTACCTGAATACAGTTAGTGGTGTTCTCATAATAAAACCATAGGCAGAGTGCTGCATTAATTTCATGTATATAAAGGGAGCCCTTTTGAGGCAATGTGTGTGGGACTTTGAAGGTGCTCATTGAAAGTGTTACCAAATCAATAGTACAAAAAGAGAAAATGCCAAAAAAATACTAAAAAACATCTGTATTTAATAGATAATTATCATAATATAAAAACAATGAGGAAAGAAGATACAGCGCAGTGTATTCGTTCCTTATACGTCACATATTTATCGTCCTACAGTACATGTTTCATATAATTAATGCTTCTTCAGGGACGCACATGGACTTTAGTTTATCTAAAATAAACATAAATATTTAGAACAAGAAATAATGCAATAGAATTTATTACATCGTTGATTTGACACATTAGCGAAAAACCAAAATCTATCGTAATCAAATAACAGTCATAAATGCAAAAATGTATTAATTAGGAATAATTAGAGACAAGTGTTTTAATACCTCCGTACTCCTGTGGATCCTTGTGCTGGCAAACGGGTGTCACCTGTGTTGGGATTCACCCAGGGGTGAAGCTGGCAAATTACTCTCCACCCATACAACCACCCCCATGCACATGCATGAGCAAATCACAGAGGATCCTGTGAGGGGGATAGGGCAGATGGTGATAACAGGGGACCTAAATATAGAAAACAGTATTTATAGGGTTTGTTTTAAAGAGGGTGCATCTTATTCGATATCAATCTAAATCTAAACATGGTCAATTTTAGACCATGTATAGGCGTGCAAATATAAAGTATATAAAGTATATATATATATATATATATATATATATATATATATATATGCTTACTGTTTAAATTGAATTAAAGAGCCTGGGAGCTTATTGGACCGCAGGACAGCAGGTAACTATATTTCATTGTAATTGCAGAGAAGTATACTGATTATATCTGTAAAAGAGAAAGTATATATGCATCTATAGACTCCTGTAAGCCTGGATTTTTGGGGGGACTCCACGCCATTTTTTTTTTAAATTTGGGGTGGAGTTCCCCTTAAAATCCATGCCAGATCTGAAGGGCCTGGTATGGATATTTGGGGGAACTGCACGCATTTTTTTTTAAATTTGCGGCGGGGTTCCCCTTAATATCTATACCAGACCTGAAGGGCCTGGTAATTGAATTCTGGGGGACCCCCACGCTTTTTTTTTTTTATCAATGACTTTTGTATGTATTGCCGGGAGCCGACAATTCATTAATAGCCGCGAGTGAGTTTTAAATGACTTTTTTTCCTTCAAAAATGACATTTTATGCAGGGACAGTCCTAAGCACGGGAAACATGCGCCACTTTACATGCATATCATACACACGCCCTAGGTACGAAATTTAAAGGAATATTTCACTTTTATTTTTTTCATTTTAAGCATTATTAAAATCACTGCTCCCAAAAAAACTGCTGTTTTTAAAACTTTTTTTTGCATTGATACATGTCCCCTGGGGCAGGACCCGGGTCCCCAAACACTTTTTAGGACAATAACTTGCATATAAGCCTTTATAATTAGCACTTTAGATTTTGAACGTTCGAGTCCATTGTATTTAATAGGGTTCTAAAGTTCACGCAAACATTCTGTCTGTTCGCAGGTTCTGGTGCGAACCGAACAGGGTGATGTTCAGCTCATCCCTGATTATGACAAATGAACAGGGACTAGCTTTCCATGTCCATGAGGTACACAATTATCAAAGCGTCTAAATGATGCTGAGTTTTACCTGTAGCTGTCGATGCGGTGATTACGCTCCCTGGACGGGCCCCGTGACGGCCATGATGGCTGCGTCTGGCCTTTTATACCCCCCCGAGGTGATGGTGTGGCGACGCCGCATATTGACGTGTGAACGTCAACGGCGTGAGTGCGGGCGTGCGGATATGACGTTTCGATGGATGTGCCATCAAATGTACAGCCAACTTTGCACATGCGCAGTACCGATCGTACGCCCGCTGACGCATGCGCCCTGGTGTGGGCAGCGGCGACGCCGCCGCAGGATGTCGGACAACGCATGCGTTGAGGGTGGACGAGGGGACGTCACCGTATGGGGTAGGACAGTCATAACATCCATGTCTTCGCGTGGATTCAGTGAAAAGTGCTGATGACTGTCCCCGGGCGCCCGCATATGGTCATGTGATTACTCTGTTGCTGGGTGGGTGGGTGGCATGGAGGGGGATAAACATGCCGTGGAAACTGGTGTGCGCGCACAGCACATCACATGAACGCAGACCAACAATGTTGGTCCGCATAGATGTGTGCATGAATGCGCACCCAGGTGGGTAATGAGTCTATTGTGTTTGTTCGGAGTTCTACATACCGTACCATGATGGGGAGGCATGTCAATGTGGAGGAATCCATGGAGTCGGAGGCATTAGCCGCCAGCCTCAAGTTTAAAATAAGAAAACAGAAAAAAAAGGGAAGAAAATATTAAACACAAATAGATACATAAATTCACAGTATTCATACATAGAATGCACAGCTTCACTGAATATACATCTGTATTTTAAATAATTTATTAAACAGCACATACTATGGTGATAACATACATATTCACACCACTTGGTATGGTACCCGGGCAGTGAATATCTAAGCATATAATTTGCATTGTTCCATATTGATGAATACGGGTTAGCAGATGTAATGATCCTGATGTATAATGGGATAAATCAACAGGCGAATGGGTGAGGAAAAGTGGAAAAGAGGAAAGGGTCAGAGAGATGATGTAAGGCGCAATGTTAAAAGTAGAATGTATCCAGACCTCATGCATTTGTATGAATAAAATTTGATGCATAGTCTCATAGAAAAGGTTTGTAGCTAATATTTTCATTTAGGCCTGGATATTTAGTGGCCTGAAGACGGTAAATCCACTTAGCTTCGACTTGGAGCAGGCGTCGATCCGCATCACCACCTCTCTCATTGAGAGAGATGTGCTCCAAGGCGAAGAAGCACAGCATTTTTAGGTTGTTATTGTGGAACAGACCCATGTGTCAGCTGATGGGCGTCTCCATTAGTTTCTTGGAGATAGCCGACACGTGGTCCCGCATCCTGCAAAAGAAATGTCTTTTGGTTTTACCCACATAAAATGCCCCACAGGGGCATTTCATGAGGTATATAACTCCACTTGTTTGACATGTGATTTGATTTTTGGGTGCCCATGTGTCACCATTGGGCAGATTGATATCGCAGCCTGTGAGGATATAGCGACAATAATTACATTTGCCACATGGATAAGTACCCAATCTCGTGGGTTTAGGATCAGTATTTGACGCGTAGTGGCTCGAGACTGTTTTGTCTTTGATTGATCTAGAGCGTTTGAAGGTTATCTCAGGGAGGGTGTTAATATACTTGCTAATTTTTTCATCAGATGTCAACAAGTACCAAAACTTATTGTAAATTTTTCTAATCGCAGCATGTTGTCTATTGTATCTTGTGATTAGGGATGAGCTCGGTGTTCGAGTCGAACATAGGTTCGACTCGAACATCGGCTGTTTGCTCGTTCGGCGAACAATGAACGATTTGGGCCGTTCGCGCCAAATTCGAGTGACGCGAACGGCCCACAATACACTGCGCCATCGCAGTGTAATCCCGGCGCTGTGATTGGCCAAGCATGCACTGTGACCCTGCATGCTTGGCCAATCACAGCGCCGGCAGCGAGGAGAGCAATGATTGGCCACAGGCAGGATGCCTGTGGCCAATTAAAGCTGAGGGGGTTTAGTACACGCCCCACACTATAAAAGGCCGCCAGCGCGGAGGCCTCGTGTAGTGTGTTCCGGAGCAGGGAAAGTGAAGGATAGGCAGGGACAGTGTCAAATCTATTCTTTGATAAACCTTGTGTGTAGGGACAGAGAAGGATAGGCAGGGAGAGTGTCAGTGTCATATTCTTTGCTAAACCTTGTGTGTAGGGAGAGAGAAGGATAGGCAGGGAGAGTGTCAGTGTCATATACTTTGATAAACCTTGTGTGCAGGGAGAGAGAAGGATAGGCAGGGGACAGTGTCAGTGTCATATTTTTTGCTAAACCTTGTGTGCAGGGAGAGAGAAGGATAGGCAGGGAGAGTGTCAGTGTCATATACTTTGATAAACCTTGTGTGCAGGGAGAGAGAAGGATAGGCAGGGGACAGTGTCAGTGTCATTGTTGCTAAGCCTCCTGCACATTATACACCTGAAGTTAGCCCATATTGCTGCTTTTTCCTGGTGTGTTACACCAACAGGCATTTGCGGCACTTACAGCGGGCGTGGTGATTCAGTTGCTGCACTGAGTTTGGACTGTGAGGACGTGCCTGTAGGGAGCTCCTGGAGCTCCAGGAGGAGGGGGTGTGATGGCCTCCTCCAGCCCAGGACCGGGGCAGCTTTCCCGGCCTGATGTTGCTGCCTCCTCCCTGGGGATTAAAGACCTGTCCAGGGAGGAGACATTATTTTTGAAGACCCAGCACGAGTTGCTTGATTGGACTCTGGCCCAGCCTGGGGAAGGTCCGGCTAAGGTGCAGCGAAGGATCGCAAGAATCAAGGATTTAATCCAGAAGGCCAGCCGGGCCTTCTGTGGGAAGTCTGCAGTGCTGACCGACCTCCGGAATCGCAGGGACCGGACCAGCAGCTTCAGGAGGGGGGAGTTCAGTGTGGCCATTAACTCCCTGAAAGGCCAGTGTGGGGAACTCTGGGGCCTGCTGGGTGGCCTCTGTGAGAGGGGGCGAGGTGAGACCGACTTCCTTTTGGAAATAAGGGATGAGCTGAAAAGGGCCAGCAGAGAAGGATCCCAGGCTGTCAGGCGCAGCAAACAGCGGAGCCAGCAAGTACAGCAGCCTGAGGAAAGACCTATGAATACATCATGCCCAGGAGGATTGGCCGGTGGAGCTGGGAATAGAGCTAGTGAGGAACCTTCATTAAGGGTATGGAGTCCCAGGAGGGACAATTAGAAAAGGGGAAGGAGCAGCCACAGCCGCAGGAGCAGGGGGAGGAGCCATCTGGGGCTCATGCCCGCTGCTCCAGTGGGGCCCCAGTGGTAGACCCTCCTCCCAGTGTTAGGAGGAGGGTTGTTGTGGGTGTGGCTTGCTCCGGGGGGGCGGTGGATGGGAGGGACCCCCCCGGCAGGATTGGGCCGGGGGGTTCCCCCAGTTGATGTGTCGGCCAAGGGTGCTGGAGTGCCCTCTGAGGGTACCCCTGGTGAGGCGGCAGAGGGTGCTTCCGGCATTCAGGCTGGGGGGCGTAAGATCAGGTCCAGGAGGCAGAGCTGCTTGGGGCGCTCAGGGAATCCAGGTCTTTTGCCCGGGTGGCAGGGACCAGCGTCCCTTTGGCCCCCCTGTACGACCGGTTTGGTGCCCAAAACTTCCGGGTTCCCCCCGCAGACCAGCTCCAGGGGGTGAACCCGTGGTCGAGGGGTACAGGGGGTCCGGAGAGGCGCAGGCGCAATGTCGTGCAGCTGCGGTGGGAGGGACCTGGACAGTGCCCCAGCAGGGGGCAGGTGGTAGATCTTCTGCTGAAGGGGGCCAACTGTAAGGTAGCCGACCTCTTTGCAGTGATCCATCCCACGGGCACCAAGGAGTTTGATGTGAGTTTTTCCTCCTTGGTGCTAATGGAGCTCTTCCTTACTGTGTATGAGCTCCTGATGAGGTCGGAGCCTTGGAGGTCTTTTAAGGTGATCCCCCTGTCCAGGCAGGAGGACATCAAGTCCCTGACCATTCTGGTCAGGAATGAATCCCTCCCACCTGAGGACATTGCCACCTGGTTGGGGAGGTATGGGCAGCTGCAGTCTCCCCTGCGCAAAAACCTGGATGAGCGCGGGGTCTGGACCGGGGCGTGGGCGGCCAGGATCCGTCTCAAGCGCCAGGGAACTAGTGTGACCCATGTCCCTGGCAGCGCTTTCATCAGGAGAGATAGGATCCTGGTCTTTTACCCCGGTCAGCCCCGTCGCTGTTTTAAGTGTGGGAGTCCCACCCATTTAAGTGCAGACTGCACAACACCCCGGTGCGTCAGGTGCAACAGGCTTGGGCACTCCTCGGAGACTTGTAGACTTATTGTCTGCAACCTCTGTGGGGTGTCCGGCCACCCATTCAGCCGCTGCCCCAAGGCTTTTAGGGGGCGTGTGGCTGATGGGGATGGGCCAGGCCCAGATGACGCACCGGAGGGGGTGGGTCTCCCACCTCAGGCGCCCCAGGCGCCCCAGGCAGGCCCAGGTGAAGGGCCTGGGGCTGATGGCTCAGAGGGGCCTTTGCCGCAGCGGCAGAGGCACAGGCGTGGTGGAGTGGGGGCCCCTGCTGGGAATGTGCCGGGTCCCCGGGACTTGTTTCTGGGGGGCCGGGTGCGCCGGCACCGGGCCCAGTGGGGGTGGGGGGCCCTCTGCGGGGGGCTGTCCTCCTCCCCCTCTTTCCTCTGTGCCCCCTCCTCTCTCTACCCCCCTCTTTCCCCCTCCTCTTCTCCTTCTGTTCCCCCCCATCCTCCTTTCCCCCCTCCCCTTCCCCCCTTTCCCCATCCCTCCCCTTCTTCCTCCCTTCCTCCTCCCCCTTCCCCTCATTCCCCCCGTTCCTCTTCTCCTCTTCCCCCTTCCTCTCCACCTCCTTCCTCCCTCCGTCCCATCCTGGATCCTCTTTTGTATCCCCAGGATTCGGGGGAGGAGATGGAGGTGGCCGAGTCGTCGAGGGGCCTGCACAAGAGGCCCATGGGGGCCTCTAGCGGGCACTCCGGCGACGAGGTGGGCGGCCAGATCCAGGCGGGCTGACTGCAGAGGAAGGTGAGGAAGAGGACGAGGAAGAAGGATCCTGGGGGGGGGTTAGGGGACCCCGGGTTGTCCCTGATAGGGACCCTGGGGGCCCCCCCGGTGATCCTAGGGAATATGTTCGGGGTCTTCACCGATTCGGAGGAGGACTCTGGGGTGTAGGTGAAAGTGCAGAGGAGAATGCAGGCCAAAATCACTAAGGATGGCGGTACCCTCTCCAATACGCGTTGCGACCATTAATGTCGCAAGTGTGCGTTCTGCGGCGGCTCGTTTCATGGCCTTCGATTTTCTCAGCCGAGTTGAAGCTGACATTTTGTTTTTGCAAGAGACCTGGCTGGCATCGGTGGCAGAGATGCATCTAGCAAAGAGGGAGTGGAGGTGTGGGCCCTCCCTCTGGTCTCTTGCGGCCGAGCCCTGCAGTGGAGTTGCAGTCCTTTTTAAGACTGGTCCGGTGGCTTGTCGACGAGTGATTGAGGTGGAGGTCGGTAGGTGCCTGGTGGTGGATGCCGTCGTGGGGGGGCAATTCCTTAGGCTCATTAACTTTTATGGCCCTCAGACCAAGAGGGATAGGGAGAGCCTCCTCACGATGGTCAAGCCCTACTTGTTCACGTCCCAGCAGGTGGTCTTTGGTGGTGACTTTAACATGGTCACCAGATCAAAGGATCGGGCAGGCGCCTCAGGCCCCCTGGGATATGATAGTATCTTTCTGAATAGTGTAGTGAGGGAAGCCGGGTTGGTGGATGTGCATGTTCAGTGCCTCCCCAACCACACTGGGTTCACTTATGCCCGAGGTAGCAGTAGGAGTAGGTTAGATAGTTTTTTTTTAAAGGGGGACTCTTCCTTTGCGGCACCTGTGTTGCAGGCGATGGAGTTCTCCGATCACTGTATGGTTTCTGTGACTTTCAATGTGGCCGACACTCCTCAGAAGGGTCGAGGCCTCTGGCGTCTCAATGGATCGCTACTCGAGGACCTCGAGGTTAGGGAGGCCTATGAGATCTTTCTTGCGGATCAGGCCTCGCTCCTTGAGAGCGGCTGCTCCCGCCAGGAGTGGTGGGAAGTGGTGAAGAAGAGGTCGGAGGGCTTTTTCCGCAGGATCTCTAGGTACCGGGCGGCGTCCAAGTACCTGGCCTACCAGAAGTTGCGCAGGCAGTTAGACCGCCTGGTTTCTTCTGGGGGCCCTCAGGAGCAGATATCCGATCTGAAGCTTCAGATGAAGGGGTGTCAGTATGACCGTCTCGCCTCCCTGGTCCTTGAAAGGGATTACGGGAAGTTTTCCTCCCCGGATCCCTACAAGAGCTGTGGTGAGGCGGTGAGTTCGAAGGTCGTACATGGCCTGAGGGACGCTTCGGGATCCCTGGTCCGGTCCAGACCGGGTATCCTGGGTGTCATCAGGGACCATTTTTCAGACCTCCTCCGTAGGAAGCCTTTGGATATGGAGAAAGCCAGGGTGTTTCTTGATGAGACCCCGCTTTGTGCGGGGCCTGGTCTCCCAGACTCTCTGACAGCAGAGATCTCGGTTGAAGAAGTCGAGCAGGCCATCGACTCTTTGTCCTTGAAAAAGTCGCCGGGGCCCTATGGGCTCACGGCTGAATTTTATAAAACCTTCAAGAGCCTGTTGGCTCCTCATTTGGGGGAGGTTTTCAATGAATGTTTGGCTAACGGCCCGCTCCCTCCCTCAATGAGAAGGTCAGCTCTGATCCTGCTGTCAAAGGGTAAAGATCCGACTGTAATTGAGAACTGGCGCCCGATCGCCCTTCTCACTACAGATAGGAAGATATTGGCAAAAATACTCTTTTAACGTATGTCAGCAGTCGCTGACAAGATGCTTTCTGTCTCCCAGCACTGCACAATTCCTGGTCGGGGCACCTTTAGTGCCGTCCTGAACGTCCGGGAGGCCGTGGAAAGGTGCAGGGCAACGGGGGATGGGCCGTATCTGCTGGCATTAGACCAGGCCAAGGCTTTCGATCGGGTGAGCCATGAGTACCTCTGGCTTCTTCTGAGAAAGTACGGTTTGCCGGAGCAATTTGTGAATTGGCTGAAAGTATTGTACAGAGGGGCGGTGAGCTTCCCTCTTGTCAACGGTTGGGTGGGTCCTGCTTTTGCTGTGGACTCTGGAGTCAGGCAGGGTTGCCCGTTGAGCCCCCTTCTCTACGTCTTTGCCGTCGATCCCTTCGTGAGAAGGCTTGACTGTGAGCGTTTGGGGGGGTTCCGGTGGAGCCTTGCACTGGTCTGGATCCGGCAGTGAGGGTGGTGGCCTACGCGGACGATGTCTCGGTGGTGGTGTCCAGCCGCGAGGAGGCCCTCTTTGTGGAGACACAAATTGGGAGCTACTCTGAGGCATCTGGTTCGTTGGTCAATTGGGGCAAGAGCGAAGTTCTCTGGTTAGGGAGGGAAGGCGAGCAGTTCGCTCTTCCGGACGTGTTTCCACAGCCCCAGCCAGAAGTGAAAATTCTTGGCATACTATTTGGCCCGAGTGATTACCCCAAGCTAAATTGGGAACGCAGACTGGTCGGTGCATCTCGGAAAGTGAAGGCCTGGAAGGGTTGGAAGCTGTCACTGAGGGAAAGGGTGAGCCTGGTCAAAACGTACTTGCTGCCAGAATTCCTCTATGTCAGCTACGTCTGTATTTTGCCTGCATCTCTCTATGCCCGGATTTCTGGCCTGTTCTTCCTGCTGTTGTGGGGAAACAGGCTAAATCTGATCAAGAGGGAGGTCACATACCGACAGAGGAGGCACGGTGGGCTGGATATGATCAATCCGGTGGTGTTTTTCATCACCATTTTTGTGAAATTCAACCTGCAGTCCATCTTTGTGGACCTGCCTACTCTGTGGGAGCGCTCATGCAAGAACTGGCTCTTGTTGTTCCTGAGTAGGTGGGAGAATGGGGGACGGCCTGGTGATCTTCGTAGATCGCACGGGTATCTCCCGTCCTATGTCCCTCAAGCGTTGAAGGTACTGAGGCAGTGGCGGATAACTGCCCTCGAGGTGGGCTCTGTGGGTCGGCGTGAGCTGTACTCAAGAGTCATGGCCTCGGACATTTTGAGGCCACTGTCTCTAAGGGACTGCCCGGAGAGAGTCCTCGAGAAGGGATTAGCCCTTCTGAATTCCCCAAGAATCCCAAGCAAGTTTTGGGATCTTGCGTGGAGGGCTTTCCACGGACGCCTCTATGTCCGTGGAAACCTAAAATATAAGAACCTAGGGGACAGAGGTTGTCCTCGTGCAGAATGTGGGGGGGCATTGGAGACCATGGACCACTTTTTGGTCGAATGCCCCTTCAACATTGAGGTTCTTGAGGGGGCAGGGGAAGCCATTGGTTATCCCCGACTCTCATCCTTGACCTATTCTGAGGTGGTGTACGGCAACTTCAGGGTCCACAGAGGGTTTGAGTTGTCGTCACTTTATTTAGTCAGCTTAGTGGCTCTCTATTACACATGGCACGCTCGGTGTTTGGTGTCCACTAGGGGCAAAGTCCTGTCCACGCATGAGGTGGTGGGTGATATTTTTCGGGAGCTGGTGAAGGTGAGGAGTCTTGAGAGGGGGAGGGTTGGGGCCAATAGGAGTGCCCGGCTGTGGAGGGGCTTCTCCTTCCGGCCTCCCTGAGGCTCCAATCCTTCTTCCTTTGGGGGATGGTTCTTTCTGTCCTTTTCACCCCCCTTAGGTCTCTTGGTTTCTTTTTTTTCCTGAACAGTAGGGCTTTAGGCATTCTAGACCTTGCATTCTCGCCTGTCAGTAGCCGATGGGTGGTTGGTGTTAGGTAGTAGGTTTGTATATATATTAGGGTGTGGTGTTAGTGTTAGGTTAATATGTAGTATTAGGGTTTGTGTGGTTTGATTTCTTTTGGGTGATATGTTCTTTTTGTTCTTTTCCAGGATAATGGGAAAAAAATAAAATAATGAGACCCACGTGTGGGTTGGTCGGATGTGGATGGGTAAGGGTGGTAGTGGTAAATTTGTAAATATGTGTTAGTTTTATGTGTCAGGATTTTGTTAATGTATATATTGTTTTCCTACTGTACATACTGTAAATATTGGTAGCAGTTTTTTTCAAATATATAAAAATTTACAGCGGGTGGAGTGTGCCTCCTGATCATATTACACCTGAAGTTAGCCTGTATTGCTGCTTTTTCCTGGTGTGTTACACCAACAGGCATTTGCGGCACTTACAGCGGGCGTGGTGATTCAGTTGCTGCAGGAGTTTGGACTGTGAGGACGTGCCTGTAGGGAGCTCCTGGAGCTCCAGGAGGAGGGGGTGTGATGGCCTCCTCCAGCCCAGGACCGGGGCAGCTTTCCCGGCCTGATGCTGCTGCCTCCTCCCTGGGGATTAAGGACTTGTCCAGGGAGGAGACGCTCTTTTTAAAAACGCAGTTCGAGCTTATGGATTGGACCCTGCCCCAGCCTGGGGAGGGTCCTGCAAAGTTGCTAAGAAGGGTTGAAAGGGTCAAGGACTTGATCCAGAAGGCCAGCCGGGCCTTCTGTGGGAGGACCGCAGTCCTAACGGATTTGAGGAACAGAAGGGACCGGGCCAGCAGCTTTAGAAGAGGTGAGTATGCTGAGGACATTAAACTTTTAAAGGTCAAAATAACGACCTGTGGACCCTGCTTGGTGGGCTATGTGAGAGAGGCCGTGGGGAGACAGAATTCCTCCTAGAAGTGAGGACTGAGCTCCGGAGAGCGAGTAAGGAGGGCTCCCAGGCTGCCAGGCGTAACAGCCAGAAAAAACCCGCAGGACCATCCGCAACCTCAAGAGCCTGTGGAGGTGGTAAGCCCCGGTGATGGTGAAGGACCTCCCCCCTCCCCCATCCCCCCCTCCCTGGGAAGTGTGGTCCCTGTGGTCCCTGTGGTCCCGGCTGTGGAGGGTCCCCGAGTCCATGCAGCGTTGCGGCCACGAAAATCTGCCGGCACGCAGGCAGTCTCGGGTAGGGTACCCCATGATACAGCCAAGAAGGGCCAGGACGAGTGCACTCTGGGAGTGGGAAAATTGGGGGGAGTTGCGGTGGTGGTCCTAACGCCTCTCCCGGGGGACAGGCTAGAAGCAGGGAGAAAGGAAGCAGCCAGGCAAGACGGCGGGGCCCCCAGGACCCCTGTGAATCCCGCATGTGGCATAAAAACTGCACATGCTGTGGAGGAGGGAGAGGGGTTCGCTATGCAGACAGAGACTGCCACAGGAGTTATTATCCCAAAAGCTGCAGGAGAGACTGGGAAAGCAGAGACTGCAAGTGTGCCGGTGTTAGGGGGAAAAAACTAGAGGTGGTGGGGTGGTGGTTGCAGTGGGTGTGGGGGAGGTTGGTGGTGAGGGTGGGGGGGCGCCATTTTCCAGTGGACATGGAGGAGGATTGGATGCTGTAAGCAACGCACATACAATGGACACTATGGCGCCGGGATGTGTGACATACACTGCTGACAGTAGGGGTGTGGCCAGTGGACGGAGCCTGGGCGGGCTGGGGTGCCAGGGGGAGGAGTTGGGGCGGGAGTCTGGGTGGTGGGAGGATGTGGGAGGGGCTAGCGGTGTCAGTGCGGCCACTTCCGGTTTTTCTGGTCAGCCTGACCCGGAAGTGTGCAGGAGGGCTGACCAGGAAGTGAGTCCTGAACCGGAAGTGGTTGGGGACTTCCGGTCCGCGGCCATTGATGGCCCTGAAGGTGAAGATGGGATGGAGGTATGTGGGGGGGGGGAAATGTGTGTTGTGCCAGTATTTTCTTCAGGGGATCTGAGCCCAGCCCAGAGGGTGGGCAGGTGGAGCGAGGCTGAGGCTGGGGAACTTCTCGGGGATCACCCAGCTGTGGCCTTTATCAGAGGCATGGAGTCTCAGGGGGGACAGGTAAAGGGGAAGGAGCAGTCACGGCCGCAGGAGCAGGGGGGAGCCATCTGGGGCTCGTGCCTGTTGCTCCAGCGGGCCCTCAGTGGTGGACCCTCCTCCCAGTGTTAGGAGGAGGGATGTTGTGGGTGTGGCTTGCTCCGGGGGGGTGGTGGATGGGAGGGCCCCCCCCGGCAGGATTAGGCCGGGGGGTTCCCCCGGTTAGTGAGTCAGCCATGGGTGCTGGGGTGCCCTCTGAGGGTGCCCCTGGTGATGCGGCGGAGGGCACTTCTGGCACTCAGGCTGAGGGTGTTTTGGGGCAGGCACAGGAGGCAGTACTACTCGAGGCGCTTAGGGAGACCAGGTCTTTTGCCCGGGTGGCAGGGACCAGCATCTTTTTGGCCCCCCTGTACGACCAGTTTGGTGCCCAAAACTTCCGGGTTCCCCCCGCAGACCAGCTCCAGGGGGTGAACCCGTGGTCGAGGGGTACAGGGGGTCCGGAGAGGCGCAGGCGCAATGTCGTGCAGCTGCGGTGGGAGGGACCTGGACAGTGCCCCAGCAGGGGGCAGGTAGTGGATCTCCTGCTGAAGGGGGCCAACTTCAAGGTAGCCGACCTCTTCGCGGTGATCCATCCCACGGGCACCAAGGAGTTTGATGTCAGTTTCTCCTCCTTACATAGTTACATAGTTAGTCAGGTTGAAAAAAGACAAAGTCCATCCAGTTCAACCATAAAAAAATAACTAAAATAAAATAAAAAAAATATCGTGCAATCCCATATACCCAATTCTATACCCACAGTTGATCCAGAGGAAGGAAAAAAAACCCAGCAGAGCATGATCCAATTTGCTACAGCAGGGGAAAAAATTCCTTCCTGATCCCCCGAGAGGCAATCGGATTTACCCTGGATCAACTTTACCTAGAACTGTTAGTACTCAGTTATATTATGTACATTTAGGAAAGTATCCAGGCCTTTCTTAAAGCAATCTACTGAGCTGGCCAGAACCACCTCTGCAGGGAGTCTGTTCCACATTTTCACAGCTCTTACTGTGAAGAAACCTTTCCGCATTTGGAGATGAAATCTTTTTTCTTCTAGACGTAAAGAGTGCCCCCTTGTTCTCTGTGTTGACCGTAAAGTGAATAACTCATCACCAAGTTCACTATATGGACCCCTTATATATTTGTACATGTTAATCATATCCCCCCTTATTCTCCTCTTCTCAAGAGTGAATAAATTCAGTTCCTCTAATCTTTCTTCATAGCTGAGCTCCTCCATGCCTCTTATCAGTTTGGTTGCCCTTCTCTGCACTTTCTCCAGTTCCCCGATATGCTTTTTGAGAACTGGTGCCCAAAACTGAACTGCGTATTCCAGATGAGGCCTTACTAATGATTTGTACAGGGGCAAAATGATGTCTCTCTCTCTGGAGTCCATACCTCTCTTAATACAAGAAAGGACTTTGCTCGCTTTGGAAACCACAGCTTGGCATTGCATGCCATTATTGAGCTTATGATCTACCAAAACCCCCAGATCCTTCTCCACTACGGATCCCCCCAGTTGTATTCCCCCTAGTATGTATGATGCATTCATATTCTTAGCCCCCAAGTGCATAACTTTACATTTATCAACATTAAACCTCATCTGCCACATAGTCGCCCAATTAGACAGGGCATCGAGGTCGGCTTGTAAATTGGAGACATCTTGTAAGGACGTTATTCCACTGCATAGCTTGGTGTCATCTGCAAAGACAGAAATGTTACTTTTGATCTCAGACCCAATATCATTTATAAAGATATTAAAAAGTAAGGGTCCCAGCACTGAACCTTGGGGTACACCACTGATAACCTTAGACCATTCAGAGTAAGAATCATTAACTACTACTCTCTGAATTCTGTCTTTTAGCCAGTTTTCTATCCATTTACAAACTGATATTTCCAATCCTGTAGACTTTACCTTACACATGAGCCGTGTGTGGGGAACTGTATCAAACGCTTTTGCAAAATCCAAGTATACCACGTCCACAGCCACGCCTCTGTCCAAGGTTTTACTTACCTCTTCATAAAAAGAAATCAGGTTTGTCTGACAACTTCTGTCTTTCATGAATCCATGCTGTCTGTTGCTTAAATATTTTTTTTCCAGCAAGAACTCATCTATGTGGTCTTTTATTAATCTCTCCAGTATCTTCCCAACTATGGAAGTTAAACTAACAGGTCTATAGTTACTTGGTAAAGACTTTGTTCCCTTTTTAAATATAGGCACCACATTGGCCCTGCGCCAATCCAGTGGTACTATTCCTGTCATTAATGAGTCCCTAAAAATTAGATACAATGGCTTTGAAATTACAGAGCTCAATTCTTTTAGGATCCGTGGGTGTATGCCATCTGGTCCAGGTGCTTTATCCACCTTTATTCTGTCTAAATATTTCTGGACCATATCACTTTTGAGCCATTGTGGATTTGAGGCTGTGTCACTACCACCCCCATTATGGACATGAACTCCCCCATGCTCCATTGTATACACAGAGCTGAAGAAAGTATTTAATAAATTAGCCTTCTCTTTGTCCTTTGTCCTTGGTGCTAATGGAGCTCTTTCTCACCGTCTATGAGCTCCTGAAGAGGTCGGAGCCTTGGAAGTTCTTTAAGGTGGTCCCCCTGTCCAGGCAGGAAGATATAAAGTCCCTGACCATTTTGGTCAGGAACGAATCCCTCCCACCTGAGGACATTGCCACCTGGTTGGGGAGGTATGGGCAGCTGCAGTCTCCCCTCCGCAAAAACCTGGATGAGCGTGGGGTCTGGACCGGGGCGTGGTTGGCCAGGATCCGTCTCAAGCGCCAGGGGACTAGTGTGACCTATGTCCCCGGAAGTGGATTTATTGGGAGAGATAGGATCCTGGTCTTTTACCCCGGTCAGCCCCGTCGCTGCTTCAAGTGTGGGAGTCCCACCCATTTGAGTGCGGATTGCACAACACCCCGTGCGTCAGGTGCAACAGGCCTGGGCACTCCCCGGAGACTTGCAGACTAATTGTCTGCAACCTCTGTGGGGTGTCCGGCCACCCATTCAGCCGCTGCCCTAAGGCTTTTCGGGAGCGTGTGGCTGATGGGGATGGGCCAGGCCCAGATGACGCATGGGGGGGTGGGGCGCCTCGGGCAGGCCCAGGAGATGGGCCTGGGGTTGGTGGCCCAGAGGGGCCTTTGCCGCAGAGGCAGAGGCCTGGGCGTAGGCGTGGCGGAGTTGGGGCCCTGTTGAGTATGTGCCTGGTCCCTCGGGACTTGTTTCTGGGGGGCCGGGTGCGCCAGTATCAGGCCCAGTGGGGGTGAGGGGCAGAGGGGGTGAGGGGCCCTCTGTTGGGAACCTCCCCCCTCCCTCTCCCCCTCTTTTGTCCGTACCCCTTTCCCCTTCTACCCCCCTCTTTCCCCCCTCCTCCCTACCCTTCCCCCTCCCCCTTCTTTCCCCCCTCCTCCCCCCCTTTCTCCCTTCCTCTCCCCCCTTCTCCCTATTCTCCTTCTGCCCTTCCCCCTTTCTCTCTGCCCCCTTCCCCCTCCCGTTCCATACTGGATCCCCTTGTTTTATCCCAGGATTCTGGGGGGGAGATGGAGGTAGCCGTGTCGTCGAGGGGCCTGCACAAGAGGCCCATGGGGGCCTCTAGCGGGCACTCCGGCAACGAGGTGGGCAGCCAGACCCAGGCGGGCTGGCTGCAGAGGACGGTGAGGAAGAAGAAGAAGGATCCTGGGGGGGTTACGGGACCCCGGGTTGTCCCTGGTAGGGACCATGGGGGGCTCCCCCCAGTGATCCTAGGGAATATGTACGGGGCCCTCTCCGACTCGGAGGAGGACCCTGGGGTATAGGCGAAAACGCAGAGGAGAATGCGGGCCAAAATCACTAAGAATGGGGGTACCCTCTCCAATACGCGTTGCGACCATTAATGTCGCAAGTGTGCGTTCTGCGGCGGCTCGTTTCATGGCCTTCGATTTTCTCAGCCGAGTTGAAGCTGATATTTTGTTTTTGCAAGAGACCTGGCTGGCATCGGTGGCAGAGATGCATCTAGCAAAGAGGGAGTGGAGATGCGGGCCCTCCCTCTGGTCTCTTGCGGCCGAGCCCTGCAGTGGAGTTGCAGTCCTTTTTAAGACTGGTCCAGTGGCTTGTCGACGAGTGATTGAGGTAGAGGTCAGTAGGTGCCTGGTGGTGGACGCCGTCGTGAGGGGGCAATTCCTGAGGCTGATTAACTTCTATGGCCCTCAGACCAAGAGGGACAGGAGGAGCCTCCTCACGATGGTCAAGCCCTACTTGTTTACGTCCCAGCAGGTGGTCTTTGGTGGTGACTACAACCTGGTCACCAGATCAAAGGACCGGGCAGGTGCCTCAGGCCCCCTGGGATATGATAGTATCTTCTTGAATAGAATAGTAAGGGAAGCCAGGTTGGTGGATGCACATGTTCAGTGCCTCCCCAACCACACTGGGTTCACCTATGCCCGAGGTAATAGTAGGAGTAGGTTAGATAGTTTTTTTAAAGGGGAGCTCTACCTTTGCGGCACCTGTGCTGCAGGCGGTGGAGTTCTCCGATCACTGTATGGTTTCTGTGACTTTGAATGTGGCCGACACTCCTCAGAAGGGTCGAGGTTTCTGGCGTCTTAATGGATCGCTGCTCGAGGATCTCGAGGTTAGGGAGGCCTATGAGATCTTCTTTGCGGATCAGGCCTCGCTCCTTGAGAGCGGCTGCTCCCACCGGGAATGGTGGGAAGTGGTGAAGATGAGGTCAGAGGGCTTTTTCCGCAGGATCTCTAGGTACCGTGCGACATCCAAGTACCTGGCCTACCAGAGGTTGCGCAGGCAGTTAGACCGCCTGGTCTCAGCTGGGGGCCCTCAGGAACAGATATCCGATCTGAAACTTCAGATGAAGGGGTGTCAGAATGACCGTCTTGCCTCCCTGGTCCTTGAAAGGGATTACGGGAAGTTTTCCTCCCCGGATCCCTACAAGAGCTGTGGGGAGGCGGTGAGTTCGAAGGCCATACATGGCTTGAGGGATGCCTCGGGGTCCCTGGTCCGGTCCAGACTGGGTATCCTGGGCATCATCAGGGACCATTTTTCAGACCTCCTTCGTAAGAAGCCTTTAGATATGGAGAAAGCCAGGGTGTTTCTTGATGAGACTCCGCTTCGTGTGGGGCCTGATCTCCCGGACTCTCTGACGGCAGAAATCTTGGTTGCAGAAATCGAGCAGGCCATTGACTCTTTGTCCTTGAAAAAGTCGCCGGGGCCCGATGGGCTTACGGCTGAATTTTATAAAACCTTTAAGAGTCTCTTGGCTCCTCATTTGAGGGAGGTTTTCAATGAGTGTTTGGCCAGCGGCCTGCTCCCTCCCTCAATGAGAAGGTCAGCCTTGATTCTGCTGTCAAAGGGGAAAGATCCGACTGTGATTGAGAACTGGCGCCCGATCGCCCTTCTCACTACAGATAGGAAGTTGTTGGCGAAAATATTCTTTTTGCGTATGTCAGCAGTCGCTGACGAGATGATTTCTGTCTCCCAGCACTGCGCAATTCCTGGCCGGAGCACCTTTAGTGCCATCCTGAACGTCCGGGAGGCCGTGGAAAGGTGCAGGGCAACGGGGGATGGGCGGTATCTGCTAGACATGTGCACACTGAAATATTTTGTTTCGGAATTTTGTTTTCGTCCGAAAAATACATTTATTAAGTTACTCCCGAAATTTGTTTTTATTTGATTTGTTTTTCATTAAAAATTGCATTCGTCCGAAAATCTGAATTAATTAAGGTTGATTCTGTCATTAAAGGCTTATGGTGTCTGTCGAATGTTCAAAGAAGATTCGACGGAGCAGCGAAACTGTACGACGCTGCAATCATACATTTCCGGTCGAATGTTCCGCCCACAAGCAGTGATCTTTTCTCTCTATGTCGAATCTTCTCTCTCTATAATAACGAATCTTTTCTCTCTATAATGTCGAATCTTTTCTCTCCTATGTCGAATCTTTTCTCTCCTATGTCAAATCTTTTCTCTCTATAATGTCGAATCTTTTCTCTCCTATGTCGAATCTTTTCTCTCTATAATGTCAAATCTTTTCTCTCCTATGTCGAATCTTTTCTCTCCTATGTCGAATCTTTTCTCTCCTATGTCGAATCTTTTCTCTCCTATGTCGAATCTTTTCTCTCTATGTAGAATAATCTTGGACTAATAGAGTTAAGGTTAGGCACATTCGACCACAGGTTCGATAGACACAGATTGTTATTGTCAGGGTCACGTCGAATCTCCTATCTATATCGAACTGTTGTAGCAACGAAAACGAAAATAAAGCATTTGTTTATGTCGGATCTTTCGGTTTTCGGATTCTGTGCTTTCATTTTCGTTTGTTAAAACGATAACGAAAATAGCTGAAATTCGGACGAAAATGCATTCGGACGAAAACGAATGCACATGTCTAGTATCTGCTGGCATTAGACCAGGCCAAGGCTTTTGACCGGGTGAACCATGAGTACCTCTGGCTTCTTCTGGGAAAGTACGGTTTGCCTGAGCAATTTGTGAATTGGCTGAAAGTATTGTACAGGGGGGCGGTGAGCTTCCCTCTTGTCAATGGTTGGGTGGGTCCTGCCTTTGCTGTGGACTCTGGGGTCAGGCAGGGTTGCCCGTTGAGCCCCCTTCTCTACGTTTTTGCCGTCGATCCCTTTGTGAGAAGGCTCGACTGTGAGCGTTTGAGGGGGGTTCCGGTGGAGCCTTGCATTGGTTTGGATCCGGCAGTGAGGGTGGTGGCCTACGCGGACGATGTCTCGGTGGTGGTGTCCAGCCGCGAGGAGGCCCTGTTTGTGGAAACGCAAATTGGGAGCTACTCCGAGGCATCTGGTTCGTTGGTCAATTGGGACAAGAGCGAAGTTCTCTGGTTGGGGAAGGAAGGCGAGCAGTTCGCTCTTCCGGACGTGTTTCCCCAGCCCCAGCCAGAAGTTAAAATTCTTGGCATCCTATTTGGCCCGGGTGATTACCCCAAGCTAAATTGGGAGCGCAGACTGGTCGGTGCATCTCGGAAGGTGAATGCCTGGAAGGGCTGGAAGCTGTCATTGAGGGAAAGGGTAAGCCTGGTCAAAACATACCTACTGCCAGAGTTCCTCTATGTCAGCTACGTTTGTATTTTGCCTGCATCTCTCTATGCCCGGATCTCTGGCCTGTTTTTCCTGCTGTTGTGGGGAAACAGGCTAAATCTGATCAAGAGGGAAGTCACGTACCGACAGAGGAGGCATGGTGGGTTGGATATGATCAATCCGGTGGTGTTTTTCATCACCTTATTTGTGAAATTCAACCTGCAGTCCATCTTTGCGGACCTGCCTACTCTGTGGGAGCGCTCATGCAAGAACTGGCTCTTGCTGTTCCTGAGTAGGTGGGAGGATGGGGGTCGGCCCGGTGATCTTCGTAGATCACACGGGTATCTCTCGTCCTATGTCCCCCAAGCTTTGAAGGTACTGAGGCAGTGGCGGATAACTGCCCTGGAGGTGGGCTCTTTGGGTCGGCGTGAGCTGTACTCAAGAGTCATGGCCTCGGACATTTTGAGGCCACTGTCTTTAAGGGATTGCCCGGAGAGAGTCCTTGAGAAGGGACTAGCCCTTCTGAATTCCCCAAGAGTCCCAAGCAAGTTTTGGGATCTTGCGTGGAGGGCTTTCCACGGACGCCTCTATATCCGTGGAAACCTAAAGTTTAGGAACCTAGGGGACAGAGGTTGTCCTCGTGCAGAATGTGGGGGGGCATTGGAGACCATGGACCACTTTTTGGCCGAATGCCCCTTCAACATTGAGGTTCGCGAGGGGGCAGGGGAAGCCATTCGTTATCCCCGACTCTCGTCCTTGACTTACTCTGAGGTGGTGTACGGCGACTTTAGGGTTCACAGAGGGTTTGAGTTATCGTCACTTTATTTAGCTAGCTTAGTGGCTCTCTATTACACATGGCACGCTCGGTGTTTGGTGTCCACTAGGGGCAAAGTCCTGTCCACGCATGAGGTGGTGGGTGATATCTTTCGGGAGTTGGTGAAGGTGAGGAGTCTTGAGAGGGAAAGGGTTGGAGCCAATAGGAGTGCCCGGCTGTGGAGGGGTTCCTCCTTCCGGCCTCCTTGAGGATTCTGGGCCTTTTTCTTTCGGGGGTGGTTCTTTCTGTCCTTTTCACCCCCCTTAGATTTTGGGTTCTTTTTTTAAAATAGGGCTTGCAGGCATTCTAGACCTTATTTGCGTTCTCGCCTGTAAGTAGCCGGTGGGTGCTTGGTGTTAGCGTTTAGGACTGGTGTTAGTGTTAGGTTTGATGTGTGTTAGTATTAGGATTTTGTAAGATTAGTGGGTGATGTGTTCTTTTTCTTGTATTTTAGGATTTCGGATATATATAATGAGAAACCCACGTGTGGGTGGTCGGAAAGTTGGTAAGGGTGGTGGTGGTGAGTTTTGGTAACGTGTGTTAGTTTGATGTGTGAGGGTTTCTTTAATGTATATGTTATTTATTTTTGTATATATACTGGCAGTAGTTTTTAAAATAAACAAAAATTTACAGCGGGCAGAGTGTGCCTCCTGATCATATTACACCTGAAGTTAGCCTGTATTGCTGCTTTTTCCTGGTGTGTTACACCAACAGGCATTTGTGGCACTTACAGCGGGCGGAGTGTGCCTCCTGATCATATTACACCTGAAGTTAGCCTGTATTGCTGCTTTTTCCTGGTGTGTTACACCAACAGGCATTTGCGGCACTTACAGCGGGCAGAGTGTGCCTCCTGATCATATTACACCTGAAGTTAGCCTGTATTGCTGCTTTTTCCTGGTGTGTTACACCAACAGGCATTTGCGGCACTTACAGCGGGCGGAGTGTGCCTCCTGATCATATTACACCTGAAGTTAGCCTGTATTGCTGCTTTTTCCTGGTGTGTTACACCAACAGGCATTTGCAGCACCTACAGCAGGCGTAGTGTGATTCCTGCAAAATATACTCCTGAAGCTAGGCCTTATTGCTGATTTTCCCATTTCCCTGCAGGCCATTAGAATGTCTGGAAGGCAAACAAGGAGAGGCAGACAGTCAGGAGCCAATAAAAGAGGGCAAGCAGGCTCTGTGTCTAGAGACAACAGTGCTGGTCGTGGACGCGGTGCATCGCCATCAGCACGTGGCCATGGGACACGCTTGTCCTTCTTTTCGGCAACTGGACGTGTTGAGCCGCATCATGCCGAAGACTTGGTAGAGTGGATGACCAAGCCCTCCTCATCCTCCTCATCCTCTCTCACCCAGGTTTAGGGTACTGGCAAAGCAGCTGCCAAAGCGTCCTCTTCCCTGGTATCAATGTCATCATCAGTCACTCCTTCCCTAGACCAACCATGTCCTCCTGAGGAGTCCCCCGAACTGTTTGAGCACAGTGTTGGGTACATGCTCCAGGAGGATGCCCAGCATTTCGAAGGGTCTGATGATGATACCCAGCTAGAGGAAGGCAGTAGCGTGAGAGCAGAGAGAGGGGATGCTCAAGAAGGACACCAATCTGGCAGTCATGTTCCAGCAGCTGCAGCATACTGCCAGATTGGCTCCAGTGATGAGGAGAGAGGGGATGATGAGGTCACTGACTCCACGTGGGTGCCTAATAGGAGAGAGGAGGAGGATGAGGAGGAGGCACATCTCCAACGAGGCAGGATGCTCTCAGGGGGCCAGCGTAAGGGCAGCACACCGACGGAATCACACCGGAGAGCTCCGCCTTTGCAGGGCGCTGCCTCTGCCCGTTATTCAAAAAGTTCTTTGGTGTGGGCCTTTTTTGAGTCGAGTGCATCAGATCGCACAGCTGCTGTTTGCAACATATGTCTCAAGCGTATATCGCGTAGCCAAAACATCACTCGCTTGGGCACCACATGCTTAACCAGACATATGTTGACCTGCCATGCAGCTCGTTGGCAAGCCTACCTTAAAGACCCACACCAAAGAACAAAGCGGACCTCTTCTTGCACCGCATCAGCTGGGATCTCCAACCCCACTATACCTTCAGTCCTCTCTGAAACCTGCACTGAGAGGAATGAAGGTGTAGAATTAGGTGTATCACAGCCAAGTACTTGCGGGCAATCTGCTAGCAGTACACCGACGTCCGATTCTAGCAGGTAAATTTCCCTGCCCCAGCTGCTGGACCGTCGAAAGAAGTTCACTCCCAGCCATCCACATGCCCAGCGGTTGAATGCTAGCTTGGCTAAATTGCTAGCGCTTCAACTGCTGCCTTTTCAGTTGGTAGACTCGGCCCCCTTCCGTGAGTTTGTGCAATGTGCGGTTCCTCAGTGGTAGGTTCCCAAACGCCACTTTTTCTCAAGGAAGGCGATTCCGGCTCTCTACTGGCATGTGGAAGGCAATGTCTTGGCCTCGCTGGACAGGGCGGTCAGTGGTAGGGTGCATATTGCCGCTGACTCATGGTCCAGGAGGCATGGACAGGGACGTTACCTTTCTTTCACGGCCCATTGGGTCACTCTTTTGGCAGCTGGGAAGGATGCAGGACAAGGTGCAGTAGTGTTGGAGGTTGTTCCACCACCACGCCTCCAAAATGCTACTGCTGGTTGTGCACACCTCTGTCCTCCACCCCCTCCTCTTCTTCTTCCTCCATGGCCTCTTCCTGTGCTTTGTCCTCGGAACCAGCGGTGCTCCGTAGGCGTTCAAGGGGCTACGCAAGTATGCAGGCAAAAAGATGCCATGCCGTGCTTGCGCTGGTGTGTTTGGGGGACAGGAGCCACACTGGGGCAGAGGTTCTGTCTGCTCTGCAGGGGCAGGCCGAGAGGTGGTTGACGCCACGCCAGCTTAAGCCAGGAATGGTAGTTTGCGACAATGGCACCAACCTCCTCTCCGCTCTCCAACAGAGACAACTGACCCATGTGCCCTGTGTGGCTCACGTCCTTAACCTAGTGGTGCAGCGGTTCTTGGGCAGGTACCCGGGCTTACAGGATGTCCTGAAGCAGGCCAGGAAAGTCTGTGTGCATTTCCGCAGATCTTATAATGCCAGTGCTCGCCTGGCTGAGCTGCAAAAGGAGTTGAACCTGCCCAAGAACCGCCTTATATGTGACATGCCCACCAGGTGGAACTCAACGTTGGCCATGCTGCAGCGGCTGCACATGCAGCAGAGGGCCATCAATGAGTACCTGTGCGACTACGGCACCAGGACAGGGTCAGGGGAGCTCAGGTTTTTTTCACCACGCCAGTGGGGCATGATCAGGGATGCATGCACTGTCCTTGCACCATTTGAGGAGGCCACGCGGATGGTGAGCAGTGACAGTGTATGCATCAGTGACACTGTACCTCTTGTCCACCTGTTGGAACATACGCTGCGTGGAATAATGGACAGGGCACTTGAGGCAGAACAGAGGCAGGAAGAGGAGGACTTCCTTGCCTCTCAAGGCCCCCTTTACCCAGACAGTGTTCCTTCTGTCCCACCCATCGCACAGGAAGAAGAGGAGGAGGAGGAGGATTGTGTCAGCATGGAGGTGGAGCCTGGCACTCAGCATCATCAGCAGCAGTCTTTTAGGGATGATTTACAGTCCCAAGAAACCAGTGGACTTGTACGTGGCTGGGAGGAGGTGGCTGCGGATCATGTCGTCCTTAGTGACCCAGAGGACTCCGGACCGAATGCCTCAGCTAACCTACGCTGCATGGCCTCCCTGATCCTGCAAAGTCTGCGGAAGGATCCTCGTATTCTTCGGATCAAGGAGAGGGACCATTACTGGCTGGCCACTCTCCTTGATCCACGGTACAAGGGTAAGGTTGCGGACCTTATCTTACCGTCACAGAGGGAGCAGAGGATGAGACAACTCCGGGAGGTCTTGCAGAAAGGTCTGTGCAACGCGTTCCCAGAGACTGGGAGGTTACAAACTCCTGGTCCTGGACAACGAGTTGCTGAGGCTTCGGTCAGTCAAAGAAGGAGTGGTGGGGAAGGTGGCCGTCTGACCGATGCGTTCAGACAATTCTTTAGTCCGCAGCCCCAAGGTATGATCGGTTCCAGCAACCATCGCCAGCGTCTGATATACATGGTGCAGGAATACCTAGGGGCAAGGTCAGACTTGGACACCTTCCCCACCGAAAATCCTCTGGCTTACTGGGTATTGAGGATGGATCACTGGCCAGAGCTTACAGTATGCAATTGAGCTACTGGCCTGTCCTGCATCCAGCGTTCTTTCAGAACGCACATTCAGTGCTGCTGGAGGATTTGTCCCGGATCACAGGGTGCGCCTGTCCACCGACTCTGTTGATCGACTGACCTTCATAAAGATGAACCAGTCTTGGATCACCACCAGCTACCAAACACCTGAAGCTGATATAACAGACTAATTTATTTTCAAATGTCACATCCCTTCAAGACTGATGCTGATGCTGAGAGACTGTCCTGTTATGTTGACTGACTATCCTCCTCCTCCTCAATGATCCGATTGATGATGATAGCTTGGAAGAACATTTTTGTTTCTGGGTGCCGCCACCAGTGGCTAAGGCCCAATTTTTCAGCCCCTGTTTAACAGGGGCATGTAATTACAATTTTTTATGCAATGCTTTGCAGCAGGGCTCATTTCTGCACTCCAACTAGAGTATCTGGGAGAGGTTGCAGTGTCGTGGCACCAGCACCAGTGGCTAAGGCCCAATTTTTCAGCCCCTGTTTAACAGGGGCGTGTAATTACAATTTTTGATGCAATACTTTGCAACAGGGCTCATTGCTGTGCTCCAAGTACAGTATCTGTGAGGGGTTGCAGTGTTGTGGCACCAGTGCCTAAGGCCCAATTTTTCTGCCCCTGTTTAACAGGGGCATGTAATTACAATTCTTGTTCTAATAATTCACAGCAGGGCCCATTCCTGCGCCCACCAAGAGTAACTGTGAGGCCTTACAGTGTTGTGTCAACACCACCACCACCACCACCAAAGGCCCAATTTTTCAGCCCCTGTTCAACAGGGGCATGCAATTACAATTCTTGATCTAATAATTCACAGTAGGGCCCATTCCTGCGCCCACCAAGAGTAACTGTGAGGCCTTACAGTGTTGTGTCAACACCACCACCACCACCACCAAAGGCCCAATTTTTCTGCCCTTGTTTAACAGGGGCATGTAATTACAATTCTTGTTCTAATAATTCACAGCAGGGCCCATTCCTGCGCCCACCAAGAGTAACTGTGAGGCCTTACAGTGTTGTGTCAACACCACCACCACCACCACCAAAGGCCCAATTTTTCAGCCCCTGTTCAACAGGGGCATGCAATTACAATTCTTGATCTAATAATTCACAGCAGGGCCCATTCCTGCGCCCACCAAGAGTAACTGTGAGGCCTTACAGTGCTGTGTCAACACCACCACCACCACCACCAAAGGCCCAATTTTTCAGCCCCTGTTCAACAGGGGCATGCAATTACAATTCTTGATATAATAATTCACAGCAGGGCCCATTCCTGCACCCACCAAGAGTAACTGTGAGGCCTTACAGTGTTGTGTCAACACCACCACCACCACCACCAAAGGCCCAATTTTTCAGCCCCTGTTCAACAGGGGCATGCAATTACATTTCTTGATCTAATAATTCACAGCAGGGCCCATTCATGCGCCCACCAAGAGTAACTGTGAGGGCTCACAGTGTTGTGGCAACACCAACATGTAAGGGGCAAATTTCAGCTGAGTATATACGGCAGGCCCCTACTTTCAAACATCCAACTTACAAACGACTCCTCCTTGCAAACGGAAGGATACAACAGGAAGTGAGAGGAAATCTACCCCTAGGAAGGCAAATTCTCTCCTGTAAGAGTTAATATGGGGAAAAAAGTGTCTCCTCTCCACTGATGCTTTATCACCAATTATTGTTTCAATAAAAAACCCAAATTTTCAAAAAACATTTGTCATTAGGACGGAAAGTGAGGTGAACTGTTCTGAACAGGTGCACACTGCACAGACAGCAAAACAAATGTTACAGGGGTGATAACCCTTCCCTATGTTTTCCAAAAAGCTTAAAAATAGATTTTTTGGCTGGAGCTACACTTAAACAATGTACCTGTTCAAAATTACAAACAGATTCTACATAAGAACAAACCTACAGTCCCTGTCTTGTATGCACCGCCTGTATACGGCTGTTCAGAGTATATAGGGCCTTTTTTATTTTGTGTGCAGGGTTCCCCTTAATATTCATACAAGACCCAAAGGGGCTGGTAATGGGCTGGGGTAGGGGGGGCTGTGATGGGGTAGCTATGCCATTTTTCTTAAAGATTTTCATCCATATTACCGGGACCAGACATTACATTAAAGCCGCAAGCAGTTTTAAATGGCTTTTTTTCCTTTAGAAATGTAATTTTGTGCAGGGACAGTTCTAAACACGGGAAACACGTGGCACTTCACAGGCATACTTTAGACACCCCCCAGGTACGATATTTAAAGGAATATTTGACTTTTTTTTTTTCACTTTATGCATCATTAAAATGACTGCTCCCGAAGAACGGACGTTTTTAAAACTTTTTTTAGATTGATACATGTCCCCTGGTGCAGAACCTGGGTTTCCTAAACCCTTTTTAGGACAATAACATTCATAATAGTCGTTATATATAGCACTTTAGATTTCGAACGTTCGCATCCATTGTATTTAATAGGGTTCTAAAGTTCGTGCGAACTTTCGGTCCGTTCGCGGGTTCTGGTGCGAACCGAACCCGGGGGTGTTCGGCTCATCACTACTTGTGATTATTCTGATGGAATCTGTTTTTTGTTATCTTTAGTATTGTAAATTAGGGTGTTCCTATCTAAGGCTTTGATTTTATTGAAAGCTTTACATAGGCATGTTTTGGTATAACCTCTGGCTCTAAGACTTTGATATAGTTGGCTCGATTCGCGTTTAAAGTCATCATCCAGAGAGCAATTCCTCCTCAGTCTAAGGTACTCACTGAAAGGGATGCTCCTGATGAGTGGTTCAGGATGTGAACTTGTGGCGTGTAGCAGTGTATTCCCTGCAGTGGGCTTTCTATATAGTGTAGAGCACAGGTTGCCCTTATCGTTCACAAACAATTCTACATCTAAAAATGTAATTCTTTCTTGACTAAAATTGTAGGTGAATTTTAAGTTATAAGCATTGTTTTGTAAGCCATTCAAGAACTGTAGAAGGGCTTTCTTGGGTCCCGCCCATATCATAAGAACATCATCGATATAGCGATGCCAACTCAAGATGTTGGTCAAGTGGGCATCGCTATCATCACTTGAAAAAAGATCACGACATAAAGATACGTGAATGGCAAGAGGGTCATACCAATGTGACCACGTATTCAGGTTTCTCTACAGGCGACAAAAAGTTAAAAGAACACCTAACTAATTATGCAACTGACTTGATCAAAACGAAAGAAGCTAAATTTCTACGCGATAAGAGAGCATATGACAACAGATGGACAACTGATGGACTATCAATACCCCAAAATGCATGGCTTTTATCCGTTGATATAGAAGCACTCTATAACTCCATTCCTCACTCCTTAGGAGTACAAGTAACACGTAGTTTTCTCAGTGAACGCGACAAAGATAGTCGCAAATATAACGACTTCATAATAGAAATGCTTGATTTCATCCTTACTCATAATTTTTTTTGTTCAAACGCTCCCATTACCTCCAGGTTTAGGGGGTGGCCATGGGGGCAGGCTGTGCCCTCTCCTATTCTCCTATGCCAACCTCTTCCTGGGGGGTGGGAACGTGATCTTTTTTCAAGCGATGATAGCGATGCCCACTTGACCAACATCTTGAGTTGGCATCGCTATATCGATGATGTTCTTATGATATGGGCGGGACCCAAGGAAGCCCTTCTACAGTTCTTGAATGGCTCACAAAACAATGCTTATAACTTAAAATTCACCTACAATTTTAGTCAAGAAAGAATTACATTTTTAGATGTAGAATTGTTTGTGAACGATAAGGGCAACCTGTGCTCTACACTATATAGAAAGCCCACTGCAGGGAATACACTGCTACATGCCACAAGTTCACATCCTGAACCACTCATCAGGAGCATCCCTTTCAGTCAGTACCTTAGACTGAGGAGGAATTGCTCTCTGGATGATGACTTTAAACACGAATCGAGCCAACTATATCAACGTCTTAGAGCCAGAGGTTATACCAAAACATTCCTACGTAAAGCTTTCAATACAGTCAAAGCCTTAGATAGGAACGCCCTAATTTACAATACTAAAGATAACAAAAAACAGATTCCATCAGAATAATCACAAGATACAACAGACAATTTACAATAAGTTTTGGTAATTGTTGACATCTGATGAAAAAGTTAGCAAGTATATTAACACCCTCCCTGAGATAACCTTCAAACGCTCTAGATTAATCAAAGACAAAACAGTCTCGAGCCACTACGCGTCAAATACTGATCCTAAACCCACGAGATTGGGTACTTACCCATGTGGCAAATGTAATTATTGTCGCTATATCCTCACAGGCTGCGATATCAATCTGCCCAATAGGAAAGGGAGTAACCGCTCAGGTGTAGCTGATAGATACTTCACAGGGTCCTAGAGCCGTGGGTGCAGGCAGTGCATATCACAATGCAGAGAACAGGAAAAAATGCTTGGACAGCCGCACTCCAAAATGATTAAGCACTGAGTCACAGTGTGAAACGCGTCAGCTCCTGTTCGCTGCTTTCCATGCTGTGATATGTATTTCACATCTTTGTTTTAATAAACAACCATTTTTTGGAGTGCGGCTGTCCAAGCATTTTTTCCTGTTCTCTGCATCAATCTGCCCAATGGTGACACATGGGCACCCAAAAATCAAATCACATGTCAAACAATTGGGGTTATATACCTCATGAAATGCCCCTGCGGGGCATTTTATGTGGGTAAAACCAAAAGACATTTCTTTTGCAGGATGCGGGACCACGTGACGGCTATCTCCAGGAAACTAATGCAGACGCCCATCAGCCGACACATGGGTCTGTTCCACAATCACAACCTAAAAATGCTGTGCTTCTTCGCCTTGGAGCATATCTCTCTCAATGAGAGAGGTGGTGATGCGGATCGACGCCTGCTCCAAGTCGAAGCTAAGTGGATTTACCGTCTTCAGGCCACCAAATATCCAGGCCTAAATGAAAATATTAGCTACAAACCTTTTCTATGAGACTATGCATCAAATTTTATTAATACAAATGCATGAGATCTGGATACATTCTACTTTTAACATTGTGCCTTACATCATCTCTCTGACCCTTTCCCCTTTTCCCCTTTTCCTCACGCATTCGCCTGTTGATTTATTCCATTCTACATCAGGATCATTACATCTGCTAACCCATATTCATCAATACGGGACAATGCAAATTATATGCTTAGATATTCACTGCCCGGGTACCATACCTAAGTGGTGTGAATATGTATGTTATCACCATAGTATGTGCTGCTTTATAAATTCTTTAAAATACAGATGTATATTCAATGAAGCTGTGCATTCTATGTATGAATACTGTGAATTTATGTATCTATTTGTGTTTATTATTTTCTTCCCCTTTTTTTCTGTTTTCTTATTTTAAACTTGAGGCTGGCGGCTAATGCCTCTGACTCCATGGATTCCTCCACATTGACATGCCTCCCCATCATGGTACGGTATGTAGAACTCCAAACAAACACAATAGACTCATTACCCACCTGGGTGCGCATTCATGCACACATCTATGCGGACCAACATTGTTGGTCTGCGCTCATGTGATGTGCTGTGCGCGCACACCAGTTTCCACGGCATATTTATCCCCCTCCATGCCACCCACCCAGCAACAGAGAAATCACATGACCATATGCGGGCGCCCGGGGGCAGTCATCAGCACTTTTCACTGAATCCATGCGAAGGCATGGATGTTATGACTGTCCTACCCCATACGGTGACGTCCCCTCGTCCACCCTTGACGCATGTGTTGTCCGAATCCTGTGGCGGCTTTGCCGCTGCCCACACCAGGGAGCATGCATCAGCCGCCGTACGATCAGTACTGCGCATTTGCGAAGTTGGCTGTACATTCGATGGCACCTCCATCGAAATGTCATCTCCGCACGACCGCACTCACGTTGTTGACTGTCACACGTCAATATGCGGCGTCGCCACACCATCGCCTCGGGGGGTATAAAAGGCCAGACGCAGCCATCATGGCCGTCACGGGGCCCGTCCAGGGAGCGTAATCACTGCATCGTCAGCTACAGGTAAAACTCAGCATCATTTAGACACTTTGATAATTGTGTACCTCATGGACATGGAAAGCTAGTCCCTGTTCATTTGTCATAATACCCGTTATATCTTTATGTTTAGATCATTAATGTGAAGTATTCTCTGACGCTGTCAGAGATTTCTTTCCCTCAATACATCATGTTTGCTGCACATTAAATCCGGGCACAGCTCAATGTTAGTTGTCATGCATTAGATACTCTGTATATGCCTCAGTCCAGGCTTACAGGAGTCTATAGATGCATATATACTTTCTCTTTTACAGATATAATCAGTATACTTCTCTGCAATTACAATGAAATATAGTTACCTCCTGTCCTGCGGTCCAATAAGCTCCCAGGCTCTTTAGTTCAATTTAAACAGTAAGCACACACACACATATATATATATATATATATATATATATATATATATATATATTGCATGCCTATACATGGTCTAAAATTGACCATGTTTAGATTTAGATTGATATCGAATAAGATGCACCCTCTTTAAAACAAACCCTATAAATACTGTTTTCTATATTTAGGTCCCCTGTTATCACCATCTGCCCTATCCCCCTCACAGGATCCCCTGTGATTTGCTCATGCATGTGCATGGGGGTGGTTGTATGGGTGGAGAGTAATTTGCCAGCTTCACCCCTGGGTGTACCCCAACACAGGTGACACCCGTTTGCCAGCACGAGGATCCACAGGATTACGGAGGGATTAAAACACTTGTCTCTAATTATTCCTAATTAATAAATTTTTGCATTTATGACTGTTGTTTGGTTACGATAGATTTAGGTTTTTCGCAAATGTGTCAAATCAACGATGTAATAAATTCTATTGCATTATTTCTTGTTCTACATATTTATGTTTATTTTAGATAAAGTCCATGTGAGTCCCTGAAGAAGCATTAATTATGCGAAACATGTAGGACGATAAATATGTGACGTATAAGGAACGAATACACTGCGCTGTATCTTCTTTCCTCATTGTTTTTATATTATGATAATTATCTATTAAATACAGATGTTTTTTTCAATTTTTTTGGCATTTTCTCTTTTTGTACTATTGATTTGGTAACACTTTCAATGAGCACCTTCAAAGTCCCACACAAATTGCCTCAAAAGTAGTGATGAGCCGAACACCCCCGGGTTCGGTTCGCACCAGAACCCGCGAACGGACCGAAAGTTCGCATGAACTTTAGAACCCTATTAAATACAATGGATGCAAACGTTCGAAATCTAAAGTGCTAATTATAATGACTATTATGCATGTTATTGTCCTAAAAAGGGTTTGGGAACCCGGGTACTGCACCAGGGGACATGTATCAATCCCCAAAAAAGTTTTAAAAACGGCCGTTTTTCGGGAGCAGTCATTTTAATGATGCATAAAGTGAAAAAAAAAGTCAAATATTCCTTTAAATATCGTACCTGGGGGGGTGTCTAAAGTATGCCTGTGAAGTGCCACGTGTTTCCCGTGTTTAGAACTGTCCCTGCACAAAATTACATTTCTAAAGGAAAAAAAGCCATTTAAAACTGCTTGCGGCTTTAATGTAATGTCTGGTCCCGGTAATATGGATGAAAATCTTTAAGAAAAATGGCATAGCTACCCCATCACAGCCCCCTCCCCCTACCTCAGCCCATTACCAGCCCCTTTGGGTCTTGTATGGATATTAAGGGGAACCACGCACACAAAATAAAAAAGGCCCCATATACTCTGAACAGCCGTATACAGGCGGTGCATACAAGACAGGGACTGTAGGTTTGTTCTTATGTAGAATCTGTTTGTAATTTTGAACAGGTACATTGTTTAAGTGTAGCTCCAGCAAAAAAATCTCTTTTTAAGCTTTTTGGAAAACATAGGGAAGGGTTATCACCCCTGTAACATTTGTTTTGCTGTCTGTGCAGTGTGCACCTGTTCAGAACAGTTCACCTCACTTTAAGTCCTAAATGTTTTTTGAAAATTTTGGGTTTTTATTGAAACAAGAATTGGTGATAAAGCATCAGTGGAGAGGAGACACTTTTTTTCCCATATTAACTCTTACAGGAGAGAATTTGCCTTCCTAGGGGTAGATTTCCTCTCACTTCCTGTTGTATCCTTCCGTTTGCAAGGAGGAATCATTTGTAAGTTGGATGTTTGAAAGTAGGGGCCTGCCGTATATATACTCAGCTGAAATTTGCCCCTTACATGTTGGTGTTGCCACAACACTGTGAGCCCTCACAGTTACTCTTGGTGGGCGCATGAATGGGCCCTGCCGTGAATTATTAGATCAAGAATTGTATTTGCATGCCCCTGTTGAACAGGGGCTGAAAAATTGGGCCTTTGGTGGTGGTGGTGGTGGTGTTGACACAACACTGTAAGGCCTCACAGTTACTCTTGGTGGGCGCAGGAATGGGCCCTGCTGTGAATTATTAGATCAAGAATTGTAATTGCATGCCCCTGTTGAACAGGGGCTGAAAAATTGGGCCTTTGGTGGTGGTGGTGTTGACACAACACTGTAAGGCCTCACAGTTACTCTTGGTTGGCGCAGGAATGGGCCCTGCTGTGAATTATTAGATCAAGAATTGTAATTGCATGCCCCTGTTGAACAGGGGCTGAAAAATTGGGCCTTTGGTGGTGGTGGTGGTGTTGACACAACACTGTAAAGCCTCACAGTTACTCTTGGTGGGCACAGGAATGGGCCCTGCTGTGAATTATTAGATCAAGAATTGTAATTACATGCCCCTGTTAAACAGGGGCAGAAAAATTGGGCCTTAGGCACTGGTGCCACAACACTGCAACCCCTCACAGATACTGTACTTGGAGCACAGCAATGAGCCCTGTTGCAAAGTATTGCATCAAAAATTTTAATTACACGCCCCTGTTAAACAGGGGCTGAAAAATTGGGCCTTAGCCACTGGTGCTGGTGCCACGACACTGCAACCTCTCCCAGATACTCTAGTTGAAGTGCAGGAATGAGCCCTGCTGCAAAGCATTGCATACAAAATTGTAATAACACACCCCTGTTAAACAGGGGCTGAAAAATTGGGCCTTAGCCACTGGTGGCGGCACCCAGAAACAAAAATGTTCTTCCAAGCTATCATCATCAATCGGATCATTGAGGAGGAGGAGGATAGTCACTCAACATAACAGGACAGTCTCTCAGCATCAGCATCAGTCTTGAAGGGATGTGACATTTGAAAATAAATTAGTCTGTTATATCAGCTTCAGGTGTTTGGTAGCTGGTGGTGATCCAAGACTGGTTCATCTTTATGAAGGTCAGTCGATCAACAGAGTCGGTGGACAGGCGCACCCTGTGATCCGGGACAAATCCTCCAGCAGCACTGAATGTGCGTTCTGAAAGAACGCTGGATGCAGGACAGGCCAGTAGCTCAATTGCATACTGTGCAAGCTCTGGCCAGTGATCCATCCTCAAGACCCAGTAAGCCAGAGGATTTTCGGTGGGGAAGGTGTCCAAGTCTGACCTTGCTCCTAGGTATTCCTGCACCATGTATATCAGACGCTGGCGATGGTTGCTGGAACCGATCATACCTTGGGGCTGCGGACTAAAGAATTGTCTGAACGCATCGGTCAGACGGCCACCTTCCCCACCGCTCCTTCTTTGACTGACCGAAGCCTCAGCAACTCGTTGTCCAGGACCAGGAGTTTGTAACCTCCCAGTCTCTGGGAACGCGTTGCACAGACCTTTCTGCAAGGCCTCCCGGAGTTGTCTCATCCTCTGCTCCCTCTGCGACGGTAAGATAAGGTCCGCAACCTTACCCTTGTACCGTGGATCAAGGAGAGTGGCCAGCCAGTAATGGTCCCTCTCCTTGATCCGAAGAATACGAGGATCCTTCCGCAGACTTTGCAGGATCAGGGAGGCCATGCAGCGTAGGTTAGCTGAGGCATTCGGTCCGGAGTCCTCTGGGTCACTAAGGACGACATGATCCGCAGCCACCTCCTCCCAGCCACGTACAAGTCCACTGGTTTCTTGGGACTGTAAATCATCCCTAAAAGATTGCTGCTGATGATGCTGTGTGCCAGGCTCCACCTCCATGCTGACACAATCCTCCTCCTCCTCCTCCTCTTCTTCCTGTGCGATGGGTGGGACAGAAGGAACACTGTCTGGGTTAAGGGGGCCTTGAGAGGCAAGGAAGTCCTCCTCTTCCTGCCTCTGTTCTGCCTCAAGTGCCCTGTCCATTATTCCACGCAGCGTATGTTCCAACAGGTGGACAAGAGGTACAGTGTCACTGATGCATGCACTGTCACTGCTCACCATCCTCGTGGCCTCCTCAAATGGTGCCAGGACAGTGCATGCATCCCTGATCATGCCCCACTGGTGTGGTGAAAAAAAACAGAGCTCCCCTGACCCTGTCCTGGTGCCGTAGTCGCACAGGTACTCATTGATGGCCCTCTGCTGCATGTGCAGCCGCTGCAGCATGGCCAACGTTGAGTTCCACCTGGTGGGCATGTCACATATAAGGCGGTTCTTGGGCAGGTTCAACTCCTTTTGCAGCTCAGCCAGGCGAGCACTGGCATTATAAGATCTGCGGAAATGCACACAGACTTTCCTGGCCTGCTTCAGGACATCCTGTAAGCCCGGGTACCTGCCCAAGAACCGCTGCACCACCAGGTTAAGGACGTGAGCCACACAGGGCACATGGGTCAGTTGTCCCTGTCGGAGAGTGGAGAGGAGGTTGGTGCCATTGTCGCAAACTACCATTCCTGGCTTAAGCTGGCGTGGCGTCAACCACCTCTCGGCCTGCCCCTGCAGAGCAGACAGAACCTCTGCCCCAGTGTGGCTCCTGTCCCCCAAACACACCGGCGCAAGCACGGCATGGCATCTTTTTGCCTGCGTACTTGCGTAGCCCCTTGAACGCCTACGGAGCACCGCTGGTTCCGAGGACAAAGCACAGGAAGAGGCCATGGAGGAAGAAGAAGAGGAGGGGGTGGAGGACAGAGGTGTGTCACAACCAGTAGTAGCATTTTGGAGGCGTGGCGGTGGAACAACCTCCAACACTACTGCACCTTGTCCTGCATCCTTCCCAGCTGCCAAAAGAGTGACCCAATGGGCCGTGAAAGAAAGGTAACGTCCCTGTCCATGCCTGCTGGACCATGAGTCAGTGGTAATATGCACCTTACCGCTGACCGCCCTGTCCAGCGAGGCCAAGACATTGCCTTCCACATGCCGGTAGAGAGCCGGAATCGCCTTCCGTGAGAAAAAGTGGCGTTTGGGAACCTGCCACTGAGGAACCGCACATTGCACAAACTCACGGAAGGGGGCCGAGTCTACCAACTGAAAAGGCAGCAGTTGAAGCGCTAGCAATTTAGCCAAGCTAGCATTCAACCGCTGGGCATGTGGATGGCTGGGAGTGAACTTCTTTCGACGGTCCAGCAGCTGGGGCAGGTATATTTGCCTGCTAGAATCGGACATCGGTGTACTGCTAGCAGAGTGCCCGCAAGTACTTGGCTGTGACACACCTAATTCTACACCTTCAATCCTCTCAGTGCAGGTTTCAGAGAGGACTGAAGGTATAGTGGGGTTGGAGATCCCAGCTGATGCGGTGCAAGGAGAGGTCCGCTTTGTTCTTTGGTGTGGGTCTTTAAGGGAAAAAATAAGATAAAAGAGGACAGCCGCACTCCAATCCAACGTGTGTTTAATGAACAGGCACTACAAAAACCAGCTAGAACAGGATAACTGACGCGTTTCGCACAAAATCAGTGCTTACTCATATTAAGCACTGATTTTGTGCGAAACGCGTCAGTAATCCTGTTCTAGCTGGTTTTTGTAGTGCCTGTTCATTAAACACACGTTGGATTGGAGTGCGGCTGTCCTCTTTTATCTTATTTTTTCCTCAATTGCTACGTGCATTGCCGGCACCCAAGGTCTCCGAGAGAAGTACCTTCCTTATCCCATCTGCTTTGAGCGGCAATTTTTGGTTTTGGTGTGGGTCTTTAACCACTTAGCGACCGCTCACTGTATATATACGTCGGCAGAATGGCACCGACAGGCACAATCACGTAGAGCATACGTGATTGTCTTTGTATAGTTGGGGGGTCCAATCGGACCCCCCTCCTATACAGTGAGCGGTGGCTAAGTGTCCGGGAGCGTTCCGGGATGAGGGGGCAGCCATTCGTTTCTGGCCACCCCCTCGCGATCGCTCCTGGCGAATGGAAATGCCCCCTCTGTCTGTGTCAGACAGAGGGAGCAGGAGGAAGTGATGTCATCTCTGGTGCGGCACTCACATATACCGAGCGCCGTACAAGAGAAGACATCAGGTCAGTGCACACAACACTACACTGACACCAGGACACATAGGGACATAAATCGCCCCCCCAGGCCCCCCCCAGACACCCCAGATCACCCCCCAGATCACCCCCCCAGCCCCCAGTCACAGTGTCACTGATTGCAGTGACCATTTATTTAGTGATCACTGCAATCAGTGACATTTGTGACTGTAAAAGTGTCACCAAAGTTTAGTCTTAGGTCCAGTGTAGCCCCCTAACCCCCCCTAATAAAGGTTTAACCCCCTGATCACCTCCCAGATAACCCTTTCACCCCCTATCACCACTGTCGCTAAGCGATCATTTTTCTGATCGCTGTCTTAGCGTCAGTGATGCCGATCGGCAGCCAGTAATTTTTTTTAAGTTCGCCGCATGTTTTTATAGTGTCAGGTACCCCAATATATTATCTAATAAAGGTTTAACCCCCTTGATCGCCCCCCAGGTAACCCTTTCACCCCCTATCACCACTGTCACTAAGCGATCGTTTTTCTAAACGCTGTCTTAGTGTCTGTGATGCAGATCGGTAGCCGGTAATTTTTTTTAGGTTCGCCGCAGGTTTTTATAGCGTCAGGTACCCCAATATATTATCTAATAAAGGTTTAACCCCCTTGATCGCCCCCCAGGTAACCCTTTCACCCCCTATCACCACTGTCGCTAAGCAATTGTTTTTCTAAATGCTGTCTTAGTGTCGGTGATGCAGATCGGTAGCCAGTAATTTTTTTTAGGTTCGCCGCATGTTTTTATAGCGTCAGGTACCCCAATATATTATCTAATAAAGGTTTAACCCCCTTGATCGCCCCCCAGGTAACCCTTTCACCCCCATCACCACTGTCGCTAAGCAATCGTTTTTCTAAACGCTGTCTTAGTGTCGGTGATGCAGATCGGTAGCTGGTAATTTTTTTTAGGTTCGCTGCAGGTTTTTATAGCGTCAGGTACCCCAATATATTATCTAATAAAGGTTTAACCCCCTTGATCGCCCCCCAGGTAACCCTTTCACCCCCTATCACCACTGTCACTAAGCGATCGTTTTTCTAAACGCTGTCTTAGTGTCGGTGATGCAGATCGGTAGCCAGTAATTTTTTTTAGGTTCGCCGCATGTTTTTATAGCGTCAGGTACCCCAATATATTATCTAATAAAGGTTTAACCCCCTTGATCGCCCCCCAGGTAACCCTTTCACCCCCATCACCACTGTCGCTAAGCGATAGTTTTTCTAAACGCTGTCTTAGTGTCGGTGATGCAGATCGGTAGCTGGTAATTTTTTTTAGGTTCGCCGCAGGTTTTTATAGCGTCAGGTACCCCCATATATTATCTAATAAAGGTTTTAACCCCCTGATTGCCCCTAGTTAACCCTTTCACCAGTGATCACCATATAAGTGTTACGGGTGACGCTGGTTAGTTAGTTTGCTTTTTATAGTGTCAGGGCACCCGCCGTGTATATAACCCAATAAAGGTTTAACCCCCTGATCGCCCGGCGGGTGATATCAATTAGGTTTTAGCGTCAGAGAGGGTCTGAGTCACACCCCAGGCAGCGTCAGGTTAGTGCCAGTAACGCTAACACCCACGCGTGAAGCATACACCCCCTTTAGTGGTATAGTATCTGAACAGATCAATATCTGATCTGATCAGATCTATACTAGCATCCCCAGCAGTTTAGGGTTCCCAAAAACGCAGTGTTAGCGGGATCAGCCCAGATACCTGCTGGCACCTGCGTTTTGCCCCTCCGTCCAGCCCAGGCCACCCAAGTGCAGTATCGATCGATCACTGTCACTTACAAAACAAAAACACACATAACTGCAGCGTTCGCAGAGACAGGCCTGATCCCTGCGACTCCAGTGCTGTAGGAGGTGATTTCACCACCACAGTTAAAAAAAAAAAGCAAATATGCCGAAGCATTGGGGCAGCAGGGGCGGAGGAGCGATTTTGCTCCTAATGCCGCGTACATATGGTCGAAATTCCGACGGAGGCTTGCCCGTGGAAAAGTCCGACCATGTGTGTGCGGCATAACTTTTTTGCGGGAGGATGCCCCCATGCTTCGGCATATATAAATGGTGCGTGTATGCCCATCATTGGAAGTGGGTGGATGAAGGGCGGTATTCTAATGGTGGGCATACCCACCGATCAATCTCTTTTTTCGTTCAGCCAACTGGCTGCATGAAAAAAAAAGATTACAATACATGTCCAACAAGGACCAGCAACGTACTGGTATGTTGCTGGACTTTGAATGTTTATACCAGAATGATGCCTGTGGGTTTAGGTATCATCTTGGTATCATTCTTTTTAGCCTGCGGCCGGCTTTCATGTAAAAGCAATCCTAGCGGCTAATTAGCCTCTGGACTGCTTTTACAAGCAGTGGGAGGGAATGCCCCCCGGATATAAAAAGCGCCATTGGGAAATTGGGAAAGCATTTTATCACACCGATCTTGGTGTGGTCAGATGCTTTGAGGGTAGAGGAAAAATCTAGGGTCTAGAAGACCCCAGTTTTTTCAAAAAAAGAGTACCTGTCACTACCTATTGCTATCATAGGGGATATTTACATTCCCTGAGATAACAATAAAAATGATAAAAAAAAAAAATACTTGGAAGGAACAATTTAAAAATAAAATAAAAAAGCAAAATTAATAATAAAAAAAAAGAAAAAAAAAAAAAGCACCCCTGTCCTGCCCTGCTCTTGCCCAATGGCGAACGCAAGCGTTGGTCTGGCGTCATATGTAAACAGCAATTGCACCGTGCATGTGAGGTATCACCGCGAAGGTCAGATCGAGGGCAATCATTTTAGCAGTAGACCTCCTCTGTAAATCTACTGGGGTAACCTGTAAAGGCTTTTAAAGGCTTTTAAAAATGTATGTAGTTTGTCGCCAATGCGCGTTTGTGCGAAATTTTAAAGCATGTCGTGTTTGGTATCTATGTACTCGACCTAAGATCATCTTTTTTATTTCATCAAACATTTGGGCAATATAGTGTGTTTTAGTGCATTAAAATTAAAAAAAGTGTATTTTTTAACCCAAAAAATGCGTTTGAAAAATCGCTGCGCAAATACTGTGTAGAAAAAAAAATGCAACACCCACCATTTTAATCTGTAGGGCCTTTGCTTTAAAAATATATATAATGTTTGGGGGTTCAACATAATTTTCTTGCAAAAAAAGAAATGTTTTCATGTAAACAAAAAGTGTCAAAAAGGGCTTTGTCTTCAAGTGGTTAGAAAAGTGGATGTAAGCTTCCTAATGTTGTGTATAAAATGCCAGAACAGTTCAAAACCCCCCCAAATGACCCAATTTTGGAAAGTAGACACCCCAAGCTATATACTGAGAGGCATGTCGAGTCCATGGAATATTTTATATGTTGACACAAGTTGCGGAAAAACGACAATTTTTTATTTATTTTTTTTGCACAAAGTTGTCACTAAATGATATATTGCTCAAACATGCCATGGGCATATGTGGAATTACACCCCAAAATACATTCTGTTGCTTCTCCTGAGTACGGGGATACCACATGTGTGAGACTTTTTGGGAGCCTAGCCACGTACGGGACCCCAAAAACCAAGCACCGCCTTCAGGCTTTCTAAGGGTGTAAACTTTTGATTTCACTTCTCACTGCCTATCACAGTTTCGGAGGCCATGGAATGCCCAGATAGCACAAACCCCCCCCCCAAATGACCCCATTTTGGAAAGTAGACACCCCAAGCTATTTGCTGAGAGATATTGTGAGTATTTTGCAGATCTCGCTTTTTGTCACAAAGTTTTGAAAATTGAAAAAAAAAAAAAAATATATATATATATATATTTTCTTTCTTCATTTTCAAAAACAAATGAGAGCTGTAAAATACTCGCCATTCCTCTCAGCAAATAGCTTGGGGTGTCTATATTCCAAAATGGGGTAATTTGGGGGGGTTTTGTGCGATTTTGGCATTTTATGGCCTTCGAAACTGTGATAGGTAGTGAGGAGTGAAATCAAAAATTTGTGCCTAGAAATCCTGAAGGCGGTGCTTGGATTTCGGGGTCCCGTACGCGGCTAGGCTCCTAAAAAGTCCCACACATGTGGTATCCCCGTACTCAGGAGAAGCAGAAAAATGTATTTTGGGGTGTAATTTCACATATAACCATGGCATGTGTGAGCAATATATCATTTAGTGACAACTTTTTGTAATTTTTATTTATTTTTATTTTTTTTTGTCATTATTCAATCACTTGGGACAAAAAAAATATATTCAATGGGCTCAACAGGCCTCTCAGCAATTTCCTTGGGGTGTCTACTTTCTAAAATGGGGTCATTTGGGGGGGTTTTGTGCTATTTTGGCATTTTATGGCCTTCGAAACTGTGATAGGTAGTAAGGAGTGAAATCAAAAATTTGCGCCCTTAGAAATCCTGAAGGCGGTGCTTGGTTTCCGGGGTCCCGTACGCGGCTAGGCTCCCAAAAAGTCCCACACATGTGGTATCCCCATACTCAGGGGAAGTAGCAAAATGTATTTTGGGGTGAAATTCCACATATAACCATGGCATGTGTGAGCAATATATCATTTAGTGACAACTTTTTGTAATTTTTTTTTTTTTTTTTTGTCATTATTCAATCACTTGGGACAAAAAAAAAATTCAATGGGCTCAACATGCCTCTCAGCAATTTCCTTGGGGTGTCTACTTTCCAAAATGGGGTCATTTGGGGGGGTTTTGTACTGCCCTGTCATTTTAGCACCTCAAGAAATGAGATAGGCAGTCATAAATTTAAAGCTGTGTAAATTTCAGAAAATGTACCCTAGTTTGTAAACTCTATAACTTTTGCGCAAACCAATAAATATACGCTTATTGACATTTTTTTTTACTAAAAACATGTGGCTGAATACATTTTGGCCTAAATGTATGACTAAAATTGAGTTTATTCGATTTTTCTTATAACAAAAAGTAGAAAATATCATTTTTTTTCAAAATTTTCGGTCTTTTTCCGTTTATATCGAAAAAAAAAAAAAATCGCAGAGGCAATCAAATACCATTAAAAGAAAGCTCTATTTGTGGGAAGAAAAGGACGCAAATTTCGTTTGGGTACAACATTGCATGTCCGCACAATTTACAGTTAAAGCAGCGCAGTGCAAAATTCTGAATTCACCTCTGGTCCTTTAGCTACCAAATGGTCCGAGGCTTAAGTGGTTAAGGTAGGCTTGCCAACGAGCTGCATGGCAGGTCAACATATGTCTGGTCAAGCATTTTGGTGCCCAAGCGGGTGATGTTTTGGCCATGCGATATACGCTTGAGACATATGTTGCAAACAGCAGCTGTGCGATCTGATGCACTTGACTCAAAAAAGGCCCACACCAAAGAACTTTTTGAATAACGGGCAGAGGCAGCGCCCTGCACAGGCGGAGCTCTGCGGTGTGATTCCGTCGGTGTGCTGCCCTTACGCTGGCCCCCCGAGGGCATCCTGCCTCGTTGGAGATGTGCCTCCTCCTCATCCTCCTCCTCCTCCTCTCTCCTATTAGGCACCCACGTGGAGTCAGTGACCTCATCATCCCCTCCCTCCTCATCACTGGAGCCAATCTGGCAGTATGCTGCAGCTGCTGGAACATGACTGCCAGATTGGTGTCCATCTTGAGCATCCCCTCTCTCTGCTCTCACGCTACTGCCTTCCTCTAGCTGGGTATCATCATCAGACCCTTCGAAACGCTGGGCATCCTCCTGGAGCATGTACCCAACACTGTGCTCAAACAGTTCGGGGGACTCCTCAGGAGGACATGGTTGGTCTAGGGAAGGAGTGACTGATGATGACATTGATACCAGGGAAGAGGACGCTTTGGCAGCTGCTTTGCCAGTACCCTGAGCCTGGGTGAGGGAGAATGAGAAGGATGAGGAGGGCTTGGTCATCCACTCTACCAAGTCTTCGGCATGATGCGGCTCAACACGTCCAGCTGCCGAAAAGAAGGACAAGCGTGTCCCATGGCCACGTGCTGATGGCGATGCACCGCGTCCACGACCAGCACTGTTGTCTTTAGACACAGAGCCTGCTTGCCCTCTTTTATTGGCTCCTGACTGTCTGCCTCTCCTTGTTTGCCTTCCAGACATTCTAATGGCCTGCAGGGAAAAACCAGCAATAAGGCCTAGCTTCAGGAGTATATTTTGCAGGAATCACACTACGCCTGCTGTAGGTGCTGCAAATGCCTGTTGGTGTAACACACCAGGAAAAAGCAGCAATACAGGCTAACTTCTCTCCCTGCACACAAGGTTTAGCAAAGAATATGACACTGACACTCTCCCTGCCTATCCTTCTCTCTCCCTACACACAAGTTTGAGGTACAAATAGCACTGACACTGTCCCTGCCTATGTAACTCTTTCCCTGCGCCGGAACACACTACACAAGGCCGCCGCGCTGGCGGCCTTTTATAGTGTGGGGCGTGTGCTAAACCCCCTGAGCTATAATTGGCCACAGGCAACCTGCCTGTGGCCAATTATGGCTCTCCTAGCTGCCGGCGCTGTGATTGGCCAAGCATGCAGGGTCACAGTGCATGCTTGGCCAATCACAGCGCCGGGATTGCACTGTGATGGCGCAGTGTATTGTGGGCCGTTCGCGTCACTCGAATTTGGCGCGAACGGCCCAAATCTTTCGAACGGTCGAACAGCCGATGTTCAAGTCGAACTTATGTTCGACTCGAACACCGAGCTCATCCCTACTCAAAAGGGCTCCCTTTATATATTCTATTATCGGGACCTAGGTGCCATTGAACAATAGACATGTGCACACTGAAATATTTTGTTTCGGAATTTCGTTTTCGGCCGAAAAATAAATTTATTTAGTTACTCCTGAAATTCGTTTTTATTTATTTCGTTTTTCGTTAGAAATTGCATTCGTCCGAAAATCTGAATTAATTAAGGTCGAATCTGTCATTGAAGGCTGATGGTGTCTGTCGAATGTTCAAAGAAGATTCGACGGAGCAGTGAAACTGTACGACGCTTCAATCATACATTTCCGGTCGAATGTTCCGCCCACAAGCTATAGAAGAATTCTAATGTTGTATGACTAGTAATAATTATATTTATTCATTACTATTACTAGTCAACCAACATTAGAATTCTTCTATAGCCTATGGGCGGATGCATTTGACCGGAAATGTACGATTGCAGCGTCGTACAGTTTTGCTGCACCGTCGAATCTTCTAATTTTCGATGCTTTGTCGAATCTTCGTCATTCTAGCTATTTTACTGCTATTTTACTGCTCCTCCTCTTTGGTTACAATCAGCCAATAACATTCATCATCAACTTTATTTTTATTTTACTTCCCCCACCCAATTCCAGCAATTGATCTTTTCTCTCTATGTCGAATCTTTTCTCTCTATAATAACAAATCTTTTCTCTCCTATGTCGAATCTTTTCTCTCCTATGTCGAATATTTTCTCTCTATAATGTCGAATCTTTTCTCTCCTATGTCGAATCTTTTCTCTCCTATGTCGAATCTTTTCTCTCCTATGTCGAATCTTTTCTCTCCTATGTCGAATCTTTTCTCTCCTATGTCGAATCTTTCTCTCCTATGTCGAATCTTTTCTCTCTATAATGTCGAATCTTTTCTCTCCTATGTAGAATAATCTTGGACTAATAGAGTTAAGGTTAGGCACATTCGACCACAGGTTCGATAGACACAGATTGTTATTGTCAGCGTCACGTCGAATCTCCTATCTATATCGAACTGTTGTAGCAACGAAAACGAAAATAAAGCATTTGTTTATGTCGGATCTTTCGGTTTTCGGATTCTGTGCTTTCGTTTTCGTTTGTTAAAACGATAACGAAAATAGCTGAAATTCGGACGAAAATGCATTCGGACGAAAACGAATGCACATGTCTATTGAACAAGATAATCGTTACCACAGTGCTTGCTTTGTATAATTTCTCTATTAATTTCATGTAGTGTACTGCAGTACTTCTGTCCTTTGCAGAGCGTTCACTTAAAGGAACCTGAATAAAATTTGTGGTGTTCTCGTAATAAAACCACAGGCAGAGAGCTGCTAGTATTTTCAGTTAGTGTACTGTGTCCTCTGCACAGTGTTCACCTAAAACTAACTGAAGACCTTTGCTGCTTTACTTATACTAATACCACAGCAGGCAGTGGAGTCTGATAGCTGCATTATATAAATATATACATATATATATATATATATATATATATATATACATCCCACCTTTGTGCAGCTACATCTCACTGCAGGCCATTAGTATGTCTGGAAGGCAAACAAAGAGAGGCAGACAGTCACGAGGCAATAAAGGAGGGCAAGCAGGCTCTGTGTCTAGAGGCAACAGTGCTGGTCGTGGACACGGTGCATCCTCATCAGCACATGGCCGTGGGACATGCTTGTCCTTCTTTTTGGCAGCTGGCCATGTTGAGCTGCAACATGCCCATGATTTGGTAGAGTGGATGACCTAATTTTCTCTCACCCAGGCTCAGGGTACTTTGTCTGGCAAAGTAGCTGCCAAAGCGGCCTCTTTCCTCGGCTCAATGTCATCAGTCACTCCATCCCTAGCCCCACCATGTCCTCCTGAGGAGTCCCCCCCCCCCAACTGTTTGACCACAGCATTGGGTACATGCTCCAGGAGGATGCCCAGCGTTTTAAAGGGTCCGATGATGGAACCCAGCTAGAGGAAGGCAGTAACTTGAGCCCAGAGAGAGGGGGTAGTAAGGTGAGCCCAGAGAGAGGGGGTGCCCAACAAGGACAGCTATATGGCAGTCATGTTCCCCCAGCTGCAGCATACTGCCAGATTTGCTCCAGTGATGAGGAGGGAGGGGATCATGAGGTCACTGACTCCACATGGGTGCCTGATAGTAGAGAGAGGAGGAGGAGGAGGAGGCACATCTCCAACGTGGCAGCACACCGACTGCATCACACCGCAGAGCTCCGTATGTGCAGGGCACTGCTGTCTCTGCGCGTTATTCCAAAAGTTCTTTGGTGTGGTCCTTTTTTCAGACGTGTGCAGCAGATCACACCGTTACCATTTGCAACACATGTCTGAAGCATATCTCACGTGGCCAAAACATCAGCCGCTTGGCACCACATGCTTGACCAGACATATGTCGACCTGCCATGCAGTCCGTTGGCAGGCGTACCTAAAAGACCCACAGCAAAGAACAAAGCGGACCTCTCCTTGCTCCTCATCAGCTGGGATCTCCAACCCCACTATACCTTCAGTCCTCTCTGAAACCTGCACTGAGAGGAATGAAGGTGTAGAATTTGGTGTGTCACAGCCAAGTACTTGTGGGCAATCTCCTTTCGGTACACCGACATCCGATTGAACCAGGCAAATTTCCCTGCCCCTAGCTGCTGCACCGCCGAAAGAAGTTCGCTCCCAGCCATCCACATTCTCAGCGGTTGAATGCTAGCTTGGCTAAATTGCTAGCACTTAAACTGCTGCCTTTTCAGTTGGTAGACTCTGCCCCCTTCTGTGAGTTTGTTGAATGTGCGGTTCCTCAGTGGCAGGTTCCCAAACGCCACTTTTTCTCACGGAAGGCGATTCCGGCTCTCTACCGGCATGTGGAAGGCAATGTCTTGGCCTCGCTGGACAGGGCGGTCAGTGGTAAGGTGCATATTACCACTGACTCATGGTCCAGCAGGCATGGACATGGACGTTACCTATATTTCACGGCACATTGTGTGACTCTGCTGGCAGCTGGGAAGGATGCAGGACAAGGTGTAGTAGTGTTGGAGGTTGTTCCGCCACCATGCCTCCAAAATGTTACTACTGGTGATTCTGACACACCTCTCTCCTCCACCCCCTCCTCTTCTTCTTACTCCATGGCCTCTACCTGTGCTTTGTCCTTGGAACCAGCGGTGCTCCGTAGGCGTTCAAGGGGCTACGCAAGTACGCAGGCAAAAAGATGCCATGCGGTGCTTGAGCTGGTGTGCTTGGGGGACAGGAGCCACACTGGGGCAGAGATTCTGTCAGCTCTGCAGAGGCAGGCTTAGAGGTGGTTGATGCCACGCCAGCTTAAGCCAGGAAAGGGGGTTTTCCGACAATGGCACCAACCTCCTCTCCGCCCTCCAACAGGGACAACTGACCCATGTGCCCTGTTTGGCGCACGTCCTTAACTTGGTGGTGCAGCGGTTCTTGGGCAGGTACCCAGGCTTACAGGAGGTCCTGAAGCAGGCCAGGAAACTCTGTGGGCATTTCCACCGGTCATATAATTCCAGTGCTGGCTGGCTGAGCTGCAAAAGGATTACAACCTGCCCAAGAACCGCCTAATCTGTGACATGCCCACCAGGTGGAACTCTACGTTGGCCATGCTGCAGCGGCTGCACACGCAGCAGAGGGCCATCAATGAGTATCTGTTGCAATATGGCACCAGGACAGGGTCAGGGGAGCTTTGATTTTTTTCCCCACGCCAGTGGGCCATGATTAGGGATGCATGCACTGTTCTGGCACCATTTGAGGAGGCCATGAGGATGGTGAGCAGTGACAGTGCATGCATCAGTGACACTGTCCCTCTTGACCACCTGTTGGAGCACACGCTGCGTTGAATAATGGACTGGGCACTTGAGGCAGAACAGAGGCAGGAAGAGGAGGACTTCCTTACCTCTCAAGGCCCCGTTTATCCAGACAGTGTTCCTGCTGGCCCGGCTATCACACCGGAAGAGGAGGAGGAGGAGGAGGAGGATTATTGTGTTAGCATGGAGGTGGAGCCTAGCACTCAGCATCAGCAGCAGTCTTCAAGGGATCAATTACAGTCCCAAGACACCCATGGACTTGTACGTGGCTGGGAGGAGGTGGCTGCGGATAATGTCATCCTCAGTGACCCAGAGGACTCTGCACTGAATGCCTCAGCAAGCCTACGCTGCATGGCCTCCCTGATCCTGCAAAGCCTGCGCAAGGATCCTCGTATTCATGCGATCAAGGAGAGGGATCATTACTGGCTGGCAACCCTCCTTGATCCACGTTACAAGGGTAAAGTTGCAGACCTTATCTTGCCGTCGCAGAGGGAGCAGAGGATGAAGCATCTTTGGGAGGCCTTGCAGAAAGGTCTGTGCAACGCGTTCCCAGAGACTGGGAGGTTACAAATTCCTGGTCCTGGACAACGTGTTGCTGAGGCTCCGGTCAGTCAAAGAAGGAGCGGTGGGGAAGGTGGCCGTCTGACCGATGCGTTCAGACAATTTTTTAGTATGCAGCCCCAAGGTATGATCGCTTACAGCAACCATCGTCAGCGTCTGGTTTACATGGTGCAGGAATACCTAGGGGCAAGATCAGACTTGGACACCTTTCCCACCGAAAATCCTCTGGGTTACTGGGTCTTGAGGATGGATGACTGGCCAGAGCTTGCACAGTATGCAATTGAGGTACTGGCCTGTCCTGCATCCAGCGTTCTTTCTGAACGCACATTCAGTGCTGCTGGAGGCTTTGTAACTGATCACAGGGTGCGCCTGTCCACCGACTCGGTCGATCGACTGACCTTCATAAAAATGAATCAGTCTTGGATCACCACCAGCTACCAAGCACCTGATGCTGATGTAACCGAAATCTTTTTTGGAAATGTCAGATGATCAGATCCCTTCAAGACTGCCTATGCTGATGCTGAGTGACTATCCTGTTATGCTGAGTGACTATCCTCTTCCTCCTCAATAATCATGCTGTTAGCTTGAAAGAACATTTTTGGTTCTGGGCACTGCCACCAGTGGCTAAGGCCCAATTTTTCAGCCCCTGTTTAACAGGGGCGTGTATTTACAATTTTTGATGCAATGCTTTGCAGCAGGGCTCATTGCTGTGCTCCAACTACAGTATCTGTGAGGGATTGCAGTGTTGTGGCACCAGCACCAGTGCCTAAGGCCCAATTTTTCAGCCCCTGTTTAACAGGGGCGTGTATTTACAATTTTTGATGCAATACTTTGCAACAGGGCTCATTGCTGTGCTCCAACTACAGTATCTGTGAGGGGTTGCAGTGTTGTGACACCAGTGCCTAAGGCACAATTTTTATGCCCCTGTTCAACAGGGCATGTAATTACAATTCTTGATCTATTAATTAACAGCAGGGCCCATTCCTGCGGCCACCAAGAGTAACTGTGAGGGCTTACAGTGTTGTGGCAAGACCACCACCACCAAAGGCCCAATTTTTCTGCCCCTGTTCAACAGGGACATGTGATTACAATTCTTGATCTAATATTTCACAGCTGGGCCCATTCCTGCACCCACCAAGAGTAACTGTGAGGGCTTATAGTGTTGTGGCACCAGCACCAACACCACCATATATGGTTTAACTGGATGGACTTGTGTCTTTTTTCAACCTGACTAACTATGGTAACTATGTAACCACCAAAGGCCCAATTTTTCCTACCACTGTTCAACAATGTCATGTAATTACAATTCTTGATCTAATATTTAACAGCTGGGCTCATTCCTGCACCCACCAAGAGTAACTGTGAGGGCTTACAGTGTTGTGGTAAGACCACCACCACCACCACCAAAGGCCAAATTTTTCTGCCACTGTTCAACGGGGGCATGTGATTACAATTATTGATCTAATATTTCACAGCTGGGCCCATTCCTGCACCCACCAAGAGTAACTGTGTCGACTTACAGTGTTGTGGCACCACCACCATCACCACCACCATCACCAAAGACCCAATTTTTCCTACCGCTGTTCAACAATGTCATGTAATTACAATTCTTGATCTAATATTTAACAGCTGGGCTCATTCCTGCACCCACCAAGAGTAAGTGTGAGGGCTTACAGTGTTGTGGTAAGACCACCACCACCACCACCAAAGGCCCAATTTTTCTGCCACTGTTCAACAGGGGCATGTGATTACAATTATTGATCTAATATTTCACAGCTGGGCCCATTCCTGCACCCACCAAGAGTAACTGTGAGGACTTACAGTGTTGTGGCACCAGCACCACCACCACCACCATCACAAAAAGACCCAATTTTTCCTACCGCTGTTCAACAATGTCATGTAATTACAATTCTTGATCTAATATTTAACAGCTGGGCTCATTCCTGCGCCCACCAAGAGTAACTGTGAGGGCTTACAGTGTTGTGGAAAGACCACCACCACCACCAAAAGCCCAATTTTTCTGCCTCTGTTCAACAGGGGCATGTAATTACAATTCTTGATCTAATAATTCACAGCAGGGCCCATTCCTGCGCCCATTAAGAGTAACTGTGAGGGCTTACAGTGTTGTGGCAACACCAACACCTAAGGGCCACATTTCTGCAGAGTATATATGGCAGGCCCCTACTTTCAAACATCCAACTTACAAACGACTCCTACTTGCAAATGGAAGGAGACAACTGGAAGTGAGAGGAAATCTACCCCTAGGAAGGGAAATTCTCTCCTGTAAGAGTTAATATGGCAAAGAGGTGTCTCCCCTCCACTGATGCTTTATCACCAATCCTTGTTTCAACAAAAAAAACAAATTTTCAAAAAACATTTGTCATTGGGATGGAAAGTGAGGTGAAATGTTCTGAACAGGTGCACAGACAGCAAAACAAATGTTACAGGGGTGATAACCCTTCCCTATGTTTTCCAAAAAGCTTAAACATAGATTTTTTTGGCTGGAGCTACATTTAAAAAATGTACCTGTTACAAATTATAAACAGATTCTACTTAAGAACAAACCTACAGTCCCCGTCTTGTTTGCACCGCCTGTATACTGCTGTATATAGGGCCTTTTTTTAAATTTGGGTGCGGGGTTCCCCTTAATATCCATACAAGACCCAAAGGGGCTGGTAGTGGGCTGGGGGTGGGGGGGTGGGAGAGTACCCATGCCATTTTTCTCAATGATTTTCATCCATATTGCCGGGACCAGACATTACATTAAAGCCGCAAACAGTTTTAAATGACTTTTTTTCCTTTAGAAATGTCATTTTGTGCAGGGACAGTTCTAAACACGGGAAACAAGTGCCACTTCACAGGCATACTTTAGACACCCCCCAGGTACGATATTTAAAGGAATTTTTCACTTTTTTTTTCACTTTATGCATCATTAAAATCACTGCTCCCGAAAAAACTGCAGTTTTTAAAATTTATTTTTGCATTGATACATGTCCCCTGGGGCAGGACCCAGGTCCCCAAACCCTTTTTACGACAATAACTTGCATATTAGCCGTTATATTTAGCACTTTTGATTTCGAACATTCGCGCCCATTGTATTTAATAGGGTTCTAAAGTTCGTGTGAACTTTCGGTCCGTTCGCAGGTTCTGGTGCGAACCGAACCGGGGGGTGTTCGGCTCATCCCTAATGGCTATTAGAGGATGATCCGGCTTCTTTCGATGAACATTATTTCCCTTGTTCCCAGCAGGTGTTATCTGATTGTATTCGTTCAGTGAAGTCTCTGATCAGACAGGGTTTGTGTGAACCAGCTTTTGTTCAACCTATGCTGCAGGCATGGTCGGATCTCCTGTGTTTAGCCGAGGCGCAACAATCCAGTCCTGCCATTAATCACCTTCCTTTCCAAGAATCTATCTGCCCATCGCCTATGGCAACCCCAGCTACAGCCCAGTTTACACAGCTTCCTACCAAATATTATTACCCAGTCTCTACCTGCTGCACCTACCCTGCCTTTAATCCACCTGCTTCTTCCCTTCCACAAAAACCTCCTCCAGCCACTGCTCCCATGTCCCTGTCATATCCCAATCCTCCTTTCCAGTCTGCTGCACCCCTTACCTACAGAGCTTTAGTGGCTAAGCCCAAGAAAAGACAAACGTTTTTTCCAACCAAAACGATCCTGCCACTAACCCAACCTGCCTCCACACCAACCAACCCACTCCAGCCTGCGTTCATGCCAGTTAAACCTGATGACCCACCTAAATCTTCCAACTCTTTGCCTGCTGTCCAGTCTGTTGTGCCTGCTAACAAGTCTGACATCCCAGTGCCTGCTGCCCAGTCTGACGTCCCAGTGCCTGCTTCCCAGTCTGACATCCCGGTGCCTGCTTCCCAGTCTGACATCCCGGTGCCTGCTTCCGAGTCTGACGTCCCGGTGCCTGCTTCCGAGTCTGACATCCCAGTGCCTGCTTCCCAGTCTGATGTCCCGGTGCCTGCTTCCCAGTCTGACATCCCGGTGCCTGCTACCCAATCTGACGCCCCAGTGCCTGCTACCCAGTCTGACGCCCCAGTGCCTGCTACCCAGTCTGACACCCCAGTGCCTGCTACCCAGTATGACGCGCCAGTGCCTGCTACCCAGTCTGACGCCCTAGTGCCTGCTACCCAGTCTGACGTCCCAGTGCCTGCTACCCAGCCTGACGTTCCAGTGCCTGCTGCCCAGTCTGAAGTTCCAGTACCCGCTGCCCGGGTTAAAGTTCCAGTACCTGCTATCCAGTCTGATGCACCTGCTGTTCATCCTGTTGTGTCAGCACCTGCTGTTCTGTCTGATGTGCCAGCGCCTGTGCTTTCTGAAGTTCTAGTACCTGCTGCCCAGTTTGAAGTTCCAGTACCTGCTATCCAGTCTGATGTGCCTGCCGCCTTCCAGTCTGATGTCCTGGTGCCTGCCTTTCAGTCTGGTGTCCTGGTGCCTGCCTTCCAGCCCGATGTGCCTGCCTTCCAGTCTGATGTCCTGGTGCCTGCCTTCCAGTCTGATGTCCTGGTGCCTGCCTTCCAGTCTGATGTCCTGGTGCCTGCCTTCCAGTCTGATGTCCTGGTGCCTGCCTTCCAGCCTGATGTCCCAGTGCCTGCCTTCCAGTCCGATGTGCCCGCCTTCCAGTCCGATGTGTCTGTCTTCCAGTCTGATGTGCCCGCTTTCCAGCCTGATGTGCCCGCTTCCCGGTCTGATGAGCCCGCTTCCCAGTCTGATGAGCCCGCTTCCCAGTCTGATGAGCCAGCTTCCCAGTCTGATGAGCCAGCTTCCCGGTTTGATAAGCCAGCTTCCCGGTCTGATGAGCCAGCTTCCCGGTCTGATGTGCCCTCTTTCCGGTCTGATGTGCCCACTTTCCGGTCTGATGTGCCCACTTTCCAGTCTGATGTGCCCGCTGCCTGCCCGGATATACCCGCTGCCTACCCGGATGTGCCCGCTTTCATATCTGATGTGCCCGCTATCTGCCCTGATGTGCCCGCTGCCTACCCGGATGTGCCCGCTTTCCAGTCTGATGTGCCCACTGTCTGCCCGGATGTGCCCGCTGTTTGCCCGGATGTGCCCGCTGCCTACCCGGATGTGCCCGCTTTCCAGTCTGATGTGCCCTTTTGTGCCCGGATGTGCCCGCTGTCTGCCCGGATGTGCCTGTTGTCTGACCAGATTTGCCCGCTGTCTGACCAGATGTGCCCGGTTTCCAGTCTGATGTGCCCGCTTTCCAGTCTGATGTGCCTGCTGGCTGCCTGGATGTGCCTGCTGTCTGCCTGGATGTGCCTGCTGTCGGCCTGGATGTGCCCGCTGTCTGCCCGGATGTGCTCGCTTTCCAGTCTGATGGTCCCGCTGTCTGCCTGGATGTGCCTGCTGTCTGCCCGTATGTGCCCACTGTCTGCCCGGATGTGTCTGTACCTGCTGCTCAGCTCAAGCTGATTTTTTTGTTCAGTTTAAAGCCATGGACTTTCCTCATGCCCAACCTGATGTGACTTTGCCTGTTGCCCAGCTTGTCGCCATGGACTTTCCCTAGCAACAGTTAGTTGGGGCGTCCGGAGGCCACTCCTTCGAGGGGGGGTACTGTCAGGAAAGGTTCCATCCGCTGGTAATATTTATTATTTGGCTTGCAGTACTGTGGTCCACCAGCAGGTGTCTCCTGGCAGTTTGGAACTGTCAGGAGATCTTATCCCTGCTGGTGTTATATCATCTTTGGGCCGCAGTACTGGTCTCCACCAGCGTATGGATCCTGGCAGTATGGAGCGGACTGCTCCTCCTGCGGACAGGTGTCACCTAGCCTAATCACTGGCAGATATTTAAATACCCAGCAAGCCCTCACATGTGTGCCTTGGTATCTATAATCTTGACCCTGGAATCCTGACCCTGAGCCTGCATCTGACCCGACCCTGCATCTGACCTGACCCGACCTGATCTGTTCTGATCCCTATCCCAAGCCCACCCTGGACCTGCCCCTCCTGTTACCTGTTTGCCTTTGATCCCTGCCCTGCAGCCTGTCCATTCATCCTCTCCCTGTCCTGTTGTTCTCCCATCCATACCCATCTGCTGATATCCCTTGGTGTATGACCTCAGCCTGGCTTGTTTACAATTACGATATCTCCCCTTTATTTGTATATACTATTTGTTGTTGGTTGTTGCACTGGTTGTTTTCACTTGTTTGTCACCTTTTTGTTTCACTTACATGCGTTTTGGTCTCCTCTATGCAGTCACACAGTCTGGTCTACTAGTTCGGTGACACTCTCATGTGGTGGAATATGTTCTAGGGCATAAAACCCAATCATTTTAAGGCTGTGGTTATGATATAGACCCATGTGTCGGCTGATGGGGGTCTCCATCTTCCGTTTGGAAATGGCCGACACATGGTCGCGAATTTTGCAAAAAAAGTTCCGTTTAGTTTTACCTACATAAAATGCGCCGCAGCAACATTTCATGAAATAAACTACCCCAATCGACTGGCACGGCGTTCTGCGTTTAGGTGCCCACATATCTCCATTGGGAAGGTTGAGATTGGGATCTCGCAATATGAAACGGCAGTAATTACAACTACCACAAGGGTAGGTATCTTCCTAACTTTTTCATGTTGTCTATTGTATCTGGTTACTATTCTGGGAGAATCCACCTTATTATCTTGTCTGGCTTTATAAATCAACTTATTTCTATCTAGAGATCTTACTTTGTTGTAGGCTCTTTTCAAGCAAGTTTTAGAATAACCCCTGAACTTTAAACGTTCATATAACTGATTGGACTCCCCTTTAAAGTCTTCTTCCTTTGTACAGTTGCGTTTCAGTCTAAGGTATTGGATGTATGGAATACTATTGATTAGTGATTTTGGATGCGAGCTTGTGGCATGTAACAGTGTGTTTCCTGCAGTTGGTTTCCTATATAAAGTGGAACACAAATTACCTGTCTCGTTCACAAACTACTCTACATCCTGGAAGGTGATCCTCTCCTGGCTGAAGTTGTAGGTGAATCTTAGGTTATAGGTGTTATCCTGCAAATTTTCCAAAAACAAAATTAACTCTTCCTTTGATCCTGCCCAGACCATCAGGACGTCCGAGATCTATGTTGGCATTCTCGTGAGAAAACAAGTAACGCTCCCAACCCCCTAGATACAGGTTGGCATAGGAGGGGGCACAGCCCGCCCCCATGGCCACACCCTGTACCTGGAGTTAGTGGGAGCGTTTGAACATGAATACGTTGTTGGTAAGGATAGATTCCAAAATTTCAATAATAAAGTTATTGTACTTACGAGAGTCATTGAGGGTGATTAACTAATAACAGTGCGCTGCGCCGGTTGATACCTTAATTGTTGCACTGGATAACTCCTTCACTGGGCGCAGGAACCAGTAGCGCACTGTTATAGTAAATAAAAATGTCAGCGGCGCTCTATTGAAAATGAATGGTTCCCTATGGGAGCCCATTGATTTGAATAGAGGTCGCCCGGGAAGTCGGATGAAGCCGATCCAGTTCGTGGGGCGACTCATGTGCGGGCTGACACAGGGACAGCGGGACTTTGTGAGGCAACTTGGACACAACCTGAGCGTGAAGCAGCCGCTCAAGTCGTGCCCTAGAGGCGACTACCTGGCCGAGAATGTCTCAAGCGCGATGGCATTGCGCTGGTTCTCGGCAGCCTCGCTGTCCCGTGTTTGGTATGAATCATGAAGGGGAACTCCACGCCAAATTTCAATGAAAAAACCGGCATTGGCTCCCCCTCAGGAGCATACCAGGCCCTTAGGTCTGGTATGGATTTTAAGGGGAACCCCCTAAGCCAAAAAATGGCGTGGGGGTTCCCCCAAAATCCAAACCAAACCATTATCCGAGCACGCAAACTGGCAAGCCGCAGGGGAAGAGGGGGGACGAGAGCACCCCCCCTCCCTCCTGAACCGTACCAGGCCGCATGCCCTCAACATGGGGGGTTTGGTGCTTTGGGGCAGGGGGGCGACCTGCGGCCCCCTCCACCCCAAAGCACCCTGCCCCCATGTTGATGGGGACAAGGACCTCTTCCCGACAACCCTGGCCGTTGGTTGTCGGGGTCTGCGGGCTATGTGAATGAGTATGGGGTACATCGTACCCCTACCCATTCACCTGGTGGCAAAAAAGTCAATAAAAAACACAACACAGGTTTTCAAAGTAATTTATTAGGCAGCTCCGGGGGTCTTTCTGCCGGGCGCTCCACTATCTTCTTCCAGCTCTTTTGCTAGCGGGGTCCCGGGCTTCCTCGTCGTCTTCGGGGATCTTTCTGCCGGGCGCCCCACTATCTTCTTCCAGCTCTTTTGCTAGCGGGGTCCCGGTCTTCCTCATCATCTTCTTCCGTCTTCGGGGGTCTTTCTGCCGGGCGCCCCGCTATCTTCTTCCAGCTCTTTTGCTAGCGGGGTCCCGGTCTTCCTCGTCGTCTTCTTCCGACTGCGGGGGGTCTCTTGTCTGTTCTCCGGTGTCGACTCTCCGGGGAATGATGGGACTGTGACGTGATATGGGGGCGGGGTCAGCGAGTGGCATCACCCGGTGACCACGCCCCATGCCAATATAAGTGGGTGACGCTCCGCGGGCAGAGCATTGTAGCGGCGGACAGCGACGAGGCAACATCGGACAGAGAGAAGAGGGAAGAAGACGACGATGAAGACCGGGACCACGCTAGCAAAAGAGCTGGAAGAAGATAGCGGGCCCTCGGCAGAAAGACCCCTGAAGACGGAAGAAGACGATGAGGAAGACCAGGACCCCGCTAGCAAAAGAGCTGGAAGAAGATAGCGGGGCGCCGCGGCAGAAAGCCCCCCGGAGCTGCGTAATAAATTACTTTGAAAACCTGTGTTGTGTTTTTTATTGACTTTTTTTGCCACCAGGTGAATGGGTAGGGGTACGATGTACCCCATACTCATTCACATAGGGTGGGGGGCCGGTATCTAGGGTCCCCCTTATTAAAGGGGGCTCCCGGATTCCGATAAGTCCCCCACCCGCAGACCCCGACAACCAATGGCCAGGGTTGTCGGGAAGAGGCCCTTGTCCCCATCAACATGGGGACATCCTCCCCATGTTGAGGGCATGTGGCCTGGTACAGTTCAGGAGGGAGGGGGGCCGCTCTCTCGTCCCCCCTCTTTTCCTGTGGCCTGCCAGGTTGCGTGCTCGGATAAAGGGTCTGGTGTGGATTTTTAGGGAGACCCCCACGCTATTTTTTTTACGTTTGGGCTTGAAGGGCCTGGTATGGATTTTGGGGGGACTCCCACGCCATTTTTTTTTCCATTTTGTTGAGGGGGTCCCCTTAGAATCCATACTAGACCCAAGGCCCTGGTATGGACCTGGGGGGGAACCCCACGCTGTTGTTTTTCTATTTTTTTTTTCTTTAGAACCGGCAATGTTTATATTTTTTTACATTTCCTTAAACAACCAGCTATAAACAGGTTAAAGAACAAAAAAAAATTGCTGCAAAATCACGGTACTTGCGTTTTGGATCCGGGTCCATTGAATTCTATTACATCCAAAACACTGTTTTTGGCCTGGAAAAAAACATATGCAGTTGCGTTTAACCACTTCAATACCATGCACTTATACAGCTTCCTGCCCAAGCCAATTTTGAGCTTTCAGCGCTGTCGCAATTTGAATGACAATTGCGCGGTCACGCAACACTGTACCCAAACAATTTTTTTATCATTTTGTTCCCACAAATAGAGCTCTCTTTCGGTGGTATTTGATTGCCTCTGCGATTTTTATTTTTTACATAACAAATAAAAAAGTGTGAAAATTTTGAAAAAAACTAAGTTTTTCTTTGTTTCTGTTTATTTATTTTTGTAAATAAGTACCTTTTCTACTTCAATGACGGGCACTGATAAGGCGGCACTAACGGGCACTGATAAGGCGACACTGATGGGCACCGATGAGGTGGCACCAATGAGGTGGCACCGATGAGGTGGCACTGATGATGGGCACTGATGGGTACTGATAGGCGGCACTGATGGGCACTGATAGGCGGCACTGATGGGCGCTGATATGTGGCACTGGTATGCGGCACTGATGGGCACTCATAGGTGGCACTGATTGGCACTCATAGGCGGCACTGATGGGCACTCATAGGCGGCACTGATGGGCACTTATAGGCAGCACTGATGGATTCTTATGGGTGGCACTGATAGGTGGCACGGACGGGCACTGATAGGCGGGCACTTATGGGCACATATGGGCATGGATGGGCACTGATAGGTGGCACTAATGGACACTGGTAGGTGGCACTGATGACTGGTGGCTGGCATTGCTGGGCATCATGCATTTTTTTTGTACCATGATGGTGCCAATCAGTGCCCATTTGTGGGCACTGATTGGCATATATTTTTTATCTCTTTGTGCATGTGGATGGCCATGGGGGACTTACCTGGCCATCCACATGCTTGGGGTTCCCTGGTGGTACTGGGGGGCTTCCCTGGTGGTCCAGTGTGGGTATCCGAGGGGGGGCTGCGCTGATAAACAATCAGCGCGAACACCCCCCGTCAGGAGCGAGTGAGGAAGAGCCGATCAACGGCTCTTCCTGTTTACATTGTGATCAGCCGTGATTGGACACGGCTGATCATGTGGTAAAAAGCCTCCGCCGGAGGCTCTTTACCTAGATCAGTGTAGCGGTGTGTCAGACTGACACACCGTTCCACCGATCGCCGTGATGCGCCCCCCCGGGCGCACGGAGGCTGTTATCCCACAGGACGTCATATGACGTCCAGTGTGGATAACACAACCACTTCCCGGACGTCAATATGCTGTTGACGGGGTGGGAAGTGGTTAACATCGTTTTTCACAAAGCCTAAAAATGCCTTCAGACGCCAAAGATTTCCACGTTTCAGACGCGGTACCGGCGTTTAGACTACATTTTAGTTTAGAAGCGTTTTTAAAGGTGACCTCTTTTTTTACATTGATAAACTCAAAAATTATGGCAAATGAGGAAAAACCATTCAAAATATATATATATCAAAAAAATAAGGAAATTGCTTCCATTGCATTGTGGACAATCCACAACTTGGGGCAGGTAACGTGGCAAGTGGACAATCCACAACTTGTGGCAAGTGATGTGGCAAGTGACACGCTAAATACAACTACACTGCTGCTCTCTCAGCTGCTGACACTCACTCTGGTCTCACAAAATAGCTGCAATCGTTAATAATACTGTTTTTGGAGCTTAGGGCGGCTCCTTATCCACTTCTCTACTGTGCACGAAAACCCCCTTCCTGCCCAAGCCATTTTTCAGCTTTCAGCGCTGTCACACTTTGAATGACAATTGCGCGGTCGTGCGACGTGGTTTCCAAACGAAATTTGCGTCCTTTTTTTTCCCACAAATAGAGCTTTCTTTTGGTGGTATTTGATCACCTCTGCGGTTTTTATTTTTTGCGCTATAAACAAAAGAAGAGCGTCCAGTTTGGAAAAAAAAATACATTTTTTACTTTTTGCTATAATAAATACCCATTTTTTTTTTTAATAAAATTTTCCTCAGTTTAGGCCGATACGTATTCTTCTACATGTTTTTGGTAAAAAAAAAAATCGCAATAAGCGCGTATTGATTGGTTTGCGCAAAAGTTATAGCGTCTACAAAATCGGGGATAGATTTATAGCATTTTTTTTTTATTAGTAATGGCGGCGATCTGCGATTTTTATTGTGACTGCGATATTGCGGCGGACACATCGGACACTTTTGACACATTTTTGGGACCATTCACATTTATACAGCGATCCCTGCTATAAAAATGCATTGATTACTGTATAAATGTGATTGGCAGGGAAGGGGTTAACCACTAGGGGGCGGGAAGGGGTTAAATATGTTCCCTTAATGTGTTCTTACTGTGGGGGAAGGGGACTGACTGGGGGAGGTGACCGATGGTTGTCCCTATGTACAAGGGACACACCATCGGTCCCCTCTCCCTCACAGGACGTGGATCTCTGTGTTTACACACAGAGATCCACTTTCCTGCTCGTTTCCCGGGCAATCGCGGGTGCCCGGCGGCAATCGCGGCCGCCGGGCACGCGCATTGGGGCCTTGGGAACGCGGCGTGCGCGCCTCCTAGCTCATTTTAAAGGGAGGACGTCATATGACGTCCTCCCAGAACGAGAGTGTCCTCCGCCCACCGTCAATTGACAGTGGGCGGGGGACTAGTGGTTATGATGTTTCCTAACTAAACGCATATAGACGCAAATGTGGTAAAACGCGGCATGCAAACGCCACAAAGCGCGCCTTTCTAAACGCCGCTTTCAACCTTAGTTCTGAACACTTTGCACCAGCGTCCCGTGTACATGGGGCATAAAAACACCTATGCCATTTACAGCTCAAAAACGCCATGGTGGCCATGAGGCCATAGGCTAACATGGAGAGACGTTTTTAAGCTGCTAAAAACGCTCAAACAAGCGGCTGGAAAAACGTCCGTGTGCATGTAGCCTTATATTAACCACTTGCGCACTGGCCACTTAAACCCCCTTCCTGCTCAGACCAATTTTCACATTTCAGCGCTGATGCATTTTGAATGACAATTGCGCGCTCATACAACACTGTAACCCAATGAAAATGTATTATTTTTTGGCACACAAATAGAGCTTTCTTTTGGTGCTATTTGATCACCTCTGCGTTTATTTATTTTTTCTATAAATACAAAAGACCAACTAAAAAAAAAAAAAATTGGATATTTTAACCACTTCAGCACTGTGCCTATTCTGGCACTTCTCTCCTTCATGTAAAAATCATAAATTTAGGGCTAGAAAATTACTTCAAAACCCCAAACATTATATATGTTTTTTTTAGCAGACACCCTAGGGAATAAAATGGCGGTCATTGCAAATTTTTAGCTCGCTCGGTATTTGCGCAATAAATTTTCACACGCCTTTTTGATCAGCTGTCATTGGCTGTCAGCTGATCACATGGTAAGGGGCAGGGATCAGCCCCTTACTCGGATCTGTCATCACCCGAGTCTCAGTGACTCAGTGACCACAGCGCACGCGCGTAGGGGAGGACGTCTATTGACGGACTCACGGCAATTGAGGACCGTGCTGTGGCCGTCGATCAGTTATAGTGCTGATCTCAAGTGATTAAAGAGGGTCTAAATGGGCCATTGACATGCATCACAATTCAACTTAGGAATGTGTCTTTGCAAAGTTAAACTAAATGAAATCCTTTCTTATTTTTGCTTGGGGATAGAGTGCAGAGGGATTACAAGTCTAGACAGTTTTTGGGGATGTCTGCACCCCTGATAGGGTGAAGACAACTCCCAAATTTGGCCACTTTATCCTTCCAAATAATTCACTTCCTGTCACATAGCCACACAGGAAGTGAGGGGAAATCCCTACCAATGTCTTTCCTTGGGGACACACAGGTCAATCTAAATACTTTCCCCATTATGTACATTGCACTCCAGCATTTTGCGGGGTGCACCCCAAATTATTAGGTATTTTGGACTTTGGGGTTTATTTACTAAAGGCAAATCTACTTTGCACTACAAGTGCACTTGCTGGATATCCGAGGGGTACATGCAAGCAAATAAAGAAAAAACACTATCTTTGCTTTTACATGATTGGATGTTACAATCACCAGTGATCCCTCAGATTTTCAGCAGCTACACTTTTACTGCAGAGTGGATTTGTCTTTACTAAACCCCAAATTACCCAATGATTTGGGGTGTACCCAACAAAGTGCTAGAGTGCAATTTGCTTAATGGGGACACTAGTTAGATTGATCTGTGTGTCCCCAAGAAAAGACATTGGTAGGGTTTTACCTTCCCTTCCTGTTTAGCTGTGTGACAGGAAGTGAAGCCAATTTTACTAAAAGGGGACACAAAGCCCAACCTAAAAAAAAAAAAAAAACAGGGGTTCTAACACTTACTTTGTTTCCCTCAAAATGCCCACAATTAGAATCGGATTGCCTTGAGCTATTTTTAAGTGCAGTGCTCTAAATCAGTGCTTCTCGAGTACCCCCAACAGGCCATGTTTGCAGGTTTTCCTTCATCTTGCACATGTGCTTTAAATCACAGTCAATGGTTTTGAATTTTGGACAGCAATTCTCAATAAGATAAATTCACAAAACATGTCCTGCTGGGGGTACTTGAGAACTGAGGCTGAGAACCACTGCAGTAAAAAGGAAAATTGAATACTTACGGCTCTGTATTTTTTATTTCCTGGTGATTATCCATGGCAGCACACAATACATGCATATGCTAGCATGAAGGCACCAGGGTAGACAAATCACACCTGTTTTGTTTTTGACATGCCAATCAGCTGTCACATTTGTTGCAAAGAAAACGCAAAACAAACCTCAAAACTTTGCATCAAATGTTATTGGTCAACAAAACAAAAGTGAAGCCAAAATAAAAAACAGGGTCAATTTGAAACAGTTATAGACTCACAACATCTTGAGAAAGTTTTTGCAAAATAATGCAGCACAGACAATTAAATCAAAGTGAACAAACGATACACATTAACAACATCAAAATTATTTCAGGGGAACATTTCCCCCACACAAAAAAATACAATCCACAAAATTAAAACAAACACCTGTTTTTCAAAGACATAACAAATAAAATACATGTGTTACAAACTCGATAAGGACACCAAAATGTACTTTTTGCCCCCCACGCACGCACGCACACACACACACACACACTTGCCTCTTTTCAGGGCAAGGGAGAGGATGCTATCTGCAAGCTTTATATAACATAGGTTTGTGTGCTAATGAGGCAATTGAAAACACATGCACAGTCCATGAAACACCCAAAATGCAAGTTCACCCAATGTAGAGACTGAACTTCAAAGTGGGTACACCTGTTAAGGATGTCCTTCAATTACTAACCCATAAAAACACTCTCTGAGCATGCCCAGAAATATCCAGGTGCTGTTCACACACAAAAAGCACCACCAAAAAATCTAACTGCCTGGGCATGCTCAGAAGAACTCAAATGCAGCTAGCAGAAAATAACCCCCCCCTGTCCAAAATTAAGCACATCATCCAGCATGCTACAAAATTAGAGATGGGACAATCACCCCCCCCCCCCACCAACAAATACCATTGCAGTCTATGGGAACTGACTTGTTAATTTTGCTAGTCCCCACTTGGCTGGCTTATCTTCTAGTTATTGACCTTAAAATGGGAGCCCAGGTCCCACCCTAAGGGACATATATCAATGTCACCAATTTGGACAGCACTAAAAACAAAACAAGGAGAAGTGCCTTTAAATATGCCAAATTGCTTAAGGGCCATTTCACACCACATGCAGTCCATTGCGTTTTTTATGCATCAAAAATGCATGGAAAGTTGGTTATATGGTTCTAAATGGCAGTGTTTGTTCCAGTGCATTTCAGTTCCACAAAAAAAGTAGAACATGCTGCATTTTACCTGCACTGGACTGTACTGGAACGCAGCAAAACGCATCATAAACACACTGGAATGCACAGGAACACACCTAAATGCACCAAAAACGCACTGGAACACACTTGTCCTTATCTATGGTTAATAAAAAAGAGGGGTGAAAAAAAAGCACTGGACTGCATCAAAAACATACCAAAAATGCACGGGAACGCATCAAAAACGTGCATGCAAAAAAGCACCTGGAACGCATCCGGATTGCGTTTCTATGGTGTGAACTGGCCCTAGTTCACACCATAGAAACGCAGTCTGGATGCGTTCCAGGTGCTATTCTGCATGTGCGTTTTTAACACGTTCCAGTGCATTTTTGATGCGTTTTTGATGCAGTCCAGTGTTTTTTCCCCCTCTTTTCACTTAGGACAAGTGTGTTGCAGTGCGTCTTTGGTGCATTCCGGTGCATTCCAGTGCATTTTTGGTACGTTCCGTTGCTTTTTTGATGTGTTTTACTGCGGTCCAGTACAGTTCTGTACCTAAAAAATGCAGCATGACCATTTTTTTTTCTTTCTGAAATGCACTGGAACGGACTGCAGTGGTGTTAACTATGCCATTGGCATTAATGTAATCAACTTTCTTTGCGTTTTTCATGCATCAAAAAAATGCACTGCACTGCATCCGGTGTGAACTGGCCCTAAATATCATACCTGGGGGGTGTCTATAGTATGCCTGTAAAGTAGCGCATGTTGTCCATGTTTATAACAGTTCAAGAGCAAAATGACATTTCTAAAGTAAAATAATAGTCATTAAAAATTACTCGTGGCTGTAATGAATTGCTGGTTCCCGTCAATACAGATAAAAGTAATTGAAAGTCTTTGAAAAAAAAAATGCGTGGGGGTCCCCCAAATTCCATTACCAGGCCCTTCAGGTCTGGAATGGATATTAAGGGGAACCCTGCCGCAAATTTAAAAAAAAAATGCGTGCGGTTCCCCCAAATATCCATACCAGACCCTTCAGATCTGGTATGGATTTTAAGGGGAACTCCACCCCAAATAAAATAAAAAATGGCGTGGAGTCCCCCCAAAAATCCACACCAGACCCTTATCCAAGCACGCAACCTGGCAGGTCGCAGGAAAAGAGGGGGGGATGAGAGAGCGCCCCCCCTCCTGAACCGTACCAGGCCACATGTTGATGGGGACAAGGGCCTCATCCCCACAACCCTTGCCCGGTGGTTGTGGGGGTCTGCGGGCGGGGGGCTTATCGGAATCTGGAAGACCCCTTTAACATAGGGGACCCCCAGATCCCGGCCCCCCCCTGTGTGAAATGGTAATGGGGTACAAATGTACCCCTACTATTTCACAAAGAAAGTGTAAAAAAAATAAAAAAATGACAATAGCCGGTTTTTGACAATTCCTTTATTAATGTCTTCTCCTTTCTTCCATCTTTTTCTTCCATCTTCTTCTTCCATCTTCTTCTTCCATGTTCTTCTGTTCTCCATTCGGGTTTCTTCCTCCATCTTGTTCTTCATCTTCCTCTTTATCTTCCTTCTTCCTTCGGTGTTCTCGTCCGCATCTTGCTCCGGCTTCTTCTCTTCGTCTTTCTTCGGCCGCTCCGTTTGGATTGGAGGTTCCCGCTGTGTGACGCTTCAGTTCACCTCTTGGTCCACTGCCATCTGGTGACCCCGCCCCCCTCTGACACCACGGGGAAAGTCCCCGTGAAATCCAAGTGCGTCAGAGGGGGGCGGGGTCACCGGGTGGCAGCGGACCAAGAGGAGAACTGAAGCGTCACACAGCGGGAACCTCCAATTCAAATGGAGCGGCCGAAGAAAGAAGAAGGGAAGAAGAAACCGGAGCAAGATGCGGACGAGAACACCGAAAGAAGAAGGAAGATGAAGATGAAGATGAAGAGGAAGATGAAGAACAAGATGGAGGAAGAAACCCGAATGGAGAACAGAAGAAGATGGAAGAAGAAGATGGAATAAGAAGAAGATGGAAGAAGAAGAAGATGGAAGAAGAAGAAGATGGAAGAAAAGAGAAGACATTAATAAAGGAATTGTCAAAAACCGGCTATTGTCATTTTTTACACTTTCTTTCATGTTGAGGGCATGTGGCCTGGTACGGTTCAGGAGGGGGGGCGCTCTCTCGTCCCCCCCTCTTTTCCTGTGACCTGCCAGGTTGCGTGCTCGGATAAGGGTCTGGTGTGGATTTTTGGGGGGACTCCACGCCATTTTTTTTTTATTTGGGGTGGAGTTCCCCTTAAAATCCATTCCAGATCTGAAGGGCCTGGTATGGATATTTGGGGGAACCGCACGCATTTTTTTTGAAAATTTGTGGCAGGGTTCCCCTTAATATCCATTCCAGACCTGAAGGGTCTGGTAATGGAATTTGGGGGACCCCCACACTTTTTTTTTTGTTTTTATCAATGACTTTCAATGACTTTTCTCTATATTGCCGGGAGCCGACAATTCATTACAGCCGCGGGTGCTTTTAAATGCCTTTTTTTTCCTTTAGAAATGTCATTTAGCTGGAGCACTGGCAAGTTCAGAGCTGCGCCTGTTCAACTTATGCAAATTGAGTTATGTGACTTGACATTTACTAAGATTTTGCCGGCGCAGTGTCCCGGCGCATTTGAACAAGTAAAATTCCCGCGCTGTACTCAAAAAAACCTCCCGCAGCTCTAAACCTAATTGCCAGCGCAGCGGGCTGGTTCTGAAAAAGTTACTTTCTCACTCTATTTTGGGCATTTTTATTACTTGGGCATGTGTCACTACACTTCCTCACATCACCCCATGTCACTCCCATTATATTTGCACTTCCAGCTTCTTTATATTAAGATTTTAAGATGCCGTGCGCCAGGTCCATACTGGCGCACTGAGCGCCTCCTCCCGTCCGCCGAGAACACTATAGTAAAAGGGAAATAGGGCTGCGCTACCGGCGCTAATGTTTTGTAAATTCCAAAACAGCCATTGCGCGCGCAGATGCGCCGATACTCATGGCGCAAACGTTTTGTAAATCAGCACCGTTGTCTCTCCCATCGAGAAAGTACTACCTGTGTGCCTAAAATATGTGGGATAGAGTTATACAGTGCTTCGATATCAATGGCAACTAACCATGCTCCTTTTGGTATTGATAAACCATCTATTATTTTTAATAATTCAATAGTATCTTTAACGTGTGAGAACAAACTTCTCACGTGGGGATAAAGGTATTCATCAATGATTCTACTTACATTTTCTGTTAGTGAGCTACAGCTTGAAATGATTGGGTGTCCGGGCGGTGGTATAACACCTTTATGCACCTTAGGCAGGGCATAGAAGGTAGGTGTCAGTGGATTATCTATATTAAGACATTTAAAGGTGTTTGCATCGATAATTCCTGACATATGAGCTCGATTAAGGATCTCTCTATATCGTCTAATACTAACAGAGATAAAGGATGCTGGTAAAGGCCTGTACCATTATTTATTGTAAATTATGTCATAGCACATTTTCTCGTACCCCTCTCTATGCATGATAACTATATTACCCCCCTTATCAGATGGCTTCACAACTACATTGTCATTGTTGCGCAAGGTGTTAAGCGCGCGTTTGAGGTTTGGAGGTAAATTTGGTAGAGGACCTAGTTTCCAATTGGTGGCCTCTATTTCTTTAGTCACCTGCAGGACAAAAGCCCAAATATTGGGGTTGCCCTGCAGGACAGGAAAAGAGCGTGATTTGGGTTTACATGTGTAGCGCACACACCCTTCTACCACCCTGCATTTACCTTGGCTCCTCGCAGGAGGAAGAAAGGCACACCGCACCACAAGCCCGTACCCTCCTGTGTAAAGAGGTTGAGCGGTGTTGTTGTTGGGTCTTGTCCACAGCCAGAGCCAAAATCCTCCTGAGAATGATTCGCACCTCTACCGTGGGTAGAGGTAAGTCCTTGACTTCCCCAGTAACATGAATGTCCACACCAGCTGAAACTCCAACTCGAGGTTTATTCTCACTTTGCAATAAACAGTCTTTTGGATAGGAAAAAACAGGTTGGAGCAAGGAAACGGGACAGCCCAAGGTGTGGAGGAGGTCCAGGCACAAACGTAGACTCTTTACCGTTCAGATTCTCAAACAGTTTTTAGACGCACGGTCTCTGCCACAGACCATGAGGTTGGTCTCTGCCACAGACCTGGTGGATTTGGCCCCTGCCACGGACCTGGTGGAGTTGGAATCTCCCTCTTAGAACATGGCCCCCATCAAGGAGAAGACATCCCCCTAGAGAGTCAACAGACCCTTCCTTCACCGTGACTCCCGCATTGGTCCTTCGGAATGATCCTCCCTTCTCTGAGAGTGCGGGTCCCCTCGCAAGGCGGCCCCCTTGACTTCTCAATCCTTAGCGGACCCCAGCCGAAGGTGCTGGGCCCCGTGCCTTTTTCGCAACCCCTGGGTCTTCATACCCAGGAGAACAGGACGGCAGGGTAGTACCTCATCTCTGGCCAAAGGTGCCTGAAATGGAACAGGAACACAGCCTCCGGGCCTAGGGCACCCGGAGATGAACCTCACTCACTCCCAGGCTGAAGGTGCCTGGGCGTGGACCCCGATCAGGAGATGTCTGCCCCTTTTATATCCTTCCCGGCATGCACGGCAGGTTCCCCGCCCCACTGCACAACCGCCGAGAGGGGACACAAAAGGCACAGCACTACGCTCGCGGTTCAACCCCGGCCCAGAATGGCAGCGCCACCCGCAGGCCACTAGGAACTCATCACCAGCATTATCCCCTGAGGACAAAAATGGTCCATAACCCCTAACAAATTAAGGTGTCTGAGCCTAATTACCACTCAGAGACTCCCCCTAAATTGACCACCCCGCTACATATGTTTTGGGTGTAACATAAATAGGTTTGTTGGTTCTGGACTGCACTAGGCTGCCTGGATGAACACCTGGCACAGAGTAAGTCCAGCCTTCCTCTTCAGGGTTACTTTCGTTCCATAGTTCCATTAAATCTTGTAATGCTTGAAGTTATTGTATAGTTACATCTTTTAAAATTGAGTTGTAATTTTCCGGGGGTTCAGGAGGATTTTGTTTTTTATCATATAAGACCTTATACATAAGGCGTCTCCCAAAAAAATGCAGGTCTTTGACCAATTCAAATTTGTAAGCCTCTCCGTCTGGGCAAAAAATTAAGCCCAAGCATAATACCGTTTCTTGTTCTATTGATAGGAAGCAAGATGACAAATTCACAATGTCATAATTATCCCGCATCCTGGTCTCCATCGCTATATTGACGATGTCCTGATGGTCTGGGCAGGATCAAAGGAAGAGTTAATTTTGTTTTTGGAAAATTTGCAGGATAACACCTATAACCTATAATTTCAGCCAGGAGAGGATCACCTTCCTGGATGTAGAGTTGTTTGTGAACGAGACAGGTAATTTGTATTCCACTTTATATAGGAAGCCAACTACAGGAAACACACTGTTTCTTACCACAAGCTCGCATCCGAAATCACTAATCAATAGTATTCCATACAGCCAATACCTTAGACTGAAACACAACTGTACAAAGGAAGAAGACTTTAAAAGGTAGTCCAATCAGTTATATGAACGTTTAAAGTTCAGGGGTTATACTAAAACTTGCTTGAAAAGGGCCTACAACAAAGTAAAATCTCTAGATAGAAATACGTTGCTTTATAAAGCCAGACAAGATAATAAGGTGGATTCTCCCAGAATAGTAACCAGATACAATAGACAACATGAAAAAGTTAGGAAGATATACAAAAAACTCTGGTACCTCCTGACAGCTGATGACAAAATCAACAAGTATATCAAAACCTACCCTGAAATTACCTTTAAACGGTCATGTTCCATTAAAGATACCATGGTCTCTAGACATTATACAACAAACAGCACCAATCGGTCAAACAGGTCAGGTACCTACCCTTGTGGTGGTTGTAAATACTGCCGTTTCATATTGCAAGGTCCCAATATATACCTTCCCAATGGAGATATGTGGGCACCTAAACGCAGAGTCACGTGCCAGTCGATTGGGGTAGTTTATCTCATGAAATGTTGCTGCGGCGCATTTTATGTAGGTAAAACTAAACTGAACTTTTTTCGCAGAATTCGAGACCATGTGTCGGCCATTTCCAAACGGAAGATGGAGACCTCCATCAGCCGGCACATGGGTCTATATCATAACTAGTGTTGAGCGAACCCGAACTGTAAAGTTCGGGTCCGTACCGAACTTTAGCTTTTTCCCGAACCCGGACTTTGCGCAAAAGTCCGGGTTCGGGTTCGGCAATCTAATTACGCAGTTAGAAATGCTTCAGGGGCCAGCCAATCACCTTTTGATTAGCTGGTGTGCCCTTAGAAGCCATCATAGCCATGCCTACTAATGGCATGGCTGTGATTGGTCAGTGCAACATGTGACCCAGCTTCTATATAAGCTAGAGGCACACACAGCACACACGTCACTCTGCTTCAGAATAGATAGGGAGAGGATTTTGTCTGCTGCTGCTGCTTTTAGGGAGAGATAGAAAAATACATGAGTTAGTCCTGATTCTGGAATGTGAGGGAAAAGATAGAGAGACAGTGTAGTGTATGGCCAGGTTCCTGTTTTTTGCTTTTAGGGAGAGAGATATCTTATATAGGAATAGGAGTCCAGATTCAGAGATATAACTCAGCGATCTGCATAGGTTTACCTGTTTGTGTTGCAGTGCAGTCTTTTTACACTGCTATGAGCCCAGTGTCAGAGAAAATCTACCTTTTATCTGCAAGCTCAGTGCACCAGCACTGCATATATTACGTTGAGAGATACACCGTTTCCATACTGTGGGTGTATTCTGCTCTTGGAAAAAGATCCTTTTAGGACAAAAAAAAAAGGCACTTTATTGTGCTCATTTCCAAAAGACCCATTAAGAGCAAAAACAATAAAAAATTTCCATTTTATTTTGCTCGTGCAAAAAAAGACCCGTTTAGGGCAAAAAAATTAAAATAAAAATAAAAATTTGCACTTTAATGTACGCTTGCCAAAAAACGCCATTTAGGGCCACAAAAAATATTTTGCAGTGTGTTATACATATGTGGAGGTGTGTGAAATAAACAATTTATATATAGTTTTCTTCTACTGTGCTATACTAAAAAAAACACATTTTTTTTGAATAGCATTTTCTGCAGTTCTGTAGCTGTGCGATTCAGCGGTTACGTACTGTGGGTGTATTGTGGTCTTCCAAAAAACGCCATTTAGGGCCACCAAAAATATTTTGCAGTGTGTTATACATATGTGGAGGTGTGTGAAATAAACAATTTATATATACTTTTCTTCTACTGTGCTATACTAAAAAAAAAAAAATTTTTTTTAATAGCATTTTCTGCAGTTCTGTAGCTGTGCGATTCAGCGGTTACGTACTGTGAGTGTATTGTGCTCTTCCAAAAAACGCCATTTAGGGCCACAAAAAATATTTTGCAGTGTGTTATACATATGTGGAGGTGTGTGAAATAAACAATTTATATATAGTTTTCTTCTACTGTGCTATACTAAAAAAAAAACTTTTTTTTTTAATAGCATTTTCTGCAGTTCTGTAGCTGTGCGATTCAGCGGTTACGTACTGTGGGTGTATTGTGGTCTTCCAAAAAACGCCATTTAGGGCCACCAAAAATATTTTGCAGTGTGTTATACATATGTGGAGGTGTGTGAAATAAACAATTTATATATACTTTTCTTCTACTGTGCTATACTAAAAAAAAATATTTTTTTTGAATAGCATTTTCTGCAGTTCTGTAGCTGTGCGATTCAGCGGTTACGTACTGTGGGTGTATTGTTGTCTTTCAAAAAACGCCATTTAGGGCCACCAAAAATATTTTGCAGTGTGTTATACATATGTGGAGGTGTGTGAAATAAACAATTTATATATACTTTTCTTCTATTGTGCTATACTAAGAAAAAAAACATTTTTTTTGAATAGCATTTTCTGCAGTTCTGTAGCTGTGCGATTCAGCGGTTACGTACTGTGGGGGTATTGTGGTCTTCTAAAAAACGCCATTTAGGGGCACCAAAAATATTTTGCAGTGTGTTATACATATGTGGAGGTGTGTGAAATAAACAATTTATATATAGTTTTCTTCTACTGTGCTATACTAAAAAAAAAAACAACATTTTTTTTGAATAGCATTTTCTGCAGTTCTGTAGCTGTGCGATTCAGCGGTTACGTACTGTGGGTGTATTGTGGTCTTCCAAAAAACGCCATTTAGGGCCACCAAAAATATTTAGCAGTGTGTTATACATATGTGGAGGTGTGTGAAATAAACAATTTATATATACTTTTCTTCTACTGTGCTATACTAAAAAAAAAAACATTTTTTTTTTTAATAGCATTTTCTGCAGTTCTGTAGCTGTGCGATTCAGCGGTTACGTACTGTGGGTGTATTGTGGTCTTCCAAAAAACACCATTTAGGGCCACAAAAAATATTTTGCAGTGTGTTATACATATGTGGAGGTGTGTGAAATAAACAATTTCTAAATAGTTTTCTTCTACTGTGCTATACTAAAAAAAAAACATTTTTTTTGAATAGCATTTTCTGCAGTTCTGTAGCTGTGCAATTCAGTGGTTACGTACTGTGGGTGTGTTCTGCTCTTCCAAAAACACCCATTTAGGGCAACATCCTAAATTTGGAAAATATGAGGAGAAGGTCAAAGGGACGTGGTGGCCCCGGTCGTGGTGCTGCTGGTGGAGCTCCTGTTGCAGGGAGAGGACGTGGTGGATCTGTGCCAGATACACGCACAAGTGAAACACCTTCCTCAGGTGCGAGTAGGCGACCGAGCCTGCGGCGGTATTTTGTCGCGCCTAATGAGGCTGTACGAATGTTTAGGCCAGGACAAGTACAGGCGATAGTAGATTGGGTTGCTGACAGTGCCTCGGGTTCCTTCACATTGTCTCCCACCCACACTTCTGATGAAAGATCAGAGTTGGCACCTGAAACCCATGTCCATCAGTCTTTCACCTCACCCCCTTGCAAATCAGCCAAGCAGTCTGAGCCCCAAATCATGCAGCAGTCTCTTCTGCTTTTCGATGACTCTGTTAGCAGGGTTTCCCAGGGCCATCCACCTAGCCCTGCCCCAGAAGTGGAAGAGATTGAGTGCACCGATGCCCAACCACTTATGTTTCATGATGAGTACATGGGAGGACCATCGCAGCACGTCTCGGATGATGACGAAACACAGGTGCCAACTGCTGCTGCTTTCGCAATTGTGCAGACAGACAAGGAGGGCAGGGGTGAAGACTGGGTGGAAGATGATGTGGAGGACGATGAGGTCCTCGACCCCACATGGAATCAACGTTATACAGGTGACCAGTGTAGTTTGGAGGAAGAGGCGGTGGTCGCACAGAGCCACCAGCACAGCAGAAGAGGGAGCAGGGTGCAAAAGCGGGGGGTCCGTCCCCTAGACAGTATGTCTGCTACTGCCCAACGCAGCAAGGGACCGAGCACACCAAAGCCAGGTCCAAGGAGTTCCCTAGCGTGGCAGTTCTTCACACAATGTGCTGATGACAAGACACGAGTGGTTTGCACGCTGTGCAATCAGAGCCTGAAGCGAGGCATAAAGATTCTCAACCTGAGCACAACCTGCATGACCAGGCATCTAAGTGCAAAGCACGAGCTGCAGTGGAGTAGACACCTCAAAAACCAAGAAAGGTCTCTGGCTCCTCCTGATTCCTCTTCTGCTGCAGTCTTGGCCTCTTCATCCACCTCTGTAGTGACAGTGGCACCTGCCACCCCGCAAACAGAGGATCTGTCAGCAACACTACCACCTGGGTCACCAACCATCTCCACAATGTCCCATGGAAGCGTTCAGCTCTCTATCTCCCAAACATTGGAGCGGAAGAGGAAGTACCCCCCTAGCCACCCGCGATCCCTGGCCCTGAATGCCAGCATTTCAAAACTCCTGGCCTTTGAAATGCTGTCATTCCGTCTGGTGGAAACGCAGAGTTTTAAAAGCCTGATGGCATTGGCTGTCCCACAGTACGTCGTGCCCAGCCGCCACTACTTTTCCAGGCGAGCCATCCCTTCCCTGCACTACCAAGTGGGGGACAAAATCAGGTGTGCACTGCGCAATGCCATCTGTGGCAAGGTCAACTTAACTACGGATGCGTGGACCAGTAAGCACGGTCAGGGACGTTATATCTCCATAACAGCACACTGGGTAAATGCAGTTGCGGCTGGGCCTGAGGCAGATAGCAGTTTGGCACATGTCCTTCCACCACCGAGGATTGCAGGGCGCTTCAGTTTGCCTCCTGTTGCTAACTCCTCCTACTCCGCTTCCTCATCCTCTACCGCCTCCTCATCCGGTCAGCGTAACACCTTCACCACCAACTTCAGCACAGCCAGGGGTAAACGACAGCAGGCAGTTTTAAAACTTTCCTGTTTGGGGGAAAAACCCCACACCACGCAGGAGTTGTGGAGGGACATGGAACAACAGACCAATGAGTGGTTGCTGTCAGTGAGCCTCAAGCCCGGCCTGGTGGTGTGCGATAATGGGCGAAATCTCGTAGCAGCTCTGGGCCTAGCCGGTTTGACGCACATCGCTTGCCTGGCGCATGTGCTGAACTTGGTGGTCCAGAGGTTCCTTAAAAATTACCCCAATATGCCAGAGCTGCTGCAGAAAGTGCGGGCTGTGTGTGCGCACTTTCGACGTTCTCACCCTGCTGCTGCTCGCCTGTCAGCGCTGCAGCGTAACTTCGGCCTTCCCGCTCACCGCCTCATATGTGACGTGCCCACAAGGTGGAACTCCACCTTGCACATGCTGGCCAGACTGTGCGAGCAGCAGCAGGCGATAGTGGAGTTCCAGCTGCAGCAATCACACGTGAGTCGCTCTGCGGAACAGCACCACTTCACCACCAATAACTGGGCCTCCATGCGAGACCTGTGTGCCTTGTTGCGCTGTTTCGAGTACTCCACCAACATGTCCAGTGCCAATGACGCCGTTCTCAGCGTTACTATCCCAGTTCTATGCCTCCTTGAAAAAACGCTTCAGGCGATGATGGAAGAGGATGTGGCACAGGAGGATGAGGAGGAGGAGGAGGAAGCGGGATCATTTCAAAGGCTTTCAGGGCAGTCTTTCACAAGTGGCTACGAGGGTGGGTTCCTGCACCAACAAACGCCAGGTACACAATTGTCCGGCAGAAAGGGCACAGTTCTGGAGGATGACGAGGTGGAGGAGGAGATGGAGGAGGAGGAGGAGGAAGAGGAGGAGCCATGTTCACAGCAGGGTGGCACCCAGACCAGCTCGTGGCCATCACTGGTGCGTGGCTGGGGGGATACAGAGGACACAGACGATACACCTCCCACAGAGGACAGCTTTTCTTTGCCTCTGGGCAGCCTGGCACACATGAGCGATTACATGCTGCAGTGTTTCCGCAATGACCGCCGAGTTGCCCACATTTTAACTGGTGCTGATTACTGGGTGGCCACCCTGCTGGATCCCCGTTACAAGGACAACGTACCGTCCTTAATTCCCTCACTGGAGCGGGATCGTAAGATGCGCGAGTACAAGCGCACGCTGGTAGACGCGCTGCTGGTGGCATTCCCACCTGACAGCGGGCGTACGGTGAAAGCACAAGGCGAAGGCAGAGGAGGAGGAAGAGGTCGCCAACGCAGCCGGGGCACCGGCAGCACCTCAGAAGGCAGGGTTAGCATGGCTGAAATGTGGAAAAGCTTTGTCAGCACGCCACAACAACCAGCACCACCAGCTGAGATGGAACGTCTTAGCAGGAGGCAGCATTTCACCAACATGGTTGAGCAGTATGTGTCCACAGGCCTACACGTACTGGATGACGGGTCTGCCCCCTTTAACTTCTGGGTCTCCAAATTGGGCACATGGCCTGAGCTTGCCCTTTATGCCTTGGAGGTGCTGGCCTGCCCTGCAGCCAGTGTATTATCTAAACGTGTATTTAGCACGGCAGGGGGCGTTATCACAGACAAGCGCAGCCGCCTGTCCAGAGCCAATGTGGACAAGCTCACGTTCATTAAAATGAACCAGGCATGGATCCCACAGGACTTGTCCGTACCTTCTGCAGAATAGACATGTATACTGGTGTTGTGACAAAAACTGTCCGGCCATCGGATTGTGTCCGGCCCGTACTGCGAAGGCGCAGCGCTTGCGCAGTACAGAGGACTGGCGAAGGCAGAGGAGGAGGAAGAGGTCGCCAACGCAGCCGGGGCACCGGCAGCACCTCAGAAGGCAGGGTTAGCATGGCTGAAATGTGGAAAAGCTTTGTCAGCACGCCACAACAACCAGCACCACCAGCTGAGATGGAACGTCTTAGCAGGAGGCAGCATTTCACCAACATGGTTGAGCAGTATGTGTCCACAGGCCTACACGTACTGGATGACGGGTCTGCCCCCTTTAACTTCTGGGTCTCCAAATTGGGCACATGGCCTGAGCTTGCCCTTTATGCCTTGGAGGTGCTGGCCTGCCCTGCAGCCAGTGTATTATCTGAACGTGTATTTAGCACGGCAGGGGGCGTTATCACAGACAAGCGCAGCCGCCTGTCCAGAGCCAATGTGGACAAGCTCACGTTCATTAAAATGAACCAGGCATGGATCCCACAGGACTTGTCCGTACCTTCTGCAGAATAGACATGTATAACGGTGTTGTGACAAAAACTGTCCGGCCATCGGATTGTGTCCGGCCCGTACTGCGAAGGCGCAGCGCTTGCGCAGTACAGAGGACAAGGAGATTCACAAAATCTCCGAAGATGAACGGCACCTGCGCCGTGAGTGCAGGTTCAAGCCCCAACATCCAAGTGGACATACGGTAGCACATAGTAACAGGGCCCCTCACGGGCTCGCTTCGATCGCCACGCTTCGGGCACGGCCTCACTTGGCTCGGCTCAAACCACGGATGGTGTGGCCTTCACCTGAACTCACCACGCAGGCGCCGTTCATCTTGGGAGATTTTCGGAATCCTCTTGTCCTACATACTGAGCAAGCGCAGTACAGGGTGGACACTATTCGACGGGGGATAGAATTCGACACATCACTGGCCTTACCCAGCCGTTTTGTATTTTTGAACCAGTGTTGGCTACCTCGTCCTCCTCCACCGCCGCTTCCACCTACACAGCCACATCCACCGCCACCTCAACCTCCTACTCCATATGGACCTCGTCCTCCTAGGTCAAGATTATAATTTTTATTTTATTTTTTTGTAGCGCACAGATCCTTTCCCCCTTACCTGCCTTTATGTTGTTGGCTCCTCGCAGGAGGGAGAAAGGCACACCGCACTACCAGCCCGTACCCTCCTATATAAAGAGGTTGAGCGGTGTACTTGACGGGCCGTGTCCACAGCCGGAGTCAAAACTCCTCCAGAGGATGATTCTCACCTCTACTGTAGGTAGAGGCAAGTCCTTTAATTCCCAGTAAAGTCAATGTCCACTCCAGCTGAAATTACAACTCTTATTCTCTCATGGCAAAATAAACTCTACTCGGATAGAAAAGGTTAGAGCAAAGAAACAGGACAGCTTAAGGTGTGGAGGAGGTCCAGGCACAAACGTAGCACATTCACTTCACTGCTTAGGTTTCTCAAACAGTTTTAGGTGCACGGTTTCTGCTACAGACCTTGAGGTTGGTCTCTGCCACAGACCGGGTGTACAAGGCCCCTGCCACGGACCTGGAGAACTTTGGTCTCTGCCACAGACCAGGGTGTATAAGTCCCCTGCCACGGGCCGGGTGAATAAGGCCTCTGATACAGTCAAGATGACCTTGAGCTTCTCCTTCCATGAACCTAGCCCATATCAAGGGGAAGACATCTCTCCAGGGAGTCAACAGACCCTTCCTTCACCGTGACTCCCACATCGGTCCATCAGAATGATCCTCCCTTCCCTGGAACATGGTCCCCTACATATACTATACCATGGCAGCGCCACCTGTAGGCCGCAGGGAACTGCACACCAATACTGTCCCCCGAGGACAAAATGGTCCATGAATCCTACAGAATTAGGGTGTTTGAGCCTATTTACCACTTAAACACTTCCCTTAAATTTAGCACCCCGCTACATTTTTATTTCAAAGTATTTTATTTTCCCACTAGCTTATCCATTAAATTGAATAATTTATTCCAGAAAGGGCGTATTCTGGGGCATTCCCACCATATGTGTGGCATCGTGCCGTTGAGTTTCTGAGGTTCTTAATGACTTCCCGTACCTCTTCTGCTGAAAAGGGGCCTCCAGCATATTTTTTTTTTTTTTTAATGTTATTTTAAGTTATTTCCCTATCCACATTTGTTTGCAGAGCACTTGCCATGCTCTTAACAACATTTTGCTTCCATTTGCAGCCCTCTAGCCCTTTCCATTACTTTTTTAGAGCCTTTTTAGTCCTTAGAAGTCCGGGTCCCCATTGACTTCAATGGGGTTCGGGTTCGGGTTCGGGTTCGGGTTCGGGTTAAAGTTCGGTCCCGAACACTAACTTTTTTCCGAAGTTCGGCCGAACCCGTCGAACCCGAACATCCAGGTGTCCGCTCAACTCTAATCATAACCACAGCCTTAAAATGATTGGGTTTTATGCCCTAGAACATGGATATGCAATTAGCGGACCTCCAGCTGTTGCAAAACTACAAGTCCCATCATGCCTCTGCCTCTGGGTGTCATGCTTGCTGCTGTCAGAGTCTCGCTATGCCTCATGGGACTTGTAGTTTGGCAACAGCTGGAGGTCCGCTAATTGCATATCCCTGCCCTTGAACATATTCCACCACATGAGAGAGGGGGCGATGCAGACAGACAACTCCTTCAAATTGAAGCCAAATGGATCTATCGTTTGCAAGCTACAAAATACCCAGGCCTGAATGAAGGCATTAGCTATTAACCCTTTTTATAGACAGCTGAATTTTTGTCATTAATTTGAGTCTCTATTGAGATAAAATTTAGTTACTTTGCTTTTTTTTTGTCTCTGCATGTCTCTCTCCCTCCTTCTTGCCATGTGTTTGCCATGTGCCGGGCCCTGCCGTTGCCCTGCCCGCTGCCTTTGCGTAGGTTAATCATGGACTCGCTGTCCCTGTCGCAACTGTTTATTGAGAAAATGCGGCATCCCAAATGAGGCTGCAGTTCTCCGTTTGTGTGTTATTCAAATGTATTCATGTTTTATATTTACAAATTTTACTATATTTATTGAATTAACGTATTCATAAGTTCTTATTTAAATGTATCTCTGCAAGAGTATTTAATGTATTAATATAGGTGATAGAAAATATAAACCCTAAGGCTAACGCTGCGCTGTATAATGATTAACAATTAGTAATATGAAGTGATAAATTAATGGAAAAAAGCAGCTAGCACCTAAGTTTGGTATAAAAACTTAAATACAGATAAAAATTCAGAAAAGTGCAGCACTAGAGTGATAAAGTGAATTAACACATAATGAACAAATGAATGATGATATACAGTAAGTGAAATATATGACCCTGGGTTGGAATATGAATAAACACAGTGATCAGCAAGTATATAAACAAATGAAGTGATGGTAAGTTGTAAAAAAACACAAAAAAAACGAAAAAAGAACATTTCAAAAAAGAAAACAAGTGTTGTGAAGAAAAAACGAAAGCAGAGTTCCATCCAGATTCTATTAGGAAAAATCCATAATAAAGGTTGTTTTTCCATGTGATGTGTACATTGCCACATGTGTCCGGGGGGGAGGGTCTTGGGTTGCATTGGACTTTGCAATTCCATCTTAGTCACAGAGCATTCCATATTCAGAGCACCTCTCTGACATTCTCCCTGGCTTTCTCCATACACCAGCATGGGCTTCACTGCGGACGCCCAGGGGCACACATCAGCACGGCAGGTAGCTGCTCTGCTGATTCCCTGTGGAAACAAGGATGTTATGTTTGTCCGCAATTTTTAGTGGTGCTACCTGAGGGCGGCGCTGTGTTGCGGGCATGCCCGGCGTGTCCTGTGACGCCTGCTGGCGCCCTTCCATGCCGTCACCATGGCTACGTGGGGGCACGCCGCACGTCATGAGCTTTGCTCTCCACCCAACCACACTGCGCGCACAAACACATCCATACCCTCCCCTGGTAGGCTGACCATCACCTCCCATGGAGGTTGCCACTTTTGAACGTCCGCAGGTGCGTCGCTGATGGTGTGACGTCACACGCAGCGATTCCACCTAACGCACACTGGGGGAATATAAATAGACCCAGATTAAGGGGGGATATAATCAACATGTACAAGTACATAAGGGGTCCATATAGTGAACTTGGTGTTGTTATTCACAAGGTCATCACAGAGCACAAGGGGGCACTTTTTGCCAACGTTCACATTGGGCCGATTTGGCATGCAATTTGACATGTCAAGTTACATGCCAAATTGGCGGCTATTTCCGGCACCGTTTGTGGCGCCGCACTGATTCCCAAAAGTAGTTCCTGTACTACTTTTGGCGACTTTTGGGGGGGGGGGCGATTTGAATAGACATCTGTGCATGAACCCGCACAGATGTCTGTCAAATCGCCCCCGAAGTCGGACTGCATTGTTGGTTTGAAATCGTGCGAGTTCTGCTAAACACGATTTCTAAGCCGCATCAGTGTAAACCTGGGCTCAATGTCTAGAGGAAAAGAGATTTCATCTCCAAATACAAAAATTTTTCTTCACAGTAAAAGCTGTGAAAATGTGGAATAGACTCCCTCCAGAGTTGGTTCTGGCCAACTCAGTAGATTGCTTTAAAAAAGGCCTGGATTCTTTCCTAAATGTACATAATAAACTGGATATTAACATTTATAGGTAAAGTTTATCAAGGGTATATCCGATTGCCTCTTGGGGGATCGGGAAGGAATTTTTTCCCCTGCTGTAGCAAATTGGATCATGCTTTGCTTGGGTTTTTCGCCTTCCTCTGGATCAACTGTGGGTATAGGATTGTGCATATGGGATTGTATGGTTGTTTATTTTAAAAAAAATTATTGGTTGAACTACAACTGGACTTGTGCCTTTTTTCAACCTGACTAACTATGTAACTATGATTCAGCTATAAATGCTTCATTATTTTAAAGTGTGAATCTGAGGCCATTTGTCAAAAACTGAAGCTGCCCTGGAAATGGATCTTTCAATGCAATAATATTCCAAAGCCCACTTGCAATAACTTTAATAAAAAAGAGGAAATGGAGAGTATGAACTGGCATTGTTTAAATTAATATCTAATATTTTCCTGTTCAAATATTTTGAAAAAGTCAACAATTTCTATAGGATGTACTGGCTTTTGCATATGATTGTATGGCACAATATAGTTAAATTTCTTCTGAAGAGCAAGTTTTAAAGAAGCCTGGAGGGAAACTCAATTCAAGGTAATGCATAGGGCTTTCATCCCATTTTTCTGTACAAAATTGTCTCAACAATGCGCCAAATGCCCTTATTGCGGATACAACAAACCCTCTTTACTGCATTGCTTCTGGCTTTGTCCCCAAAGCTCAACCTTTTGTGACCAAATAATTAACTTTATCTTCAGTATCACCGGGTTACGCATACCTAAAACCCCTCTTCTGTTGCTATTCAGTTATAATCAATGTGGATTATCATCACAGGAGATCTCTAGAGCCCATATTCCTCATTGGATTAACATTTGGCTGTTGGCGGCCTGAAAAAGCATTCTGAAAAACTGGACAGTGTATTCTCTGCCTAAACCTACTATGGTCAAAACGGATCTCGTAATAATTCTCTATAGAGAGAAACTGGATGTGGAATTACAAAATTATGTTGAAGAAATTGTAGAAGGAAAGCACTCACATTGCCACATCTGTATATGTAGAGGGAACAAAAAGACGGTGCTCAGGGAGTCACCAAAAGGTTGGACTTTAGAGGCATTGACAACAATGTGGAAGTTTAGAAAAAATATTTAACGATTAATTAGAAAAAGTACATGGTATAATCACATAAATGTTCAAAATGGTTAAAAATCATGTGGAATGATACAGTATATACAGTGAGCCCTTGAATATCGACGCGTTTCACCGTTAGGCTTCTTCAGGATCGAATAAGGTTCAGAGAAGAAAACAAGTCTCATTGTCTTCAAGTGGACTTGCCCTCATATATGGGGGTCCAATGGACAAAAATGTTATAGGTATTTCAAAAGGAATCCACACTGATAAGAGAATGTCCCAACTCATGTCATGTAAGAATAAAAATTCAAAGACAGGGCATATGGGCGTCACATATGATGTCACATATAGTGTACTGCAGGGATCTAAAAGTGGGAAAAATCACCAATAAAATTTGGTGCACAGTATTGGACTGTCTCCCAGGGGCATACCCGCATGTCATATTGTGAATATTCCCGTTATGGACACTGTGTCCGTCTGGGCTACTGAGTCATTCGCTGGCAGATAAGAAGCTGTTTATTGGTGATTTTTCCCACTTTTGGATCCCTGCAGTACACTATATGTGACATCATGGGGCTGATTTACCAAACGTTTGCGCCATGAGTATTGGCGCATCTGCGTGCGCAATGGCTGTTTTGGTATTTACAAAACATTAGCGCCTGTAGCGCAGCCCTATTTCCCATTTACTATAGTGTTCTCTGCGCCCGGGAGGAGGCACTCAGTGCGCTACTATGGACCTGGCGCAGGGCATGTTAAAATCTAAATATAAAGAAGCTGGAAGTGAGAAAATATTGGGGGTGACATGGGGTGATGTGAGGAAGTGTAGTGACACCTGCCCAAATAACTAATATGCCCAAAATAGAGAGGGAAAGTAACTTTTTCAAAACCAGCCCGCTGCGCCGGCAATTCCGATTCGAGCTGCGGGAGGTTTTTTTGAGCTCAGCGCGGGAATTTCAATGGTTTAAATGCGCCGGGACACTGCGCCGGCAAAATCTTAGTAAATGTCAAGTCACCTAAGTCAATTTGCATAAGTTGAACAGGCGCAGCTCTGAACTTGCCAGTGCGCCAGCAAAATTAAATTTCTAAAGGAAAAAAAAAACATTTTAAAGCAGCTGCGGCTATAATGAATTGTCGGCTCCCGGCAATATAGAGAAAAGTCTTTGAAAGTGTTTGCTAACCAAAAAAAAAAAAGCGTGGGGGTCCCCCCAAATTCCATAACCAGGCCCTTCAGGTCTGGAATGGATATTAAGGGGAACCCCGCTGCAAATTTAAAAAAAAAATGACGTGCGGGTTCCCCCCAAATATCCAAACTAGGCCCTTCAGATCTGGCATGGATTTTAAGGGGAACTCCACCCCAAATTTTATAAAAAAATGGCGTGGAGTCCCCCCAAAAATCCATACCAGACCCTTATCCGAGCATATGACCTGGCCGGCCGCAGGGGAAGAGGGGGGGACGAGAGCGGCCCCCCCTCCCTCCTGAACCATACCAGGCCACATGCCCTCAACATGGGGAGGATGTCCCCATGTTGATGGGGACAAGGGCCTCATCCCCACAACCCTTGCCCGGTGGTTGTGGGGGTCTGCGGGTGGGGGGCTTATCAGAATCTGGAAGACCCCTTTAACAAAGGGGACCCCCAGATCCTGGCCCCCCCTGTGTGAAATGGTAATGGGGTACAAATGTACCCCTACCATTTCACAAGGAAAGTGTCAAAAATGTAAAAAATTACAAGAGCCGGTTTTTGACAATTCCTTTATTAATGTCTTCTCTTTTCTTCCATCTTCTTCCTTCTTCTTCCATCTTCTTCCATCTTCTTCTTCTTTTTCTTCTTCCATCTTCTTCTTTTCTCCATTCGGGTTTCTTCCTCCATCTTCATCTTCCTCTTTATCTTTATCTTCATCTTCATCTTCCTTCTTCCTTCGGTCTTCTCGTCCGCATCTTTCCCCGGCGTCTTCCCTTCTTCTTTCTTCTCCGGCCGCTCCATTTGAATTGAAGGTTCCCGCTGTGGGACGCTTCAGTTCTCCACTTGGTCCGCTAACCACCCGGTGGCTCCGCCCCCTCTGTCACCACGGGGAAAGTCCCCGTGAAATCCATGTGCGTCAGAGGGGGGCGGGGTCACCGGGTGTAAGCGGACCCAGAGGCGAACTGAAGCATCACCCAGCGGGAACCTCCAATTCAAACGGAGCGGCCGGAGAAGAAAGAAGAAGGGAAGACGCCGGAGCAAGATGCGGACGAGAACACTGAAGGAAGATGGAAGAAGGAAGATGAAGATAAAGATGAAGAGGAAGATGAAGATGGAGGAAGAAACCCGAATGAAGAAAAGAAGAAGATGGAAGAAGAAGATGGAAGAAGAAGGAAGAAGATGGAAGAAAGGAGAAGACATTAATAAAGGAATTGTCAAAAACCGGCTCTTGTAATTTTTTACGTTTTTGACACTTTCCTTGTGAAATGGTAGGGGTACATTTGTACCCCATTACCATTTCACACAGGGGGGGGGGTGGGATCTGGGGGTCCCCTTTGTTAAAGGGGTCTTCCAGATTCCGATAAGCCCCCCGCCCGCAGACCCCCACAACCACCGGGCAAGGGTTGTGGGGATGAGGCCCTTGTCCCCATCAACATGGGGACATCCTCCCCATGTTGAGGGCATGTGGCCTTGTACGGTTCAGGAGGGAGGGGGGGCGCTCTCTCGTGCCCCCCTCTTCCCCTGCGGCCGGCCAGGGTATGTGCTCGGATAAGGGTCTGGTGTGGATTTTTAGGGGGACTCCACGCCATATTTTTTTTAAATTTGCAGCGTGGCTCCCCTTAATATCCATTCCAGACCTGAAGGGCCTGGTTATGGAATTTGGGGGAACCCCCACGCATTTTTTTTTTGGTTAGCAAAGACTTTCAATGACTTTTATCTGTATTGACAGGAACCAGCAATTCATTACAGCCGCAAGGACTTTTAAATGACTATTATTTTACTTTAGAAATGTCATTTTGCTCTCCAACTGTTATAAACATAGAAAACATGTGCTACTTTACAGGCATACTATAGACACCCCCTGGGGATGATATTTAGGGCCAGTTCACACCGGATGCAGTGCAGTGCGTTTTTTTGATGCCTGAAAAACGCAAAGAAAGTTGATCACATTAATGCCAATGGCATAGTTCACACCACTGCAGTCCGTTCCAGTGCATTTCAGAAAGCAAAAACATAATTGGTCATGCTGCATTTTTTAGGTACAAAACTGTACTGGACCGCAGTAAAACACATCAAAAACGCAACGGAACGTACCAAAAATGCACTGGAATGCAACGCACCTAAATGCACCAAAGACGCACTGCAACACACTTGTCCTAAGTGAAAAGAGGGGGGAAAAAACACTGGACTGCATCAAAAACGCCTCAAAAATGCACTGGAATGTTTCAAAAACGCTCATGCAGAAAAGCACCTGGAACGCACCCAGACTGCATTTCTATAGTGTGAACTAGGGCCAGTTCACACCATAGAAACGCAATCCGGATGCGTTCCAGGTGCTTTTCTGCATGCATGTTTTTCATGCGTTCCAGTGCATTTTTGGTAAGTTTTTGATGCAGTCCAGTGCTTTTTTTTCACCCCTCTTTTTTATTAACCATAGATAAGGACAAGTGTGTTCCAGTGCGTTTTTGGTGCATTTAGGTGTGTTCCTGTGCGTTCCAGTGCGTTTATGATGTGTTTTGATGCGTTCCAGTACAGTCCAGTACAGGTAAAATGCAGCATGTTCTACTTTTTTGGTGGAACTGGAACGCACTGAAACAAACACTGCCATTTAGAACCATATAACCAACCTTCCATGCATTTTGGATGCATAAAAAACGCAATGCACTGCATGTGGTGTGAAATGGCCCTTAAGCAATTTGGCATATTTAAAGGCACTTCTCCTTGTTTTGTTTTTGGTGTTTTCCAAATTGGTGACATTGATATATGTCCCTTAGGGTGGGACCTGGGCCCCCATTTTAAGGCCAATAACTAGAAGATAAGCCAGCCAAGTGGGGACTAGCAAAATTAACAAGTCAGTTCCCATAGACTGCAATGGTATTTGTTGGTGGGGGGAGGGGTGATTGTCCCATCTCTAATTTTGTAGTATGCTGGATGATGTGCTTAATTTTGGACGGAGGGAGGGGGGCGGTTATTTTTTGCTAGCTGCATTGGTGTTGTTCTGCACATGCCCAGCCAGTTATTTTTTTTGGCATGCTTTTTGTGTGTGAACAGCGCCTGGATATTTCTGGGCATGCTCACTCAGAGAGTGTTTTTATGGGTTAGAAATTGAAGGACATCCTTAACAGGTGTACCCACTTTGAATTTCAGTCTCTACATTGGGAGAACTTGCATTTTGGGTGTTTCATGGACTGTGCATGTGTTTTCAATTGCCTCATTAGCACACAAACATATGTTATATAAAGCTCACAGAGCATTCGGTCGCTTGCCTTGAGAAGAGGCAAGTGTGTGTGTGTGTGTGTGTGTGTGTGTGTGTGTGTGTGTGTGTGTGTGTGTGTGTGTGTGTGTGTGTGTGTGTGTGTGTGTGTGGGGGGGGGGGGGGGGGGGGTAAAATGTACATGCTGGTGTCCTTATCGAGTTTGTAACACATGTATTTTATTTGTTATGTCTTTGCAAAACAAGTGATTGGTTAACTTATGTGGATTGTATATTTTTTGTGTGGGGGAAATGTTCCCCTGAAATAATTCTGATGTTGTTAATGTGTGTTGTTTGTTCACTTTGATTTAATTGTCTGCTGCATTTTTTTGGCCAAAAATTGCTCAAGATGTTGAGTCTGTAACTGTTTCAAATTGACCATGTTTTTTATTTTGCCTTCCCTTTTGTTTTGTTGAACAATAAAATTTGATGGAAAGGTTTGTTTTGTGTTTTCTTTGCAACAAATTGACAGCTGATTGGCATGTCAAAACAAAACAGGTGTGATTTGTCTACCCTGGTGCCTTCATGGTAGTATATGCATGGATTGTATTGTGTGCTGCCATGGAGCGTCACCAGGAAATGAAAAATACAGAGCAGTAAGTATTCAATTTTCCCTTTTTACTGCAGTGGTTCTCAGCCTCAGTCCTCAAGTACCCCCAACAGGACATGTTTTGTGAATTTAGCTTATCGAGAATTGCTGTCCAAAAATCAAAACCATTGACTGTGATTTAAAGCACATGTGCAAGATGAAGGAAAACCTGCAAACATGGCCTGTTGGGGGTACTTGAAGCACTGATTTAGAGCACTGCACTTAAAAATAGCTTAAGGCCATACAATTCTAATTGTGGGCATTTTGAGGGAAACAAAGTAAGTGTTAGAACCCCTGCGTGTGTGTTTGTTTTTTTTTTTTAGATATTTTTTTTTGTAGTTTGGCCTTTGTCTCCTTGCTTAACATTGGCTTCACTTCCTGTCACACAGCTAAACAGGAAGTGAAGGTAAAACCCTACCAATGTCTTTTCTTGGGGACACACAGATCAATCTAACTAGTGTCCCCATTAAGCAAATTGCACTCTAGCACTTTGTTGTGTAGACCCCAAATCATTGGGTAGTTTGGGGTTTAGTAAAGACAAATCCACTCTGCAGTAAAAGTGTAGCTGCTGAAAATCTGAGGGAAAGTACTGGTGATTGGATGTTACAATTAGAGTTGAGCGGACACCTGGATGTACGGGTTCGACCGAACTTCGGAAAAAGGTTCGGGTTCGGGACCGAACTTTAACCCGAGCCCGAACCCGAACCCCATTGAAGTCAATGAGGACTCGTACTTCTAAGGACTAAAAGGGCTCTAAAAAGTAATGGAAAGGGCTAGAGGGCTGCAAATGGCAGCAAAATGTTGTTAAGAGCATGGCAAGTGCTCTGCAAACAAATGTGGATAGGGAAATAACTTAAAATAACATAAAAAAAATAAAAAAATATGCTGGAGGCCCCCTTTTCAGCAGAAGAGGTACAGGAAGTCATTAAGAACCTCAGAAACTCAACGGCACGATGCCACGCATATGGTGGGAATGCCACAGAATACGCCCTTTCTGGAATAAATTATTCAATTTAATGGATAAGCTAGTGGGAAAATAAAATACTTTGAAATAAAAATGTAGCGGGGTGCTAAATTTAACCACTTCAATACAGGGCTTTTTGTACCTATTCAATACCGGGCCTATTTTGGCACTTCTCTCCTACATGTACAAATCATCATTCTTTTGCTAGAAAATTACTCAGAACCCCCAAACATTATATATGTTTTTTAGCAGACACCCTAGGGAATAAAATGACGGTCATTGCAACATTTTTTCTTGCACAATATTTGCGCAATAATTTTTCAAACGCCTTTTTTTTTTTTTTTAAATGGTTTCATGAATTCAAAAATAACAAAACAGTAAAGTTAGCCCAATTTTTTGGGAACATATGAAAGATAATGTTATGCCGAGTAAATAGATACCTAACATGTCACGCTTTAAAATTGCGCACACTCATGGAATGGCGCCAAACTTCGGTACTTAAAAATCTCCATAGGCGACACTTTAATTTTTTTTTACAGGTTACCAGGTTAGAATTACAGAGGAGGTCTAGTGCTAGAATTCTTGCATGCGCTATAACGCACGCGGCGATACCTCACATGCGTGGTTTGAACGGCGTTTACATATGTGGGTGACTTACGTGTGCATTCGCTTCTGATCGCGAGCTATCGGGGACAGGGGCGTTTAAATTTTTTTTTTTATTATTTATTTATTTATTTTACTTATTTATTTATTTTTTTACAATGATTTTACTTTTTTTTTTTTGATCACTTTTATTCCTATTACAAGGAATGTAAACATCCCTTGTAATAGGAATGTGTGTGACAGGTTCTCTTTATTGAGAGATGCGGACCCCACATCTCTCCTCCAGGCTGGAAAGCATGAGATCAGTGAAAATTTTTTCACTGATTTCATACTTACAGCCGCAATGGCGGCTTTGTTTACATTTGAGGACCCAGGCGTGACGTCATCACATCGCGCCCGGGCCTCCGACGATCATAGAGATGACTGGTGACCATCTGGTCACCAGTCATCTCTATGCTCATCACGTGACTCCACCAACGATGCCGGAAGATTCGCTCCGGGTCCCCGATCGCACGGGGGAGCCCGGAGAAGCACCGGATGGCGGCGGGAGGGGGGTGTCCCCTCCCGCCACCTATAAGAACGATCAAGCAGCAGAACCGCCGCTATGATCATTCTTATGGTGCATAGAATCGCCGGCACTTTAAAAGGATATCTGAATGATGCCTCTAGCTGCAGGCATCATTCAGATATCCCCCTACAAAGCCGAGGACGTCATATGACGTCCACCCAGGATGGGAGATCCCATCTGTGGACGTCATTTGTCTATGGCTGGGTAGGGAAGTGGTTAAGGGAAGTGTTTGAGTGGTAAATAGGCTCAAACACCCTAATTCTGTAGGATTCATGGACCATTTTGTCCTCGGGGGACAGTATTGGTGTGCAGTTCCCTGCGGCCTACAGGTGGCGCTGCCATGGTAGGCTAGGGTTGAACCGCCGATACAGTGCTGTGCCTTTTGTGTCCCCTCTTGGCAGTAGTACAGCGGGGCGGGGAACCTGCTGTGCATGCCGGGAGAGCATATAAAAGGGGCAGACCTTTGGCCTGGGGGCTGATGTTCAGTGGGGTCTGCGCCCAGGTGCCTTCGGCCTGGGTGCATGTGTTCCTGTTCCATCTCGGGTACCTTTAGCCCGGGGTGAGGTACTATCCTGGAGTTCCTGCTGCCCTGGGTATGGAGGCCTAGGTGTGGGAGTAAAGCCTGAAGTCCAGAGCCTTCGTCTGGAGTCCTCTATGGGTTGAGGAGTCTTAGGGTGCCGCCTCGTGTAGGGGACCCTGTTCCAGGGAAGGGAGGATCATTCTGATGGACCGATGCGGGAGTCACGGTGAAGGAAGGGTCCGTTGACTCCCTGGAGCGATGTCTTCCCCTTGATATGGGCTAGGTTCGTAGAAGGAGAAGCTCAAGGTCATCTTGACTGTATCAGAGGCCTTATTCACCCGGCCCGTGGCAGGGGCCTTATACACCCTGGTCTGTGGCAGAGACCAAAGTTCTCCAGGTCCGTGGCAGGGGCCTTGTACACCCGGTCTGTGGCAGAGACCAACCTCAAGGTCTGTGGCAGAGACCGTGCACCTAAAACTGTTTGAGAAACCTAAGCAGTGAAGTGAATGTGCTACGTTTGTGCCTGGACCTCCTCCACACCTTAAGCTGTCCTGTTTCTTTGCTCTAACCTTTTCTATTCGAGTACAATTTATTTTGCCATGAGAGAATAAGAGTTGTAATTTCAGCTGGTGTGGACATTGACTTTACTGGGAATTAAAGGACTTGCCTCTACCTACAGTAGAGGTGAGAATCATCCTCTGGAGGAGTTTTGACTCCGGCTGTGGACAAGGCCCGTCAAGTACACCGCTCAACCTCTTTATATAGGAGGGTACGGGCTGGTAGTGCGGTGTGCCTTTCTCCCTCCTGCGAGGAGCCAACAACATAAAGGCAGGTAAGGGGGAAAGGATCTGTGCGCTACAAAAAAATAAAATAAAAATTATAATCTTGACCTAGGAGGACGAGGTCCATATGGAGTAGGAGGTTGAGGTGGCGGTGGATGTGGCTGTGTAGGTGGAAGCGGCGGTGGAGGAGGACGAGGTAGCCAACACTGGTACAAAAATACAACAATGGCTGGGTAAGGCCAGTGATGTGTCGAATTCTGTCCCCCGTCAAATAGTGTCCACCCTGTACTGCGCTTGCTCAGTATGTAGGATAAGTGGATTTCGAAAATCTCCCAAGACGAACGGCGCCTGCGTGGTGAGTTCAGGTGAAGGCCACACCATCCGTGGTTCAAGCCGAGCCAAGTGAGGCCATGCCCGAAGCGTTGCGATCGAAGCGAGCCCGTGAGGGGCCCTGTTACTATGTGCTACCGTATGTCCACTTGGATGGTGGGGCTTGAACCTGCACTCACAGCGCAGGCGCCGTTCATCTTCGGAGATTTTGTGAATCTCCTTGTCCTCTGTACTGCGCAAGCGCTGCGCCTTCGCAGTACGGGCCGGACACAATCCGATGGCCGGACAGTTTTTGTCACAACACCGGTATACATGTTTATTCTGCAGAAGGTACGGACAAGTCCTGTGGGATCCATGCCTGGTTCATTTTAATGAACGTGAGCTTGTCCACATTGGTTTTGGACAGGCGGCTGCGCTTGTCTGTGATAACGCCCCCTGCCGTGCTAAATACACGTTCAGATAATACACTGGCTGCCGGGCAGGCCAGCACCTCCAAGGCATAAAGGGCAAGCTCAGGCCATGTGCCCAATTTGGAGACCCAGAAGTTAAAGGGGGCAGACCCGTCATCCAGTACGTGTAGGCCTGTGGACACATACTGCTCAACCATGTTGGTGAAATGCTGCCTCCTGCTAAGACGTTCCATCTCAGCTGGTGGTGCTGGTTGTTGTGGCGTGCTGACAAAGCTTTTCCACATTTCGGCCATGCTAACCCTGCCTTCTGAGGTGCTGCCGGTGCCCCGGCTGCATTGGCGACCTCTTCCTCCTCCTCTGCCTTTGCCTTGTGCTTCCACCGTACGCCCGCTGTCAGGTGGGAATGCCACCAGCAGCACGTCTACCAGCGTGCGCTTGTACTCGCGCATCTTACGATCCCGCTCCAGTGAGGAAATTAAGGACGGTACGTTGTCCTTGTAACGGGGATCCAGCAGGGTGGCCACCCAGTAATCAGCACCAGTTAAAATGTGGGCAACTCGGCGGTCATTGCGGAAACACTGCAGCATGTAATCGCTCATGTGTGCCAGGCTGCCCAGAGGCAAAGAAAAGCTGTCCTCTGTGGGAGGTGTATCGTCGGTGTCCTCTGTATCCCCCCAGCCACGCACCAGTGATGGCCACAAGCTGGTCTGGGTGCCACCCTGCTGTGAACATGGCTCCTCCTCCTCCTCCATCTCCTCCTCCACCTCGTCATCCTCCAGAACTGTGCCCTTTCTGCCGGACAATTGTGTACCTGGCGTTTTTTGGTGCAGGAACCCACCCTCGTAGCCACTTGTGAAAGACTGCCCTGAAAGCCTTTGAAATGATCCCGCTTCCTCCTCCTCCTCCTCATCCTCCTGTGCCACATCCTCTTCCATCATCGCCCGAAGCGTTTTTTCAAGGAGGCATAGAACTGGGATAGTAACGCTGAGAATGGCGTTATTGGCACTGGCCATGTTGGTGGAGTACTCGAAACAGCGCAACAAGGCACACAGGTCTCGCATGGAGGCCCAGTTATTGGTGGTGAAGTGGTGCTGTTCCGCAGAGCGACTCACGCATGATTGCTGCAGCTGAAACTGCACTATCGCCTGCTGCTGCTCGCACAGTCTGGCCAGCATGTGCAAGGTGGAGTTCCACCTTGTGGGCACGTCACATATGAGGCGGTGAGCGGGAAGGCCGAAGTTACGCTGCAGCGCTGACAGGCGAGCAGCAGCAGGGTGAGGACACCGAAAGTGCGCACAGGCAGCCCGCACTTTCTGCAGCAGCTCTGGCATATTGGGGTAATTTTTAAGGAACCGCTGGACCACCAAGTTCAGCACATGCGCCAGGCAAGGGATGTGCGTCAAACCGGCTAGGCCCAGAGCTGCTACGAGATTTCGCCCATTATCGCACACCACCAGGCTGGGCTTGAGGCTCATTGACAGCAACCACTCATTGGACTGTTGTTCCATGTCCCTCCACAACTCCTGCGCGGTGTGGGTTTTTTCCCCCAAACAGGAAAGTTTTAAAACTGCCTGCTGTTGTTTACCCTTGGCTGTGCTGAAGTTGGTGGTGAAGGTGTTACGCTGACCAGATGAGGAGGTGGTAGAGGATGAGGAAGCGGAGTAGGAGGAGTTAGCAACAGGAGGCAAACTGAAGCGCCCTGCAATCCTCGGTGGTGGAAGGACATGCGCCAAACTGCTATCTGCCTCAGGCCCAGCCGCCACTGCATTTACCCAGTGTGCTGTTAGGGAGATATAACGTCCCTGACCGTGCTTACTGGTCCACGCATCCGTAGTTAGGTGGACCTTGCCACAGATGGCGTTGCGCAGTGCACACCTGATTTTGTCCCCCACTTGGTAGTGCAGGGAAGGGATGGCTCGCCTGGAAAAGTAGTGGCGGCTGGGCACGACGTACTGTGGGACAGCCAATGTCATCAGGCTTTTAAAACTCTGCGTCTCCACCAGACGGAATGACAGCATTTCAAAGGCCAGGAGTTTTGAAATGCTGGCATTCAGGGCCAGGGATCGCGGGTGGCTAGGGGGGTACTTCCTCTTCCGCTCCAATGTTTGGGAGATAGAGAGCTGAACACTTCCATGGGACATTGTGGAGATGGTTGGTGACCCAGGTGGAAGTGTTGCTGGCAGATCCTCTGTTTGCGGGGTGGCAGGTGCCACTGTCACTACAGAGGTGGATGAAGAGGCCGAGACTGCAGCAGAAGAGGAAGCAGGAGGAGCCAGAGACCTTTCTTGGTTTTTGAGGTGTCTACTCCACTGCAGCTCGTGCTTTGCACTTAGATGCCTGGTCATGTAGGTTGTGCTCAGGTTGAGAACGTTTATGCCTCGCTTCAGGCTCTGATTGCACAGCGTGCAAACCACTCGTGTCTTGTCATCAGCACATAGTGTGAAGAACTGCCACGCTAGGGAACTCCTTGGACCTGGCTTTGGTGTGCTCGGTCCCTTGCTGCGTTGGGCAGTAGCAGACATACTGTCTAGGGGACGGACGCTCCGCTTTTGCACCCTGCTCCCTCTTCTGCTGTGCTGGTGGCTCTGTGCGACCACCGCCTCTTACTCCAAACTACACTGGTCACCTGCATAACATTGATTCCATGTGGGGTCGAGGACCTCATCGTCCTCCACATCATCTTCCACCCAGTCTTCACCCCTGCCCTCCTTGTCTGTCTGCACAATTGCGAAAGCAGCAGCAGTTGGCACCTGTGTTTCGTCATCATCCGAGACGTGCTGCGATGGTCCTCCCATGTACTCATCATGAAACATAAGTGGTTGGGCATCGGTGCACTCAATCTCTTCCACTTCTGGGGCAGGGCTAGGTGGATGGCCCTGGGAAACCCTGCTAACAGAGTCATTGAAAAGCAGAAGAGACTGTTGCATGATTTGGATCTCAGACTGCTTGGCTGATTTGCAAGGGGGTGAGGTGAAAGACTGATGGACATGGGTTTCAGGTGCCAACTCTGATCTTTCATCAGAAGAGTGGGTGGGAGATAATGTGAAGGAACCCGAGGCACTGTCAGCAACCCAATCTACTATCGCCTGTACTTGTCTTGGCCTAAACATTCGTACAGCCTCATTAGGCGCGACAAAATACCGCCGCAGGCTCGGTCGCCTACTCGCACCTGAGGAAGGTGTTTCACTTGTGCGTGTATCTGGCACAGATCCACCACGTCCTCTCCCTGCAACAGGAGCTCCACCAGCAGCACCACGACTGGGGCCACCACGTCCCTTTGACCTTCTCCTCATATTTTCCAAATTTAGGATGTTGCCCTAAATGGGTGTTTTTGGAAGACCACAATACACCCACAGTACGTAACCGCTGAATCGCACAGCTACAGAACTGCAGAAAATGCTATTCAAAAAAAATGTTGTTTTTTTAGTATAGCACAGTAGAAGAAAACTATTTAGAAATTGTTTATTTCACACACCTCCACATATGTATAACACACTGCAAAATATTTTTTGTGGCCCTAAATGGCTCTTTTTGCAAGCGTACATTAAAGTGCAAATATTTTTTAATTTTTTTTTGCCCTAAACGAGTCTTTTTTTGCACGAGCAAAATAAAATGGAATTTTTTTTTTTTTTGCCCAATGGGTCTTTTGGAAAAGAGCACAATAAAGTTTTTTTTTGTCCTAAATGGATCTTTTTCCAAGAGCAGAATACACCCACAGTATGGAAACGGTGTATCTCTCAACGTAATATATGCAGTGCTGGTGCATTGAGCTTGCAGATAAAAGGTAGTAGATTTTCTCTGACACTGGGCTCATAGCAGTGTAAAAAGACTGCACTGCAACACAAACAGGTAAACCTATGCAGATCTCTGAGTTATATCTCTGAATCTGGACTCCTATTCCTATATAATATATCTCTCTCCCTAAAAGCAAAAAACAGGAACCTGGCCCTACACTACACTGTCTCTCTATCTTTTCCCTCAGACTCCAGAATCAGGACTAACTCATGTATTTTTCTATCTCTCCCTAAAAGCAGCAGCAGCAGACTAGATCCTCTCCTTATCTATTCTGAAGCAGAGTGACATGTGTGCTGTGTGCCTCTAGCTTATATAGAAGCTGGGTCACATGTTGCACTGACCAATCACAGCCATGCCATTAGTAGGCATGGCTATGATGGCTTCTAAGGGCACACCAGCTAATCAAAAGGTGATTGGCTGGCCCCTGAAGCATTTCTAACTGCGTAATTAGATTCCCGAACCCGAACCCGAACCTGGACTTTTGCGCAAAGTCCGGGTTCAGGTTCGGGTTCGGGAAAAAGCTAAAGTTCGGTACGGACCCGAACTTTACAGTTCGGGTTCGCTCAACACTAGTTACAATCATGTAAAAGCAAAGATGTTTTCTTTTTTGGCTTGCATGTCCCCCTCAGATATACAGCAAGTGCACTTGTAGTGCAAAGTAGATTTGCCTTTAGTAAATAAACCCCACAGTCCAAACTACCTAATAATTTGTGGTGTACCCCGCAATATGCTGGAGTGCAATGTGCATAATGGGAAAAGTATTTAGACTGACCTGTGTGTCCCCAAGGAAAGACATTGTTAGGGATTTTCCCTCACTTCCTGTGTGGCTATGTGACAGGAAGTGAATTATTTGGAAGGATAAAGTGGCCAAATTATTTAGTTTAACTTTTCAAAGACTCATTCCTAAGTTGAATTGTGATGCATGTCAATGGCCCATTTTGACCCTCTTTAATCACTTGAGATCAGCGCTATAACTGATCGACGGCCACAGCATGGTCCTCAATTGCCGGGAGTCCGTCAATAAAAGTCCTCCCCTTTGCGCGCTGTGGTCACAGAGTCACTGAGACTCGGGTGATGACAGATCCGAGTAAGGGGCCGATCCCTGCCCTTTACCATGTGATCAGCTGTCAGCAAATGACAGCTGATCACGTGATGTAAACAAAAGCTGGGTAATGGTTTTTGTTTTCTCCTTGTGCTGACAGCGTGAGCATAAAAAAAGGCAATCACCGGCTTATGTGCAAGGGACATGGGGCCCGAAGAGGAAGAGGCAATTCTGCATCATCTGTGACAATTAGTAGCCCCTGCCAGTGCCACCTATCAATGCCCACCACTGGTGCCAATCAGCGGCACCTAGCAGTGCTGCCAGCGCCTATCAGTGCCCATCACTGCCAACTATCATTGCCACCTAGCAGTGCCACTTCTCACTGCCCACCAGTGCCAAATAGCAATGCCACCTCTCAGTGCCCACCCTTGCCACCTTATCGGTGCCCATCAGTGCAGTCTCATCAGTGTACATCAATGAAGAAGAAAAATTACCTTTTTTAAAAATATTAACCAGTTTCCTACCGCCCACCGTCAAATGACATCCTTGGCTTTGGGCGGTGACATCTGAATGATGCCTGCAGTTGCAGGCATCATTCAGATATCATTATTTTCAGCCGGCGATTCTGTGCACAATAAAAATGATCATAGTGGCAGTTCCGCCGCTTGATCGTTCTTATAGGCGGGGGAGGGGACGTTCCCCCCCCTCTTGCCGCCATCCGGTGCTTCTCCGGGCTCTCCCGTGCCATCTGGGGCTCGGAGAACGATTTGGAGATGACTGGTGACCAGATGGTCATCAGTCATCTCTATGACCGTCGGAGGCGCGGGCACGACGTTATGACATCATGCCGTGTTCCCGTATGTTAACCAAGACGTGATCTCGGCTGTCAGCATGAGATTGGTGATTTTTTTGGAACACTATCATGCTTTCCAGCCTGGAGGAGAGATGCGGGGTCTTATTGACCCTGCATCTCTCCATAAAGAGGACCTGTCACACACATTCCTATTACAAGGGATGTTTACATTCCTTGTAATAGGAATAAAAGACATCCCAAAAAATTATAAAAATTTAAAAAGAGTAAGAAATACAAAAAAGTCAAAAAACAGAAACAAAAAAAAAAAAAAAAAAGAAGAAAAAATGCCCATGTCCCCGGTAGCTCGCGCTCAGAAGCGAACACACACATAAGTCCCGCCCACATATGTAAACGCCGTTCAAACCACACATGTGAGTTATTGCTGCGTGCATTAGAACGAGTGCAGCAATTCTAGCACTAGACCTCCTCTGTAATGCCAAAATGGTAACGTGTAAAAAAAAATTAAGCATCGCCTAGGGAGATTTTTAATTACTGAAGTTTGGTGTCATGCCATGTGTGTGCGCAATTTTAAAGCGTGACGTGTTGGGTATCTATTTACTCAGCATAACAACATCTTTCACATTATACCAAAAAATTGGCCGTAACTTTACTGTTTTGTAATATTTTTAGCAAACAAAAGGAGTTTGAAAATTTATTGCGCAAATACCGAGCAAGATAAAAATTTGCAATGACGGCCATCTTATTCCCTAGGGTGTCTGCTCCAAAAAAATATATAATGTTTGGTGTTTTGAAGTAATTTTATAGCCATAAATTTATGATTTTTACACGAAGGAGAGAAGTGCCAGAATAGGCCCAGTGCTGAAGTGGGTAAAATATCATTTTTTTTTTTTTTTTAACTCGGTCTTTTGTATTTATAGAAAAAAATTAAAATAAAACACAAAGGTGATCAAATAGCACCAAAAGCAAGCTCTATTTGTGTGCCAACAAATAAAACATTTTCATTGGGTTACAGTGTTGTATGAGCGCGCAATTGTCATTAAAATTGCATCAGCGCTGAAATGTGAAACTTGGTCTGGGCAGTGCGCAAGTGGTTAATATAAGGCTACATGTACACGGACGTTTTTCCAACCGCTTGTTTGAGCGTTTTTTGCAGCTTAAAAACATCACTCCATGTTAGCCTATGGCCTCATGGCCACCATGGCGTTTTGGAGCTGTAAATGGCATAGGCGTTTTTAGGCCCCATGTAGACAGGACGCTGGTGCAAAGTGTTCTGAACTAAGGTTGAAAGTGGTGTTTAGAAAGGCGCGCTTTGTGGCGTTTGCATGCCGTGTTTTACCACATTTGCATGTATATGATAAGGAGCTGCCCTAAGCTCCAAAAACAGTATTATTTACGATTTTAGCTATTTAGTGAGACCAGAGTGATATGAGCAGCTGAGAGCAGCAGTGTAGTTGTATTTAGCGTGTCACTTGCCACATCACTTGCCACAAGTTGTGGATTGTCCACTTGCCACGTCAGCTGCCCCAAGTTGTGGATTGTCCACAATGCAATGGAAGCAATTTCATTATATATATATATATATATATATATATATATATATATATATATATATATATATATTATGGTTTTTCCTCATTTGCCATAAATTGGAGTTTATCAATGTAAAAAAAGGTCACCTCTAAAAACGCTTCTAAACTAAAATGCGGCTAAACGCTGGTACCGCGTCTGAAACGTGGAAATCTTTGGCGTCTGAAGGCATTTTGAGGATTTGTGAAAAACGATTTTAAACGCAACTGCAGATTTTTTTTGCCAGGACAAAAACAGTGTTTTGGATGTAATAGAATTCAAGGGACCCGCATCCAAAACGCAAGTACCGCAATTTTGCGGCTATTTTTTTGTTTGACCTGTTTATAGCTGGTTGTTAAAGGAAATGTAAAAAAAAAACGGTTCAAAAAACAAAACCAAAAAAAAAAACAGCGTGGGGTCCCCCCCCAGGTCCATACCAGGCCCTTGGGTCTAGTATGGATTCAAAGGGGACCCCCCCCAAAAAAAAAAGAAAAAAAATGGCGTGGGGGTCCCCCCAGAATCCATACCAGGCCCTTCAGGTCTGGCATGTATTTTAAGGGGAACCCCGCGCCAAAAACAAAAAAAAATTGCGTGGGGTCTCCTTAGAATACACACCAGACCCTTTATCCGAGCACTCAACCTGGCAGGCCGCAGGGGAAAAGGGGGGGACGAGAGAGCGCCCCCCCTCCCTCCTGAACCGTACCAGGCCGTGTGCCCTCAACATGGGGGGTTTGGTGCTTCGGGGCAGGGGGAGGCGACCTGTGGCCCTCCCCACCCCAAAGCACCCTGCCCCCATGTTGATGGGGACAAGGGCCTCTTCCCGACAACCCTGGCCGTTGGTTGTCGGGGTCTGCGGGCGGGGGGCTTATCGGAATCCGGGAGCCCCCTTTAATAAGGGGGACCCAAGATACCTGCCCCCCACCCTATGTGAATGAGTATGGGGTACATTGTACCCCTACCCATTCACCTGGTGGCAAAATAAGTCAATAAAAAAAGACAACACAGGTTTGAAAAGTAATTTATTGGGCAGCTCCGGGGGTCTTTCTGCTGGGCCCCCGCTATCTTCTGCTAGCTCTTTTGCTAGCGGGGGTCCCGGGCTTCCTTGCCATCTTCTTCCGACTTCGGGGGTCTTTCTGCTGGGCCCCCGCTATCTTCTGCTAGCTCTTTTGCTAGCGGGGGTCCCGGGCTTCCTCACCGTCTTCTTCCGACTTCGGGGGTCTCTTGTTCTGTTCTCCGGTTCTTCTCCCGCTCTCCGACGCCTTCTCCTCGATCTCCGGTTCTTTCTGCCGGATGCCCCGCTATCTTGTCCCAGCTCTTTTGCTAGCGGGGGCCGGTCTTCTACGTCGCCTTCTTCCTTCTTCTCTTCGCCCGGTGTTGACTCGTCGCTCTCCACCGCCGCAATGATCTGTCCAAGCAGCGGTGCCACTTTTATTGGCATGGGCGTGGTCACCGTGATGTCACAGTCCCGGGGAATGATGGGACTGTGACGTGAAATGGGGGTGGGGTCAGCGGTGGCATCATCCGGTGACCACGCCCCCAACAGCCAGGGTTGTCGGGAAGAGGCCCTTGTCCCCATCAATATGGGGGCAGGGTGCTTTGGGGTGGGGGGCCGCAGGTCGCCCCCCTGCCCCGAACCACCAAACCCCCCATGTTGAGGGCATGCGGCATGGTACGCTCTCGTCCCCCCCTTTTCCCCTGCGGCCTGCCAGGTTGCGTGCTCGGATAAGGGTCTGGTTTGGATTTTGGGGGGACCCCCATCCCATTTTTCGGCTTAAGGGGTTCACCTTAAAATCCAGACCAGACCTAAGGGTCTGGTTTGGATTTTGGGGGGGACCCCCACGCCGTTTTTCGGCTTAGGGGGTTCACCTTAGAATCCAGACCAGACCTAAGGGCCTGGTATGCTCCTGAAGGGGAACCCATGCCGTTTTTTTCATTAAAATTTGGCCTGGAGTTCCCCTTCATGATTCATACCAAACATGGGACAGCGAGGCTGCCGAGGACCAGTGCGATGACATCGCGCTGGACACATTCTTGGCCGGCTAGTCGCCTCTAGGACACGACTTGAGCGGCTGCTGCACGCTCAGGTCGTGTCCAGGTCGCCTCGCAAAGTCGCGCTGTCCCTGTGTCAGCCGGCACACGAGTCGCCCGCAAGTCGGATCCGACTTCCCGGGCGACCTCTATTCAAATCAATGGGCTCCCATAGGGAACCATTCATTTTCAATAGAGCGCCGCTGACATTTCTATTTACTATAACAGTGCGCCGCTGCTTCCTGCACCCAGTGAAGGAGTTATCCGGCGCAGCAATTAAGGTTAGAACCAGCGCAGCGCACTGTTATTAGTAAATCAGCCCCCATATGTGACACCCATATGCCCCTGTCTTTGAATTTTGATTCTTACATGAAGAGAATCAATCATTTGTGGTTTACCAGGTTGCAACCTGTTGGGACATTCTCTTATCAGTGTGGATTCCTTTTGAAATACCTATAACATTTTTGTCCATTGGACCCCCATATATGAGGGCAAGTCCACTTGAAGACAGGGAGACTTGTTTTCTTCTCTGAACCTTGTTCGATCCTGAAGAAGCCTAACGATGAAACGCGTCAATATGCAAGGGATCATTGTATATACTGTATCATTCCACATGATTATTAATCATTTTGAACATTTATGTGATTATACCATGTACTTTTTCTAATAAATTGCTAAATATTTTTTTCTAAACTTCCACATTGTTGTCAATGCCTCTAAAGTCCGACCTTTTGGTGACTCCCTGTACAAAATTATGTTCCCATCAAGTGCTTCACTAGATGAAAATTGTACATAATGTTTGTTAAGAATGCCAATTAGTAAACTTACGTAGTTGCTTAATCATGCTACACATGTATCTTGTATTGAATATGCAATTGGTGTACATTTTCACTGAGTGCTTGTGACAACGGTTAATCCTTTTGCTGCCAGAGCAGTTTTTAAGTTTATTACACACAGGTAAAACATTAGGCTGACCCCTGTCAACGTCCTTCCCGATGAAATGCATTGGAAGTGGCTCCGATGTGATCTCATCAGGCATGTCCGCCTACCGGAGCCTGGAGCCCAGCAGAGTTTTGTTTCAGCCTGCTACATTGGAATATCTGCTTTTGGTAAAGCTGAAATTGTTTTTTATATTCTGGAAATTTTTATGCTAGTCAGGTTTGGTGGTATTGTGTATTTTTTAATAAAACCAGGTCTTACCTAATTCACCGTGGATATGTATTAGTTTTTATTTTGGTGGTGACATCGCATGGTGGATGAGAGGATCCCAGTGGAGGACAAGTTGGAGATTGAGACACCAGATGAACCCTGTTTGTCCATTTATAATATAATGGTCCATTGGATCTTGTTAGAGGCCTCCCTGACTGGTGACATATGGTGGTAGAAGCACTTTTATTCGTAACAGGAAGTAGAAGTGCAGGGACACTTTTACGCAAATACATGGACTTTCACTTAACAATCAATACCAATCACAATATTTCTGGATCAATTTATGGACTTTGTTGCACAAGCACTTTACACTTTATCTATTTGTTGTATTAACTTTATTGCACTTTAATGGGTTTATGATATAATTTTTTTTGTATATGTAGCACTGTGTTTACAACCTACATTTGGGATGTCATTAACTTAATATTGACATTTGCTGCAGTTATGATCATAACTGCAGTGTGTTTTTACCTTGTCAAAGTATTTTATTGGACATATATATTAGTCACATACAGATCATATGTAATACATGTTGTTGATATTTGTCCAATTATTACAAATATAGAAAAATAACAAATAATAGGGTCTACAGAATATATCCTAATGAAAGTTATAAGGACTTAAATGAGATAGAAAGTAAATAAATCCTTGTACTAATATATTCAAGACTGTAGTTGAAAGAAATATTTAACATATTAATTATAAATTGATCTGTATCTTCGAAAAAAGTAATGTAGAGTAATACTTTGTTGTAGCTTCAATAAGGTGCGTTATGAAGTAAGAATAATAGAGAAAAGAAAAGAGAAAAAGAAGTAAAGATATCAAAATAAAATAGGATAAAATAAAATTAGATAGATAATATAAAATAAAATAGATGGGATAGAATAGTAGGAAACCAGAGGGGGGGGGGGGTGTAGGAGTCCACCTGAATGGCATGAATGAATCGGTCTGCGGCTTGAGGGTTTAAGTAAAACACAGTGTTCACTATATTGAGCAGGGTAGCTCCCAAGCTTCAGAAATTTGGTTTAGTAGATAGTTTAACCGATTGAGTCCTCCGGCTACCATGGCATGAGAATCGAGTTGTCACTAATAGAAGGTAGGTGAAATTTAATCCAAGGATCCCAGATCTTTTCAAAGATTGGAATTTGATTTCTTTCTATAGCTAACATTTTGGCGTGAGACATAAAGTTATTTACTCTATTTATGGTCTCGGATATCTCCAATTTAGGGGTCCTCCATGCCTTTGCTATTGTTTGCTTTGCTGCTGTAAGAAATTGTATGAGGAGTTTGAATTGTTTATGTGTAATGAGATCAGGTTTTAGATTGAGCAAGGCTGTGGCTGGGTCTGGTTGCACAGTGAAACCAAATATCTTGGAGGTAGTTTCAAATATCAGTTCCCAAAATAATTGCACCAACAGGCAGGACCACCAAATGTGTAAGTGGGTGCCCGGATCTGGGCAACCCCGAAAGCATAGGCCTGTATGGTTTGGTGTGAATTTGGCCAATCTGGAGGGAACGAGGTACCAACGAGACAAAACTTTGTAATTGGTTTCAACCGCCAGGATATTTGGTGAAGAAGATTTTGTTACAGACCATATTTTGGACCAATCATTCATATCGAATGTTCTCTTCAGGTCCTCCTCCCATTTACGTGCATAAGGTGGTTTATCTAAACCGGGATAAGTGGAAATGTGGGAGTATATAGAAGATATAATGCCTCTTAAGTGAGGATCTTTCATGCATGTAGATTCAAAAATTGTAAGTTGGGTTAAGGAGACATCTGTATTTAGCAAAGGTGCGTAAAAGTTTTTAATTTGGAGGTATCTGAAAAGTTCAGAGTTCGGTAGGTTGTAGGTGTCACAGAGTATAGGAAATGTATGGAAGGATGAAGGAGAAGTTAAGTTACTAAGCCGAGTAATATTTAATGAATTCCAGACCTTAAATGATTTAGGAGAGACCCATGCTGGGTAGAAAGCAGGGTTTTTCAGGAATGACAAGAGAGGATTGTGAGAAGATTGTAACTGATGTTTAACTCTAAGTTTGTCCCATATAGATAAAAAGTATTTAGTAATGGGGTTACGTAGGGTTTTCCGTTCCTTAGGTAGGAGCCATAATAGATTGGAAATAGAAAGAGGGTCACATTCTGCCGCTTCTATCATTACCCATAGGGGTATTTCATATGTAGCATGATATTTAGTGAGGCTAGCAATGTGTGTGGCTCTATAATAGTTAGCGAAGTTCGGAAACCCAAAGCCTCCTTTGAGTTTTGGTAAGTGTAGTGTATGAAGCGATACGCAGGGTTTATTGGAGCCCCAGACAAATGTTGATGTTCGTCTTTGGAGAATTCTAAGATAATAAGGTGGGATAGGGATCGGTAAGACTCTAAATAAGTACAGTAGTTTTGGAAGGATTGTCATTTTGATTGCATTCATTTTACCTATCCATGAAATTGGGAGATGTGACCATTGTTGTAAAAGTGTTGTTATTTGTTTGAGAAGTGGGGGATAGTTTGCTGTAAAAAGATCTGAATATGAGGCTGTCAGGTGAATCCCCAAATAGGGGATTGACCTCTCAGTCCATATGAAAGGAAGTGCATTTTTGGCCGAGTCGGATTCCACTTTAGAGAGGGATATATCTAAGGCTTTGGATTTTTTGAGATTGTAAGCCCCGAAATCATTGCAAATTTGTCTAAAATGAGCAGTAGGTTGGGACCAGAAACTTGTGGGGATGATAGAAATAGGAGTATGTCATCCGCAAATAGACATAATTTATGATGGTATCCAGCAGTTTCTATGCCTGTAATTGTTGGGTCTGTGCGGATTCTTTGGGCTAGGGGTTCTATTAGGAGGGCGAATAGAAGGGGGGAAAGTGGGCAGCTCTGGCGTGTTCCTCTTTCTATATTAAATGAATTAGATTTGTATCCTGCATATTTAATATATGCGATTGGTCTGTTGTAAAGCGCTGCGATCCACGTTAGGAAGTGAGGGCCAAAGCCCCATCTTTGCAATGTGTAGTGGAGGTAAGGCCACGATATGGAGTCGAAAGCTTTTTTTATATCAAGGGATAGAAAACAGGAGGGTATACAACGGTTTTTAGCTATGTGAGCTAGCAATACAGCCCGGCGGACATTGTCACTCTCCTGGCGCTTTGGCATGAATCCTACTTGATCCTTGTGGATAAGCTTACCTATTATGCTAGTTAGTCTTTTGGCTAATATTTTGGCTAGAAGTTTAATGTCTAAGTTCAGAAGGGAAATAGGGCGAACATTTGTACATAAGGTATCATCAGTAAGAGGTTTAGAAATCATGCAAATAATGGCGGTTAAAGTTTCTTGTCTAAAAGATTTCCCTTCTAATAATACATTGAAAGCTTCCGCTAAGATTGGTGATAGTATGTCTGCGTAGGTTCTGTAATATAAGGTTGAGTAGCCATCTGGGCCTGGCCTCTTATTAATTTTAAGATCTTTGATGGCTTCAACGACATCATTAGATGTAATATTATCTTCCAATAACTTCTTTTGGTCAAGGGAAAGTTCTGGTAGATTTATATCAGAGAAAAATGCATCTGCTGTTTCCGGGTTGAAGTTATTAGATGAAGTATATAATGAGGTCAGATGTGAATGAAATTTCTGAACTATTTTGTTGGGATTGCAAGTGTAGACATCTTTTGCCAGTTTTAGGCGAATTGGTTTGAAGGGTTTGTTCAGAGAATTGAGTGTACGTGCAAGGTAGGTACCCGATTTATTGGCTTTCATAAAATAGTTGTGTCTTGAACGTTTATAGGATTTTTCCACTGCTTCAGTAAGAAATAGATCGTATGCAACTCGAGTCTTGTCTAATCGGGATTTTGTTAATGTTGATGGATTTTCTTGATGGGCTATAAAGGCTGTATTAAATTCCCTTTCCAGTTTACGAGCCAGTGTCTTCCGTACGCGTTTAAATATGGCTGATTGTTTCTGAATTGTGTTACGTATAACTGGTTTATGGGCTTCCCAAAGAGTTAGTGTGCTAATTTCTGGGCTAGAATTGAGGGTTATATATTCTTTAATGGCTTGTTCAATGGTTTGGCGATGAGATGGGTGTTTGAGTAGGATATCTGGGAGATTCCAAGTAGGGTCGTGGCCTTTGGGTAATGTTGATTTAATGGAAGTAAGTACTGCATTATGGTCGGACCATGGGATAGGGACTATATCTGCTGCTATGATTTCAGGGAGCATACCTATGGTCAGGAATATGTGGTCAATCCTTGAAAATGTTTTATGTGGGTGGGAGTAGTAAGTATATTTCCGTTTAGTTGGATTAACTTCTCTCCATGAATCAACCAAGTTATATTTGGATAGAATTTGTGAAAAAGATTTTTTAGATGTAATTTGGGATGGTGTGTATGGGGATTTATCCAGAAATGGGAGGAGGACCTGGTTAGAGTCACCACACAGCATAACTGTTCCTATCTTATGATCATTCACAACTTGAAGTAAATGTGACATAAATGGATTAGGTTGTTTATTTGGTGCATAGTAGGAAACTACTGTTATTGCCTGGTCAACAATGTGGCCCATAAGAATTAGATAACGTCCTTCAGGATCTTTTATTTGAGATTGAAGTGTAAATGGGGTAGAGCGATGAAAGGCTATGAGAGTACCCCGTTGCTTGGAGGCAGCCGAGGCCGTATATGTTTGCGGATAGAAATTGGAAATAAATTTTGGTGTGGAGGTATTCGTGAAGTGGGTTTCTTGTAAGCAAACTATGTGAGCCTTTTTGGCATGAAATATACGGAATGCCTTGGTTCGTTTCTGGGGGATGTTTAGTCCCTGAACATTCAGGGACAGAATGTTTAATAGTGCCATGGCAGTCGGATGGACAAAGGGGACTTACCCGTTACCAGGTTATTCAGGTCATTCGATGCCATCCAAGTGAACTCGAAGAGGGGGAGAAAAGGAGGATTGAAGATGAGTACTATAATTGGGCTGCTCAAGTCAGTTGATACAATCCAGGTGGACTTGAAGGAAGAGGAGAGAAAAGGAATAGAGGTGAGTACTGAAGTGAGGAAAATAAATAAAACAGAAATGGTTAGAGAAAATAATAAGAAATTCAACAGAAAAACACATTCAAACATATCCCGTGAGTGGGGACAAAAATCACCCTCAGGGGAAGGGGTGCTTCCGTCAGACTTCCACATATTATGTGGCTGAATGAGGGAGGCAAAATAGGGTGCACGGATCTCCCGTTCGTGGGAGGAGAGCCTTCTAATGAAAGCTTCTTATTAATGTACCTAACTGTAAACCACACGACTTATAATGAAAACTATTAAAGTTAACTATAATTAGTTAAAAAGGGGGCAACAGGGGAAATGGGAAATAAGAGAATGGCATCTGACTACCCCAGGGTTTCCTGGTATGGAAGTAAGATGTGCTAAGGGAGTGATTAAGGGATTTGGGGGGTGAAAACTGGATCAGTTAACAATAAGGGTATAACAGAAGGATCTACCAGGAAAGGTAGAGTGAGGAATTCCTAAAATTACATTGCCAAAACTACCTTAAAACTTCCTAATGATAGGCTAGCGCTAGGTCAGCAAAGTTATAAAAATTAAAACAAATGGGACCTTTAGTCATAATACTTCTTATGAATGCCAAAAGACCTTACATTTATGTTAATTACCGTATTTATCGGCGTATAACACGCACTTTTTTCCCCTTAAAATCAGGGGAAAATCGTGGGTGCGTGTTATACGCCGATACTCCGTTGAATTCCCCTGCTGAAACGAGCGAGAGGAGCGAGCGGAGCCGAAGCCGAAGTACACTCGGCTTTACTTGGCTCCTCTCGCAGTCCCGCCCATCTCTGACTGCGCCGCTGACATAGAGAAAGCCGAGTGTACTTCGGCTAGTCTCGGCTCCTCTCGCAGTCCTGCCCCTGACTGTGAGCAGAGCCGAGTCTAGCCGAAGTACACTTGGTTTTCTCTGTCAGCGGCGCAGTCAGTGGAGATGGGCGGGACTGCGAGAGGAGCCGAGTCTAGCCGAAGTACACTCGGCCCCGCTCGCTCCTCTCCACAGAAATCGGCGCCAAATTTAAAAAAACGCAGAGACTGACAAGATTGCAAAGGCACTGGGCAAGGCTGCAGATGGACAGATGGACACGGGGCAAGTCTGCAGATGGGCAGATGGACACTGGGCAAGGCTGCAGATGGACAGATGGACACTGGGCAAGGCTGCAGATGGACAGATGGACACTGGGCAAGGCTGCAGATGGACAGATGGACACTGGGCAAGGCTGCATGCTGCATTTAAATGTAAGTTTTTTTTTCTTGAATTTCCCTCCTAAAAGTTTTTTTCCTTAAAATTCCCTCCTAAACTTGGGGTGCGTGTTATACGCCGATAAATACGGTACTTGGGACAAAAATTATCCAGGATTTAAAAAATATATATATATATATATATATATATATATATATATATACACATATACACATACACATATACATATATACATATATATACGTATACACATACATACACATATACATACACACATACATACATACACATACACATATATACATATATATATACACATACATATACACATATACATACACATACATATAAAAATAAATAATAATAAAAAAACACACTATGCATGCAATGGGTTAAGCAAAGAACTTAAAACTATGATTATAATTTGTAAATGCAGTCTTGGTGAGTCAACTGAAACAGAGAAAATTGAAAGTAAAGGTTGAGCACGCAAATCTGAAGGACAAAAAGGGAAACAGGATGTAGCGTCTTGAATTGGAGAACTAAAAGGGATAAGGTGAAGCCCTGAGATTCTTTAGAAAGACTAGAAAGGGTGAAAAAAGAGTCAATTTCACAGTTATAGGAGCATCCTTCAGTCCATAGAATCATTTCGTTCCTGAGGAGGTGATGTGTAGCGACCTCTCTTGTGAGTTGGATGGGTACCATTGTTCAGGTTGGGATGGGAAGGGTTTCCTGCGGATGAAAGAGATGTTGATCTCCTGCGGGTTGGGGTATTTCGTGGTACTGGTTCCATGAGATTCAAGTCTAAGAGGGTTTGCTGGAGTTCATCAAAGGATCTATAGGTGTATTTCTTCCCTTTGTAGGCAAAGCGTAGGGAAAATGGGAACCCCCACTGATAGATGATGTTGTGGCGCTGTAATTCCAGGAGAAGGGGCTTCATTGCTCGCCTTTTTGCAATCGTTATCTGGGACAAGTCAGCAAATAATTGAAAGTTATTGCCATGGAAATTCAGCTGCTTTTTGTCCCTGGCAGATGCTAGGAGCTGTTCCTTTGTGCGATAAAAATGTAATTTCACTATTATATCGTGTGGGGGGCCATCAGGCTTTTTTGCAGTCAGGGCTCGGTGGATCCTGTCAAATTCTAACCTCTCAGTAGGAATGGCTGGTTGCAATTCCTGGAACAAAGCAGTTATGGTGGATTGTAGGTCAGTGATAGTTTCAGGAATTCCCCTGATACGTAGGTTAGACCTTCTGGCCCTATTCTCATGGTCTTCAAGTTTGGTTTGAAGCAATAAGTTTTCCTCTTTGAGGTTCTCTATTTCCATAGAGTGTTCAAGAGAGATGTTTTCCAAATGATCTACTTTAAGTTCTAGTGTTGCTGTGCGCTTACCAAGTTCTCTTATTTCTCTGGGGAGATTAGCTGTAATTTGATCTGATGTTTGTTTTAAGGCTTTGTTCAACATGTGTTCAAATTGCTTTAATACAGCTGGAGTTACATGAGAAATCTGTATGCATACCTCCCAACTTTGTAAAGTCCCTTCGCGGGACATTCTGATGTCCCCTCTCCCCTGCCAACCAGAGTTGTTGAGCGGGGGGGGGTGCGGGACATTGGCCAAAAAAAACGGGAATTGCCACAGAAGTTGTAGTACGAGGGGGGTGGGGGGTGGGTTGATGGTTGCCGCCGGAACATTTAAAAAAAAAAAAGAGGACTTGCAAAAAAAAAAAATTAAGGGGGGGGGGGTTGGGGCGCGGCGGGGGGCCGCCGATCGGGGGGGCATACTAGTGCGCCGATCGCGGGGGGGGGCTCTTACCTGCTGCTGTTTCCTGCTGTGCTCCTCTTCTTCTCTTCATGTTTCCTGCTGTGCGGGAAACATGATAGTCTCGCGGGAGTGCGGGAAGGAGGAGCCTCTGCGGGTAAAACCCGCACAATCCGTGCCAGTTGGGAGGTATGTGTATGGGGTCTTGTGAGGGAAATAGTTCACTGTCAGAATCAGCTGGGGAGTCAGGTTGTGTCAGGCTTTGTCTGTGAGAGCGCATAGAGGCTGTGTATGAAGAGGGGGGAGGTGCCATTTTAGCTGCAGTTTTCCCCTTCATGAGGTGATTCTTTAACTTTGCACGGCCGCCTCCCAAAGCCATAGTTTCCCCCACAAATTGACCAGAATAGTCCTGGGTACTAGCTTAACCCCGTGGGTATGTCAAAATACTTGCGGGTTATGTGGAAATATTGGCTCTCCTCCCGAACCGTGTGGAGCTCTAACTCTGCATGACTGCACTGCTAGACTCCACGCATGCACCTGCAGTGTGTTTTTAATGCAGTGTGGGAAATGTGCATGGAACGCATTCTGGTTTGAACTAGCCCTAAATCAGTTTTACAACACTCAAGGCAATAAAAGATTTTTGAAAAATGAATTGGAGGTAGTTGACTAAAGCTACCTATAAAGTGATCAAGCTAATATTGTAACTCCTACGCAATGTTAATTAGCAACAAGCTCAGGGCAGCTGCACTCTCTCAAACGCATTGATTTGTAATAAACAAATAGTATATAGTGCGCACTTTATACCATTTGTCTCTTACCTACAGCATAAAGTGAGGTCAGTAACTCGGCAAAGTATCAGGTGGCAACATCAAGGGAGTATTTGCGCAAATGATTCCAACTTCAGCAGCTTCAAGTTAAAACAGTTTTTAATTTTTTCCTTGAGATTATATCATGCTGTACAATAAAATTCTAACAGAAAAAAAATTGAGTCACCTTATAAATGGTTGGCAATTTGCTTTTTTTTTCAGAGCTAATGCATATTCCACAGAACAGAGCACAGTTCATCATATCAAATTTTATTTTCCTGCGTACTAAGGATTTATTAAGAACTGAAGGATTACTCCTCAGAATAGCTAAACCAAACCTGGCAAGTTTCAGATATTAATATTGAGCATACAAATTTGCTATGCATTGCAGCTACTCTACTGTAAAACAGTATAAAACAGAAACACCTCATTAACTATTGGATAAAACGAGTTAGTTATCTTCCTGTATGTCCATAAAGCAGATTTTTCTAAAAATACCACTGATAACACTTCTCTCTATACCAAAATGTTGAATACATAAAATAAATATTTTTGCATTATTATGATGCTTTTAGATGTTTTCAAGAAAGTCACAGTTAAAAATTCAATATGGAAATCTCTACGTAGAAACTATATTTATTACACTATAACATGGTGGAGTAAGTGTACTGAAGAAGGATTTAATGCAGTTTACCCATACAGTAAAAACAGAAAAAAAAAAATATATATATATATATATATATATATATATATATATAGTGACAGCAGGGAGGTAAAATCACCAGGTTGCATCCAGGATGGGAGGTATATATGTCCTAGATTCAGTCTTTATGCCGATTTATACCACTAGGGGGAGTGCTGGGAGTCTTGCAGGGCAAGAGTTAATGAGCCCAGCTGAATCAAGTGGCTCATTGAGGCCTCTCCAAGAACTCCCAGCATGCTAAGAGAGATGCTCCAACCTGGAACCAGATCTGTGTGAATAGTCTTGGGAGTGTGATCTCTGTGCGGTGAGCCAAAGCCTGTGTGGTTATTGTAAGAACTTCAAAAAAAGCAGGGAGCTAGGGACTGGGACAGCACAAGGCCATACCCAGTTGTTAGTTAGGGACACCAACGTGTGTAGTGAGCGGTCAAGTTGACCAGGATTTCTTTTCATGTTTCTTTTTGTTTTGCTGTTTTTCCCTTGTAAATAGTTTGAATAAACCACACCTTTCGTTTTTGCAACTATAAACTCTGTCTGCTGTGCCTGTTTTGTGTAGTGAACCCATCCAGGGGGTCACACACACCCGCTGCCGAGTTAACCCCCGCACAGTTGGTGGAGAATGCGGGCAGTTTTTTTTGTAAGGCCAGCATGGAGGAGATATTGAAACAGCTGGCTCTAGCAAATGCCAATCAGCAGCAGACAAATGCAGGTTTGCAAAAGAGCCTTGTAGCTCAACAACAGAGCTTTGCATCCTACCAGCAATCTTATCAACAGAGCCTTGCAGCCCAGCAGCAAGCTCACCAACAGAGTCTGGAAGCTCATCAACAAGCTCAGCAGCAATCTGAGGCCCACTTCATAGACCTGTTGCAGAAGCAAGAGCAGAGACTACAACAACAATTGGAAACAGTAATGCAGCAACGTCCGCAGACCAGTGAGGCAAGTATTTCCACTAATACCGCGTCCTTTGGGGTGAGTCGTTTATTGACAAAAATGACTGGAGAGGATGATCCAGAGGTGTTTTTGACCATATTTGAAAGGACTGCTGAAAGAGAAAAGTGGCCTAAGGAGCAGTGGGCTGGACTGTTAACTGGTGAATCGCAGAAAGCTTACTATGACCTAGAGCCTGACCAAGCAAAGGACTATGTGATGCTAAAAACTGAAATTTTGGCACGGCTGGGTGTCACCATGGCTGTCCGGGCTCAGCGTGTGCATAACTGGACTTTCCGGCTTGGAAAACCCCCCAGGTCTCAAATGTATGATCTCATTCAAATCCGCACCAAAGATTGTGGAACGTGTTGTGATGGATCGTTTTTTGAGAGCTCTTCCTACTGCCATCCAAAGGTGGGTAAGCCATGGAGACCCAGAAACGGCCGATAATCTTGTGGATTGTGTAGAGAAGTACTTGGCTATGGAGAACCTGACTGCTTCTTCCAGAGACTCACGGACTTTCCACCCTAAGACCAGACCATCCCTAGTGGCGGGTAAGATGATTCCAAGGGGTGAGGGTAGAGAGAGTGAGAGGGTGGGAGTTCTACCCAAGGTTTGGCGAGAACAGCCTGGGAAGTCAGGGCCTCAAGAGGCAGCAAGAAGGATTGTTTGTTACCGCTGCCGACAAGAGGGACATATTGCAGCAAATTGCCCGGTTGTGGATGAACCCATGCAATGTGACTTTCTAATGGACAGACGTCAGTCACTGTTTGCGACAGTCGCATGCACTGCCATTCGGGGAACTGAGAAACATTTATGCAAAATGTGTGTTAATGGTATAAATGTTGTTGTATTGCTGGATTCAGGTAGCCTCGTGACACTGATAAAGGCTGAGTTAGTCACTTCAGAGGTTTCTGGGAATAGCAAGGTAGCGGTTATTTGTGTGCATGGGGACACCCGAGAGTATCCGGTGACTACAGTATGTTTTGAGACCCCCAAAGGTACCCTCTCTCATCAGGTGGGGTTAGTGTCTCACTTGCCTCATGATGCCATTGTGGGAAGGGATTTTCCAAAGTTCTGGGAACTATGGGATTATCCTGAGCCCCCCACTGGTTCCCCTATATACCAGGAATGTGATAGCCAGAATTCCTCTGAGAGTGGTGAGGACTCTCCAGAATTCCCCTTGTCGGTATTGGCCGGGGAGACTCGAGAAACTGGGGAGGAGCCAACATCCTCAGACAAAAATATGCCGTCTGTGGAGTTTTCTGATCTCGAGGTTCACAAGGAAAATTTTGCCACAGAACAGTTAAAAGACCCCACCCTAATAAAAGGCACGGGAAAACGTAGTGGGAATAGATGGCGAGTTAGTGAACCCCGATGAGACCTGCACTTACCCATACTTCATCGTGGAAAAGGACCTACTGTATCGGGTGGCTAAAAGGGCACAGAACAGTTAAAAGACCCCACCCTAATAAAAGGCACGGGAAAACGTAGTGGGAATAGATGGCGAGTTAGTGAACCCCGATGAGACCTGCACTTACCCATACTTCATCGTGGAAAAGGACCTACTGTATCGGGTGGCTAAAAGGGCAGAAGAAACCATTGAGCAGCTTGTGGTGCCCAAACCTTACAGGAAGTTGGTGTTAGAGTTGGCCCATGGGCACATTCTTGGAGGTCATCTGGGGACAGAGAAAACCTGAGAGAGAGTATTGCAGAGATTCTATTGGCCTGGGGTCATGAAGGAAACAGAAAATTATTGTTCCTCCTGCCCTGTGTGTCAGAGATCGGCACCGATTCCACATTTCCGTAACCCGCTGGTACCTCTTCCCATCATTGAGGTCCCCTTTGAGAGGATCGCAATGGATTTGGTAGGTCCAATAATGAAGTCCGCTAGGGGGCACCAGTACATTTTGGTTATAATGGACTATGCCACCCGTTATCCAGAAGCGATTCCTCTCCAAAATACCTCGGCCAAAACCATAGCCAAAGAGCTATCTCTTGTTTTTAGCCGTTTGGGTATTTGTAAAGAACTGCTTACGGACCAAGGTACACCCTTTATGTCCCGGGTTATGAAAGAGCTGTGTAAGTTGTTCAAAGTGACACTATTGCGTACATCTGTGTATCACCCCCAAACAGATGGGTTGGTTGAAAGATTCAACAAGACCCTAAAACAAATGTTGAAGAAAGTGGTGGATAGAGATGGAAAGGATTGGGACTGTCTAATTCCCTATTTAATGTTTGCTATTAGGGAGATACCCCAATCCTCTACGGGTTTCTCACCCTTTGAGTTACTTTATGGGAGACACCCCAGAGGGCTGTTGGATATCGCCAAGGAAACCTGGGAGAGTGAGAGTTCTCCCCACCGGAGTGTGATTGAGCATGTCGCCCTGATGCAAGATAGAATTGCACAGGTAATGCCAATCGTAAAGGAACATTTGGCCCAAGCGCAGTTGGCACAGCAGAGAGTGTACAACCGTGGAGCCAAGACCCGTACCTTTTCCCCGGGGGATAGGGTATTGGTACTTGTCCCTACGGTTGAAAGCAAATTCCTCGCCAAATGGCAAGGCCCCTATGAGGTAATGGAAAAAGTGAGCGAAGTGAATTACAAGGTCAGACAACCAGGAAGGCGAAAGCCCGAACAGATCTATCACGTTAATCTGTTGAAAGCCTGGAGGGATAGGGAATCCCTAGTCGCGGAAACTTTGTCACCAGCTCACTCTGATTGCGTGATTCCTGAGGTTGGAATAGCAGTCACCTTGTCAAAACCCCAACAACAGGAGGTTAAGGAGTTTGTGCTTCGCAACAAGGAGGTTTTCTCTGAGCTGCCGGGACAAACGTCTGGGGTAGAGCATGATATTATTACCCCGCCCGGTGACAGGGTGAAACTAAAACCCTATCGGATCCCAGAGGCCCGACGGGAGGCAATACGTGAGGAAGTACAGAAAATGCTTAAGTTAGGGGTGATAGAGGAGTTCCAAAGTGATTGGTCAAGTCCCATTGTGTTAGTGCCTAAACAGGATGGGAGCTGGCGATTTTGTAACGATTTTCGACAACTGAACAAAGTTACAAAATTTGACACCTACCCCATGCCACGTATAGATGAGTTGATCGACCGGCTGGGAACAGCCCGATACATGACAACTCTTGATCTCACAAAAGGGTATTGGCAAATTCCCCTGGCCAAGTCGGCCAAGGAGAAAACCGCATTTGTAACCCCAGACGGGGCGTTCCAATATAAGAGAATGCGGTTTGGGTTACAGAATGCACCGGCCACATTCCAGCGGAAAATGGACCAGATACTGAGGCCCCATCAGAAGTATGCTGCGGCTTACCTGGATGATGTAATAATCTATAGCACAGATTGGGCCTCACATCTGCCAAAAGTGCAAGCAGTCCTAGACTCTATCCGGGAAGCTGGGTTTACGGCCAACCCCAAGAAGTGTACCATTGGGCAGGAGGAGGCCAAATATCTTGGATACACCATTGGGAGGGGAGTAATAAAACCCCAAATCAACAAAGTCGAGGCCATACAGAATTGGCCACGTCCCAACAGCAAGAAGCAGGTACGAGCCTTTCTAGGAATCGCTGGGTATTATCGGCGATTCATTCACCACTTTGCTTCTCAGGCTGTGCCCCTAACCAACCTGACAAAAGGGAAAGAGTCGGTCATGGTTAAATGGACCCCAGAGGCTGAGGCAGCATTCCAATTCTTATAAAAAGCCTTATGTAGCCAGCCAGTGTTGTACTCACCAGACTTCTCTAGGGACTTTGTCGTACAAAGTGATGCATCAGACGTTGGGTTAGGAGCAGTATTGTCCCAGGTCTGGAACGGGGAAGAGCACCCAGTCATTTACCTCAGCAGGAAATTGAAGTCCCATGAGGTAAATTACGCCACGATTGAGAAGGAGTGTTTAGTGGTGAAGTGGGCTCTAGATTCCCTTCAGTACTATCTGCTAGGTAGGCACTTTGACATGATTACTGATTGCGCTCCTTTAAAGTGGATGGCTCAAAACAAAGAGACAAATAGAAGAGTGAATAGGTGGTTCCTGGCCCTACAGGAATTCAACTTTACAGTAAAGCATCGCCCTGGCGTTCAAATGGGGAATGTGGATGCTTTGTCTCGAGTACATGCATGCCTGATTGCTTGTGTTCCAACCCCAAGGTTAAAACAAGAGGGGGGGGTATGTGACAGCAGGGAGGTAAAATCACCAGGTTGCATCCAGGATGGGAGGTATATATGTCCTAGATTCAGGCTTTATGCCGATTTATACCACTAGGGGGAGTGCTAGGAGTCTTGCAGGGCAAGAGTTAATGAGCCCAGCTGAATCAAGTGGCTCATTGAGGCCTCTTCAAGAACTCCCAGCATGCTAAGAGAGATGCTCCAACCTGGAACCAGATCTGTGTGAATAGTCTGGGGAGTGTGATCTCTGTGCGGTGAGCCAAAGCCTGTGTGGTTATTGTAAGAACTTCAAAAAAAGCAGGGAGCTAGGGACTGGGACAGCACAAGGCCGTACCCAGTTGTTAGTTAGGGACACCAACGTGTGTAGTGAGCGGTCAAGTTGACCAGGATTTCTTTTCATGTTTCTTTTTGTTTTGCTGTTTTTCCCTTGTAAATAGTTTGAATAAACCGCACCTTTCGTTTTTGCAACTATAAACTCTGTCTGCTGAGCCTGTTTTGTGTAGTGAACCCATCCAGGGGGTCACACACACCTGCTGCCGAGTTAACCCCCCCACAATATATATATATATATATATATATATTGTGAGGGGGTTAACTCGGTAGCGGGTGTGTGTGACCCCCTGGTTGGGCTCCCCACACAAAAACAGGGCCAGCAGACGGAGGTTGTGGTTTTCAAAATCAAAAGGTGCGGTTTATTTCTCTATGTACAGTGACAAAAACACAGCAAAGCCAAAAAGAAACATAAACAAAATAAATCCTGGTCAGTTTGACCTCTGACTAAACATGCAGGTTTCCTAAACTAACAACTGGGATCAGCCTGGTGCTGTCCTAGTCCCTAAGTCCCTGGTTTAGTAAAAGTCCAAACAAATAGCCACACAGGCTTTGCCTCACCGCACAGGGGTTCACTCTCCCTAGACAGTCCACACAGGTCTGGTTCCAGGCATGAGCTAACACCTAATGAATCTGGGAGTTCTTATAGAGGCCTAAATGAGCTGACAAGCTTCAGCTGGTCTCATCAACTCCCTGCCTCACGACGCCCAGCACTCTCCCTAGAGGTATGAGTCATTCATGAGCCCACTAGCCTCAGCTGGGCTTCATCAACTCCCTAGTTGTATAAGTCGGCATAAAGCCTGAATCTGGGAGAAATATATCTACCCCCCTGGATGCAACCAGGTGACTTTACCTTCCTGCTGTCACATACCCCCCCCTCTTGTTTTAACCTTGGGGTTGGAACACCAGCAATCAGGCATTCATGTACTCGAGACAAAGCATCCACATTCCCCATTTGAACGCCAGGGCGATGCTTTACTGTGAAGTTGAATTCCTGTAGGGCCAGGAACCACCTATTCACTCTTCTATTTGTCTCCTTGTTTTGAGCCATCCACTTTAACGGAGCGTGATCCGTAACCATGTCAAAGTGCCTACCTAGCAGATAGTACCGAAGGGAATCTAGAGCCCACTTCACCGCTAAACACTCCTTTTCAACCGTGGCGTAATTTACCTCATGGGACTTCAACTTCCTGCTGAGGTAAATGACTGGGTGCTCTTCCCCGTTCCAGACCTGGGACAATACTGCTCCTAACCCCACATCTGACGCATTACTTTGTACGACAAAGTCTTTAGAGAAGTCGGGTGAGTACAACACTGGCTGGCTACATAAGGCTTGTTTCAAGAATTGGAATGCTACCTCCGCCTCGGGGGTCCATTTAATCATGACTGACCCTTTCCCTTTCGTCAGGTTGGTTAGGGGCACAGCCTTAGAAGCAAAGTGGGGAATGAAGCGCCGATAATAACCCGCGATTCCCAGAAAGGCTCGTACCTGCTTCTTGCTGTTGGGACGTGGCCAACTCTGGATGGCCTCGACTTTGTTGAGTTGGGGTTTTATTACTCCCCTGCCAATGGTGTACCCAAGATATTTGGCCTCCTCCTGCCCAATGGTACACTTCTTGGGGTTAGCCGTAAACCCCGCTTCCCGGATAGAGTCTAGGACTGCTTGCACTTTTGGCAGATGTGAGGCCCAATCTGTGCTATGGACAATTACGTCATCCAGGTAAGCCGCAGCATACTTCCGATGGGGCCTCAGTATCTGGTCCATTTTCCGCTGGAATGTGGCCGGCGCATTCTGTAACCCGAACGGCATTCTCTTATATTGGAACGCCCCGTCTGGGGTTACAAATGCGGTTTTCTCTTTGGCCGACTTGGCCAGGGGAATTTGCCAATACCCTTTTGTGAGGTCAAGAGTCGTCATGTATCGGGCTGTTCCCAGCCGGTCGATCAACTCATCTATACGTGGCATGGGGTAGGTGTCAAATTTTGTAACTTTGTTCAACTGACGAAAATCGTTACAAAATCGCCAGCTCCCATCCGGTTTAGGCACCAACACAATGGGACTAGACCAATCACTTTGGGACTCCTCTATCACCCCTAAGTTCAGCATTTTCTTTACTTCCTCCCGTATTGCCTCCCGTCAGGCCTCTGGGATCCGATAGGGTTTTAACTTCACCCTTTCACCGGGCGGGGTAATAATATCATGCTCTACCCCAGATGTTTGTCCCGGCAGCTCAGAGAACACCTCCTTGTTGCGAAGCACAAACTCCTTAACCTCCTGTTGTTGGGGTTGTGACAAGGTGGCTGCTATTCCAACCTCCGGAATCACGCAACCAGTTTGAGCTGGTGACCAAGTTTCTGCGACTAGGGACTCTCTATCCCTCCAGGCTTTCAACAGATTAACGTGATATATCTGTTCGGGCTTTCACCTTCCTGGTTGTCTGACCTTGTAATTCACTTCGCTCACTTTTTCCATTATCTCGTAGGGGCCTTGCCATTTGGCAAGGAATTTACTTTCAACCGTAGGGACAAGTACCAATATCCTATCCCCCGGGGAAAAGGTACGGGTCTTTGCTCCACGGTTGTACACTCTCTGCTGTGCCAACTGCGCTTGGGCCAAATGTTCCTTCACGATGGGCATTACCTGTGCAATTCGATCTTGCATCAGGGCGACATGCTCAATCACACTCCTGTGGGGAGAACTCTCACTTTCCCAAGTTTCCTTGGCAATATCCAACAGCCCTCTTGGGTGTCTCCCATACAGTAACTCAAAGGGGGAGAATCCCGTAGAGGATTGGGGCACCTCCCTAATAGCAAACATCAGATAAGGAAGTAGACAGTCCCAATCCTTTCCATCTCTATCCACCACTTTCTTCAACATTTGTTTTAGGGTTTTGTTGAATCTTTCAACCAGCCCATCGGTTTGGGGGTGATACACAGATGTACGCAATTGCGTCACTTTGAGCAATTTACACAGCTCTTTCATAACCCGGGACATAAAGGGTGTACCTTGGTCCGTAAGCAGTTCTTTACAAATACCCACCCGGCTAAAAACAAGAGATAGCTCTTTGGCTATGGTTTTGGCCGAGGTATTTCTGAGAGGGATCGCTTCTGGATAACGGGTGGCATAGTCCATTATAACCAATATGTACTGGTGCCCCCTAGCGGACTTGATTATAGGACCTACCAAATCCATTTCGATTCTCTCAAACGGGACCTCAATGATGGGTAGAGGGACCAGCGGGCTACGGAAATGTGGCATCGGGGCCGACCTCTGACACACAGGGCAGGAGGAACAATAATTTTCTATGTCCTTCATCACCCCAGGCCAATAGAATCTCTGTAATACCCTCTCTCGGGTTTTCTCTGTCCCCAGATGACCTCCAAGAATGTGCCCATGGGCCAACTCCAACACCAACTTCCTGTAAGGTTTGGGCACCACAAGCTGCTCAACGGTTTCTTCTGCCCTTTTTGCCACCCGATACAGTAGGTCCTTCTCTACGCTGAAGTATGGGTAAGTGCAGGTATTATCTGGGTTCACTAACTCGCCATCTATTTCCACTACGTTTTCCCGTGCCTTTATTAGGGCGGGGTCTTTTAACTGTTCTGTGGCAAAATTTTCCCTGTGAACCTCCAGATCAGAAAACTCCACAGACGGTAGGTTTTCGTCTGAGGAGGTGGGCTCCTCTCCAGTTTCTTGAGTCTCCCCTGCCAATACTGACAAGGGAAATTCTGGAGAGTCCTCACCACTCTCAGAGGAGTTCTGGCTATCACATTCCTGGTACATAGGGGCACCAGTGGGGGGCTCAGGATCATCCCACAGTTCCCAGAACTTCGGAAAATCCCTTCTCACAATGGCATCATGCGGTAATTGAGATACTAACCCCACTGGATGAGAGAGGGTACCTTTGGGGGTCTCGAAACACACTGTAGTCACTGGATACTCTCGGGTGTCCCCATGCACACAAATAACAGCTACCTTGCTATTCCCAGAGACCTCTGTTTTAACTAATTCAGCCTTTATCAGGGTCACAAGGCTACCTGAATCCAGTAATACCACAACATTTCTACCATTAATACACATTTTGCATAAATGTTTCTCAGTTCCCCGAATGGCAGTGCATGCGACTGTCGCACACAGCGACTGACGTCTGTCCATCAGAAAGTCACATTGCATGGGTTCCTCCACAACCGGGCAATTTGCTGCAATATGTCCCGCTTGCCGGCAGCGGTAGCAAACAATCCATTTGGCTGCCTCTTGAGCCCCTGACTTCCCAGGCTGTTCTCGCCAAACTTTGGGTAGAGCTCCCACCCTCTCACTCTCTCCACCCTCACCCCTTGGAATCCTCTTATCCGCCCCTGGGGATGGTCTGGTCTTAGGGTGGAAAGTCCGAGAGTCTCTGGAAGAGGCCGTCAGGTTCTCTGTAGCCAAGTATTTCTCTACACGATCCACAAGACCACCGGCCGTCTCTGGGTCTCCATGGCTTACCCACTTTTGGATGGCAGTAGGAAGAGCTCTCAAAAACCGATCCATTACAACACGTTCCACAATCTCTGGTGCGGACAAAGTCTCTGGCTGTAGCCACTTCCTGCTCAGGTGAATGAGATCATACATTTGAGACCTGGGGGGTTTTCCAAGCTGGAAAGTCCAGTTATGCACACGCTGAGCCCGGACAGCCAGGGTGACACCCAGCCTTGCCAATATTTCAGCTTTTAGCATCACATAGTCTTTTGCTTGGTCAGGCTCTAGGTCATAGTAAGCCTTCTGCGATTCACCAGTTAACAGAGGAGCCACCAGTCCAGCCCACTGCTCCTCAGGCCACTTTTCTCTTTCAGCAGTCCTTTCAAATGTGGTCAAAAATACCTCTGGATCATCCTCTCCAGTCATTTTTGTCAATAAACGACTCACCCCAAAGGACGCGGTATTAGTGGGACGGCTTTCCTCACTGGTCTGCGGACGTTGCTGCATTACTGCTTCCATTTGTTGTAGTCTCTGCTCTTGCTTCTGTAACAGGTCTATGAAGCGGGCCTCAGATTGCTGCTGGGCTTGTTGATGAGCTTGCTGCTGGGCTGCAAGGCTCCTTTGCAAACCTGCATTTGTCTGCTGTTGATTGGCATTTGCTAGAGCCAGCTGTTTCAGTATCTCCTCCATGCTGGCTTAAAAAAAACTGCCCGCATTCTCCACCAACTGTGAGGGGGTTAACTCGGTAGCGGGTGTGTGTGACCCCCTGGTTGGGCTCCCCACACAAAAACAGGGCCAGCAGACGGAGGTTGTGGTTTTCAAAATCAAAAGGTGCGGTTTATTTCTCTATGTACAGTGACAAAAACACAGCAAAGCCAAAAAGAAACATAAACAAAATAAATCCTGGTCAGTTTGACCTCTGACTAAACATGCAGGTTTCCTAAACTAACAACTGGGATCAGCCTGGTGCTGTCCTAGTCCCTAAGTCCCTGGTTTAGTAAAAGTCCAAACAAATAGCCACACAGGCTTTGCCTCACCGCACAGGGGTTCACTCTCCCTAGACAGTCCACACAGGTCTGGTTCCAGGCATGAGCTAACACCTAATGAATCTGGGAGTTCTTATAGAGGCCTAAATGAGCTGACAAGCTTCAGCTGGTCTCATCAACTCCCTGCCTCACGACGCCCAGCACTCTCCCTAGAGGTATGAGTCATTCATGAGCCCACTAGCCTCAGCTGGGCTTCATCAACTCCCTAGTTGTATAAGTCGGCATAAAGCCTGAATCTGGGAGAAATATATCTACCCCCCTGGATGCAACCAGGTGACTTTACCTTCCTGCTGTCACATACCCCCCCCTCTTGTTTTAACCTTGGGGTTGGAACACCAGCAATCAGGCATTCATGTACTCGAGACAAAGCATCCACATTCCCCATTTGAACGCCAGGGCGATGCTTTACTGTGAAGTTGAATTCCTGTAGGGCCAGGAACCACCTATTCACTCTTCTATTTGTCTCCTTGTTTTGAGCCATCCACTTTAACGGAGCGTGATCCGTAACCATGTCAAAGTGCCTACCTAGCAGATAGTACCGAAGGGAATCTAGAGCCCACTTCACCGCTAAACACTCCTTTTCAACCGTGGCGTAATTTACCTCATGGGACTTCAACTTCCTGCTGAGGTAAATGACTGGGTGCTCTTCCCCGTTCCAGGCCTGGGACAATACTGCTCCTAACCCCACATCTGACGCATTACTTTGTACGACAAAGTCTTTAGAGAAGTCGGGTGAGTACAACACTGGCTGGCTACATAAGGCTTGTTTCAAGAATTGGAATGCTGCCTCCGCCTCGGGGGTCCATTTAATCATGACCGACCCTTTCCCTTTCGTCAGGTTGGTTAGGGGCACAGCCTTAGAAGCAAAGTGGGGAATGAAGCGCCGATAATAACCCGCGATTCCCAGAAAGGCTCGTACCTGCTTCTTGCTGTTGGGACGTGGCCAACTCTGGATGGCCTCGACTTTGTTGAGTTGGGGTTTTATTACTCCCCTGCCAATGGTGTACCCAAGATATTTGGCCTCCTCCTGCCCAATGGTACACTTCTTGGGGTTAGCCGTAAACCCCGCTTCCCGGATAGAGTCTAGGACTGCTTGCACTTTTGGCAGATGTGAGGCCCAATCTGTGCTATGGACAATTACGTCATCCAGGTAAGCCGCAGCATACTTCCGATGGGGCCTCAGTATCTGGTCCATTTTCCGCTGGAATGTGGCCGGCGCATTCTGTAACCCGAACGGCATTCTCTTATATTGGAACGCCCCGTCTGGGGTTACAAATGCGGTTTTCTCTTTGGCCGACTTGGCCAGGGGAATTTGCCAATACCCTTTTGTGAGGTCAAGAGTCGTCATGTATCGGGCTGTTCCCAGCCGGTCGATCAACTCATCTATACGTGGCATGGGGTAGGTGTCAAATTTTGTAACTTTGTTCAACTGACGAAAATCGTTACAAAATCGCCAGCTCCCATCCGGTTTAGGCACCAACACAATGGGACTAGACCAATCACTTTGGGACTCCTCTATCACCCCTAAGTTCAGCATTTTCTTTACTTCCTCCCGTATTGCCTCCCGTCGGGCCTCTGGGATCCGATAGGGTTTTAACTTCACCCTTTCACCGGGCGGGGTAATAATATCATGCTCTACCCCAGATGTTTGTCCCGGCAGCTCAGAGAACACCTCCTTGTTGCGAAGCACAAACTCCTTAACCTCCTGTTGTTGGGGTTGTGACAAGGTGGCTGCTATTCCAACCTCCGGAATCACGCAACCAGTTTGAGCTGGTGACCAAGTTTCTGCGACTAGGGACTCTCTATCCCTCCAGGCTTTCAACAGATTAACGTGATATATCTGTTCGGGCTTTCACCTTCCTGGTTGTCTGACCTTGTAATTCACTTCGCTCACTTTTTCCATTATCTCGTAGGGGCCTTGCCATTTGGCAAGGAATTTACTTTCAACCGTAGGGACAAGTACCAATATCCTATCCCCCGGGGAAAAGGTACGGGTCTTTGCTCCACGGTTGTACACTCTCTGCTGTGCCAACTGCGCTTGGGCCAAATGTTCCTTCACGATGGGCATTACCTGTGCAATTCGATCTTGCATCAGGGCGACATGCTCAATCACACTCCTGTGGGGAGAACTCTCACTTTCCCAAGTTTCCTTGGCAATATCCAACAGCCCTCTTGGGTGTCTCCCATACAGTAACTCAAAGGGGGAGAATCCCGTAGAGGATTGGGGCACCTCCCTAATAGCAAACATCAGATAAGGAAGTAGACAGTCCCAATCCTTTCCATCTCTATCCACCACTTTCTTCAACATTTGTTTTAGGGTTTTGTTGAATCTTTCAACCAGCCCATCGGTTTGGGGGTGATACACAGATGTACGCAATTGCGTCACTTTGAGCAATTTACACAGCTCTTTCATAACCCGGGACATAAAGGGTGTACCTTGGTCCGTAAGCAGTTCTTTACAAATACCCACCCGGCTAAAAACAAGAGATAGCTCTTTGGCTATGGTTTTGGCCGAGGTATTTCTGAGAGGGATCGCTTCTGGATAACGGGTGGCATAGTCCATTATAACCAATATGTACTGGTGCCCCCTAGCGGACTTGATTATAGGACCTACCAAATCCATTTCGATTCTCTCAAACGGGACCTCAATGATGGGTAGAGGGACCAGCGGGCTACGGAAATGTGGCATCGGGGCCGACCTCTGACACACAGGGCAGGAGGAACAATAATTTTCTATGTCCTTCATCACCCCAGGCCAATAGAATCTCTGTAATACCCTCTCTCGGGTTTTCTCTGTCCCCAGATGACCTCCAAGAATGTGCCCATGGGCCAACTCCAACACCAACTTCCTGTAAGGTTTGGGCACCACAAGCTGCTCAACGGTTTCTTCTGCCCTTTTTGCCACCCGATACAGTAGGTCCTTCTCTACGCTGAAGTATGGGTAAGTGCAGGTATTATCTGGGTTCACTAACTCGCCATCTATTTCCACTACGTTTTCCCGTGCCTTTATTAGGGCGGGGTCTTTTAACTGTTCTGTGGCAAAATTTTCCCTGTGAACCTCCAGATCAGAAAACTCCACAGACGGTAGGTTTTCGTCTGAGGAGGTGGGCTCCTCTCCAGTTTCTTGAGTCTCCCCTGCCAATACTGACAAGGGAAATTCTGGAGAGTCCTCACCACTCTCAGAGGAGTTCTGGCTATCACATTCCTGGTACATAGGGGCACCAGTGGGGGGCTCAGGATCATCCCACAGTTCCCAGAACTTCGGAAAATCCCTTCCCACAATGGCATCATGCGGTAATTGAGATACTAACCCCACTGGATGAGAGAGGGTACCTTTGGGGGTCTCGAAACACACTGTAGTCACTGGATACTCTCGGGTGTCCCCATGCACACAAATAACAGCTACCTTGCTATTCCCAGAGACCTCTGTTTTAACTAATTCAGCCTTTATCAGGGTCACAAGGCTACCTGAATCCAGTAATACCACAACATTTCTACCATTAATACACATTTTGCATAAATGTTTCTCAGTTCCCCGAATGGCAGTGCATGCGACTGTCGCACACAGCGACTGACGTCTGTCCATCAGAAAGTCACATTGCATGGGTTCCTCCACAACCGGGCAATTTGCTGCAATATGTCCCGCTTGCCGGCAGCGGTAGCAAACAATCCATTTGGCTGCCTCTTGAGCCCCTGACTTCCCAGGCTGTTCTCGCCAAACTTTGGGTAGAGCTCCCACCCTCTCACTCTCTCCACCCTCACCCCTTGGAATCCTCTTATCCGCCCCTGGGGATGGTCTGGTCTTAGGGTGGAAAGTCCGAGAGTCTCTGGAAGAGGCCGTCAGGTTCTCTGTAGCCAAGTATTTCTCTACACGATCCACAAGACCACCGGCCGTCTCTGGGTCTCCATGGCTTACCCACTTTTGGATGGCAGTAGGAAGAGCTCTCAAAAACCGATCCATTACAACACGTTCCACAATCTCTGGTGCGGACAAAGTCTCTGGCTGTAGCCACTTCCTGCTCAGGTGAATGAGATCATACATTTGAGACCTGGGGGGTTTTCCAAGCTGGAAAGTCCAGTTATGCACACGCTGAGCCCGGACAGCCAGGGTGACACCCAGCCTTGCCAATATTTCAGCTTTTAGCATCACATAGTCTTTTGCTTGGTCAGGCTCTAGGTCATAGTAAGCCTTCTGCGATTCACCAGTTAACAGAGGAGCCACCAGTCCAGCCCACTGCTCCTCAGGCCACTTTTCTCTTTCAGCAGTCCTTTCAAATGTGGTCAAAAATACCTCTGGATCATCCTCTCCAGTCATTTTTGTCAATAAACGACTCACCCCAAAGGACGCGGTATTAGTGGGACGGCTTTCCTCACTGGTCTGCGGACGTTGCTGCATTACTGCTTCCATTTGTTGTAGTCTCTGCTCTTGCTTCTGTAACAGGTCTATGAAGCGGGCCTCAGATTGCTGCTGGGCTTGTTGATGAGCTTGCTGCTGGGCTGCAAGGCTCCTTTGCAAACCTGCATTTGTCTGCTGTTGATTGGCATTTGCTAGAGCCAGCTGTTTCAGTATCTCCTCCATGCTGGCTTAAAAAAAACTGCCCGCATTCTCCACCAACTGTGAGGGGGTTAACTCGGTAGCGGGTGTGTGTGACCCCCTGGTTGGGCTCCCCACACAAAAACAGGGCCAGCAGACGGAGGTTGTGGTTTTCAAAATCAAAAGGTGCGGTTTATTTCTCTATGTACAGTGACAAAAACACAGCAAAGCCAAAAAGAAACATAAACAAAATAAATCCTGGTCAGTTTGACCTCTGACTAAACATGCAGGTTTCCTAAACTAACAACTGGGATCAGCCTGGTGCTGTCCTAGTCCCTAAGTCCCTGGTTTAGTAAAAGTCCAAACAAATAGCCACACAGGCTTTGCCTCACCGCACAGGGGTTCACTCTCCCTAGACAGTCCACACAGGTCTGGTTCCAGGCATGAGCTAACACCTAATGAATCTGGGAGTTCTTATAGAGGCCTAAATGAGCTGACAAGCTTCAGCTGGTCTCATCAACTCCCTGCCTCACGACGCCCAGCACTCTCCCTAGAGGTATGAGTCATTCATGAGCCCACTAGCCTCAGCTGGGCTTCATCAACTCCCTAGTTGTATAAGTCGGCATAAAGCCTGAATCTGGGAGAAATATATCTACCCCCCTGGATGCAACCAGGTGACTTTACCTTCCTGCTGTCACAATATATATATATATATATATATATATATATATATATATATATATTTAAATAGCTTAATTTAACAAAGGGACACCTTGTCCAGCAGGGTGTCAGTAATTTTTTTTTCCCAGAAAAAAAAAAACAAGTTTATTGATTCAAGTTTGACACTTACAGTCCAAAGTACCATAATCTCTTCAAATACAGTCAACATGAGCGTACTACTTACAATACATGCAATGAATTTTAAACACAATTGTCACCATCCTGAGTATGCATACTGCCATGAGCGGCCACCGCACCTCCCCCAAGTCACTGACTGTGCCCGGACAATCTGCCCATTATACTCCCGTGCCTACGCACTTAAGTAGCATATCAACCCACATTTAGTCTCAAAAGTCTGTCCATAATTAGGTCGTCTGGAGCTAGCCCCGGTGTTCCCAACCACAGGTCCCATAATTTTTCAAACTTTCCAGAGCATCCCCTATGCTGGTATATAACCTTTTCCATTCTCAGTGCGTTACCAAGTGCATTAATCCATTCCTTAACTGTGGGGGGTGATTCAGACTTCCAATGTTGCATAATCATTTTGCGGGCCATGAAAAGGGCCCTAGTGAGGGCTTCCCTAATATGGGGTTCCCATTCCAGCTCATCTAGCAGATTCAGAAGACATTGTTTCGGATCTAATGGGACTGACACCTGGAATACTGTGTTCAGCGTGTCTGTCACCCCCTTCCAATAGGTATACAACTTGGGGCAGCGCCAGAGCATGTGTATCAGGTCCCCATGGTCTCTTTTACATCTCGTACAAGTCGGTGCGGGCAGCAGTCCCATACCGTATAGTCTGTGAGGCGTGTAGTATACTCTCAGGAGTGTATATAGTTGCGTCAGCCGCTGTGTCACATTGAGGGAGCATACGGTAACCGACTGCAGGGCCTCCTCCCAATGATCCTCATCCAGGGGCCCCACATCCGTTTCCCATTTCCCTTTAACAGTCAGGGGGTGTTTTGTGAGAAATTTACAAAGCAGCGTGCCGTAGCTCTGGGAAATGAAGCCCTTAGACGTCTCTGCACCCCTAAGCTGCAAGAGAAGCGGAGGAGAATCTACATGCCACTCTGAGACCCTTGACTGAGCTGTAAATGCATGCCGAAGCTGCAGATAGTAGAAAAGCATGTTCGCAGGCAAATGATATGCCTCCCTTAAAGTCTCAAAGGGCAGTAACTTGCCGTTCCCAATAATTTGTGTCAGGTAGCAGACTCCATATCTCTTCCACCTGTCCCCATGCTGTAATTTGGCTAGCTCGGGATAGGAATCATTTGCCCAGATAGGGCTGAACACCGTAATACCTGAGGCCCCCTGTAGATATTTAGTTTTATTCCATATCTTCTGTATTAAACTGTACGTAGGGAAGCTTTTGTGAGGCCTTCCAAAAGCTAGGGCCTCAAGCGCTGTCGGAACTGACTTTCCCCCCACTGTCCAAAGCATTATATGTTCAGAGGCGCCATGGCTTCTACCCGCCGTGTCACCCTCCAAAACCATGGTACCTATCAGATGCTGCAATTGCGACGCCAGATAGTACAACCACGGATTCGGCAAGGCAAGGCCACCTTCACCCTTGGGGCGTTGCAAGTGCTCTAATTTTATCCTGGGGGGACGATTTTTCCAGATCAGTTCGCGAAATATGGTATTCACTATTCTGAAGATCTTCAGTGGGATCACTACCGGGGAATTGTGGAGCATGTACAGCAGTTGGGGCATAAGAATCATTTTAATTAGATTCACTCTGCCCGCAACCGACATACACAGAGTGCTCCACGTTTTAACCCGAGATCGGAATCTGGCCAGCAGCGGGGAGATATTGAGCTGACTGTATTCCCTGATATGCGGCGTCACTTGTATCCCCAGATATTTGAAGGAGGTGGCTACAGGAATACCCCCCACCCGGTCTCCGTGATGTAACAGGACATCATCCAGTGGCATTAAGGCTGACTTGGTCCAATTTATTTTAAGGCCCGAGAACTCCCCAAACCGAGCCACCGTCTCCATCGTCTCGCTCAGGGATTGCTCTGTATCACCCAGCAGAATCATTGTATCGTCTGCATAAAGCATCACTTTCTCCTGTCTGTCCCCATAGCAGAAGCCAGTGATACCCCTATGGTCTCTAATCCGAATCGCCAATGGCTCTATAGCCAAGGCAAACAGCAGGGGGGACAATGGACACCCCTGCCGCGTGGCCCAGAGCAAAGGCCGGCGACACTCTCCCCGCCTCTCTAATAACCGCCTGGGGGCAGTGGTACAGCAAACGCACCCAAGAAATGAACACCTCCCCGAAACCAAATCGCCTCAACACCTCCCAAAGGTACGGCCACTCAACGCTATCAAAAGCTTTCATAGCGTCAAGCGACAGCAGAGCTCTCTTACCCATGTTATCAGCCTGGGATTGCATATTAAGAAATAGTCTCCTGAGGTTTATTGCCGTGGATTTGTTGGGCATAAATCCCGCCTGATCTGGGTGTATGACAGAGGTAATCACTTTATTTAGCTTGAGGGCCAGTACCTTCGCCAAGATCTTTATGTCTGTTTGTAATAGCGAAATCGGCCTATACGAGGCCGGGTCCACTGGGTCCTTTCCTGGTTTGAGGATCAACACAATATGTGCCTTTGCCATAGATGGCGGGAGGACGCCAGACTCCCTTGCAGCATTAAAGACCCCCAACAGCTTAGGCAACAGGACCTCAGAGTACTGTCTGTAAATCTCCATGGGGATTCCATCCCCCCCTGGAGCCTTACCGTTAGGGAAGGCCGCCACCGCCACCTGCATCTCCTCCAAACTCAATGGAGAATCTAACTCCATGCTCCGAGTAGGGGAGAGACGCGGGAACGTAATTTCGTCCAGGTAGCCAGACAGCTCCCCCGAGCTATATTCCGAGGCTGGGCGATACAGTGATTCATAGAAGTCTGCCAATGTCTTTATTATGAGATCAGGGGAGTTAACCAGTCGCCCCCCCGTGGTTCGCAGGGTACCAATAACCGGGGATTTCTGTTCTGAATTAGCTATCCTAGCCAAGAGACGGCCCGTCGTCTCCCCCTCCTCAAAAAATGCTGTTTTGGTAAAGAACCTCTTTTTTTCCGCCGAAGAGTCGAGCAGGTGCTCATACGCAGATTGAGCCGACTGCCACGCCCCCTTAGCCGAGTCAGTGGGATCCTGCATGTACTGAGCCTCCAGAGAATGGACTTGCCTCTCCAGAGCTTCCCTGAAGGCCTCAGAGCGCCTCTTGACCTTATTGACCTCATTGCTAAGTAAACGTCGAAGGTAAACTTTAAATGCCTCCCATTCAGCAAGGAGAGACCCTGGATCAGGCTGGTCGGAGAAAAACCTCTGAACGCTCCCCTCTAGTTCCTCTGGGGCAGTAAATAGCTTAAGCCAAAAGGCGTTAAATTTCCAGGGTGCTCTGGAGAGTGTAGATAAATGAGTCACCGTAAGACCGATCACCATGTAAGAGTGATCAGAAACACATCTAGGTTTGTATGAGACCTCCAAAACCGAGGGGAGCATCGCAGGGTTACCCACCGCCAAGTCTATTCTAGATAGTGACCCATGGGACTTAGAGAAACAAGAAAATTGTTTAACTGTAGGGTTTTGGTGCCTCCATATGTCTAGCCAGCCCACCTCCCGAAACAGTCTAGCCAGAGGAGTAGGCCTACAAGAGCTCGCCCCCGGTATCGGATGCTTGTCCATCCCCGGATCCAACCAGCTGTTAAAGTCTCCCACCAGAAGCATCGGGAGCTCCGGCCTGCCCCCCAAAAACTCCAGGAGAAGCCGCAGCACCCGAGCATCAAACGGGGGAGGTATGTAAACACAGGCTAATATACAGTTCAAAATACCAATGCGGCAATGTAAAAACACAAACCTGCCCTCAGAATCAACCCTAGAGGCATACTCCTGGTAGTCCAGAGACCTGTGCACCACCACGCTCATCCCCCGGGAGAAGGAGGTGTGAGTGGAGTGGTACGCCCAGCCCACCCAGGAGTATTTCATACATCCTTTAGTGTCAGGTGTCAGATGCGTTTCCTGAAAACATAAGATAGCAGGGTAGAACTTTTTCATACAAGTAAACACCATAGTCCGCTTAAGGGGGGAGTTCAGGCCCCTAACATTCCAGGAGATCAAGGGGGTACCCTCTATTGCAGAGGCAGAAATAGTGACAGGGTGGGGCCCTTGGGCACCCCCAGCTCGGACTGTTCCAGTGAGTCAAAGTTAGTGGGGCGATGAAGAACTACGGTAGCAACAAAGCGATAGGTGACCAGAAAAAAGTACATCTTTGGACTGTAAGGTAGCGTACACTGTAGAACACAACAAGGCACAATGGTGCCAACAAACAGTAGAGCAGTTGTTGATAGGTAGTTCCCAGTCCGGTGGAGAATCCTCACAGTAGGAAGCGCCTGGACGGGGCTGAAATATACAGTCAGCCACAGTAACATCGCCAACAGGGCAACTCCTGGAACCGCAACCCAGCCCAACGGTGGGCTAACTGAAGGTCGATGTATTTCTACTAGATTCAAGATTAAACCTAAGTTGAATTCACAGTTCTTGTCCTAGCACATTTGAAAATTAAGTTTTCCCCCCGGCACAAGAAGAGGAACCGGATAAAATGAAAGGGTGTCCTTAAAGCCAGAACAGCATCCCATCAATGCAAGGAGATCAACAATCCAGGTATAAATGCACATTTTGTGTTACACGAGTTGTCAGGGTCAGTCTCCTCCAGCATCCACCCTGCGACGACGTAAGGCCTGCTCATTGTGATCCAGCCAGGCCGCCGCGTCCCTGGCCGACTCAAAGAACTGCGCCTGGCCATCCGCCGTCACTCGCAGTTTAGCTGGGTAGAGCATTGCATATGGCAGTTGCAGGGCTCTCAGGCGTTTCTTTACGTCACCAAACTTTGCTCTACTCCTCTGCACCTCAGCAGAGAAATCGGGGTAGAATGACACTCTGACTCCGTTAAATGTGACATTGCCCTGCTCCCACGCCCAGCGAAGAACTGTCTCTCTGTCACGGTAATGTAGGAGCTTGGCCAGCATTGAACGGGGAGGGGCCCCCTGTGGGGGGGGCGGCCCGGCACTCTATGAGCTCGTTCCACTGTAAAAAATGGGGAAAAAGCTTCCCTTCCAAACACCTCGATAAGCCAGTTCTCCACAAACATGGTGGGGTCTCTGCCCTCTGATTTCTCTGGGAGACCGACAATACGGACGTTGTTCCTGCGCAAACGGTTTTCTGTGTCCTCTGCTCTGTTAAACGTGTCTTGGGCCATGCGGTGTGCTGCCCTGGCCTCACTTGCTAATGGGGGTAACTTGTCCTCTAAATCGCTCACTCTGCTCTCCACAGCTGTCGCCCTTTCCCTGACCTTTTGAAGATCTTGCCTCAGAAGGGACACCTCTTCCCTCAGACCCCCAAACTGCGCCTTCATGTCAGCATTGCCCATCTGCACAGCCCTCAGTATGTCTGCTAATGTAGGCTCTGGTGTGTCTTCCGAAGGGGGGGAGGAGGGGGGCTGAACCGCATCAGCCTCAGAGCGGTGGGGGGTGTCCTCCATATCATGGCCCCAGTCTGCCTGCGTGGCCTGGTTTCCTCCATCCCCATCATCCACTGTCCCCCCAACGTCAGAAAGCACAGGGCCCTGTACCTTCTGGGTGTAGTAGAGCATGTCCCTCGTCTGAGCCTTTGGAGCTTTCCTACTGCCAGTTTCCTTAGGCTTGTCTGTCAGCCGCGATGAGCGCTGTGCTGCGGCGGCGCCATCTTGGGAGTCTGGTCCCGCCATCTCCAGCATACCGCAACGGGTCTTCCCCCGTGTACAGAGGGCCGGCGGTGGGTCCGGGCAGTGCAGGGGTTCGGTAGCCAGCTGGGGAGCCGAAGAGAGCAGGATCAGAGATGCCGGGGTAGGATCAATGGACGGATCAGGCAGGAGCTGTGAGAAGTGCGTCCTCTCACATGCCGGTCTTGGCCACGCCCCGGGTGTCAGTAATTTAAAACTAATCTCTGGGCACATAAATGCAGATAATTGCTGAAAATCCTTTTTGTTTTCTATGTGTACCCTTCCATTCTCTAGAAACCATGTGGCCAGCAAAGTGTGCTTGTCCTCTTAAGCAGACCAGTGAACCTATTTCACTCTCAGTGAACTTGGTTATTTTGTGAAAGTTGTTACATATTTCAGATTTTTTTATAAAAAGTTTCGGTTGATTGGCTGTCAGGCACCAAAGATACTAAAAACACTACCTTAAAGCCCAATTTAATGTGGTTCTAAAGGTTGAAAGTGTTTTACTGTACCTTCATGCATTCTATGCATGAAGATAAAAAAAATCTTCAGTATACAACTCCCGCCGCAGCCCCCCTAATACTTACCTAACCCCGATCCCAATCCAGTGATGTGCGCAAGAGCGGCTGCTCTTATGGGTCTCTGCTGATGGCTCCTGCTGCTGTCGATCACAGCCAGTGAGGAGGAAGTTGGGGCGAGACCAAGCCCTGTTCTGTGTGTGGACATACAGAGCAGGGCTTTGGAGCGATCATGTACGAGTGCCCCTATAGTAAGCGGCTTGCTATGGGGGCACTCAGAGGAGGAAGACCCAGGAGCACTGGCAGGGGACCCGAGAAGAGGAGGATTGGGGCTGCTCTGTACAAAGCAATTTCACAGAGCAGGTAAGTATAAGATGTTTGTTATTAAAAAAATAAAAATAACCTTAATACCACTTTAAACTTTGGTTTCTGTGACTCTCCCTCGAAAGGATGCCTCTCTTCCCCAGAAGCCCCGTCCAGTAGTATGTTATGTTTTCTACTTACATTTTTTCCTTTTTCTGATGCCTTCTGGCTGGTCACCTGATGTGTTAGGGGTCTCACACCGTTTGCCCATTCGGTGAACACTCAAATTTTCAGGGCGTTCGGCCGGTGTTCCGAGCGCCTGCACAGTGCATTCTAAGCCCTGATTAGGGAAAAACTTTGCCCAATCAGGGCGCAGTGACATCCTTCCGCTCCATGCCTCCGTGAGACGATCGGCGGGATCCCCCCGGCGATTGAGACCCGCGGTCCGACTCATGGTGAAGGCAGCCGGCAGCGCGCAACCTCGACGTCGGCAGTTAAAGGGCCACGTACAGGTACGAGCCGTTCTGCCGATGTATATATACAGTGAGGGGTCCTTAAGTGGTTAACAACCGATGAGTCATCAGCTGTCAATGGGCCTCCCCACTGACAGCTGAATAAATAAAAAAACATTGCCGGCAATAAAAAAGTGAAAAAAATAAATAAATGGCGTGGCCCCCCAATCCATACTAGGCCCTTAGGGTCTGGTGTTGAATTTTTATTTTTTGTTTTCAAAATGGTTTTATTGAGGTCAAAAAAGTAAACATGCATCTGGTTAAGTGCTGAAGACCAGCACATACAGTATAAAAACAAGGTTATAACAATCAGGGTATAACTTCTGGCAGTAAATTGATGCACAAATTTACTGTCAATCCAACAAGGTACCCATGATATATAAGTTTCTGCAATATGCTGCCTGAAATATGACCAAACTTAGTGGTATAAATCAAGAACAGAACAAAAGGGAAAAGTAAATTCATAACATGAATAGTAACTTGTAAAAAAGGGTACTAAAACCGCCGCCCTAACTAAAAGCACCACTCAGCGCTCAGAATGTATCAGCTAAGATTAATGGTACAGGACTAAATGAGAACAAGAAATAATGATATAGCTGTTGCTTAAAATATCATAAAACATGCATAAAACAGTGGTATAAAAACTCATTGGAAAGTCCCAGAGTCAAGTATAAAACTGTAGCAGCGCTTCCAATCAAATCCTCATCAAATCGCGTGGGGGGGATTTGAATCCCCTTTTGGGGATGCACTCACCAAAAAGTGAAATCAAATGGGCATCCAATTAGTCTCAGCCTCCGTTGCTTAATCTGCACTCTCCACCAATGTCACCAGGTTGGTGGGATGTCTGTGCTCCAGGCCCTCTGATGGGACTCCATCCATCGGCGAACACACTTTGGGTGAAAGAAGCACTATTTTCATAGATTTTCTGACCAATCACCACCATCCTTATCTGCTTTACTTACTGTTTCCTATATGCACCTTTTATAGAAGACTTTCAAATGAGGATTTGATTGGAAGCGCTGTTACAGTTTTATACTTGAATCTGGGACTTTCCAATGAGTTTTTATACCACTGTTTTATACATGTATAGTAACTTAGGCAAATTTTGAAGTCGGAATAAAAACCAAGGATTCCATTTGGAATCATATTTGGGGATTGAGTCATGCAGGGTGTGATATATCTTTTCTGATAGCATGATGTGATAGATCCGGGAGATAACCATTGGAAATGGGACTGAAGCCGACTTCCAATGGAGGGCTATTGCCCATTGAACTGCTATGCATATAGTATGTATCAGGTTCATCAGAGGTTTCGGAGTATCCGGCAGTTTCTCAAAAAGGAGACAGTGTGTATGAGTTAGAGCCATATGTCTACCCGCCAGTTTATCTATGAGCTCTAGAGCATCCCTCCAGGTGGGTTGTAGTTTCTCACATTCCCAGAAAAGGTGCCTGAAGGAGCCCTGGAGAGCACACCCTCTGAAGCAAGAGGAGGAAGCTTGTGGGTATATCTTACTCAAGCAGAGTGGGGTGTAATACCAACGCGTCTGCAATTGAATTGCTGTTTCCCTCACTGTCAGGGATTTTGTGCACTTACGCATAGTCAGCCAGTTAGCTCCCCAGTCTAGAATCTCTACTCCTAGACTCAGCTCCTCTTCCCATTGGGTCCAGTATTTCAGTCGCAGGATCTCGCCGACCGATTCAAGAGTTTTATAGAGTCCCGAGGTAAGGCCTTTTTGTCTCGGGGCAGTCTGACAAATATTCTCATAGAAAGTCTGAGAGTCTGAGGGAGTCCCTGAGTAATGTGTTTGATAAAAATGTCTAATTTGAAGGTAATGGTAAAATTCAGTAGCTGGGATATTATGTTGGTTTTGTAAGTCAGTGAATGTTGCAAATTTAGAGTCCTTCAAGAAGTCCCTCAATGTGATCAGTCATCGGTCAACCCAGATGTGAAATGCCTCCAGGTGTTCAAAGGAAGAGGTGAGTCTAGAGTCTCCAAGGAAAGAGGCACACGGGGGACCTGTGAGATGAGACTGTATTTATCTCAATAGAGGCTCCAGAGTTTTAGGCTAGAAGATACTATTAGGTTACGAGAACCCAAGTCCAAAGCTCGTGTTTTGGAGGACCATAATAGCCCTGGTAAATAGAGAGGTGTGATAGAGTCTCGTTCAAACCTGACCCGCGGGACTTTGGAGTCCTTGATATTCCATTGTGCTTGTTGAGTGAATCTACTCACTAGATAATATAGCCAGACTTGTAGGACACCAAGACCCCACCTTTTCGGGGAGCGATTCAAAGTATCCTTAGAAAATCTGGGGGGGCTTATCTATCCAGATAAACCTATTCAATATGGCCTGTATGTTCAGCAGATAGGATTTCTAAAGTTTGACTGGTAGTGCACAAAATAAGTATAGCAACTTGGGGAGGATAGTCATCTTTAGTGCTGTTATTTTGCCCAAGAAGGAAATGTGGAGAGAGGACCAGGTTTTAAGTAGTAGTTTTAACTTAGAAACTATTGATGGGTAGTTGGCGTCAAATAACGTAAGGTAGTCACCTGTCAGATTGATACCCAGGTAGGAGAGAGAAATTTTAGCCCAAGTGAAGGAAAAAGAGTGTTTAAGTAGATCTATCTAAGATGGGGAGAATCCTACTGGAAGATTTACAGATTTAGAGACGTTTACCGAAAGGCCGGACACCCTAGTGAATACTGATAGGGTTTGCAGCAGATTCGGCAAAGTGACCAGAGGATTAGTGAGAAACAACAAGACGTCATCCGCATACATGCAGAATTTGTAGCTAGCTGAGGCCTTGCTATAGCCTGAAATATCTGGATGTCGTTGTATGGCTATAGCTAGGGGTTCCAACGCCAATGCGAAAATAAGTGGGGATAATGGGCACCCCTGCCTGGTACCCCTGCCTAGACTAAAGAGCTCTGAACTACACCCAGGGATCTTAATTCGAGTTTTAGGGTTCTGGTAAAGTGCTTGATAAGCCTGAAAGAGTTCTCCCCGAAAACCCAGACATTGTAGCAACGTAGACACATAGCTCCAGGACACACTGTCAAAAGCCTTGTGTATGTCCAGGCTTAACAAGAGTAGTTTTTTGGAAAACAGGTTAGCATCTTGTATAATATTTGTGGCTAGGCGAATGTTGTCCGTTATAAACCTATGGGGAATAAAACCAGCTTGGTGGGGTGAAATTAGTGAGGAGATAATTCCAGCCATTCTACTGAAAATGTTTAGATCATTGTTAATAACCTCTGTCCCGTCAATTGCAGCCTCTGTCCCGTCAATTGCAGCCTCTGTCCCGTCAATTGCAGCCTCTGTCCCATCAATTGCAGCCTCTGTCCCATCAATTGCAGCCTCTCTCCCATCAATTGCAACCTGTGACCTGTCACATCAATTGAAGCCTCTGTCCCATCAATTGCAGACTCTGTCCCGTCAATTGAAGCCTCTGTCCCGTCAATTGCAGCCTCTGTCCCGTTAATTGCAACCTGTGACCTGTCACATCAATTGCAGCCTCTGTCCCATCAATTGCAGCCTGTGACCTGTCCCATCAATTGCAGCCTCTGTCCCGTCAATTGCAGTCTCTGTCCCATCAATTGCAGCCTCTGTCCCATCAATTGCAGCCTCTGTCCCGTCAATTGCAACCTATGACCTGTCACATCAATTGCAGCCTGTGACCTGTCACATCAATTGCAGCCTCTGTCCCGTCAATTGCAGCGTCTGTCCCATCAATTGCAGCCTCTGTCCCATCAATTGCAGCCTCTGTCCCATCAATTGCAGCCTCTGTCCCATCAATTGCAACCTGTGACCTGTCCCGTCAATTGCAGCCTCTGTCCCGTCAATTGCAGCCTCTGTCCCGTCAATTGCAGCCTCTGTCCCGTCAATTGCAGCCTCTGTCCCATCAATTGCAGCCTCTGTCCCATCAATTGCAACCTGTGACCCATCAATTGCAGCCTCTGTCCCATCAATTGCAGCCTATGTCCCGTCAATTGCAGCCTCTGTCCCATCAATTGCAGCCTCTGTCCCATCAATTGCAGCCTCTGTCCCATCAATTGCAGCCTCTGTCCCATCAATTGCAACCTGTGACCTGTCACATCAATTGCAGCCTCTGTCCCATCAATTGCAACCTGTGACCTGTCACATCAATTGCAGCCTCTGTCCCATCAATTGCAACCTGTGACCTGTCACATCAATTGCAGCCTCTGTCCCATCAATTGCAGCCTCTGTCCCGTCAATTGCAGCCTTTGTCCCATCAATTGCAACCTGTGACCTGTCACATCAATTGCAGCCTCTGCCCCATCAATTGCAACCTGTGACCTGTCACGTCAATTGCAGCCTCTGTCCCATCAATTGCAGCCTCTGTCCCGTCAATTGCAGCCTTTGTCCCATCAATTGCAACCTGTGACCTGTCACATCAATTGCAGCCTCTGTCCCATCAATTGCAGCCTGTGACCTGTCCCATCAATTGCAGCCTGTGACCTGTCCCATCAATTGCAGCCTGTGACCTGTCCCATCAATTGCAGCCTGTGACCTGTCCCATCAATTGCAGCCTGTGACCTGTCCCATCAATTGCAGCCTGTGACCTGTCCCATCAATTGCAGCCTCTGTCCCATCAATTGCAGCCTGTGACCCATCAATTGCAGCCTCTGTCCCATCAATTGCAGCCTGTGAACTGTCCCATCAATTGCAGCCTGTGACCTGTCCCATCAATTGCAGCCTGTGACCTGTCCCAACAATTGCAGCCTGTGACCTGTCCCATCAATTGCAGCCTGTGACCTGTCCCATCAATTGCAGTCTCTGTCATATCAATTGCAGCCTGTGACCTGTCCCATCAATTGCAGCCTGTGACCTGTCCCATCAATTGCAGCCTGTGACCTGTCCCATCAATTGCAGCCTATGTCCCATTAATAGCAGCCTCTGTCCCATCAATTGCAACCTGTTACCTGTCACATCAATTGCAGCCTGTGACCTGTCCCATCAATTGCAGCCTGTGACCTGTCCCATCAATTGCAGCCTGTGACCTGTCCCATCAATTGCAGCCTGTGACCTGTCCCATCAATTGCAGCCTGTGACCCATCAATTGCAGCCTGTGACCTGTCCCATCAATTGCAGCCTGTGACCCATCAGTTGCAGCCTCTGTCCCATCAATTGCAGCCTGTGACCTGTCCCATCAATTGCAGCCTGTGACCTGTCCCATCAATTGCAGCCTGTGACCTGTCCCATCAATTGCAGCCTGTGACCTGTCCCATCAATTGCAGCCTGTGACCTGTCCCATCAATTGCAGCCTCTGTCATATCAATTGCAGCCTGTGACCTGTCCCATCAATTGTAGTCTGTGACCTGTCCCATCAATTGCAGCCTGTGACCTGTCCCATCAATTGCAGCCTATGTCCCATCAATAGCAGCCTCTGTCCCATCAATTGCAGCCTCTGTCCCATCAATTGCAGCCTGTGACCTGTCCCATCAATTGCAGCCTCTGTCCCATCAATTGCAACCTGTGACCTGTCACATCAATTGCAGCCTCTGTCCCATCAATTGCAACCTGTGACCTGTCACATCAATTGCAGCCTCTGTCCCATCAATTGCAGCCTCTGTCCTGTCAATTGCAGCCTCTGTCCCGTCAATTGCAGCCTCTGTCCCGTCAATTGCAGCCTCTGTCCCGTCAATTGCAGCCTCTGTCCCGTCAATTGCAGCCTCTGTCCTATAAAATGCAGCCTCTGTCCTATAAAATGCAGCCTCTGTCCCATAAAGTGCAGTCTCTGTCCCATCATTTGCAGCCTGCGACCTGTCCCATCAATTGCAGCCTCTGTCCCATCAATTGCAGCCTCTGTCCCATCAAATGCAGCCTGTGACCTGTCCCATCAATTGCAGCCTGTGACCTGTCCCATCAATTGCAGCCTGTGACCTGTCCCATCAAATGCAGCCTGTGACCCATCAATTGCAGCCTGTGACCTGTCCCATCAATTGCAGCCTCTGTCCTGTCCCATCAATTGCAGCCTGTGACCTGTCCCCTCAATTGCAGCCTCTGTCATATCAATTGCAGCCTGTGACCTGTCCCATCAATTGCAGCATGTGACCTGTCCCATCAATTGCAGCCTCTGTCCCATCAAATGCAGCCTCTGTCCCATAAATTGCAGCCTGTGACCTGTCCCATCAAATGCAGCCTGTGACCTGTCCCATCAATTGCAGCCTCTGTCCCATCAAATGCAGCCTGTGACCCATCAATTGCAGCCTGTGACCTGTCCCATCAATTGCAGCCTCTGTCCCATCAATTGCAGCCTCTGTCCTGTCCCATCAATTGCAGCCTGTGACCTGTCCCATCAATTGCAGCCTCTGTCATATCAATTGCAGCCTGTGACCTGTCCCATCAATTGCAGCCTGTGACCTGTCCCATTAATTGCAGCCTCTGTCCCATCAAATGCAGCCTCTGTCCCATCAATTGCAGCCTGTGACCTGTCCCATCAAATGCAGCCTGTGACCTGTCCCATCAAATGCAGCCTGTGACCTGTCCCATCAAATGCAGCCTCTGTCCCATCGAATCCCCCCCGTCCCCCCGCGGGAGCACAGCGGCACTTACCTTGCTATGTGGTGTCCTCTCCTTGTGTCTTCTTCCACTGGCAGCGGCTATGGAGGAGTCCGCTCCTCATACTTCCGGTTTTCTCTCTCTCAGGCGCAATGAGAGAGAGAAAACAGGAAGTGACATCATGATCCAACTCAGATGTCAATCAAACTGCCCAGCCGTAGTAATAGATACGAGCGGCAGAGGGAAAGCAGAAGCTACTCGGCGCATCGGAAAGTGCCACAAGGCGGGACAAAAGCCCACAAATGAAGCGCCGCGTCTGCAATCTCGTGATTGCATTGACGTGGCGCTTCACATAATGCACGTGACGCGGCACCAAAGTAAAAGGACATTTAAAAAATAAATAAATTCTTAAAGGGACAGTTTTAATTTTTTTATATGACTAAAGGGGGGGAGGGGAGAAAGGGGCGGCGCCCGTGCGCCCCCTATGGACGGGCCACCACTGGCTTTTCTCCTCTTGATGGGGAGATGAATCCCTTAACGTTGTGGGAGATGCAGTTAATCACCATCTAAAAGAGACGTGAACAACGTTCTGCTGACTAGACATGACATGCAATCACAACATCAATCAAAAAGGGATCAAGGCCCCATGTCTTAGCCATCTCCAGGGGCACTGTCATACTTTGAGGAGAAGGGGCAAAAGGCACAAATTTACTTAACAATTTAACCTGCAATTGTATCATAGTTATACGATCCCCGGGGGGAATGTAGTATAGGAAAACCCAAATGTTGAAAGGGATCCGACCAGACAAAACAAAAAAATGAAAAAAAAAAGTCCAACAAAAAAAATAAACACAAAAAAATCAAACAAGACACTGGATCAGGTAACCATAGCAAACCTGACAATCAAACTGTCCAAACGAAACCACTCGGTCTCGTACCCAGCTGCACAGCGGAAACCGGTACCATCAATGGTGTAGGAACCGAGGCAAAAGGATGTGCTGTGAAGAAGAACAATGTGGTTAGCAAAATAAACAGTCAAGCTGGGTGGGGAAGTCATGCACCTAGGGACAAAAACCTGAGTTGTTAGGTGCATATGGTGATTAAGTGCATCTTCGTCTAATCTGGTAAAGAATAAAACAGGGCAGTTGTAACGTATAGTGGCGTTATTCTATGTCTCTGTCTGCATTGTCATGTCGAATCCTCCTTCTGTCCCTCCGTAATGGCGGCGTCCGCCAGATCTGGGATGGTCAGGGAGTCAAAGGAGGGCGACGAATGGCCTCTGCGTCCAGGAGGCCGAGCTTTACAAGGATTTTCGACCTTCCGGTATAGTGGTGGCCGAGTAAGAGGAGCCATTGTGTGGCACCACCAAGTTGAAGGGAAAGCCCCATCTGTAGCGGATCCGAGCCATTTGGAGAACCGTGATGATCTCCTTTAGGCCTCTACACCTATCCAGAGTGGTGGGCGAGACATCAGGGTAGATTTGGACTGTGTATTCATCCAAAGTGATACGCTGTTTTTTCAGCACAGCTCTCAGGATCTCCTCCTTAGTAAGAAAGTCCTTTATGCAAAGTACAATGTCTCGTGGAGGTTTGTCAGCCAGGGGGTTTTCGGACGTAGGGCTCTGTGCATCCGGTCACATGTAAAGGCTGCAGAGTCATAGTCAGGTTGCAGAGATTTGAAAAGCCTGATGGCTGTGGGGATAAGATCAGTCACCAATTTGGGTATCCCTTGGAGGCACAAGTTATTGCGCCTGTTCCTGTTGTCAAGGTCCTCGACCTGTGTTTGGACCTGGTTAAAGGCTAAAGCAAGTGATTTGTGTTCCCTGTTGAGATCACTGTAAGCCAGGGTAAGCTTGTTGTGTCTTGTTTCAAGCCTGTCTTTTCTGGTGCCGAGGGCCGCTATCTCCTGTGATAAAGTATGGGAGGTCTTGTGCAGCTCAGTCTGGAACTTCGTTGCCAGTCTGTTATACATGGCCTCTAGGCTAGCGTCCAGGTCAGCTTTCGATAGGGAAGCGGGGTACTCACTGTGAGAGTCTGCAGGAGAGCCAAGTGCCAACGGCTGCGAGGAGGCCAGAGTCGGCGAGTGTACTCCGTCCGCGGCGCCATTCTGAGACATGGTGCTCTGTTCCCGTGTGCGGAGAAGATAATGAGTGAGAGAGACTTCTGAGCTGGGCCCCGGGATTTTTTTCCGCGACGAAGGCATGCACTGTTTCTGTGCGGTCCGAGGGGTGTTGGAATCGCTGATAGATTTGCAGATTATGGCCCTCCAGAAGCCGTTAAAGTCCAGAGTGGAGCGGAGCTACAGCTTAAGGCGTCCATCCCGTTCATCGCCACGCATGCACCCCTGGTGTTGATTCTAAGGGGATCCCCACACCAATTTTTTTTTTAAAATATGACGTAGGGTCAGCCCAAAATCCATACTAGACCTTTATCCGAGCACACAGCCTGGCAGGGCAGGGGGGTGAGCAAGTACCCCCCTCCTGAACCATACCAGGTCACATGCCCTCAACATGGGGGGGGGCTTTGGGGTGGAGGCAGGGCGGACTCATCCCCCCACCCCAAAGCACCTTGTCCCCATGTTGATGGGGATAAGGGCATAATCGCCACAACCCTGGGCTGTGGTTATATGGGTCTGAAGGCAGGAGGCTTATCCGAATCTGAAAGGGAAGGAGCCACCTGGTGACATCCCCTGGTGGCACCTCCCCCTTGTGACATTACAGACCGGTGCGTGCTGGATCAGTGACGTTACAAGGGGGTGGTGCTACCAGGTGACGTTGCCTGATGGCCCCGCCCTTACCTATATAAGAACTGTCAAACGGCAAGCCCGGCATTTGTCAGTTTGCCTTAGTTGATTGCGGGGCAATTATTATTTTTTGGGTCTGCCAGCGCAGTGGGCATCATGATTGACGATAAATTTACATTGGGGTCTCTGTTTTTTTAGTTTTTTTAAGTAATTGTCAAAAACTATCTCTGTTTTTATTACTTTTTGACACTATTTTGGTGAATGGGTAGGGATCTTATATACACCATACTCATTAATATGGGGGGGGGGGCTAAAATTAGCAATGTTTTACCGTCAACACCCGCCCACTCCAGTGTGAAAGCATCCTTCCCCCTGGACTTTTATTATTCCTATTCATCATTTTACACTGTTTTGGTTGCTTTTCAAACCTGTATCCCAAGCGTTAGCATTTGTCTGTTGAGAAGTGAATGCTGGGCTGGCAGGGTGACAGGTGGACCACTACACTCAGCGGCTCTACTGACCAGATGGTCACCAGTCATCTCTATGACCGTCGGAGGCCCGCGCGTGATGTGATGACATCACGCCCGGGTCCTCAGAAGTAAACAAAGCCGCCATTGCGGCTAGTAAGCATGAGATTGGTGAATTTTTTTCACAATCTCATGCTTTCCAGCCTGGAGGAGAGAGTCTTATTGACCCCACATCTCTCCATAAAGAGGACCTGTCACACACCATTCCTATTACAAGGGATGTTTACATTCCTTGTAATAGGAATAAAAGTGATAAAAAAAAATGTAAAAAAGTGTAAAAATAAAAAAAATTAAGTGAAATAAAAAAAATATTTAAAACGCCCCTGTCCCCGGTAGCTCGCAATCAGAAGTGAACGCACACATAAGACCCACCCACATATGTAAACGCCGTTCAAACCACATATGTGAGGTATCGCCGCGTGCATTAGAGCGCGTGCAACAATTCTAGCACTAGATCTCCTCTGTAACTCTAACCTGGAAACCTGTAAAAATGTTCAAAACGTCGCCTATGGAGATTTTTAGGTACCGAAGTTTGGTGCCATTCCATGAGTGGGCGCAATTTTAAAACGTGACATGTTAGGTATCTATTTACTTGGCATAACATCATCTTTCATATTTTACAAAAAAATTGGGCTAACTTTACTGTTGTTATTTTTTAATTCATGAAACCATTTTTTTTCCCAAAGAAAGGCGTTTGAAAAATTCTTGCGCAAATACTGTGCAAGAAAAAAAGTTGCAATGGCTGTCATTTTATTTCCTAGGGTGTCTGCTAAAAAAACATATATAATGTTTGGGGGTTCTGAGTAATTTTCTAGCAAAAGAATGATGATTTGTACATGTTGGAGAGAAGTGCCATAATAGGCCCAGTATTGAGGTGGTAAAAAAAGCCCGGTGTTGAAGTGGTTAAGCCACCTGCTTGAGTACAGTTTTTGAAAATATAGTAAATTCATTTAAAAATAATATATAGTAATTATTTGTATATTACTTACTTATGGTAAATAACCCCTTGCCGCCCAGGCCAAGTCTGACACTTCTCTTCTACATGTAAAAATCATATTTTTTGTTCTAGAAAATTACTTAGACCCCCCAAATATATATATATATATACATACACACACACACACACACACATACAAACACAGTATATATATATATATATATATATATATATATATATATATATATACACACATACATATATACACACCACATACACACACACACATATACAGTATATATGCATACAGTATATATATATAAAACTACAAAGGGACATGCGCTCCAGTTGTAAATGATTTTTACTTAAATCTTCAAATCATATCATGAAAAAACAGCAAATAGCAATAGCTACTGTACAGTTGCGAGCATCCCTGCTCTTCGTCAGGCTGACAGGCCAAGTGTGATGTTTTAGCAAATTAAATCTCTCTTTATCCCAACACCTGAGGGTGTAACCCCACAGGTGTGTCCCATCTGTCCAGATCAAGAAAAATCAGATTGGGCAGTTCGGACTCAAATTAACCCTGTACAGGTTAAAAAAGGTGTTACCATCCCATATATAGATTACAAAACATTATACAAAGTCTATCAAATAATAATCTTGAAAATCGAATACAACCATAATTGCTTGAAAAAACAAAAAATAATACGTTAAATCACAACAAAATTCTCCTTATTGGTCACGATTCTTGTCTATACAAATTGAAATGTCAAATAGATGAATAATAATTTTCCAGTAACATCCTGTAATACATCTTGTGTCTCCCATCCGGTGAGCTTGATCATCATCTACAAAGAAACATGCAAAAAGATGCCTAATTGGTCACTTATAAAAATAAATATAAGTCATAATCCCTATGCATCCCTTCTGGATGAAGGGATCGTAACCTATTTATCCACCAAACCTCTCTCTGTTTCAGCTTTAATATCCTTTCACCCCCTCTTCTGTCTCGTGGAACTTCCTCAAACACCATAAATCGCAAATCTGAATCCCGGTGTCCCTTTTCAAGGAGATGCCTAGAAACTGGCAGACCTGGCTGCTTATGTCTTATGGTGCTGCGGTGCTGAGCAATCCTATCTTTAATTTTTTGGGTAGTTTCCCCAACATATATCAGATTACATGGGAATGTAAGAATATAAATTACATAGGAGAACTGAAATGTAAAAAAAAACCTTATCCCCATTGCTGGAATAGATATAATGGTCACCTTTTATCATAAGGTTGCACTGAATGCAATTCAGGCAGGGAAAACATCCTTTCCTTTTCTTCCCCAAAAATTGTCATTTTGGCTTCATGTTCTTTGGGTCTGTATTCTGATCGTACCAATGAATCACGTAGTGTTTTGTTCCTTCTAAAAGCTTTTATTGGTGTTTGTTGGAAGACATCAATCTGTGGATAAGCGCGTTTAAGAAGGGGCCAGTGCTTACTGATGATCCTAAATACATGCTCACTGTAGCTATGAAATTGCATAGAAAAGGGTAATCGCATCATTGGTGATTTTTCTCTTATTGAAGCTACATTTCTTTCCTCCTGTTGTATTTTTTTCACTTCCTGATGAATGATTTTTTTAGGGTATCCGCGCTCACTGAACTTAGAACACATCTCTTCTATTCTTACTTTTCTTACAGCCTCATTACTTACTATTCGTTTCACCCGTAGGAGTTGACTCCTTATGGTAGATCGGAATACATGGGGGGGTGAAAACTATCAAATAGCAATAGTTGATTTCTATCTGCTGGTTTTACATAAAGATCAGATTCCAGCTGACACCGATCTATGTAGATCCTGGTGTCCAAAAATGGAACTGACGCTCCCCCAATGTTGATTTTAAATTGTATTTCAGGACAGAAATCACTCAGCATCGCATCAAAGGTGATCAAGGATTCAATTTCGCCCCGCCATATCGCAAAGACATTGTCAATGTAGCGCCACGAGGTGGTGCAATGTCTTCTATATAACTCATTCTGAAATACGTGTCTTTGTTCAAAATCATTCATAAAGGTGCAGGCATATGGCGGGGCGACATTAGAGCCCATCGCGACTCCTTTCAGCTGTACAAAAAACTGACTTTTAAACAGAAAATAATTGTTAGATAACAAAAGTTGGAATAGTTTCTCAAACAGTGATACTTGTGCATCAGAATAGTCATTGCTGTTCCTAATCAATTCTACCGCAGCATGAATACCTGCTTCATGTGGAATCAATGTATACAAACTGTCCCAAGTGACCAAAATCTCATTCCCCTGACATTGTGAGATTTCCTTAATTTTCCATAGAAAATCATTAGTATCCTTGATATAGGATTTAGTGTTTTTCACCAGGGGAGATAAAATTTTGTCCTAGAGTCTCGTCCTGACACTATGGGACGACCAGGTGGGAGTTGACTGTCCTTATGGATTTTCGGTAAAATATATAAAACTGGTATCCGTGTGTGGGCAGGTAACAAATTCAAAAAGGTCACGGGTGATTATCCCTTCTTTTAGGGCAGATTTCAAAATATTTTCAAGTTGTTTCCTTATCTGCCAAGTGGGATCATTAGGTACCTTTCTATGGTCTTACAATTCAATACATTGTCTATAGGATCCTCTTCAATAAAAGGTTTGTGCATAAAATGAACCCTCCATCTAATGTTGCGGCACAATCTATATAAATCCTGGTCAAGTTGAAATGCATCTAAGTGGACAAAAAGACAGACCACGGTTGATCAATCTTACCTCCTCCTCCGGAGACAGGACATGGACATGTCGTGAGATGTTATGGATCAAGGCTGTCGGGCTCAACCTCGATTCCCTCGAGGGGGACGGTACCGATCCGAGCCGGACGCTTCCTCCCTGTTTATACGGGATCAAGTTTCCATACGGGAGAATCCTCCTCTCCGGCCTTGTGCTAAAAAAGTGGATGAAGAGTCTGTATCTGTGTTGGCAGAGGAGTTGTCAGATATATCTCTCCTTGTGCCTCCATAGTCGGGGCGACCCCGTTGATTGTATGGACGCGGCCACCGATATACTTGGTTTCTTTCGTAGTCCTCAATATCCCGATCAAACTTGTTAAGTTTTCTCACTTCCAGGTCCACCTGGTGTTTTTTGGTACTCTCATCAACTGAATCTTTCAGTTTGACGAACTCTTCCGATGTAACGGAGGCTTTTAGGTCCTGTTCCACTTTAGTTAATTGTTCCGATACAGCAGCCAGTTCTTTGTGTATATATGAAATAGTTAGCGTCATCAAGTCAAAGGAACATTTGTTTAAGATCTGCATGAAGGTACCTTTGTATTGGTCCTTATCATTAAATAATGTAGGAGTTAATCTCACCCGAAGACCTCTAGGGATTCTCTGTACCCGATGGTATTCAGCAAGGGTTAGTCCATGTAATTCCAATGATGTATATTTCTTCTTGTTATATATATATATATATATTGTGTTAACAGACACCCTAGGGAATAAAATGGTGATCATTGCAACTTTTTATATCACACAGTATTTGTGTGATATAAAATATAATCAAACAAGTGTAAACATGTAAACTAATTACATTGAAACACAGGAGAATTTGAACTGGGAAGCATAACGTTTATTTATAATTCCCAGATAACTTCCATGCCTTAAGATAAACCCAACACAGGAATTTTGCATGGATGTACTAAAATGCAATGTCTTAAAATGTCCATAATGCTTTTAGTTTTTTTTTTTTTTTTTTTTGCTATCTTTATGTTGTCGTATGTTGTATTGTTGTTGCATTGTATGTTGTATTGTATGTTGTATTGACTTGTCATGACAGATGACATACATATGGTCACCAGCTGTTGTCAAATATTAGACTTACATAATTGACACTAGTATGAGACTCTTTATTTATGCTCCTATGGTTTTTCTTACTCAGGTCATGCTTTGCTCAAAAGTTAGTTAACAATAAACAACGGTTTGATAATGGGGCTGTCAGATCTTGGTATTTTTTCACAGCACTCAATCTCAGATGGCTCATAGTGGCCTTACCTCTATCATACAAAAATCAATAAGTTAATTTGTTTTAATTCCTCTGTAGCAATATTCCTCTCCCATGTTGACAACTGCCTGCTCAGCAATGGCCCATCATTAGCAAAAATCAAAGTCATAGGAGATCTAGAAAGAAAACTGTGTCTCATTCAATAATACTTGGCTTATTTCTGTTGTTTTTTCTGTGCTACATGGATGCTTACAATAGTTAGCACACCATGCAGTATTCATTTGACTTTTATGTATAAAACCTACTTATGCTTATCCAGATTAATAGAGCGAAATGTTGAAAAATAATGTTGTATTGAATTCGACTTTTTTTTATTTGCATGCTTGAAATGAATAACAGCAACTGTTTTGCAGGGAAAGTTTTTTTTATTCATTTTTTCAGGTTAAAGTTGTGTGTGCATCTGGTTACTTAGGTAGCTGCAGGGTTTCAACCTGCACCAAACTTTGTATGTTAAGTGAACATGCAATGCAAAAAATTAAAAATAAAATTATACTTTTCTATAGTTTTACTACTCAGAAAACAGATATTTAATGTTGCTTTTACAATGCACCCCCAGAATGTTTTCATTGTATATCAACTATTCTTAGCAGTGAGCATCTGTGGCCTATACATGCAGTGTTCTTATTTAATGGAAATATATATGATATGTATGAATCTATGCAGATATGACTGATAATTTACTAAAGGAGTAGAAAATATTCACTTTTAAAGTGAATTTCATCTTGCAAAGTGAGGTTTCACCTATCTCAGTTAATAAAAAGAAACAGTGAAAATTCCCTTTGCTGAGAAAATCAAATCATGTGCAAAGAAAAGTAAAAAGGAACAGGATTTTTGCTTGTACATGATTGCTGGATAATAATCAGTACAGCTTCACCTCATCCATAAAGCTAAAGAGATTTTCTCTTTGCAAAATGGATCTTTCTCTTAGCTTAGCAAATGAGGTGAAGTTGTACTGATTTTAATTATTCCATTATGTGCAAGCAATAACCCTGTGTGTTGTTTTTTTTTTATAATTGTAATTTTTTATTAGTTCAAAAGAAAAGAATGTTACAGTACGTATTCAACATAAACATCTCAAGGCAATTATCTGAGAGAAATTAGCACATTTGAAAGGCAGTTGGTACATATAAAAGAATACACTCAAGATATTATCAAAACCATAACAGTACGAATTGTATACAAGTCATCAACAAATAAAATTTACAGAGGGCAATATGGACCAATACAGGTTACAGAAAAAAAATTGTAAGTCAGCTCACAACGAAGGGATCCGTACAGAAAGAAAGACTAATCTTTAATCTCCTGTTCTCCATAACTCGAGGAGTCCCAAAGTTCCCAAACCCTGTCAAATTGAATCACTGTGTCGTGAACTTTGGCCGTAAGAGATTCCATTCTCCGAACCTCCGCAATTAGTTGCAGGAACTGCAGATGAGAGGGGGGGTGGTGGACAACCAACACATTGGTATGGCCCTTTTAGCAGCCAAAAGTATATATGAGATTAAACGTTTAACAGATTTTGGGACCCCTGGAAAGGGAAGTCCAAGCAAATAGTGGATAGGGTCTAGAGGGAGAGGTAGACTTGTTATAGCCTGAAGGGTTTGCATAACCTCCCCCCAAAATGGCCGTATAAGTGAACAGGTCCAAAATATATGAAAATGTGAGCCTATCTCAGTTTTGCATCTCCAGCATGTAGGAGGGAGAGCAGGGTTTATTCGATGAAGTCTATCAGGGGTTTTATACCAGAACATCAGAATCTTCACTGCCGTTTCCCTCTGAGCTACACATTTAGAGGACTTAAAAATTGAGGACCATATTGCAGTCCACATTTGCAAAGAAATAGGGCGCCCCAGTAGCAGACTCCACTTGCGCATGTATAGGTGTGTGTCAGCCGTTAAATCTTTAGATTCATGTAAAATGTGATATATGGATGATATAAGATGTAATTGATGGGGGTCTTCCGCACATACACGTTCAAAAGGAGTCGCCTTTCTAGGGTAAGAGTAGGGGACAAGGATTGAAAAAAGTGCCTGACCTGAAGGTAAAAATAAAATAACTTGTGGGGGATAGAATATTTGTTTTGGAGGGTAGCAAAATCAAGAAATTTGCGAGTGACCGGGTTGACCATGTTTCTCAATTGAAACAGTGGAGACTGCATCCATTGTAACAGCCGGCCATAGACCAAACTATCCGGCAATACTGGGTTCAGTAGTACGTTAGTAAGCGGAGGACATAATGATGCAAGCGGAAATCTCGATCTGCATTTATTCCAAATGGATTTGGTGAATAGCATAGGTGCAAGACACATTCTCTTCAGCATGGGGTCGCCGTGTAACGGTCTAGACCACACTAAAGAGCATGGATGTAACGGATAAATGGCCCCCTTCTCTATCTCCGACCACCTATTAGGGCTGCTCTTACATGACCAACAACCGCCCTTAAATGAGCGGCGAAGTAATATCTAATGATATCAGGTGCTCCCATATCCCCCTGTGACCTCAAGGAAAATACCAGCGAGCTGGCTATCCGATGTGTGCTATTATTCCATATGAACTTCAAAAACCCTCTCTGAAGAGCTTTGAGCTGACTGGTAGGAATGGCTACAGGGAGCGTGTCAAAAAGATATAGAAGTCTAGGCAACACAGACATGTTTAGTACATTAATTCTGCCCAACATAGTAATAGGATAGGTAGCCCACTGGCGCAGGTTTTTATAAATGTCCTGGAATAGAGGGGGAAAATTTGCAGCGTACATAGTATTGTATGAGGAAGTAATCTTCACGCCCAAATATGTCAGAGCATGTGAACACCACCTATAAGGGTATGCGTTTTGTAATTGCAACAGCAGATCTGGCGGGACATGTATGGGGAGTACTTCTGTTTTAGTCGTATTTATTTTATAGCCTGATATAGAGCCGAAAGTCTGAAGGAGTGCATGTAGGGAGGGGAGTGACGTAAAGGGACTCGTTAATGTCAGGAGGATGTCGTCCGCAAAAAGGGATAATTTATATTCTCTATGTCTCATCAGAACCCCCTTAATATCTGGGTGACATCTAATAGCCTCTGCAAGTGGCTCCAAACAAAGAATAAAAAGGAGGGGGGACAACGGGCACCCCTGTTTAGTACCATTGGACATAGGTATATATGGGGACAAAAAAGATGCCATTTGTACCTGAGCAGATGTGTCTGTGTACAAGGCCTGTATAGCTTTAAAAAAAGGACCGTCAAACCCAAATCTCCGCAGTATAGAAAACATATAAGGCCAGCTTAAGCGGTCAAACGCCTTTTGTGCATCCAAGCTCAAAATAAGTGTTGGGCGCGGGAATTTGTTTATCACATCAATCAAGTCCACAGTATGTCTTGTGTTGTCTCCAGCGTGTCGGGAAGGAACAAATCCTACTTGATCTTTGTTAATTAATTTGGGAATGAGCTGGGACAGTCTAGATGAGAGAAGTTTCGTGAAAATTTTATAGTCTGAGTTTAATAGGGCTATAGGCCTATAGTTATTCGGTAAGGAATGGTCTTTCCCTGGCTTTGGAATCACTGAAATATATGAATGTGTAAACTGGCTATGTGGGATCTCCCCCCCGTAAAAGTGATGTATACAAGTTTGTCATATGTGGCATTAGGGTGGGCAGAAAGGTCTTGTAATATAAGTAGGTGAGGCCGTCGGGTCCCGGAGATTTATGCGTGGGTAGGTCTTTGATAATTTTCGTAAGCTCCTCAGGGGTGATAGGAGCATTAAGCTTTTCCAGATCTGAGGAGTTCAACCTCGGCAGGGGGAGATTCTGGACGAATTGGTCAAACCTATCCTGAGTAAAATGGAAATTATTTTCGGGGGTAAGACAATTATATAGTTCTTTGTAAAAGTTACCAAAAACTTTGGTCATAGTTTGGGGACAATGAATGGGGGTGCCATCTTTTTGGATCAACAATTCAGGGAAAGAGTGGAAGGGACGCGGTCTAAGTTTGTTCACTAGCATCCTATGTGGCTTGTTGGAAAACTCGTAGAATTTTTGTTTCACCCACATAAGAGATTTTGTTGCCTTGCTATATGCTAACGTTTTCAGTTGATTGCGTACAGCTACAACTCTACGGAGAGCCTCAACCGTTGGGGAGCCCAGAAGACCCTGCTCCGCCGGCTTTAAGTCAGCTAATAGGGAAATCCGACGACTCTCGCCATCCCTCTTCAGACGAGAGCCCTCAGCAATACATGTACCACGGAAACAGGCCTTGTGAGCCTCCCAAAGGGTAGAGACCTTATGCACGGAACCCACATTTAGTTCAAAATATTCATTCAGGCTTTTGATCAGTCTATCCCTAATAGGGGGTGAACTAAGTAGGTGTTCATTAAGTCTCCAATGGCAAGTCCTAGAGGGCGAATTATGCAATAGTAGTTCTAGTGAAATAGGAGCATGGTCCGACCACGTAATAGGAGAAATGTTGGAGTCTACTAGGAGGGGGAGTAATGGGGATGTAATAAAGAAATGATCTAATCTCGAGTACATCTTATGTGCCATGGAATAAAAGGTGTACTGTCTTTGGGTCGGATGTCTGATTCTCCATGAATCAAGCAGTCTATGTGCTCTGACCAGTTTCCTAAAGGAGGCGGACTGAGACATCACCCGTTGGGAAGGGGTGTCCCCAAAGAGTGTGTGACGATCACGCCTGTGAGACATAATCAGATTGAAATCTCCCCCTAGTATCATGAATGGCTTTGAGTACCGTTGAAGCCTGTCAAAAAAATCGTCCAGAAATACCAATTGGCCTGAATTGGGTGCATAGACATTGACCAACGTAAATGTAGACGACAGTAATCACAAATCAGGATGACAAACCTCCCCTGGGGGTCGATGTATTTTTCTCTGACCTTTACCGGACATGATTTTTTAATTAAAATAGCCACTCCAGCTTTGCCAGAAGGAGCAGATGCCACATAGTAAGTGGGATAGAATTTAGATGCAAATTTCATCGAGCCCCCAGTACGGAAGTGAGTCTCCTGTACTAATATTATGTCCTCCCCAGATCGTCTAAAGTCTTTAAGAGCAATCCAACGTTTTGAAATTGAGTTTAAGCCCTTGACGTTGTGAGATACTATTTTCAAAGCCATATTAAATCAATAGAACTACTGCATTGGGGACCTTGAAAAAACATTACCTGTATGACTCTTGACCACAAAGTTGCCCTATACCTTAACAAACAATCAGCTCTGGTATGTTGTAATTGAGATGTATTGGAAGAAAGCAAAAGAAAAATATTAACGAATGAAGGGGGGGTTCTAAACAAAAAAAAACCATAAGAATCAAAGTTGTTACACCTGAGTAATGAAAAACACTCAGGAATCCCATACCGAAGCCTGGGACCGTTCGGGGCCACTTGGCAACTCCCATCACATGGAGACGTGAAGAGGGGGATCCCCCCGCTCTCCATCAAAAAGAAATAAGAAACTCTCATGAAAGTACGACTAATAAGGCTGTCAAAAAAACACTAGTGTCATCTCAATAAGATAGAAAGAAACTGTCAAAACTTTCAAAAACTTTACCCCATGGGTGAGCAGGATTTGAACTCCAAGTGTCGGGTTTCTTGTCCACTGGTTGTTCAGATTGGTGAAAATAAACGAAAGAAAACAGCAAGTAGAACACAGGTCAATTATCTGGCACCAGGGTACAGGCTATTTCAGCCAAAAAGAAAAGAATAAAGCCAGCCTTGACTTCTTGACCCTTCAAGGAGGGCGTCTGGAGCCACGATGTGGAGTGGAAAAAGATTTCATCTGCTTTCTGCGGACAGGGGTCCATTCTCTGGAAGGTGTAGTTGGTGCAATGTGATTTTGCTGGGTTGCAGGAATCGGCAACAGATCTTCAGGCAAGGGAGGTAGGCCCAAACTTTTTATGAATGCTTCACCTTCATGCATATCACAGAGACAATGTTGATGACCATCCCGAGGTACAATCAAACGAAAAGGGAACCCCCAGAAGTATGGGATGCGCAGGTTTTGCAGGTGGGATGTGATCGGGCGCAGGTTCCTGCGTTTCGCCAGAGTCACTGGAGACAGGTCGTTGTAGATCTGTATTTTAGCCCCATTATATTCAGTAGCTGATTTGTTACGTGGAACAAGGGTCAATGCCTCCTTGCTATCATAATAATGAAAACGTACTATGACATCCCTTGGCCTGGTGCCAGCGGGCGGTTTGGGGCCCAGGGAACGATGTGCACGATCCAGGCGCCAATCAATATCTGCGATTCTGGGGGCTAAGGCATTAAACAACCCCAGCAGGTATTGGAGGAGGTTGTTGTCTCCCACCGACTCTGGTATTCCTCGGAATCTCAGGTTCTGTCTCCTCTCCCTGTTCTCCTGGTCCTCTTGTTGTAGTTGGAGTTGTGAGAAAGAGTTTTTCAATGCAGACGTTTCCTCCTCCAATTCCTGCACATAATTGACCAAGTCGTCAAATTTAGACTCAAGAGCATCTGTTCTGTCCCCAATTTGAGCTATTTCATACCTTAACTCCTGCGAGAGTTTTCCCATTTCAGCAGCCATGTTGCGTTTCATTTGCAAGAGGAGAGCCTGGAGCTTTTCATCCATGAGCTCTGGGGTTAAAATGCTCTGTACAGCATGGGAGGACACTATGGAGGGTGCCCGAGTGCCCCCAGGCTGTGTGTTTTGCGTAGCTTGACTCCCCATATCCTCCATCCCCAGCAAGGGATCCATGGCCGCGAGCGGTTCCGCAAGTGTAGGCAACGCCGGGGATTGCGGCCTAGTGACGAATCTGTCCATCGCGGGCAGCGTATGTGGGTATGTTTGCGACTTGTAAAACTGTTTTTGCTGGCCGATTTTACCCATGGGGTGCTGTAAGTTTACCGGATTAAGATGTGCTTACCCCCGTGGCGATTGTTGCTGTTTGGAAGCGTTATAGGGGTCAGGAGTGCAGGCGGGATCCGGAGCTCAGCCTCTACACATCCGCCATGTCCAAGAGCCGCGCATGCGCCTCGTGTGTTGTTTTTTTTCATTGCAAATGCTTGGAAATGCTTTGCGAAGAGAATTTTTACTTTGTTTCATCTCTCACTTAAAATTATTTTATTTTATTCTGTGAAAAAAAAAAAATACTGTAAACTTCTGTTCTACTATTTTAGTATTTGTTAAGTATAGTATTTGTAATGTAGAAAAGTAAAATATGCTATTTTATTTCCCATATATCTTCATGTCAGAATGCAAAAAAAAATGACAGCAAAAGTTCCACTGACAATTGCATTCCAGGGTCCTTGCCACACAAATGTCACTATTGGGGGTAATTGTTTAGGTAATAATGATGAAGGAGAAAGATGAAGTGTATTATTCCTAGAACAAAAATGTAGTATATTGCAGCTTACCACTCCTAGGCTGCTTACATTTGATTTGGACTATAGCACACCCCAACCTCATTTTCGTAACATAACAGGAGGTGTTCTTTAGTCCACAGGCATTAACTGGGCAGGGCAAATGACACTGTTTTGGATTTCAGTATAGCACAGGCAGAGTACAAAGAAAGTTGCCACGTCGTCCAAAGTTGTCTCAAAGTACTGGTTCAATTAAACCCTGCAAGTATTTGACATTAATTTTGATGGTTCATTTGTCTTCTCATTCAAAGCAGGAAAATTATGATGAATATGACACTTTGGGGCTGATTTACCAAACGTTTGCGCCATGAGTATTGGCGCATCTGCGTGCGCAATGGCTGTTTTGGTATTTACAAAACATTAGCGCCGGTATCGCAGCCCTATTTCCCATTTACTATAGTGTTCTCTGCGCCCGGGAGGAGGCGCTCAGTGCGCTACTATGGACCTGGCGCAGGGCATGTTAAAATCTAAATATAAAGAAGCTGGAAGTGAGAATATATTGGGGGTGATGTGGGGTGATGTGAGGAAGTGTAGCGACACCTGCCCAAATAACAAACATGGCCAAAATAGAGTGAGAAAGTAACTTTTTCAAAACCAGCCCGCTGCACCCAGGGCCGTCGGAACAGGACAGGCAAAACAAGCAATTGCCTGGGGCCCCGAGCTGGCCTGGGGCCCCAGCCTAGGATGCCTGCCTGCTGCCTGTCACTGTCCTGGATTTCCAATGCCGCCCTGGGTCGATCTAAATCAAATGCACGATCGATCTGACAGTGGCTGTGGACCCCCCTAGCCTAGCTAGCTGGCACTGTCTCTGCTGGTTGCTACGTGATGCCCGCTTGGCTTGTAGCAACCAGTGATGTCACTAGCAGAGCAGGAGAGAGGCAGAGTTGTGCCTATCACAGGCAGCGGAGGAAAGATCTTCTAGCTAGCTCCGCCTCCGAGTCCACCCTCCTCCTCCTCCCGCTCTGTCCTCGAGGCACACTGTCCAGCCACTCAGGCAGCGGCATGCTGCTGTGCTGAAGTCTGAAGAACACAGAAAGATGTGACAGAGTGAGACAGATTTCAGCCAGCTGTAGAAAGCAGGCAAGTAAGCATTGCTCACTCACCATTGTCAGCACAGCACTGACCAACACATCATAAGGGGTGGGCACTGCACTGGGCAGAACTGGAGCAGTAGTCAGCTCTGAGGGGTTCATGCTGGGACCTGTAGTTCTTCACTTTTGGGGGGGTCACATGATTTCCAGTCCCAGCATGAACCCTCCCTGCCCTGCCAGGATAGGACACACAAACACATCCTAGCAGGGCAGGGAGGGTTCATTGTGGGACTTGAAATCATGTGACCCCCCCAAAAGTGAAGAACTACAGGTCCCAGCATGAACCCCTCAGGACACACAAACACATCCTAGCAGAGCAGGGAGGGTTCATGCTGGGACTTAAAATCATGTGACCCCCCCGGGCCCCCCCAAAAATTAAGAACTACAGGTCCCAGCATGAACCCCTCAGAGCTGACTCCTGCTCCAGTCCTGCCCAGTGACCACCCTTATGTGGGCACTGGGCAGGACTGGAGCAGTAGTCAGCTCTGAGGGGTTCATGCTGGGACCTGTAGTTCTTCACTTTTGGGGGGGGTCACATGATTTCCAGTCCCAGCATGAACCCTCCCTGCCCTACTAGGATGTGTTTGTGTGTCCTCTCCTGCCAGGATAAACTGTATCGCTATGCTGTGGTTCCTGTAGGCTTTGCGTGAGTGCGGGGGGGGGGGGCCTCCAAGTCCATTTTGCTTGGGGCCCCCAAATTCCTTCAAACGGCCCTGGCTGCGCCGGCAATTCCGATTCGAGCTGCGGGAGGTTTTTTTGAGCTCAGCGCAGGAATTTCAATGGTTTAAATGCGCCAAGACACTGCGCCGGCAAAATCTTAGTAAATGTCAAGTCACCTAAGTCAATTTGCATAAGTTGAACAGGCGCAGCTCTGAACTTACCAGTGTGCCTGCAAAATGACATTTCTAAAGGAAAAAAAAACCCATTTAAAAGCAGCCGCGGCTGTAATGAATTGTCGGCTCCCGGCAATATAGAGAAAAGTCTTTGAAAGTCTTTGCTAACCAAAACAAAAGCGTGGGGGTCCCCCCAAATTCCATAACCAGGCCCTTCAGGTCTGGAATGGATATTAAGGGGAACCCCGCTGCAATTTTTTTTTAAAAATTACGTGCGGGTTCCCACAAATATCCAAACCAGGCCCTTCAGATCTGGCATGGATTTTAAGGGGAACTCCACCCCAAATTTTCTTAAAAAATGGCGTGGAGTCCCCCCAAAAATCCACACCAGACCCTTTATCCGAGCACATAACCTGGCCGGCCGCAGGGGAACGAGAGCGCCCCCCCCTCCCTCCTGAACCGTACCAGGCCACATGCCCTCAACATGTGGAGGATGTCCCCATGTTGATGGGGACAAGGGCCTCATCCCCACAACCCTTGCCCGGTGGTTCTGGGGGTCTGCGGGCGGGGGGCTTATCGGAATCTGGAAGACCCCTTTAACAAAGGGGACCCCCAGATCCCGGCCCCCCCTGTGTGAAATGGTAATGGGGTACAAATGTACCCCTACCATTTCACAAAGAAAGTGTCAAAAATGTAAAAAATGACAAGAGTCGGTTTTTGACAATTCTTTTATTAATGTCTTCTCTTTTCTTCCATCTTCTTCTTCTTCTTCCATCTTCTTCCATCTTCTTCTTTTCTCCATTCAGGTTTTTTCCTCCATCTTCCTCTTCATCTTTATCTTCATCTTCATCTTCCTTCTTCCTTCGGTGTTCTCGTCCAGCATCTTGCCCCGGCGTCTTCCCTTCTTCTTTCTTCTCCGGCCGCTCCGTTTGAATTGGAGGTTCCCGCTGTGCGACGCTTCAGTTCTCCACTTGGTCCGCTTACACCCGGTGGCTCCGCCCCCCTCTGTCAAAACGGGGAAAGTCCCCGTGAAATCCATGTGCTTCAGAGGGGGGCGGGGTCACCGGGTGTAAGCGGACCCAGAGGCGAACTGAAGCGTCGCACAGCGGGAACCTCCAATTCAAACGGAGCGGCTGAAGAAGAAAGAAGAAGGGAAGACGCCGGAGCAAGATGCGGACGAGAAGACCGAAGGAAGAAGGAAGATGAAGATAAAGATGAAGAGGAAGATGAAGATGGAGGAAGAAACCCGAATGCAGAAAAGAAGAAGATGGAAGAAGAAGGAAGAAGAAGAAGATGGAAGAAAAGAAAAGACATTAATAAAGGAATTGTCAAAAACCGGCTCTTGTCATTTTTTACATTTTTGACAATTTCCTTGTGAAATGGTAGGGGTACATTTGTACCCCATTACCATTTCACACAGGGGGGGCGGGATCTGGGGGTCCCCTTTGTTAAAGGGGTCTTCCAGATTCCGATAAGCCCCCCGCCCGCAGACCCCCACAACCACCGGGCAAGGGTTGTGGGGATGAGGCCCTTGTCCCCATCAACATGGGGACATCCTCCCCATGTTGAGGGCATGTGGCCTGGTACGGTTCAGGAGGGAGGGGGGCACTCTCTCGTCCCCCCCTTTTCCCCTGCGGCCGGCCAGGTTATGTGCTCGGATAAGGGTCTGGTGTGGATTTTTAGGGGGACTCCACGCCATTTTTTTTTACATTTGGGGTGGAGTTCCCCTTAAAATCCATGCCAGATCTGAAGGGCCTGGTTTGGATATTTGGGGCAACACACTTGTCCTAAGTGAAAAGAGGGGGAAAAAAACACTGGACTGCATCAAAAACGCCTCAAAAATGCACTGGAATGTGTCAAAAACGCGCATGCAGAAAAACACCTGGAACGCACCCAGACTGCGTTTCTATAGTGTGAACTAGGGCCAGTTCACACCATAGAAACGCAATCCGGATGCGTTCCAGGTGCTTTTCTGCATGCACGTTTTTCATGCGTTCCAGTGCATTTTTGGGAAGTTTTTGATGCAGTCCAGTGCTTTTTTTTCACCCCTCTTTTTTATTAACCATAGATAAGGACAAGTGTGTTCCAGTGCGTTTTTGGTGCATTTAGGTGTGTTCCTGTGCGTTCCTGTGCGTTTATGATGCGTTTTGATGCGTTCCAGTACGGTCCAGTGCAGGTAAAATGCAGCATGTTCTACTTTTTTGGTGGAACTGGAACGCACTGGAACAAACACTGCCATTTAGAACCATATAACCAACTTTCCATGCATTTTGGATGCATAAAAACGCAATGCACTGCATGTGGTGTGAAATGGCCCTTAGGCTGGGTTCACACTGATACGACACGACATTCATTCGACTTTCATCCTACTTTGCTCTGCGACATCAGTCCTACATTGATCCTACATTGGTCCGACATCCATCCGACATTCATGAACAGGATACTACTTTGATCCGACTTTGTGCTAGTCTGACTTGTCCTTTGACCAATCAAAACAATCCCAGGATGAGATAAATTCCTTTTACTGCTGCTGTAATCACATGTCGGATGTCAAATGTCGGATGGTTAGGACAAGGATCCTACTTTGATCTGACTTCAATGATATTCAATGGGCTGAAGTAGGATCAAAGTCGGACAGAAGTAGTACAGGGAGCATTTTTAATGTCGGACCGACTTGTGTTGGACCAGTTAAGACGGCTCTCATAGGGATTCATTGATTTTCACACGTCATGCGACATGAGCTCCTAATGTCGGAGCGTTTGTCGGACCAGTGTGAACCAGGCCTTAAGCAATATTTAACCACTTAAGCCCCGGACCATTTGGTAGCTAAAGGACCAGAGGTGAATTCAGAATTTTGCACTGCGCTGCTTTAACTGTAAATTGTGCGGACATGCAATGTTGTACCCAAACGAAATTTGCGTCCTTTTCTTCCCACAAATAGAGATTTCTTTTAATGGTATTTGATTGCCTCTGCGATTTTTATTTTTTGCGATATAAACGGAAAAAGACCGAATTTTTTTTTAAAAAATTATATTTTCTACTTTTTGTTATAAGAAAAATCGAATAAACTCAATTTTAGTCATACATTTAGGCCAAAATGTATTCAGCCACATGTCTTTAGTAAAAAAAAGTCAATAAGCGTATATTTATTGGTTTGCGCAAAAGTTATAGCGTTTACAAACTAGGGTACATTTTCTGGAATTTACACAGCTTTAAATTTATGACTGCCTATCTCATTTCTTGAGGTGCTAAAATGGCAGGGCAGTACAAAACCCCCCCAAATGACCCCATTTTTGAAAGTAGACACCCCAAGGAAATTACTGAGAGGCATGTTGAGCCCATTGAATATTTTTTTTTTTGTCCCAAGTGATTGAATAATGACAAAAAAAAATTAAAAATTACAAAAAAGTTGTCACTAAATTATATATTGCTCACACATGCCATGGTTATATGTGGAATTGCACCCCAAAATACATTCTGCTGCTTCTCCTGAGTACGGGGATACCACATGTGTGGGACTTTTTAGGAGCGTAGCCACGTACGGGACCCCGGAAACCAAGCACCACCTTCAGGATTTCTAAGGGCGCAAATTTTTGATTTCACTCCTCATGCCGCGTACACACGACCGCTTTTCTCGACGAGAAAAACTGCATTTTTTTTTTCGCCGAGAAAAACGATCATCTGTGGGCTTTATGTCGTTTTTCTCGTCTAGAAAAACGGCATAAAAAACGACGAGAAAATTTAGAACATGTTCTAAATTTTCTCATCGTTTTTTCCAGCATTTTTTTCCGCGGCAGTTTTCCCATAGGGAAACACTGCCGCGGAGCCCACAGACGGTCGTTTTTCTCGTCAAGAGAAAAAATGACGGGAAAAACGACCGTGTGTAGGGAACCAAGCGATTCCCTCGTTTTTCCTGTCATTATTCACGGCGGTTTTTTAACCGCCGTGAATAATGATCGTGTGTACGCGGCATCACTACCTATCACAGTTTTGAAGGCCATAAAATGCCAAGATAGCACAAACCCCCCCCAAATGACCCCATTTTAGAAAGTAGACACCCCAGGGAAATTGCTGAGAGGCCTGTTGAGCCCATTGAATATATTTTTTTGTCCCAAGTGATTGAATAATGACAAAAAAAAAAAAATTACAAAAAGTTGTCACTAAATGATATATTGCTCACACATGCCATGGTTATATGTGGAATTGCACCCCAAAATACATTTTGCTGCTTCTCCTAAGTACGGGGATACCACATGTGTGGGACTTTTTAGGAGCCTAGCCGCGTACGGGACCCCGAAAACCAAGCACCGCCTTCAGGATTTCTAGGCACAAATTTTTGATTTGACTCCTCACTACCTATCACAGTTTCGAAGGCCATAAAATGCCAAAATAGCACAAAACCCTCCCAAATGACCCCATTTTGAAAAGTAGACACCCCAAGCTGTTTGCTGAGAGGCATGGTGAGTATTTTACAGCTCTCATTTGTTTTTGAAAATGAAGAAAGACATTTTTTTTTTCTTTTTTTTTTTTCAATTTTCAAAACTTTGTGACAAAAAGCGAGATCTGCAAAATACTCACAATACCTCTCAGCAAATAGCTTGGGGTGTCTACTTTCCAAAATGGTGTAATTTGGGGGGGTTTTGTGCCATCTGGGCATTCCATGGCCTCCGAAACTGTGATAGGCAGTGAGAAGTGAAATCAAAAATTTACACCCTTAGAAAGCCTGAAGGCGGTGATTGGTTTTTGGGGTCCCGTACGCGGCTAGGCTCCCAAAAAGTCTCACACATGTGGTATCCCCGTACTCAGGAGAAGCAACAGAATGTATTTTCGGGGTGTAATTCTACATATGCCCATGGCATGTTTGAGCAATATATCATTTAGTGACAACTTTGTGCAAAAAAAATAAAAAAAATATATATTTTTTCCGCAACTTGTGCCAACATATAAAATATTCCATGGACTCGACATGCCTCTCAGTATATAGCTTGGGGTGTCTACTTTACAAAATGGGGTCATTTGGGGGGGGTTTTGAACTGTTCTGGCATTTTATACACAACATTAGGAAGCTTACATCCACTCTTCTAACCACTTGAAGACAAAGCCCTTTTTGACACTTTTTGTTTACATGAAAACATTTTTTTTTTTTGCAAGAAAATTATGTTGAACCCCCAAACATTATATATATTTTTAAAGCAAAGGCCCTACAGAATAAAATGGTGGGTGTTGCATTTTTTTTTTCTACACAGTATTTGCGCAGCGATTTTTCAAACGCATTTTTTTGGGAAAAAATACACTTTTTTTAATTTTAATGCACTAAAACACACTATATTGCCCAAATGTTTGATGAAATAAAAAAGATGATCTTAGGCCGAGTACATAGATACCAAACACGACATGCTTTAAAATTTCGCACAAACGCGCATTGGCGACAAACTACATACATTTTTAAAAGCCTTTAAAAGCCTTTACAGGTTACCCCGTTAGATTTACAGAGGAGGTCTACTGCTAAAATTACTGCCCTCGATCTGACCTTCGCGGTGATACCTCACATGCATGGTGCAATTGCTGTTTACATATGACGCCAGACCGACGCTTGCGTTCGCCATTGGGCAAGAGCAGGGCAGGACAGGGGTGCTTTTTTTTTTTTTTTTTTTTTTTTTATTATTAATTTTGCTTTTTTTTTTAATTGTTCCTTCCATTTTTTTTTTTATCATTTTTATTGTTATCTCAGGGAATGTAAATATCCCCTATGATAGCAATAGGTAGTGACAGGTACTCTTTTTAAAAAAACTGGGGTCTAGACCCTAGATCTTTCCTCTGCCCTCAAAGCATCTGACCACTGTCATATGAATGACGGCATAGGATGATTACCCTTGACCTCTGACCATTGACTCAAGTTTATATCATCATAGGTATAAGGTGTTCTGAATATCAGGATTGGACGGTTCATATTACTAGCTGCACTGCACTCTATTTTGAATTTAGTGATGGGACCTGGGGGGGGGGGATCCTTACTTCCCTGTGAGGCACAGCATGTTCCCGGAAGGGGTGCCCGGGGGAGGCGGCTCCTCCCTCCTGTCTGGTTTAACTCTATCTGTTACGTTTCGGTGAGATGCATTCCACCGTTTGGTGATCAGATGACGATTTATTACCTTGTATGTTCTTTCTTTGATCAAATAACATATAAAGTTTCTTGCTTTGTGATAAACTAACATCGGTACTTGAGGATCTACAAATTTTGATGTATGACATGTTTCAATGCAGATTCTTCTTGAATTATGTCCACATGTATTCTCTTGTAAAATTTCTCAATAAAAATTTTATTGAATTAAAGCATCTGACCACACAGGGATCGGTGTGATAAAATGCTTTCCCAATTTCCCAATGGCGCTTTTTATATCCGGGGGGGACATTCCCTCCCACTGCTTGTAAAAGCAGTCCAGAGGCTAATTAGCCACTAGGATTGCTTTTACATGAAAGCCGGCCGCTGGCTGAAAAGAATGATACCAAGATGATACCTAAACCCACAGGCATCAATCTGGTATAACCATTCAAAGTCCAGCAACATACCAGTACGTTGCTGGTACTTGTTGGACATGTATTGTAATCTTTTTTTTTCATGCAGCCAGGTGGCTGAACGAAAAAAGAGATTGATCGGTGGGTATGCCCACCATTAGAATACCGCCCTTCATCCACCCACTTCTAATGATGGGCATACATGCACCATTTATATATGCTGAAGCATGGGGGCATCCTCCCGCAAAAAAGTTATGCCGCACACACATGGTCGGACTTTTCCACGGGCAAGCCTCCGTCGGAATTTCGACCGTATGCACGCGGCATTAGGAGCAAAAATCACTCCTCCGCCCCTGCTGCCCCAATGCTTCGGCATATTTGCTTTTTTTTTTTTAACTGTGGTGGTGAAATCACCTCCTACAGCACTGGAGTCGCAGGGATCAGGACTGTCTCTGCGAACGCTGCAGTTATGTGTGTTGTGTTTTGTAAGTGACAGTGATCGATCGATACTGCACTTGGGTGGCCTGGGCTGGACGGAGGGGCAAAACGCAGGTGCTAGCAGGTATCTGGGCTGATCCCGCTAACACTGCGTTTTTGGGAACCCTAAACTGCTGGGGACGCTAGTATAGATCTGATCAGATCAGATATTGATCTGTTCAGATACTATACCACTAAGGGAGGTGTATGCTTCACGCATGGGTGTTAGCGTTACTGGCACTAACCTGACACTGCCTGGGGTGTGACGCAGACCCTCTCTGACGCTAAAACCTAATTGATATCACCCGCCGGGCGATCAGGGGGTTAAACCTTTATTGGGTTATATACGGCGGGTGCCCTGACACTATAAAAAGCAAACTAACTAACTAGCGTCACCCGTAACACTTATATGATGATCACTGGTGAAAGGGTTAACTAGGGGCAATTAGGGGGTTAAAACCTTTATTAGATAATATATGGGGGTACCTGACGCTATAAAAACCTGCGGCAAACCTAAAAAAAAATACTGGCTACCGATCTGCATCACCGATGCTAAGACAGCGATCAGAAAAAAGATCGCTTAGCGACAGTGGTGATAGGGGGGTGAAAGGGTTACCTGGGGGGCGATCAAGGGGGTTAAACCTTTATTAGATAATTTATGGGGGTACCTGACGCTATAAAAACCTGCGGCGAACCTAAAAAAAATTACTGGCTACTGATCTGCATCACCGACGCTAAGACAGCGATCAAAAAAATGATCGCTTAGCGACAGTGGTGATAGGGGGTGAAAGGGTTACCTGGGGGGCGATCAAGGGGGTTAAACCTTTATTAGATAATTTATGGGGGTACCTGACGCTATAAAAACCTGCGGCGAAACTAAAAAAAAAATACTGGCTACCGATCTGCATCACCGACGCTAAGACATCGATCAGAAAAATGATCGCTTAGCGACAGTGGTGATAGGGGTGAAAGGGTTACCTGGGGGGCGATCAAGGGGGTTAAACCTTTATTAGATAATTTATGGGGGTACCTGACGCTATAAAAACCTGCGGCGAACCTAAAAAAAATTACTGGCTACCGATCTGCATCACCGACGCTAAGACAGCGATCAGAAAAATGATCGCTTAGCGATGGCGGTGCTAGGGGGTGAAAGGGTTATCTGGGGGTGATCAAGGGGTTAAACCTTTATTAGGGGGGGTTAGGGGGCTACACTGGACCTAAAACTAAACTGTAGTGACACTTTTACAGTCACAAATGTCACTGATTGCAGTGATCAGTAAATAAATGGTCACTGCAATCAGTGACACTGTGACTGGGGGCTGGGGGGTGATCTGGGGGGGCCTGGGGGGGCGATTTATGTGCCTATGTGTGCTGGTGTTAGTGTAGTGTTTGTGCACTAACCTTGATGTCTTCTCTTGTACGGCGCTCGGTATATGTGAGCGCCGCACAAGAGATGACATCACTTCCTCCTGCTTCCTCTGCCTGTGTGTACATTACACAGACAGAGGGGGCATTTCCATTCGCCGGGAGCGATCGCGGGGGGTTGGCCGGAATCGAATGGCCGTCCCCTCATGTCGGATCGCTCCCCAACGAATACCGACCGCTCACTGTACAGAAGGGGGGTCCGATTGGACCCCCCAACTGTACAAAGGCAATCACGTACACTCTACGTGATTGTGCCTGTCGGTGCCATTGTGCCAACGTATATATATACAGTGAGCGGTCGTTAAGTGGTTAAAGGCACTTCTCCTTGTTTTGTTTTTGGTGTTTTCCAAATTGGTGACATTGATATATGTCCCTTAGGGTGGGACCTGGGCCCCCATTTTAAGGCCAATAACTAGAAGATAAGCCAGCCAAGTGGGGACTAGCAAAATTAACATGTCAGTTCCCATAGACTGCAATGGTATTTGTTGGTGGGGGGGTGATTGTCCCATCTCTAATTTTGTAGCATGCTGGATGATGTGCTTAATTTTGGACAGGGGGGGGGGTTATTTTTTGCTAGCTGTATTGGTGTTGTTCTGCACATGCCCAGCCAGTTAGTTTTTTTTGGCGTGCTTTTTGTGTGTGAACAGCGCCTGGATATTTCTGGGCATGCTCACTCAGAGAGTGTTTTTATGGGTTAGTACTTGAAGGACATCCTTAACAGGTGTGCCCACTTTGAATTTCAGTCTCTACATTGGGAGAACTTGCATTTTGGGTGTTTCATGGACTGTGCATGTGTTTTCAATTGCCTCATTAGCACACAAACATATGTTATATAAAGCTCACAGAGCATTCGGTCGATTGCCTTAAGAAGAGGCAAGTGTGTGTGTGTGGGGGGCAAAATGTACATGTTGGTGTCCTTATCGAGTTTGTAACACATGTATTTTATTTGTTATGTCTTTGCAAAACAAGTGATTGGTTAACTTATGTGGATTGTATATTTTTGGTGTGGGGGAGATATGTTCCCCTGAAATAATTCTGATGTTGTTAATGTGTGTTGTTTGTTCACTTTGATTTAATTGTCTGCTGCATTTTTTTGGCCAAAAATTGCTCAAGATGTTGAGTCTGTAACTGTTTCAAATTGACCATGTTTTTTATTTTGCCTTCCCTTTTGTTTTGTTGAACAATAAAATTAGATGGAAAGTTTTGATGTCTGTTTTGTGTTTTCTTTGCAACAAATATGACAGGAAAACCTGCAAACATGGCCTGTTGGGGGTACTTGAGAAGCACTGATTTAGAGCACTGCACTTAAAAATAGCTCAAGGCAATACGATTCTAATTGTGGGCATTTTGAGGGAAACGAAGTAAGTGTTAGAACCCCTGCGTGTGTTTTTTTTTTTAGATATTTTTTTTGTAGTTTGGCCTTTGTCTCCTTTTCTTAACATTGGCTTCACTTCCTGTCACACAGCTAAACAGGAAGTGAAGGTAAAACCCTACCAATGGCTTTTCTTGGGGACACACAGATCAATCTAACTAGTGTCCCCATTAAGCAAATTGCACTCTAGCACTTTGTTGTGTACACCCCAAATCATTGGGTAGTTTGGGGTTTAGTAAAGACAAATCCACTCTGCAGTAAAAGTGTAGCTGCTGAAAATCTGAGGGAAAGTACTGGTGATTGGATGTTACAATCATGTAAAAGCAAAGATGTTTTTTTTTGGCTTGCATGTCCCCCTCAGATATACAGCAAGTGCACTTGTAGTGCAAAGTAGATTTGCCTTTAGTAAATAAACCCCACAGTCCAAACTACCTAATAATAATTTGTGGTGTACCCCGCAATATGCTGGAGTGCAATGTGCATAATGGGGAAAGTATTTAGACTGACCTGTGTGTCCCCAAGGAAAGACATTGTTAGGGATTTTCCCTCACTTCCTGTGTGGCTATGTGACAGGAAGTGAATTATTTGGAAGGATAAAGTGGCCAAATTATTTAGTTTAAGTTTTCAAAGACTCATTCCTAAGTTGAATTGTGATGCATGTCAATGGCCCATTTTGACCCTCTTTAATCACTTGAGATCAGTGCTATAACTGATCGACGGCCACAGCATGGTCCTCAATTGCCGGGAGTCCGTCAATAAAAGTCCTCCCCTTTGCGCGTGCTGTGGTCACAGAGTCACTGAGACTCGGGTGATGACAGATCCGAGTAAGGGGCCGATCCCTGCCCTTTACCATGTGATCAGCTGTCAGCAAATCACAGCTGATCACGTGATGTAAACAAAAGCTGGGTAATGGTTTTTGTTTTCTCCTTGTGCTGACAGCATGAGCATAAAAAAAAGGCAATCACCGGCTTATGTGCAAGGGACATGGGGCCCGAAGAGGAAGAGGCAATTCTGCATCATCTGTGACAATTAGTAGCCCCTGCCAGTGCCACCTATCAATGCCCACCACTGGTGCCAATCAGTGGCACCTAGCAGTGCTGCCAGTGCCTATCAGTGCCCATCACTGCCAACTATCATTGCCACCTAGCAGTGCCACTTCTCACTGCCCACCAGTGCCAAATAGCAATGCCACCTCTCAGTGCCCACCCTTGCCACCTTATTGGTGCCCATCAGTGCAGTCTCATCAGTGTACATCAATGAAGAAGAAAAATTACCGTATTTATTGGCGTATAACACGCACCGGCGTATAACACGCACCCCAAGTTTAGGAGGGAATTTTAAGGAAAAAAACTTTTAGGAGGGAAATTCAAGGAAAAAAAACTTACATTTAAATGCAGCATGCAGCCTTGCCCAGTGTCCATCTGCAGCCTTGCCCAGTGTCCATCTGTCCATCTGCAGCCTTGCCCAGTGTCCATCTGTCCATCTGCAGCCTTGCCCAGTGTCCATCTGCAGCCTTGCCCAGTGTCCATCTGTCCATCTGCAGCATTGCCCAGTGTCCATCTGCAGCCTTGCCCAGTGCCTTTGCGATCGTGTCAGTCCCGGCGTTTTTTTAAATTTGGCGCTGATTTCTGTGGAGAGGAGCGAGCGGGGCCGAGTGTACTTCGGCTAGACTCGGCTCCTCTCGCAGTCCCGCCCATCTCCACTGACTGCGCCGCTGACGGAGAAAGCCGAGTGTACTTCGGCTAGACTCGGCTCTGCTCACAGTCACAGGCAGGACTGCGAGGTCTTATTGACCCTGCATCTCTCCATAAAGAGGACCTGTCACACACATTCCTATTACAAGGGATGTTTACATTCCTTGTAATAGGAATAAAAGAGATTCCAAAAAATTTAATTTTTTTTTTAAAAAGAGTAAGAAATACAAAAAAGTCAAAAAACAAAAACAAAAAAAAACGCCCATGTCCCCGATAGCTCGCGCTCAGAAGCGAACACACACGTAAGTCCCGCCCACATATGTAAACGCCGTTCAAACCACACATGTGAGTTGTTGCTGCGTGCGTTAGAACGAGTGCAGCAATTCTAGCACTAGACCTCCTCTGTAATGCCAAAATGGTAACGTGTAAAAAAAATTTAAGCATCGCCTAGGGAGATTTTTAATTATTGAAGTTTGGTGTCATGCCATGTGTGTGCGCAATTTTAAAGCGTGACGTGTTAGGTATCTATTTACTCAGCATAACAACATCTTTCACATTATACCAAAAAATTGGCCGTAACTTTACTGTTTTGTAATATTTTTAGCAAACAAAAGGCGTTTGAAAATTTATTGCGCAAATACCGAGCGAGATAAAAATTTGCAATGACCGCCATCTTATTCCCTAGGGTGTCTGCTCCAAAAAAATATATAATGTTTGGTGTTTTGAAGTAATTTTATAGCCATAAATTTATGTTTTTTACATGAAGGAGAGAAGTGCCAGAATAGGCCCAGTGCTGAAGTGGGTAAAATATCCATTTTTTTTTTTTTTAACTCTTTTGTATTTATAGAGAAAAAATAAAAATAAAAACACAAAGGTGATCAAATAGCACCAAAAGCAAGCTCTATTTGTGTGCCAACAAATAAAACATTTTCATTGGGTTACAGTGTTGTATGAGCATTAATTGGCATTTAATTGTCATTAAAAAAGGGATTTTTATAACAGCTTACCTGTAAAATCCTTTTCTTGGAGTACATCACGGGACACAGAGCGACTTAGTCATTACTAATGGGTTATATAGTTTACCTTCAGGTGTTGGCACTGGCCAATTCCAAACCGGAAGTACCCTCCCCTATATAAGCCCCTCCCACCCGGGAGCACCTCAGTTTTGTAGCCAAGCAATAAGTGTCCCAAAAAGAGGGGTGGGAGCTCTGTGTCCCGTGATGTACTCCAAGAAAAGGATTTTACAGGTAAGCTGTTATAAAAATCCCTTTTTCTTTTTCGTACATCACGGGACACAGAGCGACTTAGTCATTACTAATGGGACGTCCCAAAGCAATGCCAAATGAGGGGGGGGGGTACATAAGCTGGGCGCCATCAGGCATGAGGATCTTTTGCGGCCTGCAACACACTGCGCCCAAAGGCGACATCCTCCTGACTTCTAACGTCTACCTGATAGAATCTAGTAAACGTGTGTACCGAAGACCATGTTGCGGCCTTACATACTTGAGCCAGGGAGGCCTGGTGATGCACTGCCCATGAAGTTCCAACCGCTCTTGTGGAGTGCGCCCTAACTTTGAACGGAGGCGGTCTCTTTCTCAAGCCATAGGCTTGTATTATGACCTGTCGAATCCACTTGGCTAAAGTAGATTTTGATGCTGCCTGACCCCTTCTGGGGCCTTCCGGCAGAACAAACAAAGAATCCGTTCTGCGAATCTGAGCAGTGGCTTTTAGATAAGCTTTAACTGCTCTTACCACATCCAAAGAATGTAATAACTTTTCCTCTACTGAGATAGGTTTGGGGAAAAAAGAAGGAAGAACCACATCTTGGTTCAAATGAAACCTCGATACCACCTTAGGAAGAAAGGCTGGATGAGGACGTAATACTACTCTGTCCTTATGGACAACCAGATATGGCTCCTTACAGGACATAGCTGCTAATTCCGACACTCTTTTAGCCGAACAAATGGCTACTAAGAAAACCAATTTCCTGGTGAGAAGAACCAAGGAAATGTGTTGTAATGGTTCAAACGGTTGTTTCTGTAGAACCGACAGAACCAGGTTTAAGTCCCAAGGACATATGGGAATACTAACCGGAGGGCTAATACGCATCACTCCTTGTATAAAGGCTTTGACTAGTGAATGCGAAGCCAAGGGCCTTTGAAAAAATATTGACAAGGCCGAAATCTGACCCTTGATAGTACTCAAGGCCAGCTTCCTATCTACAGCCCACTGTAGGAAGTCCAGAATCCTCCCTATCATGTACTTACGTGGATGCCATTTCTTGGTCTCACACCACGTAATGTACGCTTTCCAGATCCTATAATAGATCTGCCTGGATACCGGTTTCCTGGCATTGATCATGGTAGATACCACAGAATTAGAGAGCCCTCTCTTTTTCAGAATGTGGGCTTCAATAGCCAGGCCGTCAAACCTAGGGCTGGTAAGGAAGGGTGGTATATCGGTCCTTGCGACAGCAGGTCCGGACGAAGTGGGAGGGTCCAAGGACTCCTCACTGACATTTTTACCATCTCCGCGTACCATGCCCTTCGGGGCCACGCTGGAGCCACCAGAATCACTGGTTTCTTTTCTACCCTGATTCTGCGGAGTAATCGCGGTAACAATTGTGGCGGTGGAAATGCATATATCAGCTTGAACCGATCCCAAGGGAACACTAGGGCATCCGAGCCGCAAGCTAGGGGATCCCTTGTGCGAGACACAAACCTGTCCACCTTTGCGTTGAATCTGGATGCTAGCAGATCTACATCCGGTGTTCCCCACCGCTGGCATATTGCCTGGAAAACCTCGGGGTGAAGAGACCATTCCCCCGGGCATAATTGTTGGCGACTTAGAAAGTCCGCTCTCCAATTTTCCACTCCTGGGATGAAAACCGCGGATATGGCTGGGACATATCTTTCTGCCCACCTCAGGATGCAATTTGCTTCCTTCTGGGCTGCACGACTTTTGGTGCCACCCTGATGATTGATATATGCCACTGCCGTGGCATTGTCTGATTGAATTCTGACAGGGGACCCCTGGAGTTTGGATGTCCATGCTACTAGGGCATACCGGGCTGCTCGTATCTCTAAGAGATTGATGGGCAGGGCCTTTTCTGCTTCTGACCACCTGCCCTGGAGAGACCATTGCTCCAGCACTGCCCCCCAGCCGATGAGGCTGGCATCTGTAGTGACCACCTTCCAAGAAACCGGACTGAAGGGTTTCCCTCTTTCCAGATTCTGGGGCACCAACCACCAATGGAGGCTCTTGCGAACGGAAGGGGACAGGGACATTGGTAAGTCTAAAGCCTGAACTTTTTTGTTCCAGGCTGACAGTATGGCCCTTTGCAAATTCCTTGAATGGAATTGACCGTAGGGTACCGCTTCGAATGAAGCCACCATCTTTCCCAGCAGCCTCATGCAGAGACGTATGGATGGTTTTCTTTTTGTACCCACTAAGTGGGTCAAATTTCTTAAAGACGACACCTTCTCTGGAGGTAAGAAAATCTTTCTCTGATTTGAATCCAGCCTTAGCCCTAAGTATTCCAGACTTTTGACTGGTCTTAGAGCTGACTTGTCCCGGTTGATAATCCAACCGTGATATTCCAGATACTCGATTGTCTTGTGAATAGCTACTTCCAGCTTTTCCACTGAGTGGTCTATTAGTAGCAGGTCGTCTAGATATGCCATTATCGTTACACCCTGTGTTCTTAGATTGGCCAATAATGGGGCCAGAATTTTTGTGAACACTCGTGGTGCTGTGGCCAGACCGAAAGGTAAGGCTCTGAACTGAAAATGGCGCCCTTCTACTGCAAAGCGTAGAAATTTCTGATGGGCCGGAAAGATGGGAATATGCAGATAAGCATCCCTTATGTCGATCGAGGCTAGCCATTCCTGCCCTTGTAGGGCGGTGGCCACTGATCGGATCGACTCCATCCGAAAGGTCCTGATATTTAGGAACTTGTTTAGCCCTTTTAGATTTAATATGGGCCTCACGTCCCCATTTGGTTTGGGGACTGTGAAAAGGTTCGAGTAAAACCCGAATCCGCTTTCTTCCAGGGGAACCTTCATGATTACCCCTTGGAGCAATAGTTGTTCTAGTGCCAGAAGGAGGGATCCTCTCTTTTGGGGATCTCTTGGCACGTTTGACCTCATAAATTGGGCAGGAGGAGTGCCTTTTAACTCCAGCTTGTATCCCAGACTTACTGCGGAGAGCACCCATCTGTCTCTGATGGTGTCCCGCCAGGTCTCTGTGAACAACTGAAGTCTTCCCCCCACCCGATTGAGCGGGGGCAATACTTCATGCCTTAGGGGGAGGTTTTGTACCTCTCTTGATCCAGGGCTTCTTGTTACCCTGTGATTGTCCCTGATTTCTGCCCCCTGAATTTGACCGCGGAGGCCGTCGGAACTGCTTCACAGCCGATGTGCCCGGGACTGGAGAGGTAGGCCTCTTAAAAGAAGGACTTCTACCCTTGTTCTTAACCGGTAAGAGTGAACTTTTACCGGCAGAAATTTTCTGGATATATTTGTCCAGATCTTCTCCAAATAAGCGTTCTCCATGAAATGGGAAGCTAACCAGCAGTTTTTTACAGGGAGCTTCAGCAGACCAGTTTTTGAGCCACAGAAGCCTACGCATATGTACTATAGACAGCGTAAAGCGGGAGGCCTGTTGGATTGTATCCTTTATGGCGTCCACCGCAAAACACAAGGCTCTAGGCAGGTCAGCTAGGGCATGAGCCTGCTGATCTGGTAAGTCCCTTAAGACTTGTTTCAACTGATCTTTCACTGCTTGGCAGACTCCAATCGCTGCTACCGCAGGTTGTGTCACCATACTTGCTGTAGAGAAAGCAGATTTTAGTAAAGACTCCAATTTTTTATCTATTGGGTCTTTGAACATTGGAACATTATCTACTGGACATGTCAGTGATTTGTTAACAGAAGAGATGGCTGCGTCCACTATAGGGACCCTCCATTTTCTTATGAACTTATCCTCCATGGGATAGATCACCGGAAATCTCTTGGGGGGAGCAAATATTTTATCAGGATGCTCCCAATCCTGGTAAATAAGCCCTTCTAATAAAGGGTGGATTGGGAAGGAACAGACCGCCTGGGGAGCTTTTAGCGACCCCAGCGAGGAAACCGTAGTGGATGGTGGTTCCGCCAGAGGCATTTTAAATGCTGATCGGACCATGTTAGTCAGAGACTGAACCCATAATCTTTCAGCCTGAGAAGCTGAGAAAGGTTCTTCCACTGTTGATTCCTCTATAAGTGAATCAACCTCATCCTGATCCCCTTCAGGTAGGTCGATCTCTGTGTGGGGCTGTTCCTCCACTAACAGGCACTCTGAAGGAGGAGACGGAGATCGGACGCGCTTTTCCTGTGACAGGGAAGCAGCGATCAATGCTGTTAATCTCTCTTCCAATCCTCCCAGAGTTGAGGATAAAACCTCCTCTGTTATATATACAGGAGCAGGTGGACTGGGGACAGCCGCAGCACCAGGCATTCCTGCGGGGTTTCTACGGCTACTACCTCTGCATTCTCAGGGGAGATTGGTGCAGTGCAAGCATGCCCAATATCCTCAGAGCCCGATGGAGACCCCTTTGGCTTCCTGGAAGATCTATTTCCGGAGCGTCTGGACGACATATCCTTTAAGCACAAAGCTGAGGTATTCCCGTCGTCATACACCAATTTTTGCTGGTAATAGTCTAACACAGGTGCTGCTATATACCAGCTGGTGTCCACTAAAGTGCCTTTCTATGGGGATGCCTGCATCAACCGCCTCTGTGTGCCACTGTTTGTTGCTAGCTCTGTTTGCATGCAGCTGACACTTGTACTGTGTCTTTTAACCATGCTGGGACGCCCGCACATGCGCAGAAGCGCCGCGGCGCGCATCGAGCGTCATCCACCCGCCCCGCCCCTTTTTTTTCATAGGAGGCGCGTGCACGCACCCGCGCGCGCGCCCGTGCGCCAATGGCGCCCTTTTCGAAAACCAACAGAGGACTAGGAGCCAGGGCCCTTTTTGCCGGAGGGCCTGTGCGGTGGATGAACGCAGCAACAGGGCAGAGGAAGTGGATTCCCTCAGAGAAACTTACCAGCTGCCTGGATCTTTTGAGTTGAGAAAACCAAAGATCCACATTTACAAGAAAAATGGACTACAGCGGCCTCTAGTGGTTTAACACAGGTACCGCGGTCCCTGTTTTTTTTTTTTTTCTTGACTACTATTAAAATTTTACATTTTCAGTAGTTATAGGCAAACACAGATATTTAGCGGGAATACCGTTAGGTAACAGACAGAAAGACAAATTAGGCTTGGGGGTCCCCCAATAGAACCAAGTTCCTGAGGGCCCCCACTTACCTGATCCCCGCCGCAGGACTTTGTTTGGTCCACAAAAGTCCAAACTTCACCTATCACGGCAGGCATTGTAATTAAACCTTCAGGGACCGGGTTCCCAAGGATTCCACTCCCCTGGACCTGTATAGCACCCTGCACAGACAGCGTCTTGGTCGTGGGTATGACCAGAGCTCTGGATCCCAGGGTCCAGCCCTCCTAAGAGAAGCATTACAGGCAAAACCTTGCTCTTCTGCTGCAAGGCCCGGGTACCGACCGTTTAGCTATGAAGCTTTTTTGGTGGGATCCGGAACAGCTTACTAAGGCCCAAAAGAACCTGTACGCAAGCCCAGTGAAAACACATGTTACTCTTTGGCCAACACCTTAGACACTGGCAAAAAACTGAGGTGCTCCCGGGTGGGAGGGGCTTATATAGGGGAGGGTACTTCCGGTTTGGAATTGGCCAGTGCCAACACCTGAAGGTAAACTATATAACCCATTAGTAATGACTAAGTCGCTCTGTGTCCCGTGATGTACGAAAAAGAAAGTAGGATTTTTAAAACAGCTTACCTGTAAAATCCTTTTCTTGGAGTACATCACGGGACACAGAGCAGCATAGTCATTACTATGTGGGTTATATAGAATTACCTTCAGGTGCTGGCACTGGCAACTTCCAAAACAGGAAGTACCCTCCCCTATATAAGCCCCCCCCCATCCGGGAGTACCTCAGTTTTGTAGCAAAGCAATACGTGTCCCCAAAAGAGGGGTGGGAGCTCTGTGTCCCGTGATGTACTCCAAGAAAAGGATTTTACAGGTAAGCTGTTTTAAAAATCCTACTTTCTTGTTCATACATCACGGGACACAGAGCAGCATAGTCATTACTATGTGGGACGTCCCAAAGCAATGCCAAATGAGGGGGGGATACACCATACATAAGCTGGGCGCCATCAGGCATGAGGATCTTTTGCGGCCTGCAACACACTGCGCCCAAAGGCGACATCCTCCTGACTTCTAACGTCCACCTGGTAGAACCTAGTAAACGTGTGTACTGAAGACCATGTTGCGGCCTTACAAATTTGAGCCAGGGAGGCCTGGTGATGCACTGCCCATGAAGTTCCAACTGCTCTTGTGGAGTGCGCCCTAACTTTGAACGGAGGCGGTCTACTTCTCAAGCCATAGGCTTGTATTATGACCTGTCGAATCCACTTGGCTAAAGTAGATTTTGATGCTGCCTGACCCTTTCTGGGGCCTTCCGGCAGAACAAACAAAGAATCCGTTCTACGAATCTGAGCAGTGGCTTTTAGATAAGCTTTAACTGCTCTTACTACATCCAAAGAATGCAATAACTTTTCCTCTACCGAGCTTGGTTTGGGGAAAAAAGAAGGAAGAACCACATCCTGGTTCAAGTGAAACCTCGATACCACCTTAGGAAGAAAGGCTGGGTGAGGGCGTAATACTACTCTGTCCTTATGGATAACCAGATATGGCTCCTTACAGGACATGGCGGCTAATTCCGACACTCTTCTAGCCGAGCATATGGCTACTAAAAATATCAATTTTCTGGTGAGTAGAACCAAGGAAATGTGCCGCAAAGGTTCAAATGGCTGCTTCTGCAGAACCGACAGAACCAAATTTAGATCCCATGGGCATATGGGAGCTTTAATCGGTGGAATAATACGAGTCACCCCTTGCATAAAGGATTTGACAAGTGAATGCATAGCCAGGGGCCTTTGAAATAGTATTGATAAGGCCGAAACCTGGCCCTTGATAGTACTTAAGGCAAACTTCCTGTCTACAGCCCACTGCAGGAAGTCCAGAATTCTGCCTATAACGTACTTACGTGGATGCCATTTTCTGGCCTCGCACCAAGTGATGTACGCCTTCCAAACTCTATAGTAGATCTGCCTGGATACAGGCTTCCTGGCATTGATTATAGTTGATACCACAGAGTTAGAGAGACCTCTCTTCTTTAGGATGTGGGATTCAATAGCCAGGCCGTTAAACTTAGAGTTAGTAAGGAAGGGTGGTATATCGGTCCTTGCGAAAGCAGGTCCGGACGACGTGGAAGGGTCCAAGGACTCCCCACAGACATTTGATGATCTCCGCGTACCAGGCCCTTCGGGGCCACGCTGGAGCCACCAGGATCACCGGCTTCTTCTCCAACCTGACTCTGCGAAGGAGTCGAGGCAACAATTGTAGCGGAGGGAATGCATATATCAGTCTGAACTGATCCCAAGGGAACACCAGAGCATCCGAGCCGCAAGCGAGGGGATCCCTTGTCCGGGAGACAAATCTGTCCACCTTTGCGTTGAATCTGGATGCTAGCAGATCTACATCCGGTGTTCCCCACCGCTGACATATTGCTCGGAAGACCTCGGGATGAAGGGACCATTCCCCTGGGCATAACTGTTGGCGACTCAGAAAGTCCGCCTTCCAATTCTCCACCCCTGGAATGAAGACAGCTGATATACATGGGACATGCTTTTCTGCCCATTCCAGGATGTGACTTACTTCCCTCTGGGCTGCACGACTCCTGGTGCCTCCCTGATGATTGATATATGCCACTGCTGTGGCATTGTCTGATTGAATTCTGACAGGGGACCCTTGGAGTCTGGATGTCCAGGCTACTAGGGCGTACCGGGCTGCTCGCATCTCTAAGAGATTGATGGGCAGGGTTTTTACTACATTTGACCATCTGCCCTGGAGAGACCATTGCTCCAGTACTGCCCCCCAGCCTATAAGGCTGGCATCTGTAGTGACCACCTTCCAAGATATCGGGCTGAAGGGTTTTCCCTTCTGGAGATTCTGGGGGATCAACCACCAGCAGAGACTCTTCCGAACGGAAGGGGACAAAGCCATCGGGAAGTCTAGAGCCTGAACTTTTCCGTTCCAGGCTGACAATATGGCCCTCTGTAAATTCCTTGAGTGGAATTGGGCGTATGGCACAGCTTCGAATGATGCTACCATCTTTCCTAGCAGCCTCATGCACAGGCATATGGACGGCTGTCTTTTTGCACAAAGCAGACGGACCAAGCCCCTCAAAGAGGATACCTTGTCTAGAGGTAAGAAAATCTTCCTCTGGTCTGAATCCAGCCGTAGCCCTAGATATACCAGGTTTTTCACTGGCTGTAGGGCTGACTTGTCCAGGTTGATGACCCAACCGTGAGATTCTAGATACTTGATTGTATCGACAATTACCACTTCTAGCTTGGCAACTGAGTGGTCCATCAACAACAGGTCGTCTAGGTATGCCATTATCGTTACACCTCGTGTTCTTAGATCGGCCAACAGTGGGGCCAGAATTTTTGTGAACACTCGTGGTGCTGTGGCCAGACCGAATGGTAAGGCTCTGAACTGAAAATGGCGCCCTTCTACTGCAAAGCGTAGAAATTTTTGATGACCTGGAAAGATGGGAACATGCAAGTAAGCATCTTTGATGTCGATCGAGGCTAACCATTCCTCCCCTTGTAGGGCAGCGGTGACCGATCGGATCGACTCCATCCGGAAAGACCGGACGTTTAGAAATTTGTTTAGACTCTTTAGGTCCAATATGGGTCTTATGTCCCCGTTTGGCTTCGGGACTGTGAAAAGGTTTGAGTAGAAACCCAACCCCCACTCTTCCATAGGAACCTCCATAATTACTCCTTGGAGCAATAGTTGTTCTAACGCCAATAGGAGAGACCCTCTTTTCAGAGGGTCTTTTGGCATGCCTGACCACATAAAATGGGAAGGAGGAGACTCTTTTAACTCCAACTTGTATCCCAGAGTTACTGCGGAGAGCACCCATCTGTCTTTGATCGTCTCCCGCCAGGTCTCTGCGAACAACTGAAGTCTTCCCCCCACCCGTTTGAGTGGGGGCAGCCCTTCATAGGCTTGACTTGGAGGCTGGTTTAGTACCCCTTCGGATCCAGGGTTTCTTATTACCCTGTGACTGTCCCTGATTTTTACCCCCTGAGTTTGACCGAGGAGGCCGTCGGAACTGCTTAGTAGCAGACGTTGCAGGGATAGGAGAGGTAGTCCTCTTAAAAGATGGACCCCTAGACCTCTTCTTACTCGGTAAGAGAGTACTTTTACCACTGGAAATCTTCTGGATATACTTATCCAGGTCCTCGCTAAAAAGGCGTTCCCCATGAAATGGGAAGCTAACTAAGAGCTTCTTACAGGGAGCTTCAGCAGACCAGTTTTTGAGCCACAGAAGCCTACGCATATGTACCAAAAACCGCGTGAGGCGGGAGGCCTGATGGATAGAATCCTTGATGGCGTCAACCGCAAAGCATAATGCTCTAGGCAGATCAGCCAGAGCCTGGGCCTGCTGGTCTGGCAAATCCCTCAGGACCATTTTCATTTGATCCTTTAAAGCTTGGCAGACCCCAATAGCTGCCACTGCTGGCTGTGTAACAGCCCCTGCTGTGGAAAAAGCAGATTTTAATAAAGATTCCAATTTTTTATCCACTGGATCTTTGAACATTTGAACATTATCTACTGGACATGTCAGTGATTTGTTCACAGAAGAGATGGCTGCATCCACCGTAGGAACATTCCATCTCTGGGTGAACTTTTCCTCCATGGGATAGATCACCGGAAATTTTTTAGGCGGAACAAATAGTTTATCAGGATGTTCCCAGTCCTGGTATATAAGTCCTTCCAGTAATGGATGTATTGGAAAGGAGCAATTAACCTGGGGAGCTTTTAGCGACCCCAATGAGGAGACAGCAGTAGTTGATGGTTCAACAAGAGGCATTTTAAATGCAGATCGAACCATGTCAGTTAGGGTCTGGACCCACAATCTTTCAGTCTGTGATGCTGAAAATGGTTCATCTACTGTCGATTCCTCAAAAACAGAGCTAACCTCCTCCTGATCCCCTTCAGGTAGGTCGGTCCCTTCCTGGGACTGTTGCTCTGCCAACAGGCACTCTAATGGAGGTGATGGAGATCTGGCGCGCTTTCTTTCCTGTAGAGAAGAAGCGATCAATGCTGCCAATCTCTGCTCCAATCCCTCCAGAGTTGAGGAAAAAACCTCCTCTGTTATATATGCAGGAGCAGGTGGACTGAGGACAGCCGCAGTACCTGGCACTCCCGGGGGTTCCTTATGGGTATTAACCTCTGATTTCTCAGGGGAGGAGGGTGCAGATGACTGCTCCAGATCCTCAGAGCCCGATGGAGACCCCCTACACTTCCTGAGAGGTATATCTCTGAGTTTTTTAGGCGGCATATTCCTTAGTTCAAAGCTGAGGTATTCCAGCCGCAATACACCCCTTACTGAAATAGTCTAATGCAATTTTGCTGCTATGTACATCAGTGGGTGTCTACTAATGCGTCTTTCTGGGGATGCCTGTATCAACCGCCCGCTGTAAGCCCCTATACCATGCTACCAGCTCCTTTTCATGCTCTGTGTCCATAGCAAGCAGCGTGGACTGAGTCCTTTTATCTTGCTGGGACGCCCGCACATGCGCAGAAGCGCTGGGCGCACAGAGCGCGTCATCCGCCAGGCTCCGCCCCCTTTTTTGAAGCTAAATCTTTTAAAAAGAAAGCGTGTGTGCGCGCGCGTGCACGTGTGTGCTGGTGGCGCCATGTAGGGAGAGGAGCCAGGGTCCCTGTTTCACCAGGACTCGGGGATGGAAGGAAACTACTTGGCAGCATGACAGAGGAATGCAGCTTCCCTGATAGAGAGCTCACTCATCTGCCTGGACTTTCACCATGGAAGGAAATAGTCCCAAGAAAAAAGACGTTCCACAGCGGCCTCTAGTGGACAAACACAGGTACCGCACTTTTGTCTTTTTTTTTTTTTTTTAAAACCTCCTTTATGAAAAACATTTCCAGGTTTACAGTTTTTAAAACTTCCTTTATGAAAAAACATTTCTAGGATTTCTTAGGCATATACAGCTATTAGCAGGAATACCTTTTAGGTAACAGGCAGAAAGACATATTAGGCTTGGGGGTCCCCTCAATAGAACCAAGTTCCTGAGGGGCCCCCACTTACCTTTTCCCAGGACTTTGTTTGGTCCACAGAAGCCCAAACTTCACCTTTCACGGCAGGCATTGTACTAGACCTTCAGGGACCGGGTTCCCAAGGATTCCACTCCCCTGGACCTGTATAGCACCCTGCACAGATAGCCTCTTGGTTTTGGGTATGACCAGAGCTCTGGGTCCCAGGGTCCAGCCCTCCTAAGAGAGGCATTACAGGCAAAACCTTGCTCTTCTCTGCAAGGCCCGGGTACCGACCGTTTAGCTATGAAGCTTTTTTGGTCGGATCCGGAATAGCTTGCTAAGGCCCAGAGAACCTGTACACAAGCCCAGATGAATACATGTTAACCTTGGCCAACACCTTAGACACTGGCAAAAAACTGAGGTACTCCCGGATGGGAGGGGCTTATATAGGGGAGGGTACTTCCTGTTTTGGAAGTTGCCAGTGCCAGCACCTGAAGGTAATTCTATATAACCCACATAGTAATGACTATGCTGCTCTGTGTCCCGTGATGTATGAACAAGAAAGTGCATCAGCGCTGAAATGTGAAACTTGGTCTGGGCAGTGCGCAAGTGGTTAATATAAGGCTACATGCACACGGACGTTTTTCCAACCGCTTGTTTGAGCGTTTTTTGCAGCTTAAAAACATCTCTCCATGTTAGCCTATGGCCTCATGGCCACCATGGCGTTTTGGAGCTGTAAATGGCATAGGCGTTTTTAGGCCCCATGTAGACGGGACGCTGGTGCAAAGTGTTCTGAACTAAGGTTGAAAGTGGCGTTTAGAAAGGCGCGCTTTGTGGCGTTTGCATGCCGTGTTTTACCACATTTGCATGTATATGATAAGGAGCCGCCCTAAGCTCCAAAAACAGTATTATTTACGATTTTAGCTATTTAGTGAGACCAGAGTGATATGAGCAGCTGAGAGCAGCAGTGTAGTTGTATTTAGCGTGTCACTTGCCACATCACTTGCCACAAGTTGTGGATTGTCCACTTTTTTTGTATAATTCAAATTTTATTAAACATTTTCTTTTACATATATTACGAACATATATACATACCATTCATTTCTTTCATAAACCGTATGAAAATGAGAAAGCCCCCCCCCCCCCGACATCCACCCCCACCCCCGTCATGCGAGAGAGGGGAAAGAAAAGAGAGGGCAAGCGAGAGAGGGCGAGCGAGAGAGAGAAAAAAAAAACGTGAATATCGTATATCCTACCTCTCGATCCAATTACAGTGCTCTCTGTACTATAAGACCTAGTTTATTATTAATGTGTATGTGACCTTGCAAAAAAAAAAAAAAATGGAAATGGAAAAGTGGATTGTCCACTTGCCACGTCAGCTGCCCCAAGTTGTGGATTGTCCACAATGCAATGGAAGCAATTTCATATATAGGGTTGGTCGACATCTGGAGAGAAATGAACCCAAGGGCACGTGATTATACACACTTTTCCAGCCCTCACAATACCTTTGCGAGAATAGATCACTTTTTTATTCTACAAAAACACATCCCGCTAATACACAAGGCAACCATTAGAGACTCTGCCTGGTCGGATCACTCCTTCCTCCTCCTCACCATAAATAAACCAGCTACACAGCAACATGGGTTTGACTGGAGGCTAAATGCCTCAATCCTCAGCGATCCCACCCATGTCAGCGAGATAAAAAAAAACATCCAGCTTAGAGGCCCCTATATCAGCGGAGGAAATCTCTCTGGTCGTCAAAGACCTCAAAAATAACTCTGCCCCTGGCCCTGATGGCTTTTCAGTCCCGTATTACAAGCATTTTGCCCCACTACTTTCCCCTTACCTGGCTCGACTCTTTAATCAACTTTGAACTGGAGCACAACTAGATACGGCACTAAGTTCGGCTTTTATCACGGTTATACCTAAACCAGGGAAAGCCACTAGTTGCACCGCTAATTATTGCCCCATATCATTGATAAATAAATATCTAAAAATTGACGAAAATTATGGCAGATAGAATATCAAAGTTCATTGGCCTTTATATCCACAAAGACCAGGTGGGTTTTATGCCTAGATGACAGGGCCCTAATCAGATCAGAAGAGCAATCGACAGTCTCTTTATTGGGGTCTGGATGGGATAAGGGACCCCCAAAACAGGGATTATTGCTCTCTCTGGATCTCATGAAAACATTTGACTCAGTCTCATGGTCTTTCATGTCCCCGATCTTACAAAAATGGGGCTTCGGCCAATCCTTTTTGAACATAATAGGGGCTCTCTACTCCAATCCGGAGGCGAAAATCACTCTATATGAGAGATTGGGAAAATGACTTGCAACATGACTGGAGCATTGAGGAATGGCATAGAGCAGGGGTCTCTAAACTTTTCAAACAAAGGGCCACTTTATTGTCCTTCAGACTTTAGGAGGGCCGGATTGTTGCCAGCAGGGGCAGAAAATGTCATGGGCCCAGCATCAGTGAGAATAAATATGGCCTCAGGGTTGGTGGTCAATAGGAGGAGGAGTATTCCCTCTATTAGAAGAAGGAATAGTATCCCATTATTGGTATTGGTGGAAGATATAGTACCCCATTGTTGGTGTCAGTTGAAGGAATAGTGTCTCATATTAGTGGAAGGAATTGTGCCCCAAGGGCCGGATAAAGGCTAGCAAAGGGCCACATCTGGCCCTCGGGCCGCAGTTTGGAGACCCCTGGCATAGAGCATCGACTGCGGCTTCCAAGGGCATTCTAAACATTACACTAGTTGAGGCAAATTTGAAAGTCCTAATGAGGTGGTATATGGTTCCCCTGAAAATTGCCAAAATCGATCCAAATGCCTCCCCTTTATGCTTCTGCAACTGTGGGCACGTTGGGTCGATGCTACACATATGGTGGGATTGTCCCAAGATCAGGGGCCTATGGAATAAAATATTCCACACCATTAGGAAAATTACGGGTAAACCAATCCAAAAGACTCCTCACTTTGCCCTCTTAAACTTCCCTATCCCCAAGACCACCAATTTGGTCCAACGCCTGATCATGTTTATTTTTCTTGGAACCAAGCCAACCATTGCTCGGGCTTGGACGCAACCCACGGTGTCCTTTCTCTCGGTCAAAAGGAAGATATCATGGATCATGTCACAGGAGAAAACTATTAGCATCTTCTTGGATACTGTAGACAAACACGCGGCCATCTGGGAGCCCTGGACCAGATACCTATCTCAGACAACCACCACCCCTTGCTGACTCGGGTTTGTGTAGATGAGCGAGATCCACACCGTCTTCTATTATGCTTTAGTGTTTTGTTTCACTCTTGACCTTTCTTCTTTCCTCCTTTTCATCTCTCTCCTTCTTCTCTCTCTGATCATACAGGTACAACTGCAGACATCCCCTACTGGGACTCTCTCCCTCTAGTCCCGCCTTGTAAAAGAGAGGTATTTACATCTCTCCATGTAAGCAGTGTGATTATCTTTCAGTCTTCTTTTTACCTAATACTTCCTGCTCAGTGGACATCCACGTTTGTCCTTCGTCCGCCATTTACAGTCCACCCAACTGTCTAGACAAAGTTATACTTCAAGGTATTTCACTCTTAACAAGGTTATTCTCTTCGCATTTATTTCAGATTTTTTAATTATCTTTGTTCCTCCTGTTTTTTGGAATCTTTTTTGGTACTCTTTATCAACTCTGTTTGGGGGGGCGGACCTCCCCTCCCCGACACAGCAAGATCCCGAGAGGGCTGTTGGGGATGGGGAATCCCTTCCCCCTTCAGGAGTTTGGATCATCAATAATAACTTGATGTGGGTACAATCCACCTTATCATTTTAACTATGCAATGTGTCCTTTGTAATATTTCTTCATTTAATGTTATGAAATGGTTCTACCTGTATCTCTGTCAATTTATTCTTGCAGTTTTAATAATAAAAAAAACTATTGAAAATAAGAAAAGCATGCCCACAAAATTACGCTGCCATCACCATGTTTCACAGTGGGGATGGTGTGTTCAGGGTGATGTGCAGTGTTCTTTTGCCACACAGCGTTTTTCTTTTAGACCAAAAAGTTTGTGTGTCCTCCACATGGATTCTTGCAAACTGCAAATGGGACTTCTTATGGCTTTCTTTCAACAATGACTTTATTTTCTCTTTCATTCATGGACGGACACAGCCTTAATCTTGACAAACTGGGTGTTAGCCTTCCTTTAGGAGTGACTAGGCAGAAAGCAGAACAGCCCCCCCAGGGGGCGGTCCTACTGACTATATCCCCTCAGCCTGCACAAAGCAGATCAGTTTTTTTTCTGTCTGGCTAAGGAGAAGACATTGTTCCCTTTGGGCCCATAGGCCTGGGGGGTTTATTTTTATTTCAAACTTATTTTGTTTTTTTAAATTTTTGTTTGTTCCGGTGATCTTCGATCAACTGCCGACTGGGCGACAGGCTGGATCCGTGATCCTTGTAGTCCCCCCCCAGTTTTGGCCATCGAGCGTATGCCGACCGTAGTCACGGCTGGGTCGTCCACGACATACCCGTCGCTCTACAGGTGGCTGGTGAGCTTACTCTCCAGGGCTTTCATCGGACCGCTCAAACGGTCGGACCACTCACCTACTGCTGACCTTTACGGCCGAGTCGCAGTAGCCTGGCTGGTGAGCTTACGCTCCAGGGCTTGCATCAGACCGCTCAGCTACAGCTGACTTTTACAGCCGAGTCGCAGTAGCCTGGCCAACAGTCATCTCCGTCACCATGTGGAAGATCGTCTGTCTGGGATGTTTCCAGCATAATCCCGCAGGAAGGGCAAGTATAATCCCCTGCTTAGGCAGGAGGACAGAGCTGGACATCCCTGGAGAGGTGAGTTGAGGGCTCTATCCTTCCATCCCCTCCCTTCCCCACTCCTTAGGCTCTCTAAAGCTAGCTGCTGGGGTTCGCCTGGGGAGGGCTCCACTTGTGGGGAACTGTGCTGTACGTCCGCTAAAATGTATTATAAGCTGGGGGCGTGGCCAAGATGGCGGACTGACCGGACGTGTTTCCTGAGCTCTCCTGGAGTGAGATCCGTTTAATTCCCTGTACCAGCAAGCTGAGCCTGCCTACGGAGGTCTGAATGCCTGCTAAGGGCTCCGGGTATCAGAGGAGGGGAAGAAAGCTGAAGTTTCTTCTGTGCCTGCCGGAGGAAATCTCCCTGCGGCCCTGTTCCCTGCCTTCTCCTGTGCGCCTCTCTAATATGGCGTCGCAGACAGACCACGAGGCGGATCCTGCTCCGGCTCCCCCCGGAATTCCAGAGGTGATGGCCGCGATTACCTCATGCCAAACGGCACTTACCGCCAGCATCGAGAGGGTACAGATGGATGTTGGCCTCATCCGTCAGGATTTGGATAAAATCCGTGCCCGAGTGTCGGAGACCGAGCGCCGGGTGGGGGAGGTGGTGGACGCGGTCACGGGGCATGATGCTTCGATCCGGGCCCTACAATCCAAGGTCAGGGCCCTTGAATATCGCGCGGAAGACGCCGAGAACCGGAGCCGGAGGAATAACCTCCGGATCGTTGGCCTCCCGGAGGGGGTGGAGGGTCGGGCACCCACATGCTTCATCGAAGATCTTCTCCGCTCCCTGCTGCTTGCAGCCCAGCTCTCCCCATACTTTGCGGTTGAGAGGGCACACCGCGTCCCTCCTAGGCCCGGACCTGAAGGGGCCCCCCGCGCACCTTTATCCTGAAGCTGCTGAACTTCCGTGACCGGGATGAGTTGCTCCATGCCTCCCGCACTGCAGGGGACCTTCTCTACAGAAACGTGAAGCTTCTGATGTTTCCCGACTACACGGTAGAGACCCAGCGACAACGCCGTTCCTTTGATGCGGTTAAGGTGGCCCTGAGACGCAAGGGCATCAAATACAGTATCCTTTTTCCGGCCAAGCTACGGTTGGTGGACGGTGAGTCGCTCCGGTTTTTCACTACACCTAAAGATGCCTCAGTCTGGCTGGATAGCCTACCTCCCTAAGTGGTCTTCCGTGCTGTTGCCCCCCCAGGATGAAGGGATGCCTATACGTGTTCGGCAGACCGGGTAAGGAGTGAGTGCCGGTTCCTGGTTCCCTGCGGTTGCCCCCCCTTATACTGCTGCCCTCTGAAGCCCTTATGCGGAGCTGTGGGGAACACACTGACTACCTATGTTGCTCTTTTGCTCATTACTGTCCCCGGGGGGGGGGGGTTCTCTTTTGTGGTGCCTTAGGGCTCTGTTTGGCTCCTCACTTGAATAACTAAGACTCTGATCTTCCTACTTGGTGCTGATGGTTATGGCACCTGATTTTTGCAACAGACTCTTAAGAATGTGCCCCTGCCTGGTCAGGAGAATGTTTATGATTCCATCCGGTATTGACTCACTTCGGAGATGCCGGGAAAAGACTTGTGCTGCCTGCTCTCCTTGATCTCACGATCACTGGAGATGTTGTACGGTTCCGCACTGGTTACACGACCCCAACCTTAAGTATTGGTTCTTAGACTATGGGTGTTTTGGGATTTAAGTGCTCCTCACTGTTTAGAGGTGCATGGGGTGGGGGGAGGGGGGGGAGTGGCAGTTGCCGCTGATGTTTGGATGGGTTTGTTTTACTGTTCTCATACGGTTAAGGTTGGTCCTATGTCTAAGAATTTGCTTAATCTGTGGTTGTTTCTTTGGTATGACACTGTGCTACGGTTACTGAGCTGTCCGGACCTGATGGACCCGGGATTGAGGTATTCCCTCCCCGGGTGCGTTGACTCTGACAGACTTCTTGAAAATACTGGGTATATTATGATTCCTCGTCCCCCTCATGGCTAAGTGCATGGTGGTTTCGTGGAATGTGAGGGGACTTAACTCTGCTGTCAAGCGCTCTTTGGTACTTAATTATCTGAGGAAACTGCATCCCCAGGTGTGTATACTCCAGGAGACGCACCTTGTGGGGTCTAAGGTCCTGAGTTTGAGGCGGGCATGGGTCGGTGCACACTATCATGCACCTTATTCTAATTACGCCGGGGCGTTAGTATCCTTGTGCACAGATCCCTGCCCTTTCGGCTCTTGGATGTGAAACTAGACCCGGGAGGCAGGTATGTGCTTTTACATGCCCTAATTTCGGACATTCCCTTTGTGCTGGTGGGGGTGTACCTGCCCCCCCGGCCGACCTTGATGTTTTACATGCGCTTATGCAACAGATTACGGCATATAATGTGGATAATGTCTTAATTATTGGTGACTTTAATCTGGTCCCGTCCAGGGATCTGGACAGACTGCACGCCTCTGGTCCCCAACATCACGGCCTTGCCAACTGGGCATCCACTTTCCATATGACGGATGTGTGGAGGCATTTCCATCCCTCTAATAAAGAATACACCTGTCTCTCTAGCACCTATCGGACTATGTCCCGAATTGACCTGGCATTTGCCTCCTCCGCACTTTTACGGAGAGTAGTCAGTGCTGAGATCCTCTCGAGGGGTATCTCGGACCATGCTCCGCTAGCTGTTATTATCCGTCTCTCTCAGGTGGAGGGTGTGAGGTTGTGGAGGCTGTCCAGGTACTGGATTATGGACCCGGAGATACAGGAGGAGATGCCGGAGGCACTCTGTACCTTCTGGATGAACAATGCTGACACAGTTAATCCCCTTGTAGAATGGGATGCTTTTAAAACCTGGCTTAGGGGAGATTATATGGCTCGGATAGTGGTGCGGAAACGGAGGTCTATGCAGTCTCTGAGAGATCTCGAGGACCAGGCAAGATTACAGGAGGCGGCTTACACTCGTTCGCCTGATGCGGCTCACTATGTGCCCTGGCAAGATACCCTGAGGAACCTGTCCCTACTTAGAATAGACCTCACCAAAAAGTCCATGCTCGAGAGTTCCCAGAGAGTCTTTGAATATGGGGATAAGAACGGTCGGCTGCTAGCTTGGCTTGCCAGGGGGCAGCAGGCTGTGACCCATGTTGGCAGTTTGAGGGCGCAGGATGGGGGCTTGCTGACCTCTCCTGCGGACATTGGTGCCAGATTCCTGGAGTATTATCAAGCCTTGTACTCCTCTAGAGTTAGTTATGACTACTCTGAGCTTATCCGCTACCTAGATCGGGTTTCACTCCCCTCCTTAGATGAAGAGAAAGCTAGGCAACTAGACGCAGATATTTCCCTCGAGGAGGTGCAGATTGCCCTACACTCCATGCAGACCGGGAAGACTCCCGGGCCGGATGGGATTCCAATCGAGTTCTATGCTACGTATCAGGAGCTTTTGGCTCCCAGACTTACAACGATGCTGCAGCAATTCTATACCCTTGGTTCCCTCCCGGATTCTATGTCTGATGCTATAGTGGTGTTGGTGCCCAAGCCTGGTAAGGACCCAGAGGAGTGTGCCTCTTACAGGCCTATCTCCTTAATTAATGCTGACGCCAAGCTCCTCGCAAAAATTTTGGCCATTAGACTTGGTAAGGTGATCGAGGACCTCATACACATTGATCAAACTGGGTTTATGCCCGGTAAGGGCACCGACATCAATATCCGTCGACTCTTTCTGAACCTGGCCACGCCCCATGATAACGGAGGTACTAGAGTCATAGCCTCCCTTGATGCCGAAAAGGCTTTTGATTCTGTTGAGTGGGAGTACCTCTGGGTGGTCCTCAGGCGGTTCGGTATTGGGCCTGGATTTCTGCGGTGGTTGGGTATGCTGTACAAATCCCCCAGAGCTAGGATCAGGGTGAATGATTTCCTATCAGATTACTTTCTCCTCCGGAGGGGGACTCGGCAGGGTTGTCCCCTATCTCCAAGTTTGTTCGCTCTGGCTATAGAGCCCTTGGCAGTTTTGGTCAGGGACTCGGACCGGATAATTGGACTCCGGGTTGGCCCTCTGGAGGAGAAGATATCGCTTTATGCGGATGACACCCTTCTATATTTACATGATGCTGACTCCTCGCTAACAGCAGCCCTCGAGACCTTTGATGAATTTGGTAAGTTTTCAGGGATCCGTATTAATTGGACTAAGTCTGTTCTGTTCCCCCTAGATGTTGCGGCAGGTGGCATGATTCCACAGACCCAGTTACAATGGGTAGAGGTCTTCACCTATCTGGGCATTAAGATCTCTAGGGACCTTAACTCCTTCCTCCGTCTTAATCTACTGCCGATAGTCACCCGCCTTAAGGACCATTGTTCACGTTGGACCAACCTGCCGCTCAACCTTTTGGGGCGTATTAATGTCCTAAAGATGATCTACTTACCTAGGTTCAATTATATCTTTCGGAACTGTCCGGTGTGGATCTCCCCTTCCTTTTTTAAAGATTTGGACAGTTGCATTGGCTCTTTTCTGTGGCGAGGCTCATCTCCTCGCATAGCTAGATCGACCCTTCAGCTGCCCGTCAGCTGTGGGGGTCTGGCCCTCCCAAACCTGATGGTGTACTATTGGGCGGCTATCTTGGTCACCGTGCGATGGTGGTTCGAGCAGTCCAGGGCCAATGCGGCTGTCTGCCTAGAGGCAGCGTTGGTGGGTTCTCTCACTGAGCTCAGTAATCTGGTTTACAGGGGTGCCTCGGCGTACCCCTCTCTGCCTGCTCCGTCTGGGACTACGCTGCGAGTGTGGGGGGTGGCTAGGCGTCGCTTCTTATCCCCTAATCAGTGGTCCCCCTTTGCCCCGTTGTGGGGGAATCCCTCCCTTGCACATTTCCGTTCCATCCCGGATCCGCAGTTGTGGGCCCTGTGTGGTATTAAGGTATTGAGGGATATTGTCTCCCACGGGTCCCTACTTCCCTTCCGGGAGTTGTCCGACCGGTTTGGCTTGCCGGCCTCGATGCTGTTTCGCTACTATCAGTTGCGGCACGCATTTCGGGCCCAGTTTCCGACGCCTCCTAGCCTACGGGCGGATGCGGTGGAGGACTTGCTGGCCCAGAGTTCCCTTGATAAGGCCCTCTCTGCGCTGTATCTCACAATTATCCGGAAGGATTCTCCGAAGATGGACTTGCTGTGGGGGAAATGGGTGGGAGATATCCCGTCGCTAGACAAGGTGTCATGGCAGGAGTGTTTTGAAGATAGCTACAAGTTGGTGATATCCTCTAGGGACAGGTTAATACAGGCCAAGTTTCTACATAGAGTGTACTTTACTCCTCAGAGACTGCATGGCATCTATCCGCAGCGTTCTTCGAAATGCCCGCGATGCCGGACTGCTTCTGGTACATATATCCATATGTTTTGGTCCTGTCCCAGGCTGGCGGAATTTTGGTCCGCCATTTTCGAGTTCATAAATGTACGTCTACACTTGGATCTCCCGGTGTCTGCCGAATTGGCTCTATTGGGGATACAAGATGAAGAACAGAGACCTCGCTACACTAAACTCCTGCTTTCAATGCTGCTTTTCTATGCAAAAAAGTTAATTCTGTTAAAATGGACCTCTAGAGTGCCTCCTACAGTAGGGGCGTGGATAGATTTAGTCAATAATGTGTTGCCTTTATACAAACTTACATATATTAATAGAGGGTGTCCGACGAAGTATGAGCGTGTGTGGGGCCCATGGAACGACCCTGTTTAACACTGCATTTTCTGATGTTCCCCTTGATTATCCATGTGCGCTTCACTTCCCCCTCTTCTCTCACCCCCCCCACTCGTCCCTTTCCTTCCCTCCCCCTCTCTCCCCCTCTTCCCCTCTCCCTCTCCGGTCTCCGCCCCCCCCCCCCTACCTGCTCTCCTCCTTCCTCCATCCTCTCACTCTCTCTAAGTGGATATTGGTAACTCCTCTTGAGTATGATTCTTTTTCACAAACAATTGTATTATATGCTCTTGTAACCCTCAGATTATCTCAACTGTTTATTTCTTTAATTTTTTTTTTTTTTTTTCCTTTTCTTTTTTAATTTACCTTATTTTCTTTTATTATATATATTTTTTCTTTATGCTGACTGTAATATGTCATGTACCATTGATTCTTTAATAAAGACCAACCTTGTTGTTAAAAAAAAAAAAATGTATTATAAGCTACCTTAATTTGCTTACCTATGTGTGTCTGCTCCATGCTGTCAGTGACCATTTTTGCTGCGATCCATGCTGTATTGTTATCTGCATTGGCGGCCATGTTCTTGTGGCCGCGCTGTATTTGACCTCTATAGTCCGCTCGGCGGCCATGTTTTTGGTGATTCACTGCTGTATTTACTTTCTACTGCACTGGCGGCCATGTTCTTGTGGCCCCGCTGTGTTGGCCTCTAGCGGTCGCTCGGCGGCCATATTTCCTATGAATAGCTTGGCTGCCAGGGTTATGTGGTCATGCTATGTTTCGGCCGCTCGGCAGCCTGTTTTTTTCTTCATGCTCAATCTTAGTGCTGTGTGGGCTTCTAGCTGCAGCGGAGACCATTTTCTTGGTGTCCCACGCTCTATACGCTCGGCGGCCATGTTCTTGTGGCCCGCAGCGTTGTTGGCCTCTAGTGACCACACGGCGGCCATTTTGCCGTCTATCAATCAGCATTCAAATGGAGCAGACTGACAGACACACGTTGCTGAAGGGTCAGACTGTATAGCTGACAACGAAGCAGCTCCATTAAGTGGCGGATGACAGCGTACTACTGTTCCAGGGTGGTGAGTCCTCTGGGTGGGAACCCCTTCTCTCTGACTGCAGCTAGGAGGGTGGGTTACTGTGCCTTGTCCTCAGGTCCCTGTGTCAGGCGTGTGGGTCAGCATGGCATCAGAAGCAGATGCCTTTTTCCCCTGTAACACCTGAGCCTGCAAGGCTACCCTGCACCCGATGTATCAGTGGATGCTAGGTCGGCAATCCCAGATGCCTTATTGCCAAGGTGGAAGCAGCACGTGGGAATACGGGGACTAGAAAGCGCCCCCTGCCCCCGCCATCTGCTGGGGACAACTCCGATGTGGAGCCAGGTCCAGCTACAACCTATGGCCTGGCTCTGATGTATCTGAGGATGCGGACTGAGACCGACTGGATTTTTTTGATTTGCTCAGGCAAATAGACGATCCCAGGTCGATAAAACGCCTGTTGAGGGACAGAAGCAACCCTGGTTTTGCAAACCCAACAAGCCTAGATACCAACTCCGCATAAAGGTCTGTCCCCACCCATCTCTCGGGTAGGGGGACGTGTTCGCGAAATTGCGACCTGGGGGACATTTCAGATTCCCGACCAGTGGGTTTGCCAAGTAGTTTCCTCAGGGTACAAGATAGAGTTCTCTCTTGCCCTCCGAACAGATTATATTTTCCCTCCAACCACTAGCTTCTGCCGACGCGTCGGGAAGCCCTATAGGGGGCGGTTTGAAGCCTGCGGAGACGCAGGCCGATATTCCTGTTTCAGTACAGGGAACGGTTTCAGGGGTTTTTACTCAGATCTGTTCGTAGTACCAAGGAGGGTGTTCACCCAATCTTGGATCTCAGGGTCCTCAATTGCTTTGTGAAGGTACAAAAATTCCGGAGGGAGTTGGTTCGCTCTGTTGTCGCTGCCCTCCATCTGGGGGATTCTGGCATCCTTGGCAAGGATGATACTTGCAGGTCCCCATATGCACCAGGCATCAGATATCTGCACTTGTGGCTGGGGAAGACCACTACCAAATGGTGTCGCCCCCTTGGCCTGGCATCAGCACCGAGGGTGTTAACAAGGGTGCTCGCTCTGATTCGGGCCAAGACAGCGTGGCATCACTATCGTTGGCTACTTGGACGATATTCTTTTGAGGGCCACTTCACCTCAGAATTAGAGGTGAGTGTGTCTATAACCTGTCAGACCCTCCGATACCTTGCTTGGGTGCTGAACACTCAGAATTCAGTATTGGTACCGACTCAACTCCTAGTATAGCTGAGGTTGATTTTGGACTCCTCAGAGGCAGGAGTTTTTTCCCTAGTGGGAAGGTTGCAGACCCTTCGGGCTGCGGTGCGGCAGTTGACATCCCCAGGATGGTTGTCACGCCGCTTTTACAGACGAGGCCTGGACCTCATGATAGCCTCCTTCGAGGCGGTACCATATGCGCAATTCACACGCGAGTGTTACAGAAGGAAGGTCTGTCCAGATGGGACAAGTGCCCATCATCCCTGGATTGTCAAATCCGGGTGAGCCACCTAGTCAGGACCTCCCTAGTTTGGTGGCTGACATCAACGGCACTTCTGTCCGGGAAGTCAGTCTTCCCTTTCACTGGATAGTGATCACGACGGACGCCAGCCTTACCGGTTGGGGGGAGAGTCTGGGGTGGTTCAGCCACCAGGGTCGCTGGACTCCGGAGGAATCCCACTTGCCGATCAATGTCCTGGAACTCCGGGCGATCAGGCTGTGCCTCTCCACATGGTCCCAGAGGCTACAGGGGCGTCCAGTCAGGATCCAGTTGGACAACGCCACAGTAGTGGCATATGTAAACCATCAAGGAGGAACAAGAACCTCGGCTGCAGCATCAGAGGTCGCTTGCATCCTAAGGTGGGCAAAAAGGAGCGTACCGTCCCTGACGGCCATTTACATCCCGGGCCTGGAAAACTGGCAGGTGAATTCGCCAGAGGCTGGACCAAGGAGAATGGTCTCTACACCCGCAGGAGTTTCAGCTCCTTTTCCCAAGATAGGGCATGCCAGACGTAAATCTCCTGGCTTCTCAACTCAATCGGAAGGTATGAGGTTTGTGGCCAGGTCAAGAGACCCAGGGGCAGACGCGACAGATGTGTTAGTGGCACCGTGGAGTCAGTACCGGATAATCTACGCCTTCCCTCCTCTGACGTTCCTCATCTGCTTCGCAGACTGGAGGCAGAGAGGATTCCAAGAATCCCAATTGCTCTGGATGGACTCGGCGTCCCGGTACGCCGATCTAGTGTGTCTATAGTAGGCGCCTCTTGGCGTCTACCGCTAAGAAAAGACCTGCTGTCGCAAGGTCCCATACACCATCCTGTTTTACAGTCACTGGCTAACGGCATGGCTATTGAGAGCCAGGTACTAAGAGACCGGGGCTTGTCAGACTCTGTGTTCTCTACCATGAGGAGTGCTCGGAAATCGTCCTCTAGGAAGATTTACCATCGCACTTGGAAGACCTACATATCCATTGTGAGGAAATGAGGTGGCATCGACGTACTTACTTGGTTCCAGAGTCCTGCTGTTCTTACAGCGTGGGGCGGACCAAAAATTACAAAAAGTACAATTGGGGGCAGATATCTGCCCTGGCTGTCTTTTTCAATGACCCCTGGTGGCTCACTCTCTAGTAAGAACTTTGTACAGGGGGTTCGGCATACGGCCCTTCCAGTCCACCCTCCACTACCTCAGAAATTACAGTTTTGAGAACATCAGGGAGATTCCCTTGTTGACACCTTCCCAGAAGGTGGTACTTTTGGAGGCTGTTACGTCAGTTAAGACAGGTTTCTGAGCTGGCACCCTTGTTAGGCAAGGCTCCCTATCTAATAATCTACTAGGATAGGATGGTGCTGCGTCCGCAGCCTTCTTTCTTCCTAAGGTCATTCGACCTGCCATCTCAAGGAAGACATTGTACTGCCATCCTTGTGTCCTCATCTGTCGAATCCTAAGGAGACGACGTTGTTTCCTTGGACGTTGTCCATGCTCTGAGAATATACTTGTCTGTTCATGCTCCGTTCCGGACTCACTGTTTGTTTTCAGTGGCTGGCCCCAGAAGGGCCCAGCTGTCGCGTCGGCCACCATCTTGAGGTGGATCTGACAGATCGCGATTCAGGCTTACACCATAAGGGGTCGGGTGCCTCCTGTCACGGCGCATTCAACCAGGGCAATAGGTGCCTTTTGGGCTTTCTGACATCAAGCGTCTGTTTTCCCAGGTGTGTAAGGCGGCGACCTGGTCGTCCGTTTGCGCTTTTACTGAACTTTACAAGTTGATGTGAGTGCATCTTCTGATGCTTCCTTCGGCACAAGGTTTTGCAGGCGGCTGTTTAGAGTTACAACTCCTCAGTTGAGGAGCTCTGTTTTGCTTGGGGTGAAACTGTTTTGATGCTGTTCCCACCCCTCATTTTGACACTGCTTTGGGACGTCCCACTTTGTCAAGATTAAGGCTGTGTCCGTCCATGAATGAAAGAGAAAATAGGATTTTATACTCACCGTAAAATCCTTTTCTGAGTTCATGGACGGACACAGCAGCCACCCCTCTCTTTTTAAAAAAAATTTGTACTGCTTTTGACGAACTGATCTGCTTTGTGCAGGCTGAGGGGATATAGTCAGTAGGACCGCCCCCTGGGCGGGGCTGTTCTGATTTGAAGTTGAACACTTTCTGCCTAGTCACTCTTAAAGGAAGGCAAATACCCACTTTGTCAAGATTAAGGCTCTGTCCATCCATGAACACAGAGAAAAGGATTTTACGGTGAGTATAAAATCCTATTATTCCCACTCTTCCATAAAGGCCAGATTTGTGGAGTTCACGACTAATAGTTGCCCCGTGGACATATTTTCCTACCTGAGCTATGGATCTCTGCAGCTTCTCCAGAGTTACCATGGGCCTCTTGGCTGCTTCTCTGATTAATGCTCTCCTTTCCCGGCCTGTCAGTTTGGGTGGATGGTAATGTCTTGGTAGATTTGCAGTTGCCATACGCTTTCCATTTTGGGATGATGGATTGAACAGAACTCTGTGAGATGTTCAAAGCTTGGGATATTTTTTTTATAACCTAACCCTGTTTTAACTTCTCCACAACTTTATCCCTGACCTGTCTGGTGTGTTCCTTGGCTTTCATAATGCTGTTTGTTCACTATGGTTTTCTATTCTAAAAAACCTCTGAGGGCTTTACCGAACAGCTGTACTTATACTGAGATTAAATTACACACAGGTGGACTCTATTTACTATTTAGGTGACCTCTGAAGGCAATTGGTATCAGAGTAAAGGGTGGCTGAATACAAATGCATGCCACACAACAGATATTTATTTGTAAAAAAATAGAAAAAACATTTATCAGTTTCCTTCCACTTCACAATTATGATCCACTCTGTAACAGAAAGAGAAGTCGCTCAGGTGTAGAAGTCTTCTCAGTGATCACCTCCTCCCAGAACTACGGGTGCAGGCAATGCACACATAGGCAGAGCAAAAGAACAGATTCTTCTTAATCATAGCTATGATTAAACACTAGTACAGTGTGAAACGTGTCAGATTGACGAGTGTGCTGTGACCTGTAGTGTGGTTTTTGGATTTATGGATTTTACAAATAAAAGGCAATTTTATTTGGAGTGCTGCTGTCCAGAAGAATGTTCTTTTGCTCTGCCTATGATCCACTCTGTGTTGGTCTTTCACATAAAATCCCCAAAAAACATTTATGTGTTTGGTTGTAACATTTTCAAGGGGCATGAATACTTTCTCAAGGCACTGTATAAAAAAGATTTTATAGAAAGGAGTCTGATCCTACAGGTACTGGTCAGGACATACAGTATCTGTATTTGGACTAATTATGATATTGTGGCACACTGGATGAGTGGACCAGCTCAAGGTATATAAGAAGAAAATATCAAAGGAGGGTAGTATCGAAAAAAAAATACAAAAACATAAGAAGAAAAAGCTATTTTATTTGGAAGCAGGACTTTTTAAATTTGCAACTGTACTTTGATGCCACTGTTGTTTTTGTTTTCAGTGTGTCACTTTAGAATCTGTAGTTTAGTGTCTTCATGCTATCAAATCTAGTCTGGCCATTTTTTTTCAAAATGCTGCTTGACAGTTATACATTGTCTTCTGCAAAAAACACGCAAGCAATGGGCTGTGATGACCATACAGGCTTGCATTTGGGAACTTCAAAAACAAAAAGGAAAGAGAGCGCACATCCACACTAGTGTGCTTCAGCTCATACTAAAAACACAATAAAACCACTTCAACTGTTACATTAACATTTTGACAGAGGTTAACCACTTAAGGAGCACAGCCTATACATATACGTCAGCAGAATGGCACGGCTGGGCATAAGCACGTATATATAGGTCCCCTTTAAGATGCCCAGCCGTGGGTCACGCTGAGCTCCGTGACCGCGCCCGCGGGACCCGCGGACCCAATCGCTGCCGGTGTCCCGCGATCGGGTCACAGAGCTGAACAGGGAGAGTGTCACTGATCGTCTGTTCCCTGTCATAGGGAACGATGATCAGTGACATCACACGCCAAGCCACGCCCCCCTTCAGTTAGAATCACTCATTAGATCACACTTAACCCCTTCAGCGCCCCCTACAGGTTAACCCCTTCACTGCCAGTGTAATTTTCACAGTAATCAGTGCATTTTTATAGCACTAATCGCTGTAAAAATAGGATTTTTATTACAGCTTACCTGTAAAATCCTTTTCTTGGAGTACATCATGGGACACAGAGCCTTAAGTATTTACTTAATGGGTAATAGGCCTACCTTCAGGTGTTGAGACTGGTAAACCCTAATTAAGGAAGTTTACTCCCTATATAACCCCTCCTCCTTCCAGGAGCACATCAGTTTTTGTAGCAAAGCAATATGTCTAAATCCCAAAAGAGGGGAGGGACCTCTGTGTCCCATGATGTACTCCAAGAAAAAGATTTTACAGGTAAGCTGTGATAAAAATCCTAATTTTCTTTATTGTACATCATGGGACACAGAGCAATGCCACTTGAGGGGTGGGAGAAACAACCCGCAGGCTACACCCAGACTTGGGGATCTAAACTGCTGCTTGCAGCACACTGCGCCCAAAGGCGATATCCTCATACCTCCTTACATCCACCTGATAAAATTTTGTGAATGTATGCACTGAAGACCAAGTTGCGGCCTTACAGATCTGAGCCATGGAGGCCTGATGACGCACTGCCCAAGAAGCACTAACCGACCTGGTAGAGTGCGCCTTAACTCGAAACGGGGGAATCTTGCCCCTTAAATCATAAGTTTGAGTTATCACTTGCCGAATCCACTTAGCAACAGTGGATTTCGACGCTGCCTGTCCCTTCTTAGGACCCTCCGGCAGAATAAATAAGACATCAGTCTTACGAATCGGAGCAGTTTTCCTTAAATAGATCTTCACTGCTCTCACCACATCAAGACAATGTAGTGACCTTTCTTCCCTGGAACATGGTTTTGGAAAAAACGATGGCAGGACAATATCTTGGTTCAGGTGAAAACCTGAAATTACTTTTGGCAAAAAGCCTGGACGAGGGCGTAGCACCACTCTGTCCTCCTGAAAAATTAAATACGGCTCTTTACAAGAGCGAGCAGCCAACTCTGATACCCTCCTTGCTGAGGATATAGCAACCAAAAATACCAACTTCCTTGTCAGAAGGACTAGGGGAATATGTTGTATCAGTTCAAATAGCTGTTTTTGTAACACAGACAAAACTAAGTTTAAGTCCCAGGGATTCAAGGGAGGTTTGACGGGCGGATTAAGCCGCGTTACTCCTTGTATAAAGCCCCGGACTAAAGAATGAGTAGCAAGTGGTCTTTGAAATAAGACCGATAAAGCTGAGACTTGGCCTTTAATAGTACTTAAGGCCAAGTTCATCTCTACCCCTAATTGTAGAAAGGCAATAATTCTGCCTATGATATATCTCCGAGGGTGCCAACCCTTGGATTCACACCAGGAAACATAAGCCTTCCAGACTCTATAATATATAGTTCTGGAAGCTGGCTTCCTGGCATTGATCAGGGTGGAGATAACTGAGCCGGAAAGCCCACGTTTCTTTAGAATGTGGGTTTCAACAGCCAAGCCGTTAAATTTAGAGACCGTAAGGAAGGATGGAATATCGGTCCCTGAGAGAGCAGATCTGACCGTAGTGGGAGGGACCATGGGCCCTCCACTGCCATCTTTACGATTTCTGCATACCATGACCTTCTGGGCCATGCTGGTGCTACCAGAATAATCGCCTTCTTTTCCAGCTTGATTCTGCAAAGAAGTCGATGCAGCAACTGGATGGGGGGAAATGCATATATCAGTGAGAACTGATCCCATGGGGTCACCAATGCATCCATTCCGCATGCGAATGGATCCCTTGTTCTGGCCACAAAGTTGACCAACTTTGTGTTGAATCTGGATGCTAGGAGATCTACGTCCGGAGTCCCCCATCTTTGGCAAACAGCCCGAAATATGTTGGGGTGAAGCAACCATTCCCCTGGGAATAACTGCTGGCGACTTAAGTAGTCCGCTTGCCAATTCTCTACTCCCGGAATGAATATTGCAGAAAGGCAAGGAACATTCCTTTCTGACCAAGTTAGAATATGGTTCACCTCTCTCTGTGCTGAGAAACTCTTGGTGCCCCCTTGGTGATTGATATAGGCCACAGCTGTGGCATTGTCGGATTGAATCCTGACAGGGCAATTCTGTAGCCTGGTAGTCCAGGCCTTTAGAGCCAGACGTACTGCCTGAATCTCTAGGATATTGATGGGCAAGCCTCTTTTGGTCCTTGACCATTGTCCTTGGACAGTTGTCCTTTCTAGTACTGCCCCCCAGCCTGAGAGGCTGGCATCCGTCTTTACGACTTTCCAGATAACTGGTCTGAAGGTTTTTCCTTTCAGCAGATTCTGGGTTAGTAACCACCAAGTGAGGCTTTGGGCCACTCTTGGGGACAGCCGCATTGGCGAGTCTAAGGCTTGAATTGTTTTGTTCCAAGCAGACAGGATACTGTTTTGCAACAGTCTTGAAAGGAACTGGGCATAAGGAACTGCTTCGAATGAAGCCACCATGGTTCCTAGTAACCCCATGCAGAGGCGAATGGAGGGATTGCCGTTTGACCTGACCCTCCGAACCAATTCTTTTATGGAGTTGATCTTTGCTAGAGGCAAGATTACCTTTTCCTGGGCTGTGTCTATGATCAGACCCAAGTACTCCAGTCTTTTTAGCAGTATTAAGGAAGATTTCTCCAGATTGAGAATCCAACCCAATGCTTTCAGATAGTCGGTTGTAGTGCATACAGCTTGCTCCAAGCGAATCACTGATTGATCTATAAGTAATAGATCATCTAGGTACACTATGATTGTTATGCCCTGTGCCCTTAACCTGGCTAGAGGTGGGGTCAGCACCTTGGAGAACACCCGGGGTGCTGTGGCTAGCCCGAAGGGCAGGGCTACAAACTGGAAATGCTGTTGTTCTAATTCGAACCGCAGAAATTTTTGATGAGCAGGGAATATAGGGACATGCAGATATGCATCCCTGATGTCGATTGACGCGAGAAGTTCTCCTCCTAGAAGGATAGAAACGACTGATCTGATTGTCTCCATGCGAAAGGAGCGGATCTTCAGGAATAGATTTAGCTTTCTTAGATCTTTGGTTTTGGTACCATGAAAAGATTTGAATAAAACCCCAGACCTTGTTCCCTTGTGGGGATCTGTATGATCATCCCTTGAGATCTTAATCGGTCTAGTGCTTGAAAACAGAGATTGTTTCTTCTCTGGATCCTTGGGTACGCTTGATCTTAGGAAACGAGATGGTGGAAAGTTCCGGAATTTCCTTTTTCCAGACTTCTGAAAAGTGCAGAAGTCTTCCCCCACCTTGGTGAGGGGGGTTGCCTCTTCATAACGAGGCTTTAGGATTCTGTTTTGCAGATTTCCTACCCCAGGGCTTCTTTTGAGCCTGGGTCTGACTCTGAGGTCTTCCTCTAGAGTCTGACGGCGGAGGCCGTCTCCACTGCTTAGAGGCGGAAGCCCTTGGCGCAGGGGAAAGGGCCCGTTTAAATGAAGGGCTTTGTATTTTTTTTTTTTGACGGGTAAAAGCGTGCTTTTCCCACTAGAAATTGTCTTGATATATTTATCCAAGTCCTCTCCGAAAAGTCACTCCCCATGGAAGGGGAACCCAGTTAGGAGGTTCTTACATGGTGTTTCAGCTGACCAATTCTTTAGCCACAGGATCCTGTGCATATGTACAAGCATAAGCGTAAGGCGGGATGCCTGGTGAATGGAATCTTTAATGGCATCTATGGCAAAACATAATGCCTTAGGTAGTTCAGTCAAATCCCGAGCCTGTTGTGTAGGAAGTTCTCTAAGGGCCAATTTAAATTGGTCCTTTAGGGATTGGCAGACGCCTATTGCGGCGACTGCTGGCTGAGTGACGGCACCTGCTATGGAAAAGGCAGATTTTAGCAGGGATTCCAACTTCTTATCTGTTGGATCCTTAAGCATTTGTGCATTGTCTACCGGACAAGTCAATTTATTATTCACATTGGAAATCGCAGCGTCAACTGCTGGTACTTTCCATCTTTTGGAGAATCTTTCCTCCAGAGGATAGCGATTTGCAAAACTCTTAGGAGGGAGAAAATGTTTATCCAGATGATCCCATTCCGGAAAAATAAGCCGTTCTAGCAATGCATGTGCTGGAAATGCATGCAAAGCATGGGAAGGTTTCAAAGAACCTAAGGAAGAGGCCGGGTTATCATGAGACTGTTAGAGGCAGCATGAAGGTGGAGCGAACCATTTCTGTAAGAGATTGTATCAGCAATTTCTCAGTTTGGGAAGCTGAAAAAGGTTCATCTACCGTTGTCTCCTCCAAGGAGGAATCATCGGTTAGTCTTTCTTCCTGATCGATTGAGGGTAACACCTCATCGTGAGACCACTGTTCCCCTAGTAAAGCTAAAGTGGGGGAAGGGCTAGTACGTTTCTTATCACTCTGAATAGAGGATGCGATTAAAGCCGCTAATCTTTCTTCCATACCCTGGAGGGAGGAGGAGAGAGTATCTTCAGTCACATATCTAGGTGCTGAGATGTGAGAGGCAGTTGCACCATCAATTTGTTCCAATGGCTCACCCTGTGTTGCCATAATTGGTAATTCAGGCGAGAATGTCAGCATGGGATTACAGCTAGAAGTCTCAATGCCTGGGGGTGAAATCTTTGCTTTTTTGGCTTTTGAGGTGTCTTTTTTGGTAGGCATAGTCCTAAGTACAAAAACAGAGGCACTATACAAATTGCACTAAATCGCTGAAAATAGTAATGACTTTAAATGCCGCTATAAAGTTTCAGCCTAGTGCTGAAAAGAGTGTCTTTCCTGAATCAGGAATGCCAGTGCAACCTATACGTGTCTCACAGCTTGTGTGTCTCTGTGTATGCTTCCTCCTCAGCAACGGAAGAGAGACTGACACGGCTATATGTTTCCCATCTTCGCGGTACTGCGTTTAGGCTCCGCCCCCTCTGGGGAAAAAATCCGCCTCCTTTTTCCATTTAAAAAAAAAAGTGTTTTCCCGCGCTTCAGCGCGGAGCTATGGGGCCCTGACCAAACATGAGAAGGAGGAGGGGGGAGGGGAGCAGAGACTGCAGTGAGGCAGAGAAACAAAGCAGCCAGTCAAACATACAGAGGTACAGCGGGACCTCTGCGTCCCCCACGGCGGGGGGAGGGGGGTAAGTAAGGGGGGTGCAGCGCTGCTGTCTCCCTGACCCACTGGTCCCATCAGAGGGGGGAAAAATATTTCTTTTAAAAGTCTTGTCTTACCTTGTAAGAATCTCCCCTCCACCTGCTGTATTAGCCAAGCATGGACTAAGCTTTAGTAAAGACGACAGAGTAAGGTAAGTGCATAGGCTCCCTCTAGTGGAGATTCTAAGGCATGACAATCTCTTTTCCTGAAAGCGGAGCTCCACCCTAAAGTGGAACTTCCGCTCATTGGATTCCTCCCCTCCTCCGGTGCCACAATTGGCACCTTTCGGGGGGAGGGGGGACAGGATACCTGTCAAAGACAGGTATCCTTACCCACTTACTGGAGTCCGGCCGCGGCGGTGAAGTCGCACGAGGCCCCGCTCCTCTCTCCTATTAGCCCAGCGGCCAGGGGAGCAGTGCGCAGTAGTGCTCCCGGCGTGAAGCCGAAAGTCTTCACTGCCGGGTTCCCTTACCCGCAATGGCGACGGAAGCACCGACAGCTGATGTGAAACATCAGCTGCGGTGCCGACATCGAGGGACACCAGGACAGGTAAGTCTCCATTTATTAAAAGCCAGCAGCTGCAGTATGTGTAGCTGCTGGCTTTTAATTATTATTTTTTTGCCCGGGGTTGCCTGGAACACCCCTTTAAAGCTCTGTGTCCCATGATGTACGATAAAGGAAAGTACAATGGTCCCAAAATGGTGTCAAAAGTGTCCGCTGTGTCTGCCATAATGTCGCAGTCACTATAAAAAAATAAATCGCTGATCGCCGCCATTACTAGTAAAAAAAAAAATTCAGCACATGAAATATTATGTAGCCACTATCCTTGTCCACCACTATAAGGTCCCGACAGGAAAGGAATATTGTGAGCAATCATGACAGCACATCTGAAGCCATAACACAGACATGGCATGCGGTTCCTAGTGCACATGTGCCCGGTCCAGCCGGTGCAACGCTCCGTCCACACAACAATAGACAGGAGAGGGAGACAGGACGAGAGCTGACATCAATAGGTTGCCATGACGATGTGTTTCAGAGCCGTGGCCTCTTTATCAAATCACGCTCACTCAGGGCAACTCACCATTTATATAGAAGAAGGAGAGATGTATCACAGTGCCTCCCCTGTCACAGATCTTAAGGCCCCTTTCACACGTGCGGACCGTATGTCCGTATTTCATCCATCCGTTTTCGGATGAAATACGGACATACATATATCCCTATGGGATAGCGGGTGTCAGCGGATGAACATCCGCTGACACACAATATCATCCATCTCCGCTATGCTCCTTTTCTGCAGATGGAGGAAAATCCTATTTGTCCATCCGTCTGCAGAGCGGATCGGATGAACACGGACAGACGTTCCGTGTTCATCCCATCCCCCCATAGAGGAGAACAGAGATCTGACAGGGCGGTCCCTGCACAGTGTGCAGGTACCGCCCTGTCATCCGCCAGCTCAGCGGGGATCAACGGAGCGATCCCCGCTGAGCAAGCGGATGTTCACGGGGCGGATCATCACGGGATCTGCCCGTGTGAAAGGGCCCTGAAGTGCAAAATAGCAGAGGAGGCTAACCAGCGGTTAGTACAATAAATGGAGGGACTGCAGAAACCTTACACTGATGAACCTTGGATCATCATTACAGGATAAAACACACAATCCATAGCATGTAAAAATATACTGTATATACACACACACATATATATGTGTGTGTGCCTGCTGCTAACAGACACCAACACAGTTCAATAATAATTATATAAATAGAACTATACATGTTTAAAAGTATTTTCATTTCATTAAATGCAGACTAATATCAGTAACACATACCATTACTACACTGACATAAATACAGAAGAAATATCCATTGATATTCCATATGAAATTCCATATGAAAGAGCCAGACTATACATAGCTTGTAAACATAAAGTAAGAAAATTAAAAAATATGTATATATTTTTTTTAATCTGCCATAATAATGCTCAATGAGAGGAACTTAACCCAACAGCACCTCATATGAGGGTGTTAATTTCCAGTTCCTCATCGTGTCCACCTGAAGACATAGTATTCAGGGTAAATGTCCAAAATGTTTTGCGCAAACACAATCTGGAAAACCTTTCTCCCTCTGGAATAATAATTGGTATAGCTTCTATACCAAAGAGCTCCAGCCCTTGTGTGCTACCTCCATGCACCTGCGAAAAGTGACGGGGGACACTGTTTATCACGTTCTTGCTCGATAAATAGTCAGTGTTCACCGAATCTCTCTCGTATGCCTAGTACACACGAGCAGGTTTTCCGTCGGATAATAAACCAACGGTTTTCCCGACAGAATTCCTCTCAGGCTGCCTGGCATACACACGCTCAGACAAAAGTCCGCCCGTCCAAAGTGCAGTGACGTACAACACGTACGAAGGCACTATAAAGGGGAAGTTCCATTCCAACGGCACCACCCTTTGGGCTGCTTTTGCTGATCCTCGTGTTAGTAAAAGTTTGAGAGACGATTCGCGCTTTTCAGCCTTGTGCTTTTCAGTCCGTTACAGCGTGACAAATGTGATATCTCCATTACGAACGCTAGTTTTACCAGGAAGAGTGCTCCCGTCTCATACATGGTTCTGAGTATGCGCGGTTTTCTGCCCATCGGAAAACCATACAGACTAAAAGAAAGTGTAAAAAATTGAAAAAAATAAAAACAGACACAGTTGGGAAAGTCCTTTATTAAAAAAAAAACCCAAAAAAAAACCATTCCAGCGATGTAATCCAGTCTGTCCAGCGCTGTTCTCTTTGTCCCACGGTGATCCAATGTCCAGGGGATGCTGCAGTCTCCTCCACCTCCAGTCTCCACTCCACAGGAAACCCCCATGACGTACAAGGGGGCGGGGTCACCCGTCACATCATAGGGTAAGCCCCAGCTTTCCCTGCTTGTCGGGGATTGGCCAATGACGTAGGCGGGACGCCGCCTACATCATTGGCTATTCCCCGGCAAGCGTGGAAAGCCGAGGCTTACCCTATGATGTGACGGGTGACCCCTCCTCCTCGTACGTCATGGGGGTTTCGTGTGGAGTGGAGACTGGAGACTGCAGCCTGATATGGAATTTTGGGGGGACCCCCACGCATTTTCTTTTTCATTTTGGTTCCCTGCGCAAAATGTAATTTTTGAAAGAAAAAAAGTAATTTAAAACTACTGCATCTATTAATGAATTGTCGGGTCCGGCAACACATAAAAGTCATTGAAAAAAACGGCAGGGGTTCCCCTTAATATTCATACCAGACCCAAAGGGCCTGGTAATTTACTAGGGGGGAACCCTGCCGTTTTTTTCAATGATTTTTCTCTGTATTGCCGGTGACCTGGGGATTCATTCGTGGTTTTAAATGACTTTTTTCCTTCAGAAATTACATTTTCTGCAGGGACAATTCTAAACATGGGAAACATGCGCTGCTTTACAGGCATACTTTAGACTTCCCCCAGGTACGAAATTTTAAGGAATATTTCACTTTTATTGTTTCACTTTAAGCATTATTAAAATCACTGCTCCCGAAAAAACTGCGTTTTTTAAAACTTTTTTTGCATTGATACATGTCCCCTGGGGCAGGACCCGGGTCCCCAAACACTTATTATGACAATAACTTGCATATTAACCTTTAAAATTAGTACTTTTGATTTTTCATGTTCGTGTCCCATAGACTTTAACGGTGTTCTAACAAATTTTTTGCATGTTCGCATGTACTGGTGTTCGGCTCATCCCTACTGATGAGCATGGATGGAAAAAAGCACAGAGAAGAGAGTGCAACAATCAGGCCACTGGCTTCAGAAAAGGGACTTCGCCAAGCCTTCTTTATGTATGACATCCTCACAGCCACTGGCTTGAGAAAGGGGACTCCGTCCTGAAATGCATAGCCACCCCGCTTCATGTATGACCTCATCACCACCGCTGGTAGGTTCATTGTAATCCTTGCCAGCCCCTTCCTGAGTCTGTACAGTATATTCAAGCTGTCTCGTCTTGGTTCCTGTCTCCCCATTAGGGATGAGCCGAACACCCCCCGGTTCGGTTCGCACCAGAACCTGTGAACGGACCGAAAGTTTGCGCGAACTTTAGAACCCTATTAAAGTCTATGGGACTCGAATGTTCGAAATCAAAAGTGCTCATTTTAAAGGCGAATATGCAAGTTATTGTCCTAAAAAGGGTTTGGGGACCCAGGTCCTGCCCCAGGGGACATGTATCAATGCAAAAACCTACGTTAGACTTACCTGTAACGGTATTTCTACAAACCTTCCAGGACGGCACACCTGAGAGATGAGGGCTCCTCCCCACAGGAAACACAATCAATTGACAGCTTGTTATAAGTCCCCTTCCCCTTGATCCCCAGTATGTAATAAAGTAATCCCAAACTGGTTCACAAGGGACATCGTTCCACATAGGTACTTACCAGCTAGCGTTTAGCTTATCTTTCCCTCCACATAGGGCGGGAAGTAGGCCTGCCGTCCTGGAAGGCTCGTAGAAATACCGTTACCGGTAAGACTAACGTAGGTTTTCTCCTATCACCTTCCAGGATGGCACACCTGAGAGGATAATAAAGGAACCACGGGCCTACTTTAGGGTGGAACCCCTGCCTGCAAGGCCTTTCTGCTAAATGTCAGATTTTGACTTCAATTTTTTTACCTCCACTCCCTAGTGTGTGATGAAGTTATCCTAGCTGGATCATGTAACTGACCTGCCAGGTCTGCTCCACCTATGCCCCTGCCTTCTCTTCGGATGCAGGATCTAGGTGGCATGGGCTCTTAAAGATAAAATCTGAGAGCCTGTGAATTTTTTAAGATAGAAAGATTGACTGTGTCAACTTTCTAGCAATCGTGGTCTATAATGTCTGTAACTGCTGCATAGGGCCACCAAAAAAACTAATCAGAGATTTTTTCTGTGAAACAAGGAACTACTTTGGTCAACAAAGAACATCTGGTTTTAAACCACTAGTCTGTTCAGGAGAACGATTTAGAAAGAGGCTTCCTGACAGATAATCCTTGTGGGTCCCTTTTTATTTGTTTGCCATAGCCGTGGTGAAAAGGAAAAACCCACTTAAGGATAATAGATTAAGGGAAGCTTATTCCCTGGGCTCAGAGGACTGGACCGGTATGTAACCAAGCATACCCAACTTCTGTTTTTCTTCCCATCTGAATGCTGACATGTCAGATGTGAAAGTGTTCTATATCCCCAGGCTCTTTATAACCCTGCGGGTAGATACATTAAAACTAAGCAGAAAGGAGCCTGGTAAGAACTGAGAGTAACTATTTCATAAATATCAGGTGTCTGAGACCGTAATCCACTCCAAGCACCAATGGGTGCCTCTTGGTACCAATGAGTGTTAAGTTAAGCAGATCCCTACTACAGGAGATTAATTCTATAGTAGGAGTAAAAGATGAATATTGGTTAGTCACATCCAGTTCGTCCAAGGGGGTGACATGAAGGATACCTGCCGAGCTGTAAATTTATCGGATTGGGTGAACCGGTCAGATATGTTTTGATGCTGCATCTTCAAGCCAAAACCTCCTATGAGCATAACTCCCTAGCTCTAACTAAAAAATCATGATAGGTGATTTTAGGACCTTCTTCCAGCGTCCTATAACCTTACTGGGTTCAGGTCTAGGGAATGCCTCTGGCATGCCAGAATGTAAAGGACTGAATTTTTTGCTGTCAGAAATCCATGTGCATGGAAAAAAAGGTCTGAAATAAAAGTGACAAATATATAATTAATATCACAGATATACAGGCCAAAAATCTTGTATTTCTGAAGGGTAGCAAGCTCAAGCTTTATATGGAATACCAAACAGGAAGACACACCCAGCCTTCACTGTTGTATTTTCTGATATACAGTCACCTGTAGAACAGAGAAGACACAAACCAAACGTAAAATGTTGTGTATTTCTAATACGTATTAAGATACCATATAACCTAAGCAAAGAGCAAAAAGGACACAAACTTCAAATGTGTGCTTCTGATGCTGAATAAGTTAAGGTCATACATCCAACAGAAAGAACACTAGCAAATATGGTGTTTTTCTAAGCAATTAATATGAACAGAAGACACAGACACCTTCCACTGCTGTGTTTTTCTGATGTACAGCAAACTAAGGTAATAGATGCAAAACAGAAGGACAAGAACAACTTCGGTGTTGTGTATTCCTGATACCGAACGCAGTACGGTCATATAACCAACAGAAATTATACTAGCACATATTGTGCATTTTTGATGATGAAGAAAATGCAGTCACATAGCCAGTATGACAACAGAAAAGACACATGCGACCTCAGTTGTGTATTGCTGGTGCCAGACCACGTGCAGTCTTAACCGGCAGAGAGTGGCACCAACACACTTTTGATTAACAACAGGGTATAGACATAAAACAGAAATGTCACCAACAATAATTCAACGTTGTGCACTTCTGATTAGCAACACTGCACAGTCATATAACCGGCAGAAATGTCACTATCAAATTCAATGCAGTGCATTTCTGACTAGCAACACTGCACAGTCATATAACCAACAGAAATGTCACTAGCAAAAACTCAATGCTGTGCGTTTCTAAATAGCAACTGTGTACAGTCCCATAACCCACAGAAATGTCACTACCAATAATACAATGTTGTGCTTTTTTGATTAGCAAACTTGTACAGTTATATGACCAACAGAAATGTCACTGACAACTCAATGTGTTTAATAGCAACCTTGTAGAGTCATCTAACAGAAATGTCACTAGCAAAAAAACTCAATGCTGTGCGTTTCTAAATAGCAACTGTGTACAGTCACGTAACCCACAGAAATGTCACTACCAATAATACAATGTTTTGCATTTCTGATTAGCAAACTTGTACAGTCATATAACCAACAGAAATGTCGCTATCAGTAACTCAATATCATGTGTTTCTGATAAGCAATGGTGTACAGTCATATATCCAACAGAAATGTCACCAACAATAATTCAATGTTGTGCATTTCTGAAGAGCAACCTTGTATAGTCATATAACCAACAGAAATGCCGCTGACAATTCAATGTTGTGCATTTCTGATTAGCAATAGTGTACAGTCATATAACCAACAGAAATGTCACACTCAATGCTGTGCGTTTCCGAATAGCAACCTTGTAGAGTCATATGACCAACAGAAATGTCACTAGAAAAAAACATAATGCTGTGCATTTCTGAATAGCAACAGCGTACAGTCGCATAACCCACAGAAATGTCACTACCAATAATACGATGTTTTGCATTTCTGATTAGCAAACTTGTACAGTCATCTAACCAACAGAAATGACGCTATCAGTAACTCAATGTTGTGCGTTTCTGAATAGCAACCTTGTACAGTCATATAACCAACAGAAATGTCGCTCACAGTTCAATGTTGTGCATTTCTGATTAGCAATAGTGTACGGTTATATAATAGAAGAAGTGTCACTAACAATTCAATGTTATTCGTTTCTGATAAGAAACAGTGTACAGTACATAATCAATATTATACATTTCTAGTGAGCCATAAGATAGTTATATAACAGATAAGACACAAAACAAACTTCCAATGTGGTGCATTTCTGATGCGTGGTCAGACCAACAATCTATCCTAGGCATAGCCTGGACTCCAGAAACGAATCCTTCACTCACCAGTGAAGGAACATGGTAGTTCCAAATAATGGAAGTCTGAGGTGTGGCTAGCCCACACACAGGTGGGAGCGAGTCCAAGCCTCCCAAGCATCCAAGGTCTTAACGAGCACAGACCCAGAGATCAATTAAGTCTCTCAGGAAGAGGTGATCACAATCTTAGACTATAGGCAATCAGACACCTGAAGGGGTTCACACTAAATACAGGCTAGTTTTTGTAGCTTTAGCATAGAGGTTTGCACCAGGTACCCCACAATTAAGGGTTGCAGGATAGCATTTTATGCTTCTTATACAGCCCACAGGTGGTTTGTAGCCCAAGCCACAAGAGGTCTTGATTAACTCTTACACACTGATAGATATAGCAGCAGTGCAAGGAGGAAATAATAGGTTGGAACTTGTGGAGATGTTGCACATAATAAGCAACCCCTTCAAGGATAATATGTTCACAAGGGTGCCCCTTACTGTGCCACCCCACCCTATGGGTAAACATTTAGGAGGCAGGCTTTAAAGAGCTAAAAACCTCTAAATGCACCATTGTGAGCTACCTGCTAGATTCATAGCAGCTGGCCCTGATCCTTTAGGAATTGATGGAGTGGCAACACCCTGTATTGAGCCTTGCCCAGCCCCCTATATATTTATTTGCTGAGGTTATTCTAGGGGCTTCTGTAATCTCCTCAGTGGCCTATATTGCCTGCAGGAGTCCATCCAGATCCTCTTAACCTTGCATCCTCCGGAATCTGGTTTAACAGGTCTAGATCCAACTCCCCCTCTGAGCTGTGTTCTGACCTGGCCTGGCTTTCCATATCCTCCCCATCCTCTTCTTCCTCTACCTGGGCTAGAGGGAGTGATTGTGAGGGTGGGAGAAGGGCACTAGGTCTCACTCCGAAGAGGCTTTCCTGAGAAGATGGGCCTTCTCTAGGGGTAAGCTCCTCTATGTCAGGACCTTGGGTTACTGACTGCCCGGCGGCTTCATGGAAAGCTTTGACTGTTGCCAGCATTTCCGTCTGCATAGATGAGAGACATTTACTCATCATTGCAGAAGCCTCCTTGCTAAATTATTAATGCATTTATAGCAAAAGGGCTTTGAGTGGGAGTTTATCCTTACAGTGCCCACTTTTTTATTTTTATTTTTTTGAGGAGCTATGCCCTGTAGCGGCAGGAGGTTGTTTATCTGGGGCTTCCTGGGCTCCGCTGGGGACTCTGTAAGACAAGAGATATAACACATGTACATGACATTACTCTGTCTTCCCCTTAACTGTGGGTTTGTACTGGGGAGGAGGAAAGGGTAAGGGGAATGGTGAATCCCAGTCTTGTTCTAGCTGGCCCAGGGATTCTCAGACCCCTGGAAGCAAGACCTCTCACCCCCCTTTCCTTCTCCCTTTCCAAGGGGGGTTTGTACTCACTGGGCCCCGACCTCGATCTGCCCGCAGTTGTAGTCATCTTCCCTTCCTCTTGTTCCATGAGGAGGTTGGCTGGGTCCTGGGTTGCTGGTACTGCTAGTACAGTGGGCCGACCACTCTCCACCGTCTTGCTCTGTTCCACGCCGCTCTCCACGCTGTCTCCCGGTGTTTCTAACACTTCTGGGTTGTGCTGTACCTCCGCCGCCGCCCGCTTCCTGTGATGTGGTCGTTTCCAGAACAAGGCTTGGAGTGCAGTGCTTCCTGCAATTGGGAACCCGGAAGTGAAGAGAGCAATCAAAGGCGGTGGTTTTATGCAATACAGCAATGGCGCGCACTCTCTGTGGCCAGAGCGCTGTTGCACACTTGGGGCGACCTGTGAGAAGGACCGAGCCTACAGATTAGTTCAGCCCTCCCCGGCCTCCCTAAAACCTGTCTCAACGGGGGTACCATCAGACCCTCCCCGTTCATTTGGTCTTAAAACAAAACAAACATGTCGCTGTGTTCGGGAGAAACACAATCAATACTGGGGATCAAGGGGAAGGGTGGGGACTTATAACAAGCTGTCATTTGATTGTGTTTCCTGTGGGGAGGAGCCCTCATCTCTCAGGTGTGCCGTCCTGGAAGGTGATAGGAGAAAATAAGTTTTAAAAACTGCCGTTTTTTCAGGAGCAGTGATTTTAATGATGCATAAAGTGAAAAAAAAAGTGAAATATTCATTTAAATATCGTACCTGGGGGGTGTCTATACTATGCCTGTGAAGTGGCACGTGTTTCCCGTGTTTAGAACTGTCCCTGCACAAAATTACATTTCGAAAGGAAAAAAAGTAATTTTAAAACTGCTTGCGGCTTTAATGTAATGTCTGGTTTCGGCAATATGGATGAAAATCATTGAGAAAAATTGCATGAGTACCCCCCCCCGCCCATTACCAGCCCCTTTGGGTCTTGTATGGATATTAAGGGGAATCCCACACACAAATTAAAAAAAGGAAAGGTGTGGGGCCCCCAGGCCCTATATACTCTGAACAGCAGAATACAGGCAGTGCAAACAAAACAGGGACCTGTAGGTTTGTTGTTACGTAGAATCTGTTTGTAATTGTGAACTCCCTGCCTGTGGTATTCGTATGAGAACACCAGCAATTGGATTCAGGTAAGCTTTAGGTGCACACTGTGCAAAGGACACTAAAGCAAAATACTGCAGCTCCCTGCCTGTATTTGTATCAGAGCACCAGCAATTGTATTCAGGTAAGCTTTTGTTGCACACTGTGCAAAGGACACTAAAGCAAAATACTGCATCTCCCTGTCTGTATTTGTATCAGAACACCAGCAATTGTATTCAGGTAAGCTTTTGGTGCACACTGTGCAAAGGACACAGTACACTAAGTGAAACACTGCAGCTAGCACAATCACCTGCCTGCCTGTCAGTATAGAGAATAACAGGAACGGATCTAGCTAAACTGAATACAGTGTGTAAATATATATACACAACACCTAGGATGCATATATATATCCTCTACACACTGTAACTTCAGCTAACTGAGTCGCCTGCCTGCTCCATCTAACTCAAATCAAATTACACTGTCTCTCTCTCTCTCTCTGTCTCTTTCCTTTAACCAACGCCGCAACACACTACACAAGGCTGCCACACAGGCGGCTTTATATAGTGTGGGGCATGTACTAAACCCCCTGAGACATAATTGGCCAAACCCACCCTGGCTTTGGCCAATTATGTCTCTCCGTTTTTTTCCGCGCTGTGATTGGCCAAAGCATGCGGGTCATAGTGCATGCTTGGCCAATCATCAGCCAGCAATGCACTGCGATGCCACAGTGAATTATGGGCCGTGACGAGCCACTCGAATTTGGTGCGAACGGCCCATAATGTTCGAAATTCGGCGAACAGCAGAACAGGCGATGTTCGAGTCGAACATGGGTTGAACTCAAAGCTCATCCCTACTCCCCATGTTGTTTCCTGTGTTATCTGACCACTAGAGGAGCTCACACTAGCATTATACACTTGTATTGTTGATGTCTATAGGGTCCAAGGACTTCGCCACCTCCTGGTACAATTTTATTACTGCAGCTTTTCATTTGATCTTATGTGATTTAATTATTGTTTACCCTTCTATACGTTAAATAAAGAATTTGTTAACCTAAAAAAAATATATTTATCCTGTTCCCTCTAAAGCATGTTATACAGCACAGTACTTGTGCTGTGTAATTTGGCCCCCTGTAACACCTAAAAAACCTTGCTGATCCTGCCTGGCTATGTCCTTCCCTCTGTAAACTGACCATGGTATATTATGGCTTCCTGGCCCTGACGTTGTCAGTTTACTTGCCTCCATCATTTGCAGCTTGATTAAGTGGCTTAGCAACCACTTTAAATAAATGCTACACTGAGAGTGGTGCGCTCTCTTCTCTGTGATTTTTTCCATCCATGCTTATCAGTGAGATCTAGGAGAGTTCCCCCTATTGGACATCTGCTGAGTATTTATCTATAAGCTGTATCTAGCCAAATTTATGTGAGTGCAATAGATTTTCGTTTTTTTGCCAGTGTGTTGTCACACATACTATACATACTATTTATGTATACACATACTATACTATATGTAAAAAATGTGCTACCGGTGTCAAGAAGCGATTAAATAAGTGATTGTTTCGTTTACTGCAATCAAAAAGAACATACAGCCCTAAGGTTGGATGTTGAGAATATAAATTGGTGTGTGGATTGCGCTAACTTCCAAAAAATATTATATAATATTGTCTCATACCACTCCTCTCTTGCTCATAATATAAATGAAAAATATAAGTAAAAATGTGGAGATATAGATACTCTGTGCTCTAATTCAGTGGGTATTTCTCTCCATGGCTATAATTAGATTTATACCCAAAACTTCAAACCAGTGTTTTACTCCTAGAAAATGCCAACTCAAACTGTATGTACCATATATCTATAAAGCAGCTAGGCAACAAACTATGGTCAATATTCAAAGTGCATGTGCCAAATAAAAATAAATAAAAGTGCAAATGAGCTAAACAGCAAACTATAGTTAACATACAAAGTGCAAGTGCAAATATTGCTGTGTGCTTCTCAGTTCATTTAGTCCAGTAGCTTTAAAGCAGAAATACACTGCACTATTAAATTCATTTGTAATATTCAAAACAAACGCACTCATCCACTCACATCTCCATGCTCTATTTTGCTTGGAAATCACTTTGAAAAACACCCCTTAGCATTTCTGGCCATGGCCATCTTAAGTAAGGGCAGATGATTCATGTAGCATTTACTTCCTGGAATCTATCTGCCCTTAGTTAAGGCTAAGGCATGCAGGCAAGAGCGTGTGCTTAGCTGAGAAAACCCCTCCCTCCTGAAGACTCCTGTGATTTATGACATCATTTACTTAGTCCTGGAAGTCAGGAATCAGTAACTGGAGAAATGTTAAAAATAAAAAAAAGTTCAAAATAAGTAAATAGGATAAACATTCCTATTTACTAATTAATGCTACCAGCATGAGGATTTAAAATAGTCAATGTTTGGGGGCTTGGCTAGCTGGCGGAGAGAATGGCTGCATACTGAAACAGCTCCTCTCCACCACGAGCTATCAGGTACTAACATAGCGACACAGAGCCTCAGATTGAACTGCCATCAGGCTGCAACACAGCGGGTACACTTCCCGATGAAAGTGAAAGTGAATGAAAATAAAAGTTTAAATAAAAATTACAAACCCGTGCTATGGTGATGTGTCCAAACAATAATAATGATAATAAATAATGATAAGGGCTGCTGCTATAGTGTAAGGTAAGTACCCCAAAAATGTAAACAAGAAATTAAACTCAGCGCTGCTCCTATAAACTACCATACATGTATATACTGTATATCTCTTTTAACAATATACTAAAGTGCTCAGTGCCAATACAGTGCAAAATAAAGTGCAGTCAATAAAGTGCATAAAATATGGGATGATGAGCTGGTGACAAATTCATATATATTCTGGTGACTCTCCGTGCTCCCCTCCTTGGTCCTCACTCACCAGATGGGAATGGTGTATATGCCTGTATCAGAATGATGGTGTCCGTCCACAGAACAAGTTGTTATGATTGGCCTTTGAGTATGGATGTCTGTTGGCCTCCTCTCGGTGATCCAGATCCTTCGGGCTAACTCGATCAACAACAATCCATAACGATGTGATTTCAACAAAAACTGAGGAAAGAGCATATAGTGTAATACTGCTATTTTTATTTTAAAAGGTTAAAAGTCATTACACTTACATCAAAAAGGTTAAAAGCATGCAGATATTGCCGCCTTGGCATACAAACAGCCTTCACAGATAGCTTAACGCGTTTCACCCCTCCTACTGGGCGTCATCAGAAGCTTATGGGGTCTGTGATTGGCTGTCTTTTATACTTTAAGCTCCCCCTACTACACCCAGTAACTCCCACTACTCACATTGATGGCGCAGTATGAAATTGCATTCACTTCCGGTTTCCGGAAGTGACGCACTTGGCAAAACCGGAAGTGACCGTCAGAGCCGGAAGTGATGCAATCTATTAGTGATAATGTAAACACTGTCAGCTCTACTTCCCGGGTCAACAGGAAGCAGATAACGTCATCTAGTGTTATAAATGATGCATTACATGCAATTACCATCTAATAACATAAATATAAATACACCATTGCTTCCTATGTTACAAAAATCACAATGTTACAAATATCAATATTCCACAAAAATGCCACACATTATGTACTAGGTAACATGAAACATTATGAACCAAATTAACATTAAAAATATATATAAAAAATTTGAATAAATAGAGTCAATGACAGTATTAAAATAACAATATTAAAAATTACTAAGAAAAAATTAATGTCCAAGTCCACATTTAACCCTTTAGGCGTGAGTGATTGTAACTGATAAATCCATTGAGTTTCATTTTGGGAGATGGCCTGTTTTAAATTAGTGCCCCTCTAATGTTTCTCTACCCCATCAATGCCACAGAAAATACGTTTGGATAGGTCTCTGTTATGGTACCTCCTAAAATGATATGATAAACTATGTTTACGAAAGCTTTTTGATATTGTTGACATGTTCCCTTAATCTCACTGTGAGTTCTCTTGTGGTCCTCCCCACATGTAGCATTTACTTCCTGGAATCTATCTGCCCTTAGTTCAGGCATGCAGGCAAGAGAGTGTGCTTAGCTGAGAAAACTCCTCCCTTCTGAAGACCTGTGATGTATGACATCATTTACTTAGTCCTGGAAGTCAGGAATCAGTAACGGGAGAAATGTAAAAAAAAAGTTCAAAATAAGTAAATATGATAAACATTCCTATTTACTAATGCTACCAGCGTGAGGATTAAAAATAGTCAATGTTGGGGGGGCTTGGCTAGCTGGCAGAGAGAATGGCTGCATACTGAAACACCTCCTCTCCACCACAGGCTATAAGGTACTAACAGAGCGACACAGAGCCTCGGATTGAACTGCCATCAGGCTGCAACACAGCGGGTACACTTCCCGATGACAACCAGAAAGGGAAAAGACCATACGAAGTCGGGAAAAATTAAAGACTTCTTCCTGCAGCCCTGCTGGATCCACAAACGGCTCTCACCCACAGCACAGCTCTGCTCACAAGCAGGTCCCAACGCACAGCAACAAACAGGGACAAGGAGGATATTCTCAGCCACCATCATCCTCCAGTCCAGTGAAAAGAAAGCTGAAAAAGAACACCCATCCAGAGGTATCTTACCTGGAGGTAAGTTGCTTTGATTCCTCAATAAATGATACCAGGGAGTTACAAGACTCCATCTCTGAATTCCCTACAAATAAACCAGCCAGTTATGTATACCAAATTAAGGGGTATGTTAGTGTCACTGCGTTCTACCCTTCATGCAGTCATATTAGCACTGTCACAACAATTTAAATCAGAAGTTTCTTCAGTAAATAAGAGAGTCGCCCATTTTAAAACAAAAATCGAGGAATTTGCATCTACTTTTAATAATTTAGTTGATGCTGACAATGACAGAGATGAGATCAAGAGAATGAAAACTAAAATGGCGGATTAAGAGGACAGATCCGCGATGTAATAATGTCAAAATTTGGGGGGGATCACGGAAACTATCAAACCTCCTGACCTGAAAGAATATTTTACCAATATCATGAAAGATGCACTCCCTAACATTGGAAGAGCTTCTCGGAGAATGCATGCATAGACTGCCAAGACCCAAGCACATACCATCCCACCTACCCAGGGATACTATTGTTAGATTTAATTTCTACCACATAAAGGAAAAATTCATGTCAGCCACAAGATACCGTGATAATTTACCCCAAAATATGCAAGGCTGTCATTCTTCACTGACATATTTACAACAGCGCAGGCAACTTGCTACAATCATGAAACTGCTGAATAACCAATGCATCATGTATCGCTGGCTGTACCCTGCTAAGCTACTAGTGACAAAAGATGGCACCACCTATATGGTCATTACTGTACAAGAAGGCCTCCGCCTCCTGCGAGACTGGCAAATCCTAGAGCCACAAGCAACGGAAGAGGAAAGTATCTCCCGCTCACCTCTGTCTATTCTGGATAATTCAGATGTAGAAGCGGGCTGAACCTGTGTACCTATCAAATATAAAATAATCCCACTCTGATGGCCCAGGAGATAGCCACATTGCATTTCCTTTGACCCCACAAGTTATGGCGATTGTTTATCCGCACAGATTTTGTATAGAATCATTCATTTTATCTTGTGTTTTCTTTACTTTTGTTTTTGGTTTTATTAACATTCATTTCCTGTAAAGATCTTCAATTACAGACTTCCATTTCCTGGCGTTTGACCAATTGTGATATCCTCTAATTTGATCATTCACTACTGAAGCTTCAGCTACAACCACCTCTCCAACAGGTAATGTACTATTACAAATTTGTCCTGCCATACAGATTATCAACAACACTCCCACTAACACCTCCGGGTAATCATTATGGCATTCAAAGTTTCCTCCTTAAATGTAAAAGGCCTCAACAGACCCACTAAGAGACAGATAGCCTGGAAGGAAGCGGGTTGACTTCAATGTGATATCATATGCTTTCAAGAGACATACTTTACCTCCCACAAACCTCCAGTTTTTTAACATTGCAAATTTCCAAATGTTTTTATGGCTAATGGCCCCTCAAAGAAAAGAGGAGTGGCAATTGCCATCAAAGACTCTATTCAATTCACTCAACTAAATGTATACTCTGATGCATCAGGCAGATTTCTGATCCTTATCTTCAAAATTAATAATACCACATATACATTGGTCAACTTATATCTTCCCAATACAAAGCAACTATCTTTCCTGAGGAAAATATGGAAAAAGGTTTATTCACTCCATCAGGAACATGTAATTCTATGTGGCGACTTTAATGCAATCTCAGATAAGGACCTGGACCTCTCCAGTGACACATGACACCAGCAACGCAGATCGACATTGGCCCATTTTCTATCCACTTCAGGAATGTTCGATGTATGGAGATGCCAACATTCCTCAGAACGAGATTTCACATTTTTCTCCAACGTTCATCATACTTACTCCCGCATCGACTTATTTTTGGGGGACAAGTTTTTGCTAAAGAAGATTGTTAGATCAGATATACATTATATTATGTGGTCTGATCACACCCCAATTTCCATCAGTGTGGGGGAAAATCACTCTGAAATCAGGGCAAACAGATATCTACACCCTCTAAACCTGAGAACACAAAACAAATTCTTAAAGCCCTCAAATCGTTTTTTTACCTTAATGCCCCTTCGGTCAATGATCCCTTCACACTGTGGAACTCTCATAAGGTTTACATCAGGGGACTACTCATACAACTAAATGCAAAAATAAAAAGGCAAAGGACAAAGTGTCTCAATGACCACCTAGAAATCATTAACAAGCAAAATACAACACAAACAGTCTGTGAGCAACTATTTCTCGCTAGACAGGACTTACGCACTCTTCCAATATCCATTCCCAACACGATAACCATCTTTGTTCCTTAAAAGCCCAATCATACCGATATGGGAACAAAGCCGAGAAATTATTAGCCACTCAATTAAAAGAAAAAGTTTAACAAAAATGCCCCAATATCCATAACCCCAAAACAGGGAACAAAGTCACCAATCCAAAAGAAATTGCGGATGCATTTAGTGACCATTATGAATCACTTTACAATCTCAAAAACTACCCTGACACCCATCAGCCAACAGAAGACACTATATCTGAATTTCTGAAATCAGTAAGTTTACCCACACCTTTGCAAATAGAATTGTCACAATTGAATCAACCCATTACTGTGTCAGAAATTGAAAAAATAATCAAAAGCCTACCCCATAACAAATCTCCTGAACCACATGGATATTCATCAGAATACTATCAATTATTTAGCTCCACTCTATCACCATCCCTACAGGTCTTTGATGCCGCAATGTCCAAGGCTAATTTTCCACCTGAAATGCTTACAGCTACAATTGTAACCCTGCCTAAGGCTGGGTTCACACTAGTGCGACACGACAGCCGTCCTACTTTGGAACCGACTTTGCCCCGTGACATGAAGCCGACATATGTCTGACTTTCAATGAACGGGGATCCGACTTGGATCCCCGCCAATAGCAGGCACTGTGTTTGGTATGAATCTTGAGGGGGAACTCCAGTCCAAATAAAAAAAAAATCGGCATGGGTTCCCCCTCCAGGAGCATACCAGGCCCATGGGTCTGGTCTGGATTTGAAGGGGAACCCCTACGCCGAAATAACGGCGTGGGGGTCCCCCCCAAAATCCAAACCAGACCCTTATCCGAGCACGCAACCTGGCAGGCCGCAGGGGAAGAGGGGGGGCGAGAGAGCGCCCCCCTCTCTCCTGAACCGTACAAGGCCGCATGCCCTCAACATGGGGGGTTTGGTGCTCTGGGGCAGGGGGGCGAGCTGTGGCCCCCCCACCCCAAAGCACCCTGCCCCCATGTTGATGAGGACAGGGCCTCTTCCCGACAACCCTGGCCGTTGGTTGTCGGGGTCTGCGGGCGGGGGGCTTATCGGAATCCGGGAGCCCCCTTTAATAAGGGGGCCCCCAGATCCCAGCCCCCCCACCCTATGTGAATGAGTATGGGGTACATCGTATCCCTACCCATTCACCTGGTGGAAAAAATGTCAATAAAAACACAACACAGGTCTTCTCCGTCGCCTTCTTCTTCTCCCGCTCTCTGGTTCTTCTCTCGCTCTCCGGTTCTTTCTTCCGCCGCGAAAAGAATAGGGAAGAAGGCGACGGAGAAGACCGGGCCCCGCTAGCAAAAGAGCTGGAAGAAGATAGTGGAGGCCCGGCAGAAGAAAACCGGAGAGCGCGGAGACCCCCGGAGCTGTGCAATAAATTAATTTAAAAAGCTGTGTTGTGTTTTTATTGACATTTTTTCCACCAGGTGAATGGGTAGGGGTACGATGTACCCCATACTCATTCACATAGGGTGGGGGGCCGGGATCTGGGGGCCCCCTTATTAAATGGGGCTCCCAGATTCCGATAAGCCCCCCGCCCGCAGACCCCGACAACCAACGGCCAAGGTTGTCGGGAAGAGGCCCTGTCATCATCAACATGGGGGCAGGGTGCTTTGGGGTGGGGGGGCCGCAGGTCTCCCCCCTGCCCCAGAGCACCAAACCCCCCATGTTGAGGGCATGCGGCCTGGTACGGTTCAGGAGGGAGGGGGGGCGCTCTCTCACCCCCCCTCTTCCCCTGCCAGGTTGCGTGCTCGGATGAGGGTCTGGTTTGTATTTTGGGGGGGACCCCCACGCCGTTTTTTTGGCATAGGGGTTCCCCTTCAAATCCAGGCCAGACCCAAGGGCCTGGTATGCTCCTGGAGGGGGAACCCATGCCGTTTTTTTATTTAAAATTTGGCCTGGAGTTCCCCCTCAAGAGCAGCACAGCACAAGTCGCATGCCAAAGTCGGATCATGCAAGACTGCGTTCCGACTTTGATCCGACTTCAATGATAGTCAATGGGCTGAAGTCGGATCAAAGTCGGACCGAAGTAGTACAGGGAGCATTTTCAAAGTCGGACCGACATGTGTCGGACCAGTTAAGACGGCTCCCATAGGGAAACATTGATTTTCACACGTCATGCCACATGAGCTCCCAATGTTGGAGCGTTTGTCGCCCCAGTGTGAACCCGGCCTAAACCAGGCAAAGAGCCGAACGCACCTTAAAATGTTAGGCCAATTTCGTTACTAAATGTAGATGTGTATTTGTATGCCAAACTACTTGCCAATTGACTAGCAAATCTACTACCAAAACGCATAAAGAGCACCCACACACCAATCTTTGAAAAAGTATGGAAATTTTTGCATACCGATGAACCAAAAGTAAAAAGGGATCACTATGATATATAATATACTCCATTTTAAAATTACCTTTACCAAGCCAAACCATTTTCTTAAATGGGAGCAAGAACTAGGTAAAATATTCTCTGACCAACATGACATTATACCCCATACAAAGTGTCAACATTTTCCAAAACAAACTCAAACCTTTGCTGGAGAGAATGCGGATAAGTAGGAACCTTAACGCACATGGTTTGGGTGTGCCTCCATCTCTGAAGCTTCTGGTCAGCAATATTTTAACTAATATTTAGAGTGACTGGGGTCTTTGTGAAACCAAATATTGAACAAGCGATTCTTAGAGTTAACATGTCAACCTACCCAATTTCTGTCAGATCGATAGCCATGCATATATTATTTGCAGCATGCTAAGCGATAATGTACAAATGGAAAACAAATGAAATACCTAGCATAAGGGAGATCATTAAACAGGTCAACACTATAGTAGAATATGAAAAAATTCTAGCATATAGAGATGGAAACATATCAAGGTATGAGTCTAAGGCCCCTTTCCCACTTGGGCGTCCGTGGTAAAGCGCCGTTTTTAGCAGCGCTTTACCATCATATTTGTGGGGGTATTTGGCCGCTAGCAGGGTGCTTTTAATCCCCGCTAGCGACCGGGAAAGGGTTAAAAACTACCGCAAAGTGCTGCTGCAGCAGCGCTTTGCCGGCGGTATAGCCGCGGTGCCCATTCATTTCAATGGGCAGGAGCGGTGGAGGAGCGGTATACACACCGCTCCAAAGATGCTGCTAGCAGGACTTTTTTTACCGTCCTGCTAGCACACAGCTCCAGTGTGAAAGCCCTCGGGGCTTTCACACTGGAGAGACAGCAGCGTCTGTTTCAGGGCGCTTTGCAGGTGCTATTTTTAGCGTTATAGCGCCTGCAAAGCTCCCCAGTCTGAAAGGGGTCTAACTGGTCTATTTGGCGAACCTTCTCTACTATACCATAGATGGATTTAAAACCCTTAAAGTAGAATACACTATCACCCCATATTTGATTATTATTCATGATTCTTTCACAGGAACAGTTAATATAGTTACTCAACTTTTTTTTCTATACATTTAGTTTATTCTGATTGAGTATATTGTTGTATTCTTGCATGTTCTAAACCAATGTTTATTTTGGTCAAGATGAGCTCCCTCTATAGAGTGTAAAATAAAGAATGTACAACAGTCAGTATATTACCTAGATGACTTGCCTTATCCATCTTGTTCAAACTGGTGATATATAATGATAGTTAATTGAAACTATAGTACTACAGTTACTGGAAGCTGGTGATATATAATGATAGTTAATTGAAACGATAGTACTACAGTTACTGGAAGATATATATATATATATATATATATATATATATATATATATATATTTTCATTCATTGATATATTATAACTTGCATCATTATTACTTGTACTCTGTTATAACTCAATAAAAAAAATTTGAATTAAAAATAGTCAATGTTGATTCAGAGAGTGAAGTTCCACTTTAAATGGAGGTAACATGCTGCACTGGGCATTTAAGCAATCTGGAAAAGCGACACTAATGCCTTGTACAGTACACATGATAGAAATTTCAGATGAAAAAAGTCAGACGGAATTTCTTCATCGGATGTGAGCCCCATCTGACTTTTTCCCCGTCGGAGTTTAGAAATAGAACATGTTTTATTTTTTCCGATGGAAAAATCGGAAAATCCGATCGTCTGTGTGGAACTCGACGGAGAAAAAGCCATGCATGCTCAGAATCAAGTTGACGCATGCTCGGAAGCATTGAACTTAATTTTTCACGGCTCGTCGTAGTGTTTTACGTCACCGTGTGTTAGGAAAGGCTTCACCCACTGGTGGCGCTGTTGGTCCTATGGATTGCAGCACTAGTGTCCACCAGCAGGTGTCCTTTTGCAGCCAGTATCTTTGATAGAGGATCTCACCTGCTGGTCGTAATGCCTGATCCATGGTCCGTAGTACCGGCATCCACCAGCGGGTGTATTCCGGAAGTGTGGGGCAGGCAGCACTTCCTCCGCTCAGCTGTCACATGAGGACAATCATAGCAGTCCTATAAATACCCGGCGAGCCCTTACATGCTCGCCCTGGTATTTCTCTCCTTGAGCCCTGACCTCGCTGCTTGTATTCGGACATTGAGCCTGTACCTCACCTCTCCTGACCTTATCTGATCCCCATCCTGAGCCTATCCATCCATCCTCTCCCTGTCTTGTTTGTTCCCTGTCCCCAGCTGCTGACTCCCCGTGTATGATCTTGGCCTGGCTACGTTTATGCTTCTGGAACACCCCTTTGTCAATCTCCTGATCTGCTGTGTATGACCCTGGCCTGGCTTACATTCAAGATTCTGGTACTGCCCTTTGCTGTATATATTATTTGTTGTTTATGGGTTATTTGGTTGGTTTGCAGTGTTTGTATTTATTTATATCACCTATCTTAATAAACCTCATTATATTTCACTTTACATAGGTTTTTGGTTCTCTCTGTGCAGTCCACACAGTCTGGTCAACGAATTCACTGACACCGTGTTTTGAACGGTTGGAATTTCGTCTGACAGTGTGTATGCAAGACAGCTTGAACGGAATTCTGATGGAAAATTCCATTGGATTTTATCCCATCCGAAATTCCGATTGTGTGTACAGGGCATAAGAAATATCCAAAAATAAAAATGACACCTAAAGTACTTTCTAATGACTGTTTGATATGTTAGAATTAACATTAGCATTGGGATACAAAGCTAGTTGTTCTTCATGTTCTAAAATACATGTGAGTCTTTAGAACTTCTAATGATGGTCGCTAGGGATTCTATCATCAGAACAAAAAGCAAGAAAAATAGTGAACACATAGTTACATAGTAGATAAGATTCAAAAAGTGTGAACTTTAAGTGTTTGATCAACAGGAAGAAAAAAAGGCTTAAAAAAAATACTTCCTGATGCAATACTGGTAATTGATAAATTATTGGATCAATCTACTATCAAATGTATAATTACCATAGCACAGTATATTATGCAAACTGAGGAAGATAGCTAAAAGTTTTTGAATTTATCAACACTCTCAGCAAACACCACTTCCAGTAGAAGAGAGTTCAGTATTTTAACTGCTGTAACAGTAAATAATCCCTTTTTCAGTTTAAGATTAAACATATTTTCATCCAATCATATCAAATGTAATCCAATTAAATCATGGGATATGATTTCTTCAGGGACCTTAGAGTAAACAGGTTTTTACAGTTTAAATAATCACTTTTGATATATTATACATTGTGATAATTTCTTCCTTTTAAGTGACACTTACACTACAATTTAGAAACATAGAAAAGTGACGGCAGAAAAAGACAGGGTAGTCAATTGAGTTGTTGATTTGTTTGTTCTCTTTTTTTATTAAAGCAGAGTTTCACCCAAAATAATAACTCTATCGGATCACATTCCTTACTGTGCAAACATGTTCAATAGCCACATAAATTTTTTTTTATGTTGTAATTACCGTAGTACAGCTGGTTGAATTGCGACTTCCGGGTTTTCACTGCCGCGGGAGTAGGCGTTGCTACTCCTTTCCCCAGCGCCGCAATGTAATCTGGGAGTTCTCCGCAATGTCTCCTGGGAGCACAGTGTCATGCTTCCCAGGAGACATTGCTCTATGCCTTCCAGCTAAATACCATCACAACGGGGTGTGAACTATCAATGACGCTGCCCGTTGTGATGGCAACAAGGAAGTTGACTGCGCTACTCGTAAACACTGCGCATGCGCGAGTAACAGCGGTGAATGCTGGGAGATGAGCATCCACCGCTTCCAGGAAGTCATTGCTTGTGGGCTTCACAATGCCCACAAGCAAAATGGAAACTGCCTAACACGGATTTTAAAAGTTCTTGTTTTAGACGAAAACGGACAGGGGACATTTGAATACACCAAACAAGTGAGTAGTACTTTGTATTGGGAAACCACATTGAATGCTCCAAAAAAAAATTGACCACGGAACCTCCGCTTTAACTTTATTGTCTGACTATCGATCTATGTTTCTCCCAATCATGTTTGAAGCCATTTACCAAATTCTATATGAAAGAGCCAGACTATACATAGCTTGTAAACATAAAGTAAGAAAATTAAAAAATATATATATATTTTTTTAATCTGCCATAATAATGCTCAATGAGAGGAACTTAACCCAACAGCACCTCATATGAGGGTGTTAATTTCCAGTTCCTCATCGTGTCCACCTGAAGACATAGTATTCAGGGTAAATGTCCAAAATGTTTTGCGCAAACACAATCTGGAAAACCTTTCTCCCTCTGGAATAATAATTGGTATAGCTTCTATACCAAAGAGCTCCAGCCCTTGTGTGCTACCTCCATGCACCTACGAAAAGTGACGGGGGACACTGTTTATCACGTTCTTGCTTGATAAATAGTCAGTGTTCACCGAATCTCTCTCGTATGCCTAGTACACACGAGCAGGTTTTCCGTCGGATAATAAACCAACGGTTTTCCCGACAGAATTCCTCTCAGGCTGCCTTGCATACACACGCCCTTCCAAAGTGCAGTGACGTACAACACATACGACGGCACTATAAAGGGGAAGTTCCATTCCAATGGCACCACCCTTTGGGCTGCTTTTGCTGATCCTCGTGTTAGTAAAAGTTTAAGAGACGATTCGCGCTTTTCAGCCTTGTGCTTTTCAGTCCGTTACAGCGTGACGAATGTGATATCTCCATTACGAACGCTAGTTTTACCAGGAAGAGTGCTCCCGTCTCATACATGATTCTGAGTATGTGCGGTTTTCTGCTCATCGGAAAACCATACAGACTAATTTTTTGCCTGACGGGAAAAAAGAGATCTTGATCCTTTTTTTTGTCTACATAGGGTTTTAAATGACTTTTTTCCTTCAGAAATTTCATTTGTGCAGGGACAATTCTAAACATGGGAAACATGCGCTGCTTTACAGGCATAATTTAGACTTCCCCCAGGTACGAAATTTTAAGGAACATTTCACTTTTATGGTTTCACTTTAAGCATTATTAAAATCACTGCTCCCGAAAAAACTGCGGTTTTTAAAACTTTTTTTGCATTGATACATGTCCCCTGGGGCAGGACCCGGGTCCCCAAACACTTTTTATGACAATAACTTGCATATTAACCTTTAAAATTAGTACTTTTGATTTTTCATGTTCGTGTCCCATAGACTTTAACGGTGTTCGCGTGTTCTAACAAATTTTTTGCATGTTCGCATGTACTGGTGTTCGGCTCATCCCTACTGATGAGCATGGATGGAAAAAAGCACAGAGAAGAGAGCGCAACAATCAGGCCACTGGCTTCAGAAAAGGGACTTCGCCAAGCCTTCTTTATGTATCACATCCTCACAGCCACTGGCTTGAGAAAGGGGACTCCGTCCTGAAATGCATAGCCACCCCACTTCATGTATGACCTCATCACCACCGCTGGTAGGTTCATTGTAATCCTTGCCAGCCCCTTCCTGAGTCTGTACAGTATATTCAAGCTGTCTCGTCTTGGTTCCTGCCTCCCCATTAGGGATGAGCCGAACACCCCCCGGTTCGGTTCACACCAGAACCTGTGAACGGAACGAAAGTTTGCGCGAACTTTAGAACCCTATTAAAGTCTATGGGACTCGAACGTTCGAAATCAAAAGTGCTAATTTTAAAGGCGAATATGCAAGTTATTGTCCTAAAAAGGGTTTGGGGACCCAGGTCCTGTCCCAGGGGACATGTATCAATGCAAAAACCTACGTTAGACTTACCTGTAACGGTATTTCTACGAACCTTCCAGGACGGCACACCTGAGAGATGAGGGCTCCTCCCCACAGGAAACACAATCAATTGACAGCTTGTTATAAGTCCCCTTCCCCTTGATCCCCAGTATGTAATAAAGTAATCCCAAACTGGTTCACAAGGGACATCGTTCCACATAGGTACTTACCACCTAGAGTTTAGCTTATCTTTCCCTCCACATAGGGCGGGAAGTAGGCCTGCCGTCCTGGAAGGCTCGTAGAAATACCGTTACCGGTAGTGATGAGCCGAACACCCCCGGGTTCGGTTCGCACCAGAACCCGCGAACGGACCGAAAGTTCGTACGAACATTAGAACCCTATTAAATACAATGGATGCGAACGTTCGAATTCTAAAGTGCTAATTATAACAACTATTATGCATGTTATTGTCCTAAAAAGGGTTTGGGAACCCGGGTTCTGCACCAGGGGACATGTATCAATGCAAAAAGAAGTTTTAAAAACGGTCGTTTTTCGGGAGCAGTCATTTTAATGATGCATAAAGTGAAAAAAAAAAGTCAAATATTCCTTTAAATATCGTACCTGGGGGGTGTCTAAAGTATGCCTGTGAAGTGCCACGTGTTTCCCGTGTTTAGAACTGTCCCTGCACAAAATGACACTTCTAAAGGAAAAAAAAGCCATTTAAAACTGCTTGCGGCTTTAATGTAATGTCTGCTCCCGGTAATATGGATGAAAATCTTTAAGAAAAATGGCATAGCTACCCCATGACCCCCCCCCCCTACCCCAGCCCATTACCAGCCCCTTTGGGTCTTGTATGGATATTAAGGGGAACCCCGCACATAAAATAAAAAAGGCCCTATATACTCTGAACAGCCGTATACAGGCGGTGCATACAAGACAGGGACTGTAGGTTTGTTCTTATGTAGAATCTGTTTGTAATTTTGAACAGGTAAATTGTTGAAGTGTAGCTCCAGCCCAAAAATCTATTTTTAAACTTTTTGGAAAACATAGGTAAGGGTTATCACCCCTGTAACATTTGTTTTGCTGTCTGTGCCCCTGTTCAGAACATTTCACCTCACTTTCCGTCCCAATGTCAACTGTTTTTGAAATGTGGTGTTTTTCTTGAAACAAGGATTGCTGATAAAGCATCAGTACAGAGGAGACAACTTTCTCCCATATTTATTCTTACAGGAGAGAATTTTCCTTCCTAGGGGTAGATTTCCTCTCACTTCCTGTTGTCTTCTTGCGTTTGCAAGTAGGAGTCGTTTGTAAGTTGGATGTTTGAAAGTAGGGACCTGCCGTATATACTCTGCAGAAATAGGCCCCTTAGTTGTTGGTGTTGGCACAACACTGTAAGCACTAACAGTTACTCTTGGTTGGTGCTGGAACGCCCTGCTGTCAACTATTATATCAGGAATTTTAATTACATATAATTGTTGAACAGTGGTAGTAAAAATTGGGGCTTTGATGGTGGTGCTGGTGCCACAACACTGTAAGCCCTGACAGTTACTCTTGGTGGGTGCAGCAATGGGCCCTGCTGTGAATTATTAGATCAAGAATTGTAATTGCATGCCCCTGTTGAACAGGGGCTGAAAAATTGGGCCTTTCGTGGTGGTGGTGGTGGTGGTGGTGTTGCCACAACACTGTAAGCCCTCAGAGTTACTCTTGGTGGGTGCAGGAATGGGCCCTGCTGTGAATTATTAGATCAAGAATTGTAATTACATGCCCCTTTTGAACAGGGGCTGAAAAATTGGGCCTTTCATGGTGGTGGTGGTGGTGGCGTTGCCACAACACTGTAAGCCCTCAGAGTTACTCTTGGTGGGTGCAGCAATGGGCCCTGCTGTGAATTATTACATCAAGAATTGTAATTGCATGTCCCTGTTGAACAGGGGCTGAAAAATTGGGCCTTAGGCACTGGTGGCACAACACTACAACCCCTCACAGATACTGTACTTGGAGCACAGCAATGAGCCCTGTTGCAAAGTATTGGTTCAAAAATTGTAATGACACGCCCCTGTTAAACAGGGGCTGAAAAATTGGGCCTTAGGCACTGGTGGCACAACACTACAACCCCTCACAGATACTGTACTTGGAGCACAGCAATGAGCCCTGTTGCAAAGTATTGCTTCAAAAATTGTAATGACACGCCCCTGTTAAACAGGGGCTGAAAAATTGGGCCTTAGGCACTGGTGCCACAACACTCCAACCCCGCACAGATACTGTACTTGGAGCACAGCAATGAGCCCTATGGCAAATTATTGCTAAAAAAATTGTAATTACACGCCCCTGTAAAACAGGGGCTGAAAAATTGGGCCTTAGCCACTGGTGGCGGCACCCATAAACAAAAATGATCTTCCAAGCTATCATCATCAATCGTATCATTGAGGACTCAGAGGAGGAGGATAGCCAGTCAACATAACAGCACAGGCACTCAGCATCAGCATCAGTCTTGAAGGGATGTGACATGTTAAAATCAATTAGTCTGTTATATCAGCATCAGGTGTGTGGTAGCTGGTGGTGATCCAAGACTGGTTCATCTTGATGAAAGTCAGTCGATCAACCGAGTCGGTGGACAGGCGCACCCTGTGATCCGTGACAAATCCTCCAGCAGCACTGAATGTGCGTTCCGAAAGAACGCTGGATGCAGGACAGGCCAGTAGCTCAATTGCATACTGTGCAAGCTCTGGCCAGTGATCCATCCTCAAGACCCAGTAAGCCAGAGGATTTTCGGTGGGGAAGGTGTCCAAGTCTGACCTTGCCCCTAGATATTCCTGCACCATGTTTATCAGACGCTGGTGATGGTTGCTGGAACCGATCATACTTTGGGGCTGCTGACTAAAGAATTGTCTGAACGCATCGGTCAGACGGCCACCTTCCCCACCGCTCCTTCTTTGACTGGCCGAAGCCTCAGCAACTCGTTGTCCAGGACCAGGAGTTTGTAACCTCCCAGTCTCTGGGAACGCGTTGCACAGACCTTTCTGCAAGGCCTCCCGGAGTTGTCTCATCCTCTGCTCCCTCTGCGACGGTAACATAAGGTCCGCAACCTTACCCTTGTACCGTGGATCAAGGAGAGTGGCCAGCCAGTAATGGTCCCTCTCCTTGATCCGAAGAATACGAGGATCCTTCCGCAGACTTTGCAGGATCAGGGAGGCCATGCAGCGTAGGTTTGCTGAGGCATTCGCTCCGGAGTCCTCTGGGTCACTAAGGACGACATGATCCGCAGTCACCTCCTCCCAGCCACGTACAAGTCCACTGGTTTCTTGGGACTGTAAATCATCCCTAAAAGACTGCTGCTGATGATGCTGAGTGCCAGCCTCCACCTCCATGCTGACACAATCCTCCTCCTCCTCCTCCTCCTCCTCCTCCTCCTCCTCTTCCTGTGCGATGGGTGGGACAGAAGGAACACTGTCTGGGTAAAGGGGGCCTTGAGAGGCAAGGAAGTCCTCCTCTTCCTGCCTCTGTTCTGCCTCAAGTGCCCTGTCCATTATTCCACGCAGCGTGTGCTCCAACAGGTGGACAAGAGGTACAGTGTCACTGATGCATGCACTGTCACTGCTCACCATCCTCGTGGCCTCCTCAAATGGTGCCAGGACAGTGCATGCATCCCTGATCATGCCCCACTGGCGTGGAGAAAAAAAAACAAGCTCCCCTGACCCTGTCCTGGTGCCGTAGTCGCACAGGTACTCATTGATGGCCCTCTGCTGCGTGTGCAGCCGCTGCAGCATGGCCAACGTTGAGTTCCACCTGGTGGGCATGTCACATATAAGGCGGTTCAGGTTCAACTCCTTTTGCAGCTCAGCCAGGCAAGCACTGGCATTATAAGATCTGCGGAAATGCACACAGACTTTCCTGGCCTGCCTCAGGACATCCTGTAAGCCCGGGTACCTGCCCAAGAACCGCTGCACCACCAGGTTAAGGACGTGAGCCACACAGGGCACATGGGTCAGTTGTCCCTGTCGAAGGGCGGAGAGGAGGTTGGTGCCATTGTCGCAAACCACCATTCCTGGCTTAAGCTGGCGTGGCGTCAACCACCTCTCGGCCTGGCCCTGCAGAGCAGACAGGACCTCTGCCCCAGTGTGGCTTCTGTCCCCCAAACACACCAGCGCAAGCACGGCATGGCATCTTTTTGCCTGCGTACTTGCGTAGCCCCGTGAACGGCTACGGAGCACCGCTGGTTCATAGGACAAACCACAGGAAGAGGCCATGGAGGAAGAAGAAGAGGAGGGGGTGGAGGAGAGAGGTGTGTCACAACCAGTAGTAGCTTTTTGGAGGCGTGGCGGTGGGACAACCTCCAACACTACTGCACCTTGTCCTGCATCCTTCCCAGCTGCCAAAAGAGTGACCCAATGGGCCGTGAAAGAAAGGTAACGTCCCTGTCCATGCCTGCTGGACCATGAGTCAGCGGTAATATGCACCTTACCGCTGACCGCCCTGTCCAGCGAGGCCAAGACATTGCCTTCCACATGCCGGTAGAGAGCCGGAATAGCCTTCCGTGAGAAAAAGTGGCGTTTGGGAACCTGCCACTGAGGAACCGCACATTGCACAAACTCACGGAAGGGGGCCGAGTCTACCAACTGAAAAGGCAGCAGTTGAAGCGCTAGCAATTTAGCCAAGCTAGCATTCAACCGCTGGGCATGTGGATGGCTGGGAGTGAACTTCTTTCGACGGTCCAGCAGCTGGGGCAGGGAAATTTGCCTGCTAGAATCGGACGTCGGTGTACTGCTAGCAGAGTGGCCGCAAGTACTTGGCTGTGACACACCTAATTCTACACCTTCATTCCTCTCAGTGCATGTTTCAGAGAGGACTGAAGTTATAGTGGGGTTGGAGATCCCAGCTGATGCGGTGCAAGGAGAGGTCCGCTTTGTTCTTTGGTGTGGGTCTTTGAGGTAGGCTTGCCAACGAGCTGCATGGCAGGTCAACATATGTCTGGTCAGGCATGTGGTACCCAAGCGGCTGATGTTTTGGCCACGCGATATACGCTTGAAACATATGTTGCAAACAGCAGCTGTGCGATCTGATGCACTAGCCTCAAAAAAGGCCCACACCAAGGAACTTTTTGAATGACGGGCAGAGGCAGCGCCCTGCACAGGCGGAGCTCTGCGGTGTGATTCCGTCGGTGTACTGCCCTTACGCTGGCCACCAAAGGGCATCCTGCCTCGTTGGAGATGTGCCTCCTCCTCATCCTCCTCCTCCTCCTCTCTCCTATTAGGCACCCACGTGGAGTCAGTGACCTCATCATCCCCTCCCTCCTCATCACTGGAGCCAATCTGGCAGTATGCTGCAGCTGCTGGAACATGACTGCCAGATTGGTGTCCTTCTTGAGCATCCCCTCTGTCTGCTCTCACCCTACTGCCTTCCTGTAGCTGGGTTTCATCATCAGACCCTTCGAAACGCTGGGCATCCTCCTGGAGCATGTACCCAACACTGTGCTCAAACAGTTCGGGGGACTCCTCAGGAGGAGGACATGGTGGGTCTAGGGAAGGAGTGACTGATGATGAGTCTGACATTGATACCAGGGAAGAGGACGCTTTGGCAGCTGCTTTGCCAGTACCCTGAGCCTGGGTGAGAGAGGATGAGGAGGAGGAGGAGGGCTTGGTCATCCACTCTACCAAGTCTTCGGCATGATGTGGCTCAACATGTCCAGCTGCCGAAAAGAAGGACAAGCGTGTCCCATGGCCATGTGCTGATGACAATGCACCGCGTCCACGACCAGCACTGTTGCCCCCAGACACAGAGCCTGCTTGCCCTCTTTTATTGCCTCCTGACTGTCTGCCTCTCCTTGTTTGCCTTCCAGACATTCTAATAGATGGCCTGCAGGGAGATGGGAAAAAAGCAATAAGGGCTACCTTCAGGTGTCCTTCTCTGTCCCTTTACTTAAGGATTTCTAAATATGGTTGAGGATGATTGCTTTTGCACAGAATAGCACAACGACAATTTCCCTGACTGTCCAAAAAACAAGGATTTCAAAGATGGTTGATGAGGAATGCTTTAGCACACTATAGCACAAGGAGAATTCCCCTCACTTTCCTTCTTTGTCCCTAGAAACAAGGACTCGCACAGTGAAAGAAACTGACACTCTCCCTACCTAGAGTTTTTTTAAAGCACACTATAGCACAAGGAGAATTCACTCACTGTCCTTCCCTGTCCCTAGAAACAAGGACTTGCACAGTGAAAGAAACTGACACTCTCCCTACCTAGAGTTTTCTGTCCCTAGAAAAAATGTTTTTTTAAAGCACACTATAGCACAAGGAGAATTCACTCACTGTCCTTCCCTGTCCCTAGAAACAAGGACTTGCACAGTGAAAGAAACTGACACTCTCCCTACCTAGAGTTTTCTGTCCCTAGAAAAAATGTTTTTTTAAAGTACACTATAGCACAAGGAGAATTCACTCACTGTCCTTCCCTGTCCCTAGAAACAAGGACTCGAACAGTAAAACACACTGACACTCTCCCTACCTATCCTTCTCTTTCCCTAAACTAAAGGAATCCAGGTTAAGCAAGAAAGAAATAAATGTCACTGTCCCTGCCTATGCTGCTCTTTCCCTGCTCCGGAACACACTACACTAGGCCGCCGTGCTGGCGGCCTTTTATAGTGTGGGGCGTGTACTAAACACCCTCAGCAATAATTGGCCACAGGCATCCTGCCTGTGGCCAATCATTGCTCTCCTCGCTGCCGGCGCTGTGATTGGCCAAGCATGCGGGGTCACAGTGCATGCTTGGCCAATCACAGCGCCTGGATGACACTGCGATGGCGTAGTGCATTGTGGGCCGTTCGCGTCACTCGAATTTGGCGCGAACGGCCCAAATCGTTCGATCTTCGTCGAACGATCGAACAGCCGATGTTCGAGTCGAACGTATGTTCGACTCGAACACGAAGCTCATCCCTAGTTACCGGTAAGTCTAACATAGGTTTTCTCCTATCACCTTCCAGGATGGAACACCTGAGAGGATAATAAAGGAACCACGGGCCTACTTTAGGGTGGAACCCCTGCCTGCAAGGCCTTTCTGCTAAATGTCAGATTTTGACTTCAATTTTTTTACCTCCACTCCCTAGTGTGTGATGAAGTTATCCTAGCTGGATCATGTAACTGACCTGCCAGGTCTGCTCCACCTATGCCCCTGCCTTCTCTTCGGATGCAGGATCTAGGTGGCATGGGCTCTTAAAGATAAAATCTGAGAGCCTGTGAATTTTTTAAGATAGAAAGATTGACTGTGTCAACTTTCTAGCAATCATGGTCTATAATGTCTGTAACTGCTGCATAGGGCCACCAAAAAAACTAATCAGAGATTTTTTCTGTGAAACAAGGAACTACTTTGGTCAACAAAGAACATCTGGTTTTAAACCACTAGTCTGTTCAGGAGAACGATTTAGAAAGAGGCTTCCTGACAGATAATCCTTGTGGGTCCCTTTTTATTTGTTTGCCATAGCCGTGGTGAAAAGGAAAAACCCACTTAAGGATAATAGATTAAGGGAAGCTTATTCCCTGGGCTCAGAGGACTGGACAGGTATGTAACCAAGCATACCCAACTTCTGTTTTTCTTCCCATCTGAATGCTGACATGTCAGATGTGAAAGTGTTCTATATCCCCAGGCTCCTTATAACCCTGCGGGTAGATGCATTAAAACTAAGCAGAAAGGAGCCTGGTAAGAACTGAGAGTAACTATTTCATAAATATCAGGTGTCTGAGACCGTAATCCACTCCAAGCACCAATGGGTGCCTCTTGGTACCAATGAGTGTTAAGTTAAGCAGATCCCTACTACAGGAAATTAATTCTATAGTAGGAGTAAAAGATGAATATTGGTTAGTCACATCCAGTTCGTCCAAGGGGGTGACATGAAGGATACCTGCCGAGCTGTAAACTTATCGGATTGGGTGAACCGGTCAGATAAGTTCTGATGCTGCATCTTCAAGCCAAAACCTCCTATGAGCATAACTCCCTAGCTCTTACTAAAAAATCATGATAGGTGATTTTAGGACCTTCTTCCAGCGTCCTATAACCTTACGGGGTTCAGGTCTAGGGAATGCCTCTGGCATGCCAGAATGTAAAGGACTGAATTTTTTGCTGTCAGAAATCCATGTGCATGGAAAAAAAGGTCTGAAATAAAAGTGACAAATATATAATTAATATCACAGATATACAGGCCAAAAATCTTGTATTTCTGAAGGGTAGCAAGCTCAAGCTTTATATGGAATACCAAACAGGAAGACACACCCAGCCTTCACTGTTGTATTTTCTGATATACAGTCACCTGTAGAACAGAGAAGACACAAACCAAACGTAAAATGTTGTGTATTTCTAATACGTATTAAGATACCATATAACCTAAGCAAAGAGCAAAAAGGACACAAACTTCAAATGTGTGCTTCTGATGCTGAATAAGTTAAGGTCATACATCCAACAGAAAGAACACTAGCAAATATGGTGTTTTTCTAAGCAATTAATATGAACAGAAGACACAGACACCTTCCACTGCTGTGTTTTTCTGATGTACAGCAAACTAAGGTAATAGATGCAAAACAGAAGGACAAGAATGACTTTGGTGTTGTGTATTCCTGATACCGAACGCAGTACGGTCATATAACCAACAGAAATTATACTAGCACATATTGTGCATTTTTGATGATCAAGAAAATGCAGTCGCATAGCCAGTATGACAGCAGAAAAGACACATGCGACCTCAGTTGTGTATTGCTGGTGCTAGACCACGTGCAGTCATAACCGGCAGAGAGTGGCACCAACACACTTTTGATTAACAACAGGGTATAGACATAAAACAGAAATGTCACCAACAATAATTCAACGTTGTGCACTTCTGATTAGCAACACTGCACAGTCATATAACCGGCAGAAATGTCACTATCAAATTCAATGCAGTGCATTTCTGACTAGCAACACTGCACAGTCATATAACCAACAGAAATGTCACTAGCAAAAACTCAATGCTGTGCGTTTCTAAATAGCAACTGTGTACAGTCCCGTAACCCACAGAAATGTCACTACCAATAATACAATGTTGTGCTTTTTTGATTAGCAAACTTGTACAGTTATATGACCAACAGAGATGTCGCTGACAACTCAATGCGTTTAATAGCAACCTTGTAGAGTCATCTAACAGAAATGTCACTAGCAAAAAAACTCAATGCTGTGCGTTTCTAAATAGCAACTGTGTACAGTCACGTAACCCAAAGAAATGTCACTACCAATAATACAATGTTTTGCATTTCTGATTAGCAAACTTGTACAGTCATATAACCAACAGAAATGTCGCTATCAGTAACTCAATATCATGTGTTTCTGATAAGCAATGGTGTACAGTCATATATCCAACAGAAATGTCACCAACAATAATTCAATGTTGTGCGTTTCTGAATAGCAACCTTGTATAGTCATATAACCAACAGAAATGCCGCTGACAATTCAATGTTGTGCATTTCTGATTAGCAATAGTGTACAGTCATATAACCAACAGAAATGTCACTAGCAAAAACTCAATGCTGTGCGTTTCCGAATAGCAACCTTGTAGAGTCATATGACCAACAGAAATGTCACTAGAAAAAAACGTAATGCTGTGCATTTCTGAATAGCAACAGCGTACAGTCGCATAACCCACAGAAATGTCACTACCAATAATACAATGTTGTGCGTTTCTGATTAGCAAACTTGTACAGTCATCTAACCAACAGAAATGACGCTATCAGTAACTCAATGTTGTGCGTTTCTGAATAGCAACCTTGTACAGTCATATAACCAACAGAAATGTCGCTGACAGTTCAATGTTGTGCATTTCTGATTAGCAATAGTGTACGGTTATATAATAGAAGAAGTGTCACTAACAATTCAATGTTATTCGTTTCTGATAAGAAACAGTGTACTGTCACATAATCAATATTATTCATTTCTAGTGAGCCATAAGATAGTTATATAACAGATAAGACACAAAACAAACTTCCAATGTTGTGCATTTCTGATGCGTGGTCAGACCAACAATCTATCCTAGGCATAGCCTGAACTCCAGAAACGAATCCTTCACCCACCAGTGAAGGAACATGGTAGTTCCAAATAATGGAAGTCTGAGGTGTGGCTAGCCCACACACAGGTGGGAGCGAGTCCAAGCCTCCCAAGCATCCAAGGTCTTAACGAGCACAGACCCAGAGATCAATTAAGTCTCTCAGGAAGAGGTGATCACAATCTTAGACTGGAGGCAATCAGACACCTGAAGGGGTTCACACTAAATACAGGCTAGTTTATGTAGCTTTAGCATAGAGGTTTGCACCAGGTACCCCTCAATTAAGGGTTGCAGGATAGCATTTTATGCTTCTTATACAGCCCACAGGTGGTTTGTAGCCTAAGCCACAAGAGGTCTTGATTAACTCTTACACACTGATAGATATAGCAGCAGTGCAAGGAGGAAATAATAGGTTGGAACTTGTGGAGATGTTGCACATAATAAGCAACCCCTTCAAGGATAATATGTTCACAAGGGTGCCCCTTACTGTGCCACCCCACCCTATGGGTAAACATTTAGGAGGCAGGCTTTAAAGAGCTAAAAACCTCTAAATGCACCATTGTGAGCTACCTGCTAGATTCATAGCAGCTGGCCCTGATCCTTTAGGAATTGATGGAGTGGGAACACCCTGTATTGAGCCTTGCCCAGCCCCCTATATATTTATTTGCTGAGGTTATTCTAGGGGCTTCTGTAATCTCCTCAGTGGCCTATATTGCCTGCAGGAGTCCATCCAGATCCTCTTAACCTTGCATCCTCCGGAATCTGGTTTAACAGGTCTAGATCCAACTCCCCCTCTGAGCTGTGTTCTGACCTGGCCTGGCTTTCCATATCCTTCCCATCCTCTTCTTCCTCTACCTGGGCTAGAGGGAGTGATTGTGAGGGTGGGAGAAGGGCACTAGGTCTCACTCCGAAGAGGCTTTCCTGGGAAGATGGGCCTTCTCTAGGGGTAAGCTCCTCTATGTCAGGACCTTGGGTTACTGACTGCCCGGCGGCTTCATGGAAAGCTTTGACTGTTGCCAGCATTTCCGTCTGCATAGATGAGAGACATTTACTCATCATTGCAGAAGCCTCCTTGCTAAATTATTAATGCATTTATAGCAAAAGGGCTTTGAGTGGGAGTTTATCCTTACAGTGCCCACTTTTTTATTTTTATTTTTTTGAGGAGCTATGCCCTGTAGCGGCAGGAGGTTGTTTATCTGGGGCTTCCTGGGCTCCGCTGGGGACTCTGTAAGACAAGAGATATAACACATGTACATGACATTACTCTGTCTTCCCCTTAACTGTGGGTTTGTACTGGGGAGGAGGAAAGGGTAAGGGGAATGGTGAATCCCAGTCTTGTTCTAGCTGGCCCAGGGATTCTCAGACCCCTGGAAGCAAGACCTCTCACCCCCCTTTCCTTCTCCCTTTCCAAGGGGGGTTTGTACTCACTGGGCCCCGACCTCGATCTGCCCGCAGTTGTAGTCATCTTCCCTTCCTCTTGTTCCATGAGGAGGTTGGCTGGGTCCTGGGTTGCTGGTACTGCTAGAGGGGCTAGTACAGTGGGCCGACCACTCTCCACCGTCTTGCTCTGTTCCACGCCACTCTCCACGCTGTCTCCCAGTGTTTCTAACACTTCTGGGTTGTGCTGTACCTCCGCCGCCGCCTGCTTCCTGTGACATGGTCGTTTCCAGAACAAGGCTTGGAGTGCAGTGCTTCCTGCAATTGGGAACCCGGAAGTGAAGAGAGCAATCAAAGGCGGTGGTTTTATGCAATACAGCAATGGCGCACACTCTCTGTGGCCAGAGCGCTGTTGCACACTTGGGGCGACCTGTGAGAAGGACCGAGCCTACAGGTTAGTTCAGCCCTCCCCGGCCTCCCTAAAACCTGTCTCAACGGGGGTACCATCAGACCCTCCCCGGTCATTTGGTCTTAAAACAAAACAAACATGTCGCTGTGTTCGGGAGAAACACAATCAATACTGGGGATCAAGGGGAAGGGTGGGGACTTATAACAAGCTGTCATTTGATTGTGTTTCCTGTGGGGAGGAGCCCTCATCTCTCAGGTGTGCCGTCCTGGAAGGTGATAGGAGAAAATAAGTTTTAAAAACTGACGTTTTTTCAGGAGCAGTGATTTTAATGATGCATAAAGTGAAAAAAAAAGTGAAATATTCATTTAAATATCGTACCTGGGGGGTGTCTATACTATGCCTGTGAAGTGGCACGTGTTTCCCGTGTTTAGAACTGTCCCTGCACAAAATTACATTTCGAAAGGAAAAAAAGTAATTTTAAAACTGCTTGCGGCTTTAATGTAATGTCTGGTTCCGGCAATATGGATGAAAATCATTGAGAAAAATTGCATGAGTACCCCCCCCCCGCCCATTACCAGCCCCTTTGGGTCTTGTATGGATATTAAGGGGAATCCCACACACAAATTAAAAAAAGGAAAGGTGTGGGACCCCCAGGCCCTATATACTCTGAACAGCAGAATACAGGCAGTGCAAACAAAACAGGGACCTGTAGGTTTGTTGTTACGTAGAATCTGTTTGTAATTTTGAACTCCCTGTCTGTGGTATTCGTATGAGAACACCAGCAATTGGATTCAGGTAAGCTTTAGGTGCACACTGTGCAAAGGACACTAAAGAAAAATACTGCAGCTCCCTGCCTGTATTTGTATCAGAGCACCAGCAATTGTATTCAGGTAAGCTTTTGTTGCACACTGTGCAAAGGACACTAAAGCAAAATACTGCAGCTCCCTGTCTGTATTTGTATCAGAACACCAGCAATTGTATTCAGGTAAGCTTTTGGTGCACACTGTGCAAAGGACACAGTACACTAAGTGAAACACTGCAGCTAGCACAATCACCTGCCTGCCTGTCAGTATAGAGAATAACAGGAACGGATCTAGCTAAACTGAATACAGTGTGTAAATATATATACACAACACCTAGGATGCATATATATCCTCTACACACTGTAACTTCAGCTAACTGACTCGCCTGCCTGCTCTATCTAACTCAAATCAAATTACACTGTCTCTCTCTCTCTCTGTCTCTTTCCTTTAACCAACGCCGCAACACACTACACAAGTCTGCCACGCAGGCGGCTTTATATAGTGTGGGGCATGTACTACACCCCCTGAGACATAATTGGCCAAACCCACCCTGGCTTTGGCCAATTATGTCTCTCCGTTTTTTTCCGCGCTGTGATTGGCCAAAGCATGCGGGTCATAGTGCATGCTTGGCCAATCATCAGCCAGCAATGCACTGCGATGCCACAGTGAATTATGGGCCGTGACGAGCCACTCGAATTTGGCGCGAACGGCCCATAATGTTCGAAATTCGGCGAACAGCAGAACAGGCGATGTTCGAGTCGAACATGGGTTGAACTCAAAGCTCATCCCTACTCCCCATGTTGTTTCCTGTGTTATCTGACCACTAGAGGAGCTCACACTAGCATTATACACTTGTATTGTTAATGTCTATAGGGACCTAGGACTTCGCCACCTCCTGGTACAATTTTATTACTGCAGCTTTTCATTTGATCTTATGTGATTTAATTATTGTTTACCCTTCTATACGTTAAATAAAGAATTTGTTAACCTAAAATAATATATTTATCCTGTTCCCTCTAAAGCATATTATACAGCACAGTACTTGTGCTGTGTAATTTGGCCCCCTGTAACACCTAAAAAAAACCTTGCTGATCCTGCCTGGCTATGTCCTTCCCTCTGTAAACTGACCATGGTATATCATGGCTTCCTGGCCCTGACGTTGTCAGTTTACTTGCGTCCATCATTTGCAGCTTGATTAAGTGGCTTAGCAACCACTTTAAATAAATGCTACACTGAGAGTGGTGCGCTCTCTTCTCTGTGATTTTTTCCATCCATGCTTATCAGTGAGATCTAGGAGAGTTCCCCCTATTGGACATCTGCTGAGTATTTATCTATAAGCTGTATCTAGCCAAATTTATGTGAGTGCAATAGATTTTCGTTTTTTTGCCAGTGTGTTGTCACACAAACTATACATACTATTTATGTATACACATACTATACTATATGTAAAAAATGTGCTACCGGCGTCAAGAAGCGATTAAATAAGTGATTGTTTCATTTACTGCAATCAAAAAGAACATACAGCCCTAAGGTTGGATGTTGAGAATATAAATTGGTGTGTGGATTGCGCTAACTTCCAAAAAATGTTATATAATATTGTCTCATACCACTCCTCTCTTGCTCATAATATAAATGAAAAATATAAGTAAAAATGTGGAGATATAGATACTCTGTGCTCTAATTCAGTGGGTATTTCTCTCCATGGCTATAATTAGATTTATACCCAAAACTTCAAAACAGTGTTTTACTCCTAGAAAATGCCAACTCAAACTGTATGTACCATATATCTATAAAGCAGCTAGGCAACAGACTATGGTCAATATTCAAAGTGCATGTGCCAAATAAAAATAAATAAAAGTGCAAATGAGCTAAACAGCAAACTATAGTTAACATACAAAGTGCAAGTGCAAATATTGCTGTGTGCTTCTCAGTTCATTTAGTCCAGTAGCTTTAAAGCAGAAATACACTGCACTATTAAATTCATTTGTAATATTCAAAACAAACGCACTCATCCACTCACATCTCCATGCTCTATTTTGCTTGGAAATCACTTTGAAAAACACCCCTTAGCATTTCTGGCCATGGCCATTTAAGTAAGGGCAGATGATTCATGTAGCATTTACTTCCTGGAATCTATCTGCCCTTAGTTAAGGCTAAGGCATGCAGGCAAGAGCGTGTGCTTAGCTGAGAAAACCCCTCCCTCCTGAAGACTCCTGTGATTTATGACATCATTTACTTAGTCCTGGAAGTCAGGAATCAGTAACTGGAGAAATGTTAAAAATAAAAAAAAGTTCAAAATAAGTAAATAGGATAAACATTCCTATTTACTAATGCTACCAGCATGAGGATTTAAAATAGTCAATGTTTGGGGGCTTGGCTAGCTGGCGGAGAGAATGGCTGCATACTGAAACAGCTCCTCTCCACCACGAGCTATCAGGTACTAACATAGCGACACAGAGCCTCAGATTGAACTGCCATCAGGCTGCAACACAGCGGGTACACTTCCCGATGAAAGTGAAAGTGAATGAAAATAAAAGTTTAAATAAAAATTACAAACCCGCACTATGGTGATGTGTCCAAACAATAATAATGATAATAAATAATGATAAGGGCTGCTGCTATAGTGTAAGGTAAGTACCCCAAAAATGTAAACAAGAAATTAAACTCAGCGCTGCTCCTATAAACTACCATACATGTATATACTGTATATCTCTATTAACAATATACTAAAGTGCTCAGTGCCAATACAGTGCAAAATAAAGTGCAGTCAATAAAGTGCATAAAATATGGGATGATGAGCTGGTGACAAATTCATATATATTCTGGTGACTCTACGTGCTCCCCTCCTTGGTCCTCACTCACCAGATGGGAATGGTGTATATGCCTGTATCAGAATGATGGTGTCCGTCCACAGAACAAGTTGTTATGATTGGCCTTTGAGTATGGATGTCTGTTGGCCTCCTCTCGGTGATCCAGATCCTTCGGGCTAACTCGATCAACAACAATCCATAACGATGTGATTTCAACAAAAACTGAGGAAAGAGCATATAGTGTAATACTGCTATTTTTATTTTAAAAGGTTAAAAGTCATTACACTTACATCAAAAAGGTTAAAAGCATGCAGATATTGCCGCCTTGGCATACAAACAGCCTTCACAGATAGCTTAACGCGTTTCACCCCTCCTACTGGGCGTCATCAGAAGCTTATGGGGTCTGTGATTGGCTGTCTTTTATACTTTAAGCTCCCCCTACTACACCCAGTAACTCCCACTACTCACATTGATGGCGCAGTACGAAATTGCATTCACTTCCGGTTTCCGGAAGTGACGCACTTGGCAAAACGGAAGTGACCGTCAGAGCCGGAAGTGATGCTATCTATTGGTGATAATGTAAACACTGTCAGCTCTACTTCCCGTGTCAACAGGAAGCAGATAACGCCATCTAGTGTTATAAATGATGCATTACATGCAATTACCATCTAATAACATAAATATAAATAAACCATTGCTTCCTATGTTACAAAAATTTACAAAAATCACAATGTTACAAATATCAATATCCCACAACAATGACACACATTATGTACTAGGTAACATGAAACATTATGAACCAAATTAACATTAAAAATATATATAAAAAATTTGAATAAATAGAGTCAATGACAGTATTAAAATAACAATATTAAAAATTACTAAGAAAAAATTAATGTCCAAGTCCACATTTAACCCTTTAGGCATGAGTGATTGTAACTGATAAATCCATTGAGTTTCATTTTGGGAGATGGCCTGTTTTAAATTAGTGCCCCTCTAATGTTTCTCTACCCCATCAATGCCACAGAAAATATGTTTGGATGGGTCTCTGTTATGGTACCTCCTAAATTGATATGATAAACTATGTTTACGAAAGCTTTTTGATATTGTTGACATGTTCCCTTAATCTCACTGTGAGTTCTCTTGTGGTCCTCCCCACATGTAGCATTTACTTCCTGGAATCTAACTGCCCTAAGTTCAGGCATGCAGGCAAGAGAGTGTGCTTAGCTGAGAAAACTCCTCCCTTCTGAAGACTCCTGTGATGTATGAATCAGTAACGGGAGAAATGTAAAAAAAAAGTTCAAAATAAGTAAATATGATAAACATTCCTATTTACTAATGCTACCAGCGTGAGGATTAAAAATAGTCAATGTTGGGGGGGCTTGGCTAGCTGGCAGAGAGAATGGCTGCATACTGAAACACCTCCTCTCCACCACAGGCTATAAGGTACTAACAGAGCGACACAGAGCCTCGGATTGAACTGCCATCAGGCTGCAACACAGCGGGTACACTTCCCGATGACAACCAGAAAGGGAAAAGACCATACGAAGTCGGGAAAAATTAAAGACTTCTTCCTGCAGCCCTGCTGGATCCACAAACGGGTCTCACCCACAGCACAGCTCAGCTCACAAGCAGGTCCCAACGCACAGCAACAAACAGGGACAGGGAGGATATTCTCAGCCACCATCATCCTCCAGTCCAGTGAAAAGGAAGCTGAAAAAGAACACCCATCCAGAGGTATCTTACCTGGAGGTAAGTTGCTTTGATTCCTCAATAAATGATACCAGGGAGTTACAAGACTCCATTTCTGAATTCCCTACAAATAAACCAGCCAGTTATGTATACCAAATTAAGGGGTATGTTAGTGTCACTGCGTTCTACCCTTCATGCAGTCAAATTAGCACTGTCACAACAATTTAAATCAGAAGTTTCTACAGTAAATAAGAGAGTCTCCCATTTTAAAACAAAAATCGAGGAATTTGCATCTACTTTTAATAACTTAGTTGATGCTGACAATGACAGAGATGAGATCATGAGAATGAAAACTAAAATGGCGGATTAAGAGGACAGATCCGCGATGTAATAATGTCAAAATTTGGGGGGGATCACAGAAACTATCAAACCTCCTGACCTGAAAGAATATTTTACCAATATCATGAAAGATGCACTCCCTAACATTGGAAGAGCTTCTCAGAGAATGCATGCATAGACTGCCAAGACCCAAGCACATACCATCCCACCTACCCAGGGATACTATTGTTAGATTTAATGTATACCACATAAAGGAACAATTCATGTCGGCCACAAGATACCGTGATAATTTACCCCAAAATATGCAAGGCTGTCATTCTTCACTGACCTATTTACAACAGCGCAGGCAACTTGCTACAATCATGAAACTGCTGAATAACCAATGCATCATGTATCGCTGGCTGTACCCTGCTAAGCTACTAGTGACAAAAGATGGCACATCATTACTGTACAAGAAGGCCTCCGCCTCCTGCGAGACTGGCAAATCCTAGAGCCACAAGCAACGGAAGAGGAAAGTATCTCCCGCTCACCTCTGTCTATTCTGGATAATTCAGATGTAGAAGCGGGCTGAACCTGTGTTCCTATCAAATATAAAATAATCCCACTCTGATGGCCCAGGAGATAGCCACATTGCTTTTCCTTTGACCCCACAAGTTATGGCGATTGTTTATCCACACAGATTTTGTATAGAATCATTCATTTTATCTTGTGTTTTCTTTACTTTTGTTTTTGGTTTTATTAACATTAATTTTCTCTAAAGATCTTCAATTACAGACTTCCATTTCCTGGCGTTTGACCACTTGTGATATCCTCTAATTTGATCATTCCCTACTGAAGCTTCAGCTACAACCACCTCTCCAACAGGTAATGTACTATTACAAATTTGTCCTGCCATACAGATTATCAACAACACTCCCACTAACGCCTCCGGGTAATCATTATGGCATTCAAAGTTTCCTCCTTAAATGTAAAAGGCCTCAACAGACCCACTAAGAGACAGATAGCCTGGAAGGAAGCGGGTTGACTTCAATGTGATATCATATGCTTTCAATAGACATACTTTACCTCCCACAAACCTCCAGTTTTTCAACATTGCAAATTTCCAAATGTTTTTATGGCTAATGGCCCCTCAAAGAAAAGAGGAGTGGAAATTGCCATCAAAGACTCTATTCAATTCACTCAACTAAATGTATACTCTGATGCATCAGGCAGATTTCTGATCCTTATCTTGAAAATTAATAATACCACATATACATTGGTCAACTTATATCTTCCCAATACAAAGCAACTATCTTTCCTGAGGAAAATATGGAAAAAGGTTTATTCACTCCATCAGGGACATGTAATTCTATGTGGTGACTTTAATGCAATCTCAGATAAGGACCTGGACCTCTCCAGTGACACACGACACCAGCAACGCAGATCGACATTGGCCCATTTTCTATCCACTTCAGGAATGTTCGATGTATGGAGATGCCAACATTCCTCAGAACGAGATTTCACATTTTTCTCCAACGTTCATCATACTTACTCCCGCATCGACTTATTTTTGGGGGACAAGTTTTTGCTAAAGAAGATTGTTAGGTCAGATATACATTATATTATGTGGTCTGATCACGCCCCAATTTCCATCAGTGTGGGGGAAAATCACTCTGAAATCAGGGCCAACAGATATCTACACCCTCTCAACCTGAGAACACAAAACAAATTCTTAAAGCCCTCAAATCGTTTTTTGACCTTAATGCCCCTTCGGTCAATGTTCCCTTCACACTGTGGAACTCTCATAAGGTTTACATCAGGGGACTACTCATACAACTAAATGCAAAAATAAAAAGGCAAAGGACAAAGTGTCTCAATGACCACCTAGAAATCATTAACAAGCAAAATACAACACAAACAGTCTGTGAGCAACTATTTCTCGCTAGACAGGACTTACGCACTCTTCCAATATCCATTCCCAACACGATAACCATCTTTGTTCCTTAAAAGCCCAATCATACCGATATGGGAACAAAGCCGAGAAATTATTAGCCACTCAATTAAAAGAAAAAGTTTAACAAAAAATCCCCAATATCCATAACCCCAAAAAAGGGGTCACCAATCCAAAAGAAATTGCGGATGCATTTAGTGACTATTATGAATCACTTTACAATCTAAAAAACTACCCTGACACCCATCAGCCAACAGAAGACACTATATCTGAATTTCTGAAATCAGTAAGTTTACCCACATCTTCGCAAATAGAATTGTCACAATTGAATCAACCCATTACTGTGACAGAAATTGAAAAAATAATCAAAAGCCTACCCCATAACAAATCTCCTGAACCACATGGATATTCATCAGAATACTATCAATTATTTAGCTCCACTCTATCACCATCCCTACAGGTCTTTGATGCCGCAATGTCCAAGGCTAATTTTCCACCTGAAATGCTTACAGCTACAATTATAACCCTGCCTAAGGCTGGGTTCACACTAGTGCGACACGACAGCCGTCCTACTTTGGAACCGACTTTGCCCCGCGACATGAAGCCGACATATGTCCAACTTTCAATGAACGGGGATCCGACTTGGATCCCCGCCAATAGCAGGCACTGTGTTTGGTATGAATCTTGAGGGGGAACTCCAGGCCAAATTTTAAATAAAAAATCTGCATGGGTTCCCCCTCCAGGAGCGCACCAGGTCCTTGGGTCTGGTCTGGATTTGAAGGAGAACCCCTACGCTGAAGAAACGGCGTGGGGGTCCCCCCAAATCCAAACCAGACCCTTATCCGAGCACGCAACCTGGCAGGCCGCAGGGGAAGAGGGGGGGGTGAGAGAGCGCCCCCTCCCTCCTGAACCGTACCAGGCCGCATGCCCTCAACATGGGGGGTTTGGTGCTCTGGGGCAGGGGGGCGAGCTGTGGCCCCCCCACCCCAAAGCACCCTGCCCCCATGTTGATGAGGACAGGGCCTCTTCCCGACAACCCTGGCCGTTGGTTGTCGGGGTCTACGGGCGGAGGGCTTATCGGAATCCCGGAGCCCCTTTAATAAGGGGGCCCCCAGATCCCAGCCCCCCCACCCTATGTGAATGAGTATGGGGTACATCGTATCCCTACCCATTCACCTGGTGGAAAAAATGTCAATAAAAACACAACACAGGTCTTCTCCGTCGCCTTCTTCTTCTCCCGCTCTCTGGTTCTTCTCTCGCTCTCCGGTTCTTTCTTCCGCCGCAAAAAGAATAGGGAAGAAGGCGACGGAGAAGACCGGGCCCCGCTAGCAAAAGAGCTGGAAGAAGATAGCGGAGGCCCGGAAGAAGAAAACCGGAGAGCGCGGAGACCCCCGGAGCTGTGCAATAAATTAATTTAAAAAGCTGTGTTGTGTTTTTATTGACATTTTTTCCACCAGGTGAATGGGTAGGGGTACGATGTACCCCATACTCATTCACATAGGGTGGGGGGCCGGGATCTGGGGGCCCTGTCCTCATCAACATGGGAGCAGGGTGCTTTTGGGTGGGGGGGCCGCAGGTTGAGGGCATGCGGCCTGGTACGGTTCAGGAGGGAGGGGGGCCGCTCTCTCACCCCCCTCTTCCCCTGCCAGGTTGCGTGCTTGGATGAGGGTCTGGTTTGTATTTTGGGGGGGACCCCCACAACGTTTTTTTGGCGTAGGGGTTCCCCTTCAAATCCAGACCAGACCCAAGGGCCTGGTATGCTCCTGGAGGGGGAACCCATGCCTTTTTTTATTTAAAATTTGGCCTGGAGTTCCCCCTCAAGAGCAGCACAGCACAAGTCACATGCCAAAGTCGGATCATGCAAGACTGCGGTCCGACTTTGATCCGACTTCAATGATAGTCAATGGGCTGAAGTCGGATCAAAGTCGGACCGAAGTAGTACAGGGAGCATTTTCAAAGTCGGACCGACATGTGTCGGACCAGTTAAGACGGCTCCCATAGGGAAACATTGATTTTCACACGTCATGCCACATGAGCTCCCAATGTTGGAGCGTTTGTCGCCCCAGTGTGAACCCGGCCTAAACCAGGCAAAGAGCCGAACGCACCTTAAAATGTTAGGCCAATTTCGTTACTAAATGTAGATGTGTATTTGTATGCCAAACTACTTGCCAATTGACTAGCAAATCTACTACCAAAACGCATAAAGAGCACCCACACACCAATCTTTGAAAAAGTATGGAAATTTTTGCATACCGATGAACCAAAAGTAAAAAGGGATCACTATGATATATAATATACTCCATTTTAAAATTACCTTTACCAAGCCAAACCAGTTTCTTAAATGGGAGCAAGAACTAGGTAAAATATTCTCTGACCAACATGACATTATACCCCATACAAAGTGTCAACATTTTCCAAAACAAACTCAAACCTTTGCTGGAGAGAATGCGGATAAGTAGGAACCTTAACGCACATGGTTTGGGTGTGCCTCCATCTCTGAAGCTTCTGGTCAGCAATATTTTAACTAATATTTAGAGTGACTGGGGTCTTTGTGAAACCAAATATTGAACAAGCGATTCTTAGCGTTAACATGTCAACCTACCCAATTTCTGTCAGATTGATAGCCATGCATATATTATTTGCAGCATGCTAAGCGATAATGTACAAATGGAAAACAAATGAAATACCTAGCATAAGGGAGATCATTAAACAGGTCAACACTATAGTAGAATATGAAAAAATTCTAGCATATAGAGATGGAAACATATCCAAGTATAAGTCTAAGGCCCCTTTCCCACTTGGGCGTCCGCGGTAAAGCGCCGCTATTTTTAGCAGCGCTTTACCATCGTATTTGCGGGGGTATTCGGCTGCTAGCGGGGTGCTTTTAATCCCCGCTAGCGACCGGGAAAGGGTTAAAAACTACCGCAAAGTGCTGCTGCAGCAGCGCTTTGCCGGCGGTATAGCCGCGGTGCCCATTAATTTCAATGGGCAGGAGCGGTGGAGGAGCGGTATACACACCGCTCCAAAGATGCTGCTAGCAGGACTTTTTTTACAGTCCTGCTAGCACACAGCTCCAGTGTGAAAGCCCTCGGGGCTTTCACACTGGAGAGACAGCAGCGTCTGTTTCAGGGCGCTTTGCAGGTGCTATTTTTAGCGTTATAGCGCCTGCAAAGCTCCCCAGTCTGAAAGGGGTCTAACTGGTCTATTTGGCGAACCTTCTCTACTATACCATAGATGGATTTAAAACCCTTAAAGTAGAATACACTATCACCCCATATTTGATTATTATTCATGATTCTTTCACAGGAACAGTTAATATAGTTACTCAACTTTTTTTTCTATACATTTAGTTTATCCTGATTGAGTATATTGTTGTATTCTTGCATGTTCTAAACCAATGTTTATTTTGGTCAAGATGAGCTCCCTCTATAGAGTGTAAAATAAAGAATGTACAACAGTCAGTATATTACCTAGATGACTTGCCTTATCCATCTTGTTCAAACTGGTGATATATAATGATAGTTAATTGAAACTATAGTACTACAGTTACTGGAAGCTGGTGATATATAATGATAGTTAATTGAAACGATAGTACTACAGTTACTGGAAGATATATATATATATATATATATATATATATATATATATATATATATATATATATATTCATTCATTGATATATTATAACTTGCATCATTATTACTTGTACTCTGTTATAACTCAATAAAAAAAATTTGAATTAAAAATAGTCAATGTTGATTCAGAGAGTGAAGTTCCACTTTAAATGGAGGTAACATGCTGCACTGGGCATTTAAGCAATCTGGAAAAGCGACACTAATGCCTTGTACAGTACACACGATAGAAATTTCAGATGAAAAAAGTCAGACGGAATTTCTTCATCGGATGTGAGCCCCATCTGACTTTTTCCCCGTCGGAGTTTAGAAATAGAACTTGTTTTATTTTTTTCCAATGGAAAAATCGGAAAATCCGATCGTCTTTGTGGAACTCGACAGAGAAAAAGCCATGCATGCTCAGAATCAAGTCGACGCATGCTCTGAAGCATTGAACTTAATTTTTCACGGCTCGTCGTAGTGTTTTACGTCACCGTGTGTCAGGAAAGGCTTCACCCACTGGTGGCGCTGTTGGTCCTATGGATTGCAGCACTAGTGTCCACCAGCAGGTGTCCTCTTGCAGCCAGTATCTTTGATAGAGGATCTCACCTGCTGGTGGTAATGCCTGATCCATGGTCCGTAGTACCGGCATCCACCAGCGGGTGTATTCTGGAAGTGTGGGGCAGGCAGCACTTCCTCCGCTCAGCTGTCACATGAGGACAATCATAGCAGTCCTATAAATACCCGGCGAGCCCTTACATGCTCGCCCTGGTATTTCTCTCCTTGAGCCCTGACCTCGCTGCTTGTATTCGGACCTTGAGCCTGTACCTCACCTCTCCTGACCTTATCTGATCCCCATCCTGAGCCTATCCATCCATCCTCTCCCTGTCTTGTTTGTTCCCTGTCCCCAGCTGCTGACTCCCCATGTATGATCTTGGCCTGGCTACGTTTATGCTTCTGGAACACCCCTTTGTCAATCTCCTGATCTGCTGTGTATGACCCTGGCCTGGCTTACGTTCAAGATTCTGGTACTGCCCTTTGCTGTATATATTATTTGTTGTTTATGGGTTATTTGGTTGGTTTGCAGTGTTTGTATTTATTTATATCACCTATTTTAATAAACCTCATTATATTTCACTTTACATAGGTTTTTGGTTCTCTCTGTGCAGTCCACACAGTCTGGTCAACGAATTCACTGACACCGCGTTTTGAACGGTTGGAATTTCGTCTGACAGTGTGTATGCAAGACAGCTTGAACGGAATTCTGATGGAAAATTCCATTGGATTTTATCCCGTCCGAAATTCCGATTGTGTGTACAGGGCATAAGAAATATCCAAAAATAAAAATGACACCTAAAGTACTTTCTAATGACTGTTTGATATGTTCGAATTAACATTAGCATTGGGATACAAAGCTAGTTGTTCTTCATGTTCTAAAATACACGTGAGTCTTTAGAACTTCTAATGATGGTCGCTAGGGATTCTATCATCAGAACAAAAAGCAAGAAAAATAGTGAACACATAGTTACATAGTAGATAAGATTCAAAAAGTGTGAACTTTAAGTGTTTGATCAACAGGAAGAAAAAAAGGCTTAACAAAAATCCTTCCTGATGCAATACTGGTAATTGATAAATTATTGGATCAATCTACTATCAAATGTATAATTACCATAGCACAGTATATTATGCAAACTGAGGAAGATAGCTAAAAGTTTTTGAATTTATCAACACTCTCAGCAAACACCACTTCCAGTAGAAGAGAGTTCAGTATTTTAACTGCTGTAACAGTAAATAATCCCTTTTTCAGTTTTTCATCCAATCAAATCAAATGTAATCCAATTAAATCATGGGATATGATTTCTTCAGGGACCTTAGAGTAAACAGGTTTTTACAGTTTAAAAGTTTAAATAATCACTTTTGATATATTATACATTGTGATAATTTCTTCCTTTTAAGTGACACTTACACTACAATTTAGAAACATAGAAAAGTGACGGCAGAAAAAGACAGGGTAGTCAATTGAGTCGTTGATTTGTTTGTTCTCTTTTTTTATTAAAGCAGAGTTTCACCCAAAATAATAACTCTATCGGATCACATTCCTTACTGTGCAAACATGTTCAATAGCCACATAATTTTTTTTTTTATGTTGTAATTACCGTAGTACAGCTGGTTGAATTGCGACTTCCGGGTTTTCACTCCCGCGGGAGTAGGCATTGCTACTCCTTTCCCCAGCGCCGCAATGTAATCTGGGAGTTCTCCGCAATGTCTCCTGGGAGCACAGTGTCATGCTTCCCAGGAGACATTGCTCTATGCCTTCCAGCTAAATACCATCACAACGGGGTGTGAACTATCAATGACGCTGCCCGTTGTGATGGCAACAAGGAAGTTGACTGCGCTACTCGTAAACACTGCGTATGCGCGAGTAACAGTGGTGAATGCTGGGAGATGAGCATCCACCGCTTCCAGGAAGTCATTGCTTGTGGGCTTCACAATGCCCACAAGCAAAATGGAAACTGCCTAACATGGATTTTAAAAGTTCTTGTTTTAGACGAAAACGGACAGGGGACATTTGAATACACCAAACAAATGAGTAGTACTTTGTATTGGGAAACCACATTGAATGCTCCAAAAAAAAAAAATTGACCGCGGAACCTCCGCTTTAACTTTATTGTCTGACTATCGATCTATGTTTCTCCCAATCATGTTTGAAGCCATTTACAGTTGACTGTCGCACTACCTCTGCTGGTAGTTTATTTTAAGCATCAACTACCCTTTCGGTATAATAATACTTCCTAAGATTAGCTTTGAACTTTCGTCCAGTTAGTTTGAGGTCATGTCCCCGTGCTCTTCATTTTGACTTTATATTTAAAAAAACAGCCCTCCTAAACCTTATTCACCCCCTTGATGTATTTAAAGGTTTCGATCATGTCTTTTTCTCCAGACTGTACATATTAAGTTCCTGAAGTCGCTCTCAGTATGTTTTATCCCTCAAACCTTTCACAATTTTTTTTACTCGTCTCTGGACTCATTCTATTTTATCAATATCCTTCTGTAAGTAAGGTCTCCAGAACTGGACACGGTATTCTAAATTAAGTCTCACTAAAGATCTACAGCGGAATCAAGATCTCCTTCCTCTTGTTGGTGACCCCCTGTAGTGATGCAGCCTAGAATTATATTTGCTTTTCCCACTGTCTGGTCAGAATGTTTGCTCATTTTGCAATCCTTCCGAAATAAGTACCCCCCAAATAATTTTCTTCTTGACGAACCCTCTGCACACTGCTATATACCATTTCCAGCAAGCCATGCAATGAAAAAACAGGATCCAGGTGAATCTACAGCCAGAGAAACAGCTAATAATACATGTTTTTTTTTGGAAAGCAGGGGAGACTTTGGTGGTCTATTAGACCCCTGATGTCTTCATAAAGAGTACAGGTCACCTGCCCAAAACTATCGCATGGAGAGTTGTTAGCCCCCTAGTGATAGGAATGAGGTTATGAGAAAAAAAAGTAGTAAAAATGTAATAAAATAAATTACAGTTAATTAAAAAAAATTTAAGTGCCCAACCCCCCCACCACATACACTCAAATACAAACCTTCGCTTAGGTCCCACACTGATATGTAAAATGCAATTGCACCACATACTGTATGTGAGGTATCGCTGTGAATATCAGAGTGAGAGCAATAATTCTAGGGCCATCATTCTTGAGTAACCCTACAATGATAACCTTCAAAGGCTTTTATAGCATCATCTATGGAAAAATAGGTACTATAGTTTATTGCCACTTATCGGGGGGCATGCACTTTTGAACCTGACATGTTTGGTATCTATGTTCTTAAACACAACATCGTCTTTTACCCCAAAAAAATAAAATTCATTTAACATATTTTTTTCTGAAAAATTGCATTTGATAATTGGCTGTGTAAATGTCATGTGACATAAAAAATTACAACAGCCACTATTTTATTTTCCAGGTCCTGTGCTTTAATAAAATTGTTTTTTTTTTAGAACTTCTAAATATTATATAACAAAAAATGCTGAATTAACATGTGTATACATTTTTTTTTAATTGCCCCTGACAGCAAGTGGTTAAAGTTTCTTTAAAAATAACATTTTAAGTTATTGTTTTCTTATCCAAGTCTACTGTCTGTGTACTCTCCACAGCAAATAAATATGGATTCCTGTGATCCAGTGCTGCAGCCTGGTCCTGCGCTGACCAGTGTTCTCTTCATGACAGGACCTTGTTTCTCATTCCTGAGCAGCTTGAGAGGACTCCACTGCTTAATAGCTAATAGCAAGTGTCCATGTCACTCAGGCGGTGATGTGGACAACCATAGATAGATCCTCACCCAGAGAAAAAGATTAAAGATTTGGGACCAAGCCTATCATATGGCCACATATTTTAGAAGTAAAATGGGATGGATGGCAAATTAATGTCAGAAGAGGCACTTTAATTAATACATACCTGTATTCATTGTTTTTTTATTATCTATATATTGTTTTATATATCATTGTTTATTTATTATCTATTCAGAAGCTCAAAGTCAATCTTGAACAATCACTTCTCCCTATTGCTCCATTAAAAAATTATTTTATCTATTCAGTACTATCACCAATACTTTTATCAGTGGCTAATGAATACCAACTGTCACCATGCCAACTTGTTATAATCTCCCTTTGTATTTTGTGTATCATTTCTCAGTGTAAAGTATGTTATACTGCTCTACTTTTCTGTAAGCAAAAAATAATAATATATTAGAAGTTTACTTTAATATCCTTTTTCAACAGCTTCCCTGTTGATGCTACTTAAATTCTGAATTGATAAACATTTCAAAATTTAGCAATGACCTTTTATCAAAGCACACTTTCCTCCCAATAAAAAGGGAATTTTTTACATGTGTTTTGAGGCTGAAAATAAAGGGTTGAACTTCAGAAAGTTTTCAGCTTTTCTCCTAAAAAACAATTAAAAACTTAGTGAAGGTCCACAGTAGAAAAAAACTTAGTGATTTTTCTTAGGCTTGTTTTTTTCTGCTTTTCTAGTCAGCAACACATTTCCCCAATATTAGAGTTTCTTCAGTGTACACTAAATACTTACTCTATTAATGGTTGGTCTCCCAGCTATGAATCAAATTGGCAGGAGTTTTACAGGCTGAAAACAGACTTGAATCATCCCTATTCTAAATCTCTGCAGTGAAATGAGAAGTGTTGTTTTGTCAGGCATGAGTGCTGTATTGTTTCATGCTAGGAAACACTATGTCGATATAAAAGGTGTTAAAGGGAAGACAAAATCAAAATGACACTCCCTTGGCTGAAACAAATCAATTATTGCAGGTTAACTGAGAAATAGCAAAGAGATATCAGACACCCAAGATTCATGGTCCATAAACTCCTTTCAGATTTTTGGAAAAGGAATTTAAAAGACCATAAAAAGGATTTAGCTGTTTAGGAAGAAAAAAAAAAGCTTGGTTAATGTACTAAAGTCAAATAGGCTGTTCACTTTGCAACAGAAGTGACACTTCACAAGGTAATTTTACCCAGAACTTAGTGAATAAGGTGAAGTTCTGTAGGCTTCCATCATATATATTTTTTTAAATGTAATTTGGGTATTCGTTGCAAAGTGAAATACTAAGCTCTGGGTATAATTTTCGTGCAAAATGCACCTATCCTTGCAAACGCCCTATTTCTCTTTAGTAAATTAACCCCAATGTGCTAACTGGTCTTCGTCTGGGGCAAGGTGTGATATGATTAGCATCCCATGATAGTGCATTTGCATGTTTGTTTGTCTGCTACTGTATGTTTTGACCTTAAATGGTGTAAAAACTCTGAATGCTGATAATGCTGAGACTCTGGGTCCCAATGACCCTGAATTGTTCTGATATGATAAAAAGATCAAAGCAGCCTAATCCCTCTTTCAGTATTAATTCTCTGTTTGGCTTTGGAGTTCTTTTATTTTTTTTACCAGCCTCTCCTACACCAGCTTGATCAATCTTCCTAGCCAACATAGATGAACTCAGGCATATTCAGTTTCCTAGTCTGAACCCACCTGAGCAATCCTGCCAATAAGTTGTCACTCTACTGGTCCAAACATAAGTGGCCAAGGCATGCCCCACCCTGCAGCTGCACATATACAAGGGGTGTGTATGTGTTCAGCTGTGGGACTTGGAATGCCTCACCTGCTTTTGACTGGCCCAGTACAGTGATAGTTTCCTGGTGGACTCACTCAGGTAAGTTAAGACTAGAACCAGAACACGCCTTAGCTCATCTCTATTAGCTAATCCAAGGCCCTTCAGGTCTGGTATGGATTTTAAGGGGAACCCCGTGCCAAAATTAAAAATAAAAAATGGCATGGGGGTCCCCCTAAAAATCCATACCAGCCTCTTATCCAAGCACGCAACCTTGCAGGCCGCAGGAAAAGAGGGGGGACGAGAGAGCGCCCCTCCTCCTGAACCATACCAGGCCACATGCCCTCAACATGGGGAGGATGTCCCCATGTTGATGGGGACAAGGGCCTCATCCCCACAACCCTTGCCCGGTGGTTGTGGGGGTCTGCGGGTGGGGGGCTTATCGGAATCTGGAAGCCCCCTTCACGAAAAAAGTGTAAAAAATTGTAAAAAAAACACACAGACACTGCTTGGGACAAGTCCTTTATTAAAAAATAAAAAATTTCCAGCGATGTAATCCTTCCTCGTCCCGGGATACGGAGAAACACGCCGCCATGACACGATCCGCCTCCATGGGAGGCACCCGCCGAATGACGCTAGAGCCGCCGTGACAGCTCTTAAATACCGGCGGTTTCCCCGTGGTGTCACGGGTGACCCCGCCCTCTCTGATGCCATGGGAAACCCCTGTTGCATCAGAGGGGGCGGGGTCACCCATACATATTTCCCGTTGCATCAGAGGGGGGCAGGGCCTAGCCCTCAGCTATTTAAGAGCTGTCACGGCGGGTCTAGCGTAATTCGGCGGGCGCCTCCCATGGAGGCGGATCATGTTGTGGCGGGGCTTCCAGAGTCCAATAAGCCCCCTGCCCGCAGACCCCCACAACCACCGGGCAAGGGTTGTGGCGATGAGGCCCTTTATTCCCATCCCCATGTTGAGGGCATGTGGCCTGGTACGGTTCAGGAGGGGGGGCGCTCTCTCGTCCCCCCTCTTTTCCTGTGGCCTGCCCGGTTGCTTGCTCGGATAAGGGTCTGGTATGGATTTTTAGGGGGACCCCATACCATTTTTTTTTATTTTGGCGCGGGGTTCCCCTTAATATTCATACCAGACCCAAAAGACCTGGTAATGAATTAGGGGGGAACCCATGCTGTTTTTTTCAATGACTTTTATCTGTATTGCCAGGACCCGACAATTCATTATAGCCACGAGTAGTTTTAAATGCCTTTTTTTCCTTTAGAAATGTCATTTTGTGCAGGGACTGTTCTAAACACGGGAAACATGCGCTACTTTACAGGTATACTATAGACACCCCCCAGGTACGAAATTTAAAGGAATATTTCACTTTTATTGTTTCACTTTAAGCATTATTAAAATCACTGCTCCCGAAAAAACTGCCATTTTTAAAACCTTTTTTTGCATTGATACGTGTCCCCTGGGGCAGGACCCAGGTCTCCAAACTCTTTTTATGACAATAACTTGCATATTAACCTTTAAAATTAGCACTTTTGATTTCTCCCATAGACTTTTAAAGGGTGTTCCGCAGCTTTTGAATTTGCTGCAAACACCCCAAATTGTTCGCTATTCGGCAAACGGGCGAACAGCCAATGTTCGAGTCGAACTCATGTTCGACCCTATCATAAAGTTCATCCCTAATCAGGATTAGGTAACTACCTTAAACTTCCACTTGTAAGTAGAGAAAGTATCCAGTCCAAGTTTAACACCTATAATTAGAGCCTTTATGAAGTACAGGAATTAAGGCAGTAGTTTTTTTTTTCTCTTTAAATTTTTTTATTGATAAGTAAAACCTTTCACAGTTTACTTATTCATATTATATGATATTTATCAAAAACGAATTGTTGTTGCAATCTCATGCCAGTTTTTATAATGGTGTGGTTTTTTGGATATGGTGCAGAGATGGTGTAGCGGATGTTCTTACCTGCAGAAGACTGTAGGTGCAGGGGAGATGCAGCAAGGGCCCAGATTGTAGATGTAGTGAAGACTGCATGGAACTTGGAGGCTATGGCTGTGGGCACTATAGAGGCTGTAGGAGCAGTCATGGTGTTGCAGAGGCTGTGAATGCAGTGATGACTGGGGGGGGGCAGTAAAGATTCAACAGAGACTGAGGATATGGCACAGGAATAGTGGAAGTTCTCAATGTTGCAGGGGTGCAGAGAGAACAGCAGAGTCTGTGGATGTTGCAGAGGTGCAGTGGAGTTGCAACAGAGACTGCAGGTGTAGCTGAGGCTGCAGGGACTTCAGGTGCTAGGCTGCCACTCAGGCAGAAACAGAAGGCAGAGGGAAAAAGGTTTTAGTAGCTCAGGAGAGCAATATAGACAATCATTGAGGTGCAACCTTTAGGACCTTTTCACTACAATTAAATGACATCAGCTATACTGGGCAAATATAGTCAGAGGGCATCATTGAATTTATTTTTGTACGTATTTATTTGTGAATAGCCCCATCCTAGTTTGTCCCCTTCTCCTCTCCCAAATCTGTATTTTAATGAGATGCCCTTGCTCCTGGGCCCAGGAGCCCTTTTTTAAATTTTCCTCAGCCAAGGGACTGGCTGAATGTGTTGTTAGGCTGCTACACTAGTCAGGTTTTCTGTAGTGTAGGTAAATTTCAGGTTTGGCTGGCAGCCGAGCCTGTTTGTTTGTTCTGGGTTTGGAGTGGTTTAGGCAGAGCTGGGTGACTCACAGGCAGCATCACTGAGACCTCCCACTTCTTTCCAGAGCATGCTGGAATCTTCTAGAAAGGAAGGAGGAGAGGAGAGGTGGAGCTGCCTGGAGTATTCTAAGGAGCCCTGACCAATCCCCAACCTGAATTGGCGGGGGGCAGACTTTCTTTAATACTCAAGGTCAGCCCATGTGGGGGAGGAGTTGTTGGGATGGAAGCTGGAGATGGAGTGCTAGGCTGTCATGGCCTTGGAGGGAGCTCCCCAGTCTGAGGGGGGTGACCTTGGACCTATGCTTGGGTGCAGACAGGATCTTCTCACAATCCAAGGGAGTGTCCTGGACAGGAGACACGAGAGCAAGAAAAAGACAACAGGAGAGCACTGCCAGGCAAGTCTCCAGGGAGGAACACCATATCACAGCCAGGAGGGCTGGTTAGTGACATTCAAGAGGACTGGTGAGGCACCCCTGAGAGGACTGGGAGAGTGCAGTCTGGAATGGGTGCAGAACCAGTGGAGTGGACTGTGGTGTCACGACAGTGGCTGTGCAGCTGACAGTGCCTGAATATGTGGAACTAGGATCAGTAGCCATGTGGACAGCTAGCATTAGGACCACCTACATTTGCTACACCAAAAGGGACCCACGGTCTCTGCCTGCATTGGGCAATTTCCAAGGCCTGGCGGAGCCAGTGTCAGGCCTAATATAAAAGTGGTAGCTGGTCCTAGAAGTGAGGAATCAATTGATGTGCTGAAGAGTGTAATCAGTAGTTAAGTGATGTGCTGGAGGAAGAGATGAAGTTGTATATACAGAGAGTGTATATAGTTTCAGTCCCTACATTGTTTTTTTTGTTACTTTATTGGGGTTATTCAACTTGGATGGGGATAGGGTAGATATGAGATGTCCAGTTGATCAAAAAGACAAAGTGCTTGGACTTCAATTCTTCTGGATGCTTGAGGATTGTGTGCCTGGCTGGGCAGGGTGACAAATGGACCACAACAACCAGCAGCCCCTATGGGGGTACAATAGGTATAAGAGAAACCGTCTGGACCAGGAGTCTTATGTAAAGGTAAGTCTTTAACCACTTGTGCCCACTCTTCAATAGAGATATCCGCATTAAGGGCAATTAAATTAGCCGGTTTAAGTTTAGGAAGGAAGAGATTGAATACAAAATCATCAAAGGTCCCTTTGTTGAAATGAGGATGATGATCTGGTGAAATACAGTTATACTGTATACTGTAGTTCACTATAGAAACTTCCCAATGTCTTAGCCATAGCATGTGGGCAGTAGGTGGGCATGCCATACTGTTGGAAGAGGAACTCAGGTGCAGGCCTTGCTTAACTAACATCCTATGTGGCTTATTGGCATGTTCATAACATTTTTGTCTTGTCCCCGGGAGACTTTATGCTAAATGCTTTATCTCTGCTGCCTTGAGTCTTTGTCTCAACAGGACTACCTCCCGAAGTTTAGAAATAGAGGAAGCTTCTAGAAGTCTGATTTTAGCAATACGTAGCCGACAGTGGCGGCTGGAGTTCCATCGGTCGGGGGGGGGGGGGTCAGGCGTCAGATGGACCTGACCACAGACACCCCCCCGGTCACCGAATTGAGAGACCCACTTCAGCCTTGCACTTACCCTGTGTAGGTCACAGCTCAGCAGACACACACAGGGAAGGTGTGAGGAGCGGAGCATAGAAAAAGAAGCAGATCTCACTCCTCACTGTACATTGTGTACCTCCAAGGTGCACAATGTACAGTGAGGAGTGAGCTCTGCTCCTTTGTCTATGGATGGGATGAACAAAGCAGGCTAGGCTGCTATCTCCGGATGACACTGCCTTACCTGCATGCTCTGGGCTCTCCTCCCTCTCTCGTTCAGCTCCTCATCCCTGGATCTGGGTGCTGTGCTGGGCTTGCTCTTCCCCGTGTTTAAATCCAATGTCGGTGGGGGGCTTCCCCATTTGTCTCCTCCGTGTTCCGGCCTCCGTGTCCCCCCTCCGTCTTCTCCTCCCAGCCAATGGGGTCATTGGACTCCCGGCCAATGGGGTCTCAGGAACCGCTTCCTGATTAGCAAATTAATATTTGCAATTTCCAATGTCACACAACAGGGCAGGCTCAGGGTGCAGTGCTCTGCTCCCCAAGCCCACCCTTTTTTAAAGCCAATTAGAGCCTCAGGCTCTAATCATGTGCTTCTAAAAAAAAAGAAAAAAACCTATTGAAATCAATGCATCCAGCACACTGCATGTAGATTAGGGGCCAGAGGCATGGATAGGGGCGGCGGCCATGTGCCCCTATGGGGCGCCACTGGTAGCTTATCTGTTAATTCACATTTGTGATGTGAGGCGGCAGCAATACATTGCCATCTAATAAAGACCTTATGAGCCTCCCATACTGAGCCTGTATTTAGTTGAAAGAATTTCTCCAGTGCCTGGGAAAGAGTCATTGTAATTACCTCATTGCAGAGTAAAGTCATTCAAGCGGGACTTTCATAGCAGGACAAACCATCAATATTGTAGTGCAGTTCATAGCAAAGAGTAACCTCCAGAGGAGGTAAGTAAAAGTAACTGATATAACAGAACTAAGGTAGTGTTTATACAAGTAGAGAAAAACAGTAAACCTGAGAAAAAAGATTGGTCTAGGGAAGACCAAAAAGTAAAAAAAAAAAAAGTAGAGTGAGTCTGAGAGCCATAGCTTTATCAGGAATCCATGGGACGGTCCATAGATCATCAGGTGGAACATGAGGATGTCAAAATCAGGGCAGGTGCCACCTGCTGCCTCCCCATAACAAACATCCCTGAAGTAAACAAGGAAACATTAACTTAGATCCAGAATGGGGTTCTCATGGGGAAGTGATGGTGTCTACCAATGGATAAAGGAATATGGGCACAGAGACTGTGCCAGTGTCCAATAACATATTAGCACAGAGTAGCTCATCTCTTTTAGGAGTCTGGGGGAACCTGGATGCTGTTGTGCATTGAGGAACCGGCAGGCATATCTTCTGCTTAGATTTTCTGAGCTCCATGACTTCTTCTGGGTCGCTACAGGTCTGAGGCCTCGTACACACGACCGATTTTCTCATCCAAAACCGTCAAGAAAAGTGCCGCGAGAGCTTTTTTGTCGCGAAAAACATTCGTGTGTATGGTTTTACGACGAGAAACTTGCGAGAATCTCGACGAGAAAATAGAGAACCTGCTCTCTATTTTCTCGTCAGGATTCCAGATTTCCTCGTCGGGCTGTTTTGTGACGAGAAAATGGTTCGTGTGTATGCTTTTACGACTCTTCCAAAAGCGCGCATGCTCACAAGCAACTATGAGACGGGAGCACATCTTCTGGTAAAACAAGCCTTCGTAATGGAGAGAGCACATTCGTCACGCTCAAAAATATTGCATCGTTTAAATGTTCTGCATTGAAATCTTCGTTAGAATGTTACATTAATCAAAACGAGTGACCTTCTTTTGCTGCTGATATTCACACAGTTATGCCTTTTTTTTAACCTTTTTCATGCTGCTCTTAAGAAGATTTATGTGTATTATATCGTGCAAGTTTTTAGGAATAATTTAAATGGTTATATTTTTCAAAATGATGTTAATTATAATTTCGCAATGTTTTGATAGTGATCTCCCATTTAATTTTGGAATCTATATTAGTTAAATTTCCCACCATGTTTTTTTGCTAATCAGATTTAGTTATTCTTTTGGGGGGGGGGTGATATCTGTCCCTTTTATTGTCAGTCAAATGTATCTGCTTACTCCAAAGCTAGATTTTTAATTTTTACAAATACACATAGTCAAGTATGAACTTAAACAAAAATCACATTTATTCATGTTTAGAAATAAAATAAAGAGAAGGCAGCGCTGGAGAACCTGCTGCCATTTGTGCATCCCAGGGACCCCAGAGCACACAGCAACCCTGTGTGGACACTAAAATTGGGAGCTTGAGAAGGCCAACATTTCTGAACACAATCTGATGCTGGCCTCCCAGAGGTCAGGAACAGCAGCAGGTGATATATATGTCCCAAGTGTGTTGTACTACAACAGGCTGCCTTCTGTCCGACCACAATGAAGCAAGGCCATCACTTCCTCTTCTTCCTGGCAACCTTCCCTGCAACCTTCCCTGAAGCCTTCTCTGCAGCCTTCCTTCTTCGTTTGGCTGGAGGCTGGGCCACTGGAGGGGTACTCCTGTCAGGAGGAGGAGGAGGAGATGTAGCAGAAGGGGGTGGGACAGAAGAAGAAGGTGGAGGTGTAGCAGAAGGGGGTGGGGCAGAAGAAGAAGGTGGAGGTGTAGCAGAAGGGGGTGGGGCAGAAGAAGAAGGTGGAGGTGTAGCAGAAGGGGGTGGGGCAGAAGAAGAAGGTGGAGGTGTAGCAGAAGGGAGTGGGGCAGAAGAATAAGGTGGAGGTGTAGCAGAAGGGGGTGGGGCAGAAGAAGAAGGTGGAGGTGTAGCAGAAGGGGGTGGGGCAGAAGAAGAAGGTGGAGGTGGAGGTTGAGGTTGGGTCAGTTGTGCCACCTCACATATGGCGGTATTGGGTGTAATTTTCTCCATCACCCCCTTGTTGAGCAAGGTGATGAGCAGGGGCTCGCATAGGAGGCGTTGCTCCATGCTCATCACCTTGAACTTAGCCTCCACTAGGCCGGCAATGGCCTCTTCAGGGGATGTGGGCTCCTGGAGGGTGGCATGGGCCTCACGAATAAGGGCCATTGCTGCCTCACTCGTGCTCCTGTCCCTCCTGCCTCTTTTGTGAAGCCGGATGGGAGGCACCTGGGATCTGGTGCTTCTCCTTTGCCCTGCCACCTCCTGTCTGCCACTGGGCCCTGCCACCTCCTGTCTGCCACTGGGCCCTGCCACCTCCTGGCTGCCACTGGGCCCTGCCACCTCCTGGCTGCCACTGGGCCCTTCCTCCTCCTGCCTGACAGTTTCCAGACCCTCCTCCTGGCTGATTTCATCCTGTGTATGAAAAAGGGACATAGTTTAATATGTTGGTTTAATCTTTGCATCAAACTTTGTAATCCTGATTGAAGCAATTAGAATGTAAATCCATAAATCCTTGCTTTAAATTTACCACTACATCAGATTGACTATTTAGCACCCAATTAAGTGCAGAATAATGTCTACAGATCTTGATTTCACTTGTGGAATCCAAAATATTTTATGTTTGTCATCTTGACATATTTGTCAAACATTAAGTTTATCCCAATACATTTTCATTTAATACTATACCTGGCTACAGATGGCCAAATCAGGATCATCCAGGATGGCTGCCTCCTCTTGCTCCAGAGAAGGCTCAGGTTGGCTGCAGGGAAGTCTGGGGGGAAGAGTGGAGAGTGATGGCCTTGTCTCAATGTGGTCATCCAGGAAGGACATCCTGTTGTAGTACCACAAAATCGGGACATACACATCACCTGCTGCTGCTCCTGACCTCTGAGAAGCCAGCACCTTAGAGCGTTCAGTCCTGTAGGTACCTCTCAAGCTCCCAATTTTAGTGTCCACTTGTTTTGCTGTGGCTGTGGGCACCTTGGTATGCACAAATGGGAGCAGCTTCTCCAGCACTGCTTTTCTCACCCCTCTTTTTTTGTGGATGGGGTTTTTCGTCTCCCACAGAGCCGGCAGCTCCCTTACCCGGTCAATAAATTCCGCCAGGAACTGTTTGTCGCTAATAAAGACATTCATATTGTATCTGCAAGTTAAATAAATTATATATAACTAATGTGAGGCAAACAGTCTAACCTCCTTAACATCCTAGTCACCATATATATCCTCCAACATTCTCAAGACAGTATAGGCCAACAATTTGTACAAGTCACAAAATCACATACCTTCGTTCGCACGTCCGTCACTTGAACTCCTCTCTCCGCACACCGAACGTACTATAGTCACATGTGTGTTTGCTATATACACACCATGCATGCGTCAAAATACAAACACGTCGCTCCGCACACGTCGCCCGCCCATGACGTTCTAACTAACATCTTTTCCCCGCCCCTTCTCTTTCGGCGCCCAGACAGATATGGCGGAGTTACAGCAGGTGTCTGATAATTCCGCAACTAACGACGAGGAGACAAGCCCGGAGACCGAGGAAACGTCACGATCAAGGAGGAGATTCAAGGCATCGAATATGTCTTTGGCGGAGATGGCGGAGATGGTGGACATCTTGCTCAAGGCTGATTATGATGCCAAGCATGGGCCGTATAGCAAACCAAATAGAAAACCAAAATCCTCACTAAAGTCGTGAAGAGTCTGAAGGCGAATTTCGGGGTGAAACGCTCAATTGAGCAGCTCAGAAAGAGGTGGTCAGACCTCAAACTGAGGGAGCCAGACCAGTTGAGGAGCATAAAGAGAATGCTCGCTAAAAGTAAGTAAAAAGTAGACTTTTCTGCTATTAATCTTTTTCTAAACTGACATGTTGCTCTTTATTTTGGTTTCTCATATTGGACTCCCTTCCAAAATGTAATATTTTGAACTTGGTTGGGCACAGTAATCGTTCGTTACGTTACCGACACTTCGTTCGGCCACTATCCGCGGTTTTGGCTTATTTTAGAGCCACAAAAGTAATTAGACATCTGCCATTTTTGCTCAAATATTGTGGCAAATTTTTTAGTCTAGATGAGGTGTTTGTAAAGAGAATGAAATGCAAACTTTTATCAGTGTAAAGGAGAGGACACTCAGCAGCTGCTTCCACATCTGTACTTTGGAGCACTATAGTGTGGGCCACCAGACCCGCCTTTTTTGGGTGTCCCACACAGGTGCATCAGTGAATTTTTGTGGTGCCTCCATGTCAAATAAATTACATCCAAAGGTGAATACTAAACATATTCTTGGTCATAAATAATGCATTTTTCTTTAAATTCCGCCCAAACACACACTTGTACCACACTTCCAAGCAATTTAGCCTGTTTTTATTTTAACATTGAGATTTACAGTGTGATAAATAGACCTTTTGTTAGATTCTCATAGGGGAGAGAAGACAGGGAGGAGGACACTCCAGGGAGCACATGCACCCCACAACTTCCAAGCAACCCCAAACTCCCAAAGACCCACAACCGAAAGATGTGCAGGAAGTTGAGGTGGAGGAAGGAGAAGTGCAGGAAGGAGAGGTGGATGACGTTGTGGATCTGGTCACCACAACAGGTCAGTATCTGTCACCACAGCTTCAGGTAAGAGATGTAGGCCTGCAGAGTTATAATACCTTTTGTTTTTTGTTTTTAGGGGATATAAATGTTGTGAAGGATAGTACACGGTTCTCTGCTGACAGTGCCCTCCGCCTCATCCAGCAAGTGATGGAATGTAGCACGGAACTGGACCTTATTAAACAAAGAATCCATGTGATGGAACAAACATTTAAAGACATTCTCTATGTTTTGGGGAGAATTCAATAAGCCATCCAAACACATTTGTTTTTACATGTTTGTTTTTGCAACTTTTCGAATTTTTTTGACAATCAAACCAGCCAAAAATTGAATCTGCACACAGTGTGTCAACATGTGCTATCTGCCATCAGGGGATATCCATGTACGTCTTTTGTGGGTGCAACCCCTTCCTCGTATCTAAAGTCGGTGAACTGAGGAAGGGGTTGCACCCCCAAAACACGTCCATTGATCACCCCTGATGGCAGATAGCACATGTTGACAATAGGGATCAGGATTGTAAACTTCCTAGATGGAAAAAATCCCAAATGTGTGCATATTCAATTTTTGGCTGGGCAAGGGGTGGCAGGACCCCATATTAGGACGGGCACATAGAGACATAGTTTGTGTAAGTGAATGTCTCAGATAGCTCAGAGGTATCCAATGTTGTAATTTTTGGAATGCAACTGTTATTTTTGTATTTTCATAAGCAAAAAATTGCCAGGTTGGGGCCAGGACAACCCAAAAAACCGGAAAAAACTAAAAATGGTGAGAATGTGCACAGAGTAAAATATTTGACCACAAACAACATGTAGCTTATTTTTATAATACCCTCTAAGCTTATTTGGTTATTTTGTAAGGTTACATAGTGAAATTGTTGTTATTTACTAAAGTAAAATACACTTGGCACTACAAATGCACAAAGACAAACTAGGAGACAGGAAAGAACAAATAATTAAAGGTTTAAACAAGCTTTTTATTGGGATCCTTAGACATAGGCTGGCATAGGAATTGCCCCCCTACCCGTGAAATACTCCATGTATTTGTCCCGAACCTCACGGGCATTTTGGGAGGGCAAGCCAGGACGGGCAGATTCCAGGCCCGGCAGGGGATTTGCAGGGGAAAGTCCAGCCTCTGGCAAAACTGAGGCCATATAGGAATTCGATTTTTGGCTCAGAAAGTTGTGTAGCACACAGCAGCATAATACGACATAGTTTATTTTGTAGTCCGCCAAGTGTATTGAAGTCATAAAAAGGCGGAACCGGCTGGCCATTATGCCAAAGGCATTTTCGACAACTCTTCGGCCCCTGGCCAGCCGGTAATTGAACACCCTCTTCTCTGGGGTCAGGGTCCTCTGTGGAAATGGCCTCATAAGATGCCGTCCGAGTCCGAAGGCTTCATCAGCCAAGAAAACAAAGGGGAGTCCTTCAATATTCCCTGCATCCGGTGGCAATGCAAGGTCGTCACTCTGGAGACAAACTCCGTCTGGATGAAGGATCCCCCATCGGACATCCGGCTATTCTTCCCTACATCAACATAGAGGAATTCATACCGTGCTGACACCACCGCCATCAGCACAATGCTATGAAACCCCTTGTAATTGTAGTAGTAGGACCCAGAACGGGGTGGCGGCACGATGCGGACGTGCTTCCCGTCTATGGCACCACCGCAGTTGGGGAAGTCCCACCACGTGGCAAACTCCGATGCCACAGTCTGCCATTCCTGTGGCGTGGAAGGAAGCTGTGGAGTGAAACAAGATGAAATAATATTAGAATACCAAAGTCATACATTACAAGGAAATTCTATTAAAAAACATTAGAGGCCAACATCAATCAAATTCTACGTTTATTAAGGTGTTTAAAATAAGTATAATGGAAGGCTCATTTATCATATTCATCACCCCCTCTGATGGGCCATTACTAAATTATTTTGGGGGGGGGGAGATGTGTTTGGCCACAGGATAGCATTGCAGTGGCGGTGCGTCCAGAGTGGGCGCTGGAGCACTGCCCCCTCTCTCCTGTGCCCATCACTCAGAACAATACATAGGTTCATGCGTTGCATTAACCTATGTATTGTCTATGCCGCCCACTATTCAGGTGGATGGCCTCTTGTAAAGCGACCGACATATGAATAATTGCGGCATTTAGGGGGTTCAAATTGCATAGCAGAAACAGGTAGTAAAATAGTCTTGCACATTACAACCTGAGGGATGTAATTGGCTTCCTAAAAGTAAAATAGGGGACGCAGGGGGGGCATTCCTTGGGGAAACACTGGCAGGCTGCTCTGCCAATCATGTTCACCAAGTCTGTTTAATGGTAACATGATTGGCTGATGCAACATCAAGGGAAGGAGAAGACATCAAGGACAGAAGAAGGATGGCGCTGACCACAAGAAGGTAAGTGCAGGGCTGGGGGGAAACTGGCTGCATTAGAGGGGACTAAATGGCTGCATTGGAGTGAACAAAATGGCTGCATTAGAGGGGACAACTGGGGGCGTAAAATAGGCACCAGAGCAAAAAAGGAGGAAGTTTATTTCCTAAATTGGTGTTTGAACCCCCAAACATTCGGAGCAACAGGCGCCCCTTCTGGAAAAGTTAGTGAAGGGAAATATTTATGGAGGAGAAAAAAGGGGCAATCTAAAGCTTCCAGCATGCATGGGGACAAAGGGGATCATTCTCAGCATATTACAATCATGGTAATTAGGGAAGGATGAAAGAAATACAATACATTAGCATACATGTAATACATAAAATGTGATGTTAAGGGAGAAAACTTACCCTAATATAGTCCTCCTGCAGGACTTGTATAATGGCAGAACAGGTGTCTGGGATTATGAGGCCCAGAGCCTGGGGGGAGATGCCTGTGGTGAACTTCAAGTCCTGAAGACTTCTCCCTGTCGCCAGGTACCGTAAGGTGGCGATGAGCCTCTGCTCAGCACTGATGGCTTCCCGCATAACGGTGTCCTTCCTGGTAATATAGGGGGACACCAAAGCCAACAGTTCCTGAAAAATGGGGTCAGACATCCGCAGAATTCCTGTAGTCCTCAGGATTATTCTCGACGATCTCCCGCAGCAGAGGCATATGGCAGAATTGGTCCCGCTGGAGCAACCAATTCTTGGTCCATGAACTCCTCCTCACACCATTCATGGACTGGTCTTGGTCCAAAACAAGCAGACCAACACCAAGCGCACGCACAGCACGAACTCGACGACGAGAACGTCCAGGCGACATGGCTAAGAAACGGTCGTCTTATCAGAACGTACAGAACAGAACGCACTTTAGAACAGCAAGGCCTATGAATAACGAACTGAAAATCAGAAACGAACAGGCAAGAAAGCACTGTAAAACAGATACGACCTGCCTAGACGCCCTGAAAGTCAAGATACGAACCCACAAGCACAAACTGAACCGCAGAAAACGATCTGAAAAGTACGAAAAGACTGAAAAGCGCGAATCGTCTCTTCCCAAACTTTTACTTCACACGCGGTAACACGAGATCAGCAAAAGCAGCCCAAGGGGTGGCGCCAAGAAAAAAGATCTTCCCCTTTATAGTGCCGTCGTACGTGCTGGACGTGAGCGTGGAGAACAACGAGGAAATTGGGAAATGTCAGTGTGTACGCATAGAAAGCTTGACGAGAAAATCGACAAGCTTAACAAAAATCTCGTCAAAAAAAACGACGTGTTTTTTACGAACGAGAAAATCGGTCGTGTGTACGAGGCTTCAGCCTAGGAATTGGAACAGCCAGAGCCTCATCTAGTAAGGGGGAGACACAGATTTTTAAAATAAAGCCCCCCCTTCCTAAAGATCTTGAATGTTATGCTGAACGCTAGACTTGTGCACAACGGAAAAATTTGTTCCGTTTCGGTTCGTTTCTTTCCGGTCCTGTTGATTCGTATTCATTCGTAATTTTGCTAGACGGGATTTTTCGTGTTCGGACTCATTCGTATTTTTGCAAGCGACATTTTTCGTTGAATTTTTTGTTGCTTTATAATTCGTACTTTCGGTAGAGTACGTTGTTTTTCGTTGATTCTGGACACAACTCCTACTTTCGTAACTTTTTTTGGGTTCGTACTTTCGGTAGAGTACGTTGTTTTTCGTTGATTCTGGACACAACTCCTACTTTCGTAACTTTTTTTGGGTTCGTTGATTCGTAATTTTCCGTGTCTCTCTCACAACGACGCTGCCTATTATGCCTAATGTGCTTCGAATGGATTTGTACGTTTCTAAATACATAGCGGTTATTTGTAACGATTCGAAATCTCGTATTTGACTTTCGTTTTTAACATGCGGCTATAGGCTCCGCCCCTGTACACCATTTTGAGAGGGTTCAGCACGGTAAGGGAGAAGCAGAGAGCAGAGCAGAGTGTTATTGTGCTTCGAATGGATTCGAAATCTCGTATTTTACTTTCGTTTTTTACATGCGGCTATAACCTCCGCCCCTGTACACCATTTTGAGAGGGAGTTCAGCACGGTGTGGGAGAAGCAGAGAGCAGAGCAGAGTGAGTGTTATTGTGCTTCGTATGGATTCGTACATTCGTAACTTTTTCATAACGAATTACGCCGAAGACATTCGGGCATTCGCTATTTGCGGTATAATTTATTTCGGATTCGGTCTTATTCGTAATTGCTTTGTTCGGAAATTCGAATGCTTCCGAATGTCCGAAAGTTGCTAAATTCGGACGAATTTCAATTCGTTACGAAACGAATTGCACAAGCCTACTGAACGCCATCTTTGGACAGCTTGAAGGAGAAACCCCAGCAATATGTAACGTGGTGTTCTAGCAGATGAAGGGTCACAGGCCTTAAAGAGGAAGTAAACGCTTTGTATTAAAAATCCTCTGACAGGCAGGGTATTTATGGCAGAAGAGACCCTATTGGTCTCTTCTGCCATAAACAAATCGTTCTGCCTGTCAGCTGTCATGTTCACCGGGTCGCACATGTGCAGCTCAACAAACATTTTTGGCCCGGATTGGGCCCCGAGTCGTGCCACTGTGATGTGACTCCCATGCGCATGCATGTGGGCATCATTGTGGCCTGGACTATCAAGTGGCCCAAGGAAGGGACCCAGAAGGAAGACCAGGTGAAGATGGAAGTGTTGGGAGCACGCTGGATCGGTCCCAGCGCTGTGCTTTGAGGACACCATATAACAGGTAAGTCTGCCATAATATGCTGTGCATGCTAGTACATTAGGGCATAACCCACCTAGGGGGCCTTGAAGAAAAAAAAATACAGCAGACTTTACTTCCAATTTAAAGAGTGCCATTTGGTGAGCATGGTCGGAGACAGATTGCTGAAGATTTGGATTCTCTTGCCCTTATAGCCAATCGTTCACTTATTGCGAGTGGAGATTAGGAGAGATTCCTTGCTATCATAGTAATGAAAATGGACAACAATGTCTTGAGGCACATCTGGTGCCCTCTGGTGGTTTGGGGACAAGCAAGCAGTGAGCTCTGTCCATCTGCCAATCAATATCTGGAATAAGTAAGTAAGCCTGGAGGTCTGCATCATCCACTGATTCAGGGACACCCCCCCCCCTTAAGCATAAGTTCTGGCGCCGCTCCCTAGTTGGGACACTTTTTGTTTCAGGGTGGAGTTATCTTCTTTAAGGAATTGTGCATACTGGATGAGATTGTCAGATTTAGTCTCAAAATAGTCTTTACACTCCCCAATGAGAGAAGTTTCACCCCAGAGCTCCTGAGATATTTTTTAAATTTCTGCAGAGAGAGTGCAGGATTTATTTTTTAAATAAGGTCTGAAACTTGTCATCCAGTACATTAAATAAGGGACTGTGAAAGCTATAGGGGCCCCAGAGTTGTTGGTTACTTCAGATACTGTGAGCGCTGTTTGTTCCATTCTATTTGTTCCGGATCACTTGAGGCTGGGAATGCAGCTCTGGTGATGAAGCGCTCCATTGGAAAGGCCTAGGATCTCTGGCGGGTGATACAGGAGGTTTCTGGTGCCCTATTTTGTCCATAGGTGTTGCGGGGATCAGTGCCTATGCTCCCTTGTCTGTGTCTGCTGTCAGAAGCCACAAGGGAGCGAGGAAAGTATGTGCAGTGGCTCCAGAGTAGGGTTGTCACCTTTTCTTCAAGTCAAACCCCAACCCTTTTTAGCGATGCAGAACAATCTTTTTTATAGTATGAACTATATATATATTTTGCAATTAAATAACATTTCTAATCAAATGAAGTTAATCAAAAAAGTACCACTTTTTCAGCAGAGTCCACAGAGTTCCCCTTTTACTTCTGAACTCGCAGAGTTCCCTTACACTGTAAGGGGGGGCTCTGCAGACTCTGATGTAAGGGAGAAGTCTGGGGACTCTAACAGAATGGATGCTCTGGGAATCCTGATCTAAGGGGGAACACTGAGAACTCTGATGTACAGAGTGAACTCTGATGTAAAGGGGAACTCTGAGATCCCTGATTTACCTTAGTGTACTCACTCAGAGGCAGGAGAGAGAAGGGGGTAGACTTAAATCACAGACAGGGATAGATGGTGAGCTCACTCACCCCTTGGCAGTCAGCACCTCTCATCCAGATGTACCTGAGGCTGCTGGAGTGGGGGCAGACACAGAGTGGTAGGGGTGGGAGGAAGAGGAGCAGATCAAGCCCTTTCTCCTCTCCCATCTGTGTGGGCGAGCGGTAATTGTTAGTGCTGGCTTTGGGCAGTGTGAAACAGACACTCTCGCTTACACAACTGCAGCCAGCAACCCTGCTGGAAAGCCATAGTCTGGTGTGAATAATGTGTCTGGGTTTCAGGTCTGAAACCCGAAGGCATGATTCCAAACCCGAACTGTCCGGGTGAATCCCGGACAGGTGGCAACCCTACTTCAGAACTTAGTAAATGAGGTAAAGTTTCACTTTACAAAAAATACCCAATCACATGCAAGGAAAATAAAAAACAAAACTGCATTTTTACTTGCACATGATTGGGTGGCAGCGGATCTTCCCCTCATTTACTAAATGCCGAAATAACTAAACTTGCTAAGTGCAGTTTATTTGCCTTTAGTAAATCAACCCCATTGCATGTAGTGAAATATATTTAATTTTCTCCTTGACTTTTATTGACAGCAACAAGAGACAATGGCACCCTGATGTAGTCTCAGCCAATGATGAGGGGAGTCCCGGACAGCCGAGACTCTCATGCAACATCTCTGGATCAAGATGGGGCTCAGGTAAGAATTGGGGGGGGGCTGCTGCACACAGAAGGTTTTTTATCTTAATGCATAGAATGCATTAAGATAAAAAACCTTCTGCCTTTACAATCAATTGGCTCCTGCTTCAGCCAGCTAAATGCTGTGACTAGGCTGTGGGGCCAAGTCATGCTGAGTGTGTCTATAGACGCACACAGCCTGGTTCGGAAGCGAGCCCACAGGTGCCCCACTATAGGAAGCGGCTTGTTATGGGGGCACACAGATAAGAGGAGGAGCTGAGACTACTGGTGGGGGACCCCAGAAAAAAAGGTTTGGGGCCGCTATGTGCAATACCACAGGTAAATATAACGTGGGTGTCATTTAAAAAAAAGAAAGCCTTTACAACCACTTTCACTTTGCTAGATGATTACACTCTGTTCCTTTAGTAAATCAAACGCACATTTTTTCTATTGGAGAAGTCAAGGTCTGTACTTTACATACTCCTGAACCCTGAACTCTGTTTTCAGGGCCATATTTAACAGTAGGTCACAAAGCCCTGGCCTAGAGTACCATGGTAGCTGAGGGTGGTTATTTTCCACCCAATCCGCTGCTTTGGCCGCCAGTATTTGTTTACAGTTTCATAGAGCCTAAATGTTTTGAAATCACTGTGCTTTCTCCTTGCCTCAAAAGGCATTTTTAGTGCTTACCTGCTGTTATTTTCTACCAAACCATACCTAAGGGCTATGAAAAAAAAAAAAAAAAATGACTATATGGGAATAGCAGGGTGCAGAGAATGTGAGATGCTAATGCACAGTGTTTTTTTAACTTATTGTTGTAAAGAATGTGGTGCAGTGAGGCATTTTTAGACAGACACCTCAATGGGGCTTCCCACTCTGCATTTATGTCTGTTGCAGCTGCTGGTTGTCTGGGTAATGCAATCCTGATATTGCTTGATGAAACACAAGTGTCATTGCTTAAACTACCACTAAAAGCCCTTTTTTCTGTTTGAACCAGAACCTGCGAACAGACCTAAAGTTTGCGCGAACTTTAGAACCCTATTAAATACAATGGACTTGAACGTTCAAAATCAAAAGTGCTAATTATCAAGGCTTATATGCAAGTTATTGTCATAAAAAGTGTTTGGGGACCAGGGTCCTGCCCCAGGGGACATGTATCAATGTAAAAAAAAAGTTTTAAAAACTGACAATTTTTCGGGAGCAGTGATTTTAATAATGCTTAAAGTGAAACAATAAAAGTGAAATATTCCTTTAAATTTCGTACCTGGAGGGGGTGTATAGTATGCCTGCAAAGCAGCACTTGTTTCCCATGCTTAGAACTGTCCCTGCACAAAGTGTAATTTCTGAAGGAAAAAAAGTCATTTAAAAGCACTCGCGGCTATAATGAATTATCGGCTCCCGGCAATACAGAGAAAAGTAATTGATAGAAAAAAAAATGCGTGGGGGTCCCCCCAAATTCCATTACCAGGCCCTTCAGGTCTGGTATGGATATTATATACAAAAGCAGTGCAGCGCAAACATAAAAAAACACAAAATGTTTAAAGACTAAAAGGATAGAAACAGTCCAAAAGTATTTCATAGGTAGAAAAAACACCAATCAGTGTTCAATAGGTGACTTCTAGATTCTTTAAAGTGACTTGTGTGACGACCTCCACCACTAATAATGGTTAGCAGCTCACCTCAGCAAGTGGACCCCTGAGCTAGTCAGTCAGGTCACTTAAGCAGTTCCCTCTCTGGGAAAGACAGACATCAGAACTGTAGTGAATCCACACCAGATAGAACAGATGTAATCAGAGCGCTGGTCAGTCTCACACCAAGTAATCCAGAGAGTCAGGTCCAAGAAGCCAGATATAAAATGAGAAGCAAAGACATCTAGTGCTCTCATGTCGTGTCCCATGCTGACACTCGTTGGATACACTTAGACACGCCGCATATCCTCCGCACTGAGGCACAGTGCTACTTTTGTAAGTTTATTTTCAATTTTATGATCAATAAATGCTTTTATATACGGAGAGCACTAGATGTCTTTGCTTCTCATTTTATATCTGGCTTCTTGGACCTGACTCTCTGGATTACTTGGTGTGAGACTGACCAGCGCTCTGATTACATCTGTTCTATCTGGTGTGGATTCACTACAGTTCTGATGTCTGTCTTTCCCAGAGAGGGAACTGCTTAAGTGACCTGATTGACTAGCTCAGGGGTCCACTTGCTGAGGTGAGCTGCTAACCATTATTAGTGGTGGAGGTCGTCACACAAGTCACTTTAAAGAATCTAGAAGTCACCTATTGAACACTGATTGGTGTTTTTTCTACCTATAAAAGACTTTTGGACTGTTTCTATCCTTTTAGTCTTTAAACATTTTGTGTTTTTTTATGTTTGCGCTGCACTGCTTTTGTATATTTTCTCATGGGGATTTGATATTTTGAACCTCAGTGTTTCAGCTGCTGTCTGTTTAGGGTTATTTGCGCTGGTTGACTTTGCCTTTTATCATTCCTGGTATGGATATTAATCGGAACCCTGCATCAAATAAAAAAAAAATGACGTGGGGTTCCCCCCAAATATCCATACCAGACCCTTTATCCGAGCACACAACCTGGCAGGCCACAGGAAAAGAGGGGGGACGAGAGAGCGCCCCCCTCCTGAACCGTACCAGGCCACATGCCCTCAGCATGGGGAGGATGCTTTGGGGGTCTGTGACCCCTCAAAGCACCATGTCCCCATGTTGATGGGGACAAGGGCCTCATCCCAACAACCTTTGCCCGGTGGTTGTGGGGGTCTGCGGGCGGGGGGCTTATCAGAATCTGGGAGACCCCTTTAACAAAGGGGACCCCCAGATCCCGCCCCCCTATGTGAATTGGTAAGGGGTACATTGTACCCCTACCATTTCACAAAGAAAGTGTAAACAATTGTAAAAAAACACACAGATACAGTTGGGAAAGTCCTTTATTAAAAATAAAAAATAAAAAACCCATTCCAGCAATGTAATCCAGTGTCCCACGGTGATCCGATGTCCAGCACTGCAATCTGCACTCCACACGAAACGTCATAGGCGGGGTCTGAGGTATGAGGGGGCGGTTGACCCTGCCCCCTTGTATGTCAGACCCCGCCTATGTCATTGGCTGAGCAGACCTGATGGGGAACTTCCTTTGCAGTGTAATAAATGAATAGACCCGCCCTTCTCACGTTCCCCATCAGGTCCGCTCAGCCTTACACCCAGTGAAGGTGACCCGCCCTTTACGTCATTGGCTGCGGGTGGGGGGCTTATCGGAATCTGGAAGACCCCTTTAACAAAGGGGGGGCCGGGATCTGGGGGTCCCCTATGTGAATTGGTAAAGGGACATTGTACCCCTACCATTTCACAAAGAAAGTGTAAACAATTGTAAAAAAAACAACACAGAGACACAGTTGGGAAAGTCCTTTATTAAAAAAAAAAAAAAAACATTCCAGCGATGTAATCCAGTGTCCCACGGTGATCCGATGTCCAGCACTGCAGTCTCCACTTCACATGAAACGTCATTGGCTGAGCAGACCTGATGGGGAACTTGAGAAGGGGCGGGGTCTATTCATTTATTACACTGCAGAGGAAGTTCCCCACCAGGTCCGCTCAGCCAATGACGTTTCGTGTGAACATCGGATCACTGCGGGACACTGGATTACATCGCTGGAATGGGTTTTTAATTTTTTATTTCTTTATTTTTAATAAAGGACTTTCCCAACTGTGTCTGTGTGTTTTTTTACAATTGTTTACACTTTCTTTGTGAAATGGTAGGGGTACAATGTACCCTTTACCAATTCACATAGGGGACCCCCAGATCCCGGCCCCCCCTTTGTTAAAGGGGTCTTCCAGATTCCGATAAGCCCCCCCGCCCGCAGACCCCCACAACCACTGGGCAAGGGTTGTGGGGATGAGGCCCTTGTCCCCATCAACATCCAAAGCATCCTCCCCATGTTGAGGGCATGTGGCCTGGTATGGTTCAGGAGGGGGGGCGCTCTCTCGTCCCCCCCCCTCTTTTCCTGCAGCCTGCCAGGTTGCGTGCTCGGATAAAGGGTCTGGTATGGATTTTGGGGGGGGGAACTTCACGCTATTTTTAAAAAAAAATTGACGCAGGGTTCCCCTTAATATCCATACCAGACCTGAAGGGCCTGGTAATTGAATTTGGGGGGACCCCCACGCATTTTTTATTTTTTTTATCAATTACTTTTCTTTGTATTGCCCGGAGCCGACAATTCATTATAGCCGCGAGTGCTTTTAAATTACTTTTTTTCCTTCAGAAATGACACTTTGTGCAGGGACAGTTCTAAGCAAGAGAAACAAGCGCTGCTTTACAGGCATACTATACACCCCCCCCCCCCCAGGTACGAAATTTAAAGGAATATTTCACTTTTATTGTTTCACTTTAACCACTTAAGGACCGCTCACTGTATATATACGTCAGCAGAATGGCTCGTACAGGCACAATCACGTACCTGTACGTCCCCTTTAACTGCCCGACGTCGGGGCGGCGCGCTCGCGACCCCCTGCCTTCCCCGTGAGTCGGACCGCGGGTCCTGCGGACTCGATCGCTGCAGGGATCCCCGCAATCGTCTCACGGAGGCATGGGGCGGGGAGATGTTAGTGTAAACACAACATCTCCCCGCCCCCCTACTGACAATGTCAACGATCTCCGCTCTGTGTAATCAGAGCGGAGATCGGTGAGGTGTTAGCCGTAGCCACACCCCCACACAGTATTAATCACTCCCATAGGCACACTTAACCCCTCCTGCGCCCCTAGTGGTTAACCCCTTCACTGCCAGTGTCATTTTCACAGTAACCAGTGCATTTTTATAGCACTGATCGTTAATTTTTTTTTATAAAAATGCCATAAAACTACCCCCTATTTTGTAAACGCTATAACTTTTGCGCAAACCAATCAATAAACGGTGATTGCGATTTTTTTACCAAAAATATGTAGAATACGTATCGGCCTAAACTGAGGAAAAAATATGTTTTTTTATATATTTTTTGGGGATATTTATTATAGCAAAAAGTAAATATTGCATTTTTTTCAAAATTGTTGCTCTATTTTTGTTTATAGTGCAAAAAAATAAAAACCGCAGAGGTGATCAAATACCACCAAAAGGAAGCTCTATTTGTGGGAAAAAAAGGACGTCAATTTTGTTTGGGAGCCACGTTGGAACGACCGCACAATTGTCAGTTATCAGAATCGCAAAAAGGGGCCTAGTCTTTATGCTGCGTATTGGTCCGGGGCTTAAGTGGTTAAGCATTATTAGAAATACTGCTCCAGAAATAACGTCCGTTTTTAAAACTTTTTTTTGCATTAATACATGTCCCCTGGGGCAGGACCCGGGTCCCCAAACGCTTTTTATGACAATAACTTGCATATAAGCCTTTAAAATTAGCACTTTATATTTCTCCACCTTTGTTCCGTGGCTTTTCGAATTTGCTGCGAACACCCCAAATTGTTAGCTGTTCTGTGAACGTGCGAACAGGCAATGTTCGAGTCGAACATGAGTTTGTCTCGAACTCGAAACTCATCCCTAGTGCTAATCCAGGCTGTCTGTAATCAGTGCTACTTGAATTAAAAATAACCTTAGCAAAAAGTACACTGTCACTGAAGACCTGAAACCCGAAAACCATTCTGATTTTGTAACACCGCATTCAACATTGAGGCACCTCACAAACCTGTAATTAAATTTTTTTTTGTATTTTTCCATGTCACTTTCTAAGCTCTATGAAAAGGCCCCTCCTCTCATGGTGTTTTTTTTTGTGTTGATAAAAGTTCCAGCTGCAGTACCCATCTTTTCTTGCTGTCAGTTTGAAAATTTCTTGCTAAGCAATCCCCTCCGGGTGCAACGATTGTTCATCACTATTTACACTCTCGTTAACTTCTGAGTAATTTTTCTCAAAGTTCACCTTTTGAAAATGTTTTGATTTATTTGCTGAACTCTGAATGAATGAAATGTTTCCAATTTAGCATTCTTATCTTGCTGTCATTATGCCAAAGGAAAACTTATAGCCTTTGATCTCTTTGTTCTTTGCCTATTTAATAGGAATTGATTATGTCAGGGAAGGTTTTTTTCATCATGTTTCTGCCAATAATTTTAAACATCATGTAAGAATGATAAAAATATATTGTAAATAATAAGGTTCCACCACGTGTGATCATTGCACTGCCAGTCAAAACCTGCAATGAATTCCTGCAAAGTAGAAGCTCTCCCAGACAAGCTGTTCAAATAGAAATGATGTCATATTACTCCTGAAATTAAAAGAATCAGTTTCTGGCTTATGACATACTTTAGCCAGTCAGGACACCATTAGAACATTGTTTAGTCGTTTAGGAGGAGATAAGGATCTGGATGACTTTGGCTAACATCAGAAACTGTGGCACTAACATTTTGTCACTAAAAGAAACCCTTGTCTTTAGTTCCTACAATACTACCAGCAACATGACTCAGTTAGTAAAGTATTTGTCCAATCGCTGTTGTAAATGATAATTCAATATTGGGGAATGCAAAGAAGAATGGTACGACACAGCTCAATATATCTGCTGTATAAATCGCAATTAAATGTGGAATGATTAAAAATTTCCTATCATACAATATATTTTTGTTCCAATCTCTGCTACATATCCTACAGATTATGACATTGTAGAAATTGTCAAACCTTCCAAATAAGTAGTTTATTCAAATAAAAGATATACAGTATCTAACAAAAGTGAGTACACCCTACACATTTTTGTAAATATTTTATTATATCTTTTCATGTGATGACACTTTGCTACAATGTAAAGTAGTGAGTGTACAGCTTGTAAATTAGTGTAAATTTTCTGTCCCCTCAAAATAACAATACACAGCCATTAATGTCTAAACCGCTGGCAACAAAAGTGAGTACACCCCTAAGTGAAAATGTCCAAATTGGGCCCAAAGTATCAATATTTTGTGTTGCCACCATTATTTTTCAGCACTGCCTTAACTCTTGGGCATGGAGTTCACCAGAGATTCACAGGTTGCCACTGGAATCCTCTTCCACGCATCCATGATGACATCACGGATCTGGTGGAAGTTAGAGACCTTGCGCTCCTTCATCTTCCATTTGAGGATGCCCCACAGATGCTCAAGAGGGTTTAGGTCCAGAGACATGCTTGGCCAGTCCATCACCTTTACCCTAAGCTTCTTTAGCAAGTCAGTTGTCTTCTTGTGTTTGGGGTCATTATGTTGGAATACTGCCCTGCGGCCCAGTCTCTGAAGGGAGGGGATCATGCACTGCTTTAGTATGTCACAGTACATGTTGGCATTTATGGTTCCCTCAATGAACTGTAGTTCCCCAGTGCCTGTAGCACTCATGCAGCCCCAGACCATGACACTCCCACCACCATGCTTGACTGTAGGCAAGACACGCTTATCTTTGTACTTCTCACCTGGTTGCTGCGAACACATGCTTGACACCATCTGAACCAAATAAGTTTATCTTGGTCTCATCAGACCACAGGACATGGTTCCAATAATCCATATCCTTGGTCTGGTTGTCTTCAGGAAACTGTTTGCAGGCTTTCTTTTGCATCATCTTTAGAAGAGGCTTCCTTCTGGGACAACAGCCATGCAGACCAATTTGATGCAGTGTGCGGAGTATGGTCTAAGCACTGACAGGCTGACCCCTCAACCCTTCAACCTCTGCAGCAATGCTGGCAGCACTCATACATCTATTTCCCAAAGACAACCTCTGGATATGATGCTGAGCTGTGCAATCAACTTCTTTGGTCGACCATGGCAAGGCCTGTTCTGAGTGGAACCTGTCCTGTTAAACCACTGTATGGTCTTAGCCACAGTGCTGCAGCTCAGTTTCAGGGTCTTGGCAATCTTCTTATAGCCTAGGCCATCTTTATGTAGAGCAAAATTATTATTTTTTTCAGGCCTTTAGAGAGTTCTTTGCCATGAGGTGCCATGTTAGACTTCCAGTGACCAGTATGAGAGACTGAGAGCGATAACACCAAATTTAACACACCTGCTCTCCATTCACACCTGAGACCTTGTAACACTAATAAGTCACATGACACCAGGGAGGAAAAATGGCTAATTGGGACCAATTTGGACATTTTCACTTAGGGGTGTACTCAGTTTTGTTGCCAGCGGTTTAGACATTAATGGCTGTGTATTGATATTTTGAGGGGACAGAAAATTTACTCTGTTATACAAGCTGTACACTCACTACTTTACATTGTAGCAAAGTGTAATTTCTTCAGTGTTGGAAAAAAGCAAGGTGCGCCAGACTCAGTGCAGTATTTTAAGATGCATATAATATAATAAGACAAACAGCCAAATGGCTACTCACAAAGGGGTGTAGTAATCAGGCATGTAAGGTCCGGGGTCACTGGATGGTCCATGAAGAGATGTGTCCCAGAAGAGATGACAGGCCACTGGAGGATAGGGCAGTAATGCAGCCTCTGGAGATGGTCATGGGGCTGGTAGCCCTGCAAGCCGTGTAGTAACAACAGCGTCTGGGAAGCCGAAAATTGGAACCGGAAGGGCGCCTCAGCGTTGAACACCAGCTCCGTGAACCGGAAGTGATGTGTCGACCAATCAGATGACGCGTTTCACAGCATCCGCTGTTTCTTCAGATCTATCAGTCTAACCAGGTAGTAGGATATTTATAGACAAAACGGTATGTTGTATTGGCCAGCGGAGATGGTAGCCAATATAATTATATAAATCAGGCAATACTAACACAATATATCTAAGTATAAAATCAATAGTTAGTCAGCACCATAATTAAATAGATATATATCTAAAAAATACTGTGTGTGTATATAAGAATGGATTTTTAAAAAATAAAAGTATGTGTATAAAATCGGGATATAAAAAGTGTATATATATATATATATATATATATATATATATATATATATATATATATATAAAAGAGATGTCCAACAAAGAAGAAAAAATTACTAGGTATATAACAATATACCAGCTGTGCTATCTCATTAACAAATAAAATCTGTATATGATAATACACCATGTATGAAACTGACCAACATATATCATATAGGTCATATGAGTGTAATGGCTGGGGGGGGGGTGTATGCACATGCATATGAGTATATAGAATGCAAAGGCGTAAAGGGTTGGTTGGCCTACAATGTCTCCAAAAAAACATGTACACACATGCACACACATGTCTAAGGCACTATAAAGGGATCTAAATTATACTAGAGGTAGCAAAAAGGCGATGAAAAAAATTGATCATAAAAATGATCAAAAAATACATCTTATATAGAAAATAAATCTAGAAGTATCTAAAAAACGGGTGGAAGCCCTATGTAAAGAAAGAATCTGTATATTAAATGAATTAAAAAAGCCAGAAGAATGTGCAAAACAGATGTGTGGTGCAGATCCAACATGGGGGAAGGAGGCTCTGAAAGATGAAATCATGGTACATATAACATAATTATTTACGTACCACCATAAAGGAAAAAGGGATATGTATTGGTAACTTCACGAAATATGTATACAGACATAGAAACAATGCAAGCGTTATCTTAAGAGTTACATACATACATATATATATATATATATATATATATATATATATATATATATGTATGTGTATATATATATGTGTGTATGTGTATATACACATGTCAATATGTATAAAAAAGGAGCACATAGTGGTTGAATCATTAGATAACCATATTAATTTCTATTTCCTTGTTTAGGCCATGAGGCGACATAGTATTCAAAGAATATATCCAGAAGGTCTCTTATTTACAGAGGTGTTGGAATTTCTCAGCTAAAGTAAGTATATCAGGTATAGATTCAATGATCCAGACATTAAGATCAGTGATCTCTTTTTGATGGTGGGTAGCAAAGTGCCGTGCAACACTGTATTTGGGATTTCCCGCTTGGACAGCAAGGCGGTGTTCTCCAAATCTGGCACGTAACGCCCTATTGATCCTGCCTACATATTAAAGACCACAGGGGCAAGAAATACAATAGACCACATATGGAGTGGAGCAATTAAAGAAGGAGCTTAGGGTAAAAGTCTTACCATTTGTCATGAAGGTTTTCTTGCCATGGGCGACATGTGAGCAAGTGAGGCAAGAAACTCTTTTACACTGAAACATACCTAAAAGTGGAATCAGCGTAAGCCGTTTCAACATATGGTTTTTCCAGGTATGTTTCAGTGTAAATAAAGTTTCTTGCCTCATTTGCTCACATGTCACCCATGGCAAGTAAACCTTCATGACAAATGGTAAGACTTTTACCCTAAGCTCCTTCTTTAATTGATCTACTCCATATGTGGTCTATTGTATTTCTTGCCCCTGTGGTCTTTTATATGTAGGCAGAACCATTAGGGCATTACGTGACAGATTTGGAGAACACCGCCGTGCTGGCCAAGCGGGAAATCCAAAATACAGTGTTGCACGGCACTTTGCTGCCCACCATGTGTCAGGGAAATAAATAGCTTCAATCCGTGCAGCGTGTCACATTACATCCTGTCTGCCTGTCAGGAAGTAAACAGCCTCAATCTGATTCAGTGTGTCACATGACATCCTGGCTGCCTATATAGGCTGAGCATATCTCCAAGCAATTGCTGTTTTGTCTTCAGCTTCCTGTGATTCTGAGTTCCTGTTTCCTGCCTGCCTGATTTACTGCTGTGACCCGGATTGTTTTTGGACTACTCTGATCTCTCCTTACCTGATCCTCGTCTTTGCTTATTGGATTTTGCTGCTATCTCCTGTGTTTGACCCCCTGCTTGTGACCCGGACTTTGCTGCCAGCCTCCTGCACCTGACCTTCCAGCCTGTGACCCGGATTATCTCCAGTACTTAATCCTCTGTTTGCCTTTGGACTTTCCTCCTTTTTGGTGTTTGACCCTTGGCCTGTCCTGGACTTTTGCACCACCATACCAGCTGAGTTCTGTTCACCACCAGTTCCTGCACCTGTCTTCTGAGATCTTCTCGCAAGTCCTGCTCAGCCTATTGGTAGCTGGTGCCTCTTTGTACCATGCACCCTCTGTCCCATCTCCAGGGGGTGGAGTGCGCTTAGTCGCAAAAGTGAGCCGCTCTCTGCATCTCGGCCTTAGTGAGTACCCTTTTCTGACACCATCAAAAAGAGATCACTGATCTTAATGTCTGGATCATTGAATCTATACCTAATAGATTTACTTTAGCTGAGAGATTCCAACGCCTCTGTAAACAAAAGACCTTCTGGATATATTCTTTGAATACTATGTCACCTCATGGCCTAAACGAGGAAATATAAATTAATACTGTTTTCTAATGATTCAACCACTATGTGCTTCTTTTTTTAAATATATTGACGTGTGTATATATATATATATATATATATATATATATATATAAACATACATATATATACACACACACACACACACACATACATACATACATACATATATATATGATATCTCTTAACATAACACTTGCATTGTTTCTATGTCCGTATACATATTTCGTTAATACATATCATTTTTTCCGGTACATAAATAATTATGTTATATGTAACATGATTTCATCTTTCAGAGCCTCCTTCCCCCATGTGGGATCTGCCCCACGCATCTGTTTTGCACATTCTTCTGGCTGTTTTAATTAATTTAATATACAGATTCTTTCTTTACATAGGGCTTCCACCCGTTTTTTAGATACTTCTAGATTTATATTCTATATAAGAGACATTTTTTGATAATTTTTATGATCAATTTTTTTCATCGCTTATTTGCTACCTCTAGTATAATTTAGTATAGTATAATTTAGATCCATTATAGTGCCTTAGACTGTGTGTGTGCATGTGTGTACATGTTTTTTTAGAGATATTTTAGGGCAACCAACCCTTTATGTTTTTGCATTCTATATACTCATATGCATGCCCATACACCCCCCCCGGCCATTACACTCATATGACCTATATGATATATGTTGGTCAGTTTCATACATGGTGTATTATCATATACAAATTTTATTTGTTAATGAGATAGCACAGCTGTTATATTGTTATATACCCAGTATTTTTTATTTTAGTCCCATCTTCTTTGTTGGACATCTATTTTATCTATATACACTTTTTATATCCCGATTTTATACACATACTTTTATTTTTAAAAAATTCATTCTTATATACACACATTTTTTATATACACACATATTTTTTAGATATATATCTATTTAATTATGGTGCTTACTAACTATTGATTTTATACTTAAATATATTATGTTAGGATTGCCTGATTTATATAATTATATTTGCTACCATCTCCGCTGGCCAATACAGCATACCGTTTTGTCTATAAATATCCTACTTCCTGGTTAGACTGATAGATCTGAATAAACAGTGGATGCTGTGAAACGCGTAATCTGATTGGTCGACACGTCACTTCGGGTTCACAGGGCTTGCGTTCCACGCTGAGGCACACTTACGGTTCCTGTTTTCGGCTTCCCGGACGCTGTTGTTACTACATGGCTTGCAGGGCTACCAGCCTCATGACCATCTCCAGAGGCTGCATCACTGCCCTATCCTCCAGTGGCCTTGTCAGAGACCCAGCGCTATGCATTTTGCTTCCCATGTTGTCTTTTAATATATGAACTGTGATCACTTTTTATCTTTGTATGTTGGTGTTTTTCTGATTAAAAACCCATTTTTTTTTGACCTACACCATTGGAGCCCCCTATTTTTTTCTTCTCTTTGCATGAAATCGGTGAGGAAAAGTTTTTTCAGTTTTCTCCAGTTGGTCCTTCTACAATACCCTTGTCGGGGTATTTTCCATTTAAGTTTGATCGTATTCCATCGTCCGGTTGAATACCGGGATCCAGAGTGCCAGTCTTCTGGTGGGATCTCCAGCCTTGGGGGTATTGGAGACCCGAGAAGTACTGCATCCATCGGTTCCACCCAGGATTGAAGACATCCGATCGTCTAGCCGGTATACCTCTACATCCATCAGAGATCCGGGGACGTTCCTGTGGAGCAGCCGTTGGAGATACTCTCAAGCTCGATTGATCCGCTGTCGTATGACATTCGGGTCCAACGTTTCTGGTAAGCACACATGAATGTCACCATCCACATGAAGAATTTTGCCAGAAGTTTTACATCCATTCCTTGTTATTTACCCACTGTTTTGGACACTCTTAATTTTTTTGTTTTTGTTTATTATTGTGGACATTTTATATATATTGGGTAGGGCGTTCAGCCTGCCCCTTCTCACTTTTTTGTGTGTTTCCATTTATGGTCACATTTGAGTTACAGTCCAGTTTTTACTGGCCTATATGTAGCGCTGTACTATTACCTTCCATTTTGTTTGAATTTGTCACATTCCAGCACAGCTGCTTCACCTCCCTCTATAGAGTTGTTATTATTTATGTGTTTTTTGGGTAGCGCATTTATTTCTTTTTATCAGCGCTGCTGACACACACTTCCGGGTGTCAGCAAGGAATGTCTGCTCTCCAGGAGCTAGTGCACATGCGTGGACACTTAGAATGGGCCGAATTGGACTCAGACCGCGCGCACATGCGCGCAATGCATGCGCCCATGCGCGAAATGCGAGCGCAAATGCGCATGCGCGCGCCTCCTCCAATCCCGGCACACGGCGCCCTATTTAAACCAGGTTCACCTGAGTGTCAGTGCTGGATTGTCTTTCTAGCTAGTACCTGTGTCCCTGTCTGAAAACCTGCTTGTTTTGACTGATCTCCTCCTGAAGACTCCTGGCTTGCTCTTGATTACCCTTCTCGGATTCCCCTTGCCTGCTCTTCTGTCTGCCTGTTCCTCTGACCTTGGCCTGGACTCTGACCACGATCTTGCCTCACGATCTGTACCTCTCCGCTAGCTTGCTGCTGAACCTCTGCCTCCGCCTGTTGACCCTTTGGATCTTCCCTGAACGGATCTGACGCCTGGTTTCCACCACACCTGTGCCTGAAGATGGTTCCAGTGGCTCTACCAGTTCTAAGAGGCACCCGCACCTTCTCGTGCCCCTGCATTCCCTGTTTCCACCTCCAGGGGGTACGGGGACCGGGATCGTGCGAGAGGCTGCCCCCACTACTCCGGCTCCGCTGTAGGTACGTGACAGTACAATCCAGCCAGAAATGGAGTCCGGGTCAGGGGCTTTGCCTCTGGACACACTGTGCCAGCAGATCACTGATCTCACCCAGGCGGTTCAGGGCCTTCAAGAAGGCTACCGCTGACTGGAGCAAAGAGTGTTATCTATCACGCCGGGTACCTCACCTTCACCTGCCACAGCAGCAGCACCTCCAGCAGCCATAGCACCAGCTCCTCCCACCACAGTAATGGTGTCACCCCCAGAGCCACGTGTTCCTATTCCGGAAAGGTTCTCAGGGATCGCAGCAAATTCTGTGCGTTCAGAAACGCCTGTCGGCTCTACTTCCTGCTGCAACCACGCACTTTCTCTCTGGAAAGCACAAAAGTGGGCTTCATTGTATCTCTCCTCCAAGGAGAACCTCAAACCTGGGCTCATCGCTTGATGGAACAAGCCAATGCTTGCCTAAATACCCTGGATGAATTCCTGGATGAAATGGCTAAGTTGTATGATGACCCTCAACGTACTGCCACAGCTGAGACCAGCCTCCGTGCCCTCCAGCAGGGACGTAGGCCAGTAGAGGATTACATCACGGATTTTAAGCAATGGAGTTCCGATACCCTATGGAATGATGCTGCCCCCCAAAACCAATTTCGCATTGGCCTCTCAGAGGCACTGAAGGATGAATTGGCCCGAGTGGGGGTCCCAAGTTCCTTGGAAAACCTGATCCAGCTATCTATTCAGATAGACCGACGCCTAAGGGAGCGTAGGTCTGAAAGAACTAGCCAATACCGTCCGGTATGGATGCTACCTAGGGTCCCCAGCCACCCAGCGGCCTCTGCCTCCTCCTCTCCTGCTACTGCCTCTGACGTTCCTGAGCCAATGCAAATAGGCCTTCTCCGTGCACCTCTGACCCCAGAAGAAAAACAGCGATTTCGCAGGAACAATCTCTGTCTATACTGTGGTGGAACTGGACATTATGCGAATATGTGCCCCAACAAGACTCGTAAGTCTGCTTCCCCTCCTCCTGATCCTAGTCTCTTGACCTTAACCAACACCACTCACATCTCTGTTCCTGTTTCTTTTCAGCTTTCGGAAGGGGTGGTCCGGGTCCAAGCAATAATTGATTCAGGTGCCTGCAGTTGCTTCTTAGACCGTGACTTCGCCCAGCAACACAACATTCTTCTGCAACCCAAGTCACAGCAACTCTCCGTGCCACTGGCTGATGGATCAAACATCAAGTCTGGGCCCATTACCCATGAAACCCAACCTCTTCCCTCAACTATACAACCGGACCACCTGGAACTTCTACGTCTGGATATCATTCCCTCTCCGCTATTCCCAGTCATCCTGGGAATGCCGTGGCTACGGGCTCATAACCCTCACATTGATTGGTCCACCGGCCAGGTGACCTTCCAGTCCACCTACTGCATCCAGAACTGTCTCCAGTCCTTCCGCCCTACCACCCCGGTAGTTGGCTGTCTGGAAGCTATCCCTGAAACCCAGAAACTAATTCCACCCGTTTACCATGACTTCCTCAACGTATTTGACAAACAAAAGGCGAACATTCTTCCTCCACACCGGGTATATGATTGCCCAATTGAGTTACTACCAGGGGCAGAGATTCCTTTTGGAAGAATTTTTCCTCTCTCAGAACCCGAACTTCTTGTCCTCAAGGACTACGTTGACGAGAATCTCAACAAGGGATTAATTCGACACTCATCCTCCCCAGCTGGTGCGGGAATATTCTTTGTCGAAAAGAAGGACCACTCCCTTCGTCCCTGTATCGACTACAGGGAGTTGAATAAGGTTACCATTAAAAACCGCTACCCTCTTCCGTTGATCCCAGAGCTGATCCAGAGACTTCGCTCTGCCAAAATATTTACCAAACTTGATTTACGAGGGGGCATACAACTTAATTAGAATCCGTGAGGGGGATGAGTGGAAAACGGCCTTCCGGACACGTTTTGGTCATTTTGAATATCTTGTGATGCCTTTTGGATTATGCAATGCACCAGTGACTTTTCAGCACTTTATCAATGACATTTTCAGAGTCGTTTTGGACCTGTTCGTGATTGTATACTTGGATGACATCCTGATTTTCTCAACATCCCTAGAGTTACACCGGACTCATGTGAAGCAAGTCCTCCTCAGACTAAGACAAAATGGACTTTACGCTAAGGCCGAGAAGTGTGAGTTTGAGCGTCAAACCATCCACTTTCTCGGCCTAGTCATATCAACTGGGGGTGTGGCCATGGACCCTCAGAAGGTTGCAGCTATCATGTCCTGGCCTCCCCCCACTGACAAAAAAGGGGTGCAACGTTTTATTGGATTTTCCAATTTCTATAGGAAGTTCATAAAGAACTTTTCCGGCATTATAGCGCCCATTACAAACCTTACCAAAAAACAGAGCCACTTCCAATGGACTGAAGCAGCACAAAATGCCTTTGACAAACTTAAGGAGCTATTCACATCTGCCCCAGTACTAAGGCACCCTGACCCTACGTTACCATATGTCCTGGAGGTGGATGCCTCTGAGACTGCAGTAGGGGCCATCCTGTCCCAACGTCTGGGAACCAAATCTTTGATGCACCCTGTGGCCTTCTTCTCCCGGAAACTGGGACTTTCCGAGAGGAATTACGACGTGGGGGACCGAGAATTGCTGGCCATAAAGACAGCTTTGGAAGAATGGCGGTATCTCTTGGAGGGAGCAGCACATCCTGTACTGATCTTTACAGAATACAAAAATCTGGAGTACCTCAGAACCGCCAAACGCCTTAGGCCCAGGCAAGCGAAATGGGCTCTTTTTTTTTTTCTCGCTTTCATTTTCACATAACGTTCCGGCCAGGATCCAAGAACATTAAGCCAGACGCTCTCTCCCGTATGTTCCCAGATACTGAAACATCATCCCCGCCAGATACTATCCTGCAAGCTGGAAATTTCTTGCTAACTGACTTTGTGTCCCAGATCCGCCAGGCATCTTCGCATATTCCTCTCCCTCCGCATAACGGTCTCCAGTAAAGAGAGGGGCTTTACTGGCAGGGAAACAAAATATTTATACCCCAGGACCTGCGTACAAATGTCTTGCAGATTTGTCACGATTCCCCCTTGGCTGGCCATTTCAGGGGCCACAAGACCACGGACTTAGTTCAGCGACAGTTCTGGTGGCCGGGGCTAGCTAAGGATTGCAGGGCCTACGTAAATTCCTGCCCAACTTGTCTCAGGAATAAGAGTCCGAAGAACAAGACTTGGGGATTGTTAAGACCTCTGCCCATCCCCGAAAGACCTTGGGAAAGAATTGCGATGAACTTCATTGTTGAACTTCCCCCATCGGAGGGATTTTCGTCTATATTTGTAGTGGTCGACCGATTCTCTAAAATGGCACATTTCATCCCCATGAAGGGAACCCCATCTGCACCTGAAACAGCTGAAGTATTTGTGAAAGAGATTGTCAGACTGCACGGAATTCCGGATGACATAATTTCTGACCGTGGAGTACAATTCACATCAAAATTTTGGAAAACACTATGTGGAACCCTGGGCATTAAACTCAATTTCTCCTCAGCCTACCATCCTCAGACTAACGGGCAGACAGAACGTACGAACCAGACACTGGAACAGTACCTATGGGGCTTCTCATCCTTCACCCAGGAGGATTGGACATCTTTGCTCCCCCTGGCGGAGTTCGCATTTAACAATTCTATTCACATGACTACTAACCAAACTCCCTTTTTCTCCAACTATGGATTCCATCCTACTTTCCTACCAACACTAATTCCGGAATCTCCGTTACCAGCAGTCCAGGATAGGTTAAAATTCCTTTCTTCCAATAACCGTATCCTAAAGGAAGCCATTCTTAAAGCTCAGGAGAATAACAAGAAGTTTTTCAACAGGAGGAGAAGGGGGAGCTGGATCTAAAGACTGGTGACCTTGTCTGGCTGTCCACAGCAAACCTGAAACTGACCTGTCCCTCTAAAAAATTGGGGCCTAGGTACTTGGGACCCTTCCCAATTAAGAGGAAACTTAACACGGTGGCATACGAGCTCGAGCTTCCCGAGTCCTTTAAAATACATCCGGTATTCCACGTTTCTCTACTAAAACCTGACGTGTTAAACCCATTTCCAGATCGTGACACTGGGCCCCCTGAGGCCATAATGATAGATGGTGAAGAAGAATTTGAGGTGGAAGCCATCCTGGGTCATAGAAAATGACGTGGTCTCAACCAATACCTAATCAAGTGGAAGGGCTTCGGCCCAGAAGAGAATTCCTGGGAACCTGAGACCAATCTCCATGCCCCGCGGCTAATACAGGCATTTCATCGCTCCCAACCAGCCCGAGTGGGCAACCCAAGGCTGCCCCTAGGGAGGGGGCAATGTCAGAGACCCAGCTCTGCTGACACACACTTCCGGGTGTCAGCAAGGAATGTCTGCTCTCCAGGTGCTAGTGCGCATGCGCAGACACTTAGAATGGGCCAAATTGGACTCAGACCGCGCGCATTGCGTGAAATGCGCGCACACATGCGCATGCGCGCGCCTCCTCCAATCCCGGCGCATGGCGCCCTATTTAAACCAGGTTCACCTGAGTGTCAGTGCTGGATTGTCTTTCTAGCTAGTACCTGTGTCCCTGTCTGAAAACCTGCTTGTTTTGACTGTTCTCCTCCTGAAGACTCCTGGCTTGCTCTTGATTACCCATCTTGGATTCCCCTTGCCTGCTTTTCTGCCTGCCTGTTCCTCTGACCTCGGCCTGGACTTTGACCACGATCTTGCCTTACGATCTGTACCTCTCCGCTAGCTTGCTGCTGAACCTCTGCCTCCGCCTGTTGACCCTTTGGATCTTCCCTGAACGGATCTGACGCCTGGTTTCCACCACACCTGTGCCTGAAGAGGGTTCCAGTGGCTCTACCAGTTCTAAGAGGCACCCGCACCTTCTCGTGCCCCTGCATTCCCTGTTCCCACCTCCAGGGGGTACGGGGACCGGGATTGTGCGAGAGGCTGCCCCCACTACCCCGGCTCTGCTGTAGGTACGTGACAGGCCTGTCATCTCTTCTGGGACACATCTCTTCATGGACCGTCCAGTGACCCCGAACCTTATTACTTTTACATGCCTGATTACTACACCCCTTTGTGAGTAGCCATTTGGCTTTTTGTCTTATTATATTAAATGCATCTTAAAATACTGCACTGAGTCTGGTGCACCTTGCTTTTTTCCTATTGTGTTTTCCAGAGTTGTGCTTCTCCTCTCAGGGTTGCTGCCGCCGGTACAGACCCATATCATCATCTTCCCTTGTCCTATATAAAACATTGGACATGTTATAACCCCTTCTATCATTTTACAAGAGACTTTGCCTTGTTGATACTTGCGCCATCTCACCCTTTTTTCTGCCACTTCTTCAGTGTTGTCACACAAAAAGATATAATAAAATATTTACAAAAATGTGAGAGGTATACTCATGTTTGTGAGATACTGTATATACTCACTGCAACTGGAATACATCTCTATTCCTCCTACATTATGAATCCTGGGACCCTGTCCACAGACCTTTTATAGTGCACAGTTTAAATACTGCCAGGAATACCATTGCTATGGCAGTGAAACAAACGGAACCTCTCGACAGATCTACCTTCCTCCGAAATCTCAATATGCAAACACAATATAAGATTATGTTTACAAAGAAAAATGGAGCATGTGCAATTTTTTGGAAGCAATGGAATACCTGGCTACTTCATCCAGCATGTACTGTCCACATGTAATTACAGCTATTCAACATTGCCCCTGTCCTTACTAGTCTTAGCGTTCCTAAAGATATCAAGAAGAGGGATCATACTCTACTGTATATACCAGATTGATGTACATGAGCAGAACCATTTCTTATATTGTTATACATTGTGTTTTCTCTGCTACTGGACCAATTTTTGTAACCTTCTGGGTTGCCTTTTTGTTTTCTTTTACTCAATAAAACAAATATCAAGTAAAAAAAAAAAGATATACTCACAATAAACAGTTCCGAAAGTTCATTTAAAAACTGTCATGGAAGTCTAAATTTCAAAATCCCACAAATTCAAAGAAACATAAGAGTTTTAAAGACATTTGCAAAAGAAGACCTAAAACATGAAATCATTAGGAATTTGCATTCTGGTTACTTGGCCCATACAGTTCCTAGGGGGATGTACAGTATATTTTCTAAATTACTATAATGATTTGGGATGTGGTCCTTTCAATTTTCCTGGCTATACTTCTAGTTTATGATATAGGAATTTGCACAAGCCACACGTGTAAAATTTGCACAATTTACAAGAGGGATTCATTTCTGTTATTTTGGAATATCTTATCAGTCTACTGTAACATGGACACAGCCTGAAATGATTTGCTGTACAATATTAGGAAACTGATTGACTATGTTACATTCTAACACACATTACAAGGACAGCAAAGTTAATGACATTCTAGCAGGAAAACATGCTATATAAAGAAAATAAATCTAACTACTATGTATAAACCAATACTGTCGTTTAACCATAAGTGTAATATATAATTATTATTTTTAATCTATATTCAGTATTCACTGGCAAGATGTTTGTGGGTTTTCTTGCATAAACTGCCCTTTTCAAATCCCTCCACAACATTTTATTGGATTTCAAATCAAGACTTATACTAGGCAGTCGATAACACTCCTTTTGTTCTTTATTGTTGAGTTGAAAGACCCATCTCTAATTCAGTTTCAACGTTTAATCCAATAGCCTCATGTTCTCATTAAGCACTGACCCTGTTTTTTTAGAGACTTCTCTTAGCATCAAATGGTTAAATTAGCTGACTGCCCATCCTTGACAAATTAGCAGTCATTTAAAATCACTTGTAGAATTTTTTTCTTTATAATGGTATGATTGATTTAAAAGCATTTGGTGATCTTTTTTAACTCCCTTACCAGACTCATAGGCATTAACAACTTTCTTTCTGAGTGTCTTAGGAAGAACTTTTGTCCTTAGTATTAGACACCACACATGTCAATAGCAAAGAGAACACCAGACCTTAGATATCTGAGGTTTAAAAAGGACATGTTTCACATTCAGACTCCCCAAGGAAGCTACATCTATATTTTCATTAAATTAATCACTTGCCGACCAGCCGCTGTCATTAAACTGTGGCAGGTCGGCACGTTCCCAGGAACCGTCATAGCTGTACGTCGGTCCCTTTAGACGGTCACCCGCCCCCTCGAACCTCAGACCCCGCCTACGTCATTGGCTGAGCGGACCTGATGGGGAACTTCCTCCACAGTGTAATAAATGAATAGACCCGCCCCTTCTTACATTCCCCATCATGTCCGCTCAGCCTTACACCCAGTGAAGGTGACCCGCCTTCTATGTCATAGGCTGAGCGGACCTGATGGGGAACTTGAGAAGGGGCGGGGTCTATTCATTTATAACACTGCAGAGGAAGTTCCCCATCAGGTCCGCTCAGTCAATGATGTTTCATGTGGAGTGCAGACTGCAGCGCTGGACATCGGATCACCGCGGGACACTGGATTACATCGCTGGAATGTTTTTTTTATTTTTAATAAAGGACTTTCCCAACTGTGTCTGTGTTTTTTTACAATTGTCTACACTTTCTTTGTGAAATGGTAGGGGTACAATGTACCCCTTACCAATTCACATGGGGGGGCGGGATCTGGGGGTCCCCTTTGTTAAAGGGGTCTTCCAGATTCTGATAAGCCCCCCACCCGCCGACCCCCACAACCACGGGCAAGGGTTGTGGGGATGAGGCCCTTGTCCCCATCAACATGGGGACATGGTGCTTTGAGGGGTCACAGACCCCAAAAGCATCCTCCCCATGTTGAGGGCATGTGGCCTGGTACGGTTCATGAGGGGGGGCACTCTCTCTTCCCCCCCCTCTTTTCCTGCTGCCTGCCAGGTTGCGTGCTCGGAAAAAGGGTCTGGTATCGATTTTTGGGGGGAACTCCACGCCATTTTCTTTTTAAATTTGGCGTGGAGTTCCCCTTAAAATCCATACCAGACCTGAAGGGTCTGGTATGGATATTGGGGGGAACCCCACATCATTTTTTTTTTTATTTGATGCAGGGCTCCCTTTAATATCCATACCGGACCTGAAGGGCCTGGTAATGGACTTTGGGGGGACCCCCATGCATTTATTTATTTTTTAATCAATTACTTTTCTCTGTATTGCCGGAAGCCGACAATTCATTATAGCCGCGAGTGCTTTTAAATGACTTTTTTTCCTTCAGAAATGACACTTTGTGCAGGGACAGTTCTAAGCACGGTAAACAAGCGCTGCTTTACAGGCATACTATACACCCCCCCCCCAGGTACGAAATTTTAAGGAATATTTCACTTTTATTGTTTCACTTTAAGCATTATTAAAATCACTGCTCCCAAAAAAAGGCAGTTTTTTAAAACAATAACTTGCATATTAGCCTTTATAATTAGAACTTTTCATTTCGAACGTTCAAGTCCATTGTATTTAATAGGGTTCTAAAGTTTGCGCAAACATTAGGTCTGTTCGCAGGTTCTGGTGCAAACCGAACGGGGGGTGTTCAGCTCATCCCTAGCCATTTGTACATGTATATCACCTTTCTCGACCAAAATGTAAAGTGGGTCTCTGACCTGTAGTGCCACACCGTCTTCATACAGCTATGTCTGTGAGTATTTTAGACTGTGGGGGTCTTTAAGAGTTATATTCTTTATTTCTACCTCTAATTACCAACCATCTCTTCCTTGGCAGGGTCAGACCATATAATATACTTTCATAAACTATATACCTTAAGCCACGTGCATGCTCCTGAAGATTGGATCAATCCATGAAACACGTAGAGCTGTTCAATGCCATGTTTCTATTTGCTATACCTTTCATATATGCATCATGTGATATCAACTGTTTAATATTTTTTTATGTGATGATCTGTTTTAATATAACATGTCTGAATTCATATGTACAGTATATACTGTACTTGCTGTACTATTTCCATCATGCATTATGATTGCCAATATATCATTACCAGAATATATGTTTTTTATATTGTTATCAATAAAAAAAATTATCTTTATAGACCTATGTGCCTCAATTCAAAGTCCCACCACCATTTTCCTCATTCCTCTAGATAGGGATGGAGGAATTGGACCTCACCAGGTCACCACCTCATTTAAAGTCCCAAATTGCTCCTTTTTTTCTCAAAAAGATGAAGTGAGTGGTATATTAGTTTAAAAAAAAGGAGAATAGTGCAGCGCATATAATTAATCTAAAAAGTCCATAAAATCATCCACGAGTGTCACTTATAATGACAGTCCATATAGAACCATCCAAGAGTGACACTTCATATTCATGGATAGAGAATATCTTCCCCAAGTGATCTTGCAGACAAAACAATATAAGGTGAGTGAGGTCCCTCCACCACAGATACTCTAGCCTCTCACCTCATGGATTCGACCTGAATCAGGCCACTGAGCCTTATACCCACTCCTGGGGTGATGATCGTGAATCAGTGAAGCCGTAGATCTCACACATGTGGAAAGGAAGGGGACAAAATAGTGATATCCGTATGGTATGATTTAATGGTCAAAGTAAATAGTAAATAAAAATTACTCACAAAATTTGCACTCACAAATGAGTGCCGGTTCTACAAACGTATACAGTTGTTTCCAACCTAGAAGATGGCTGCGGGCGACATCCAACGTGACTCTTCCCCCGTACGCGTTACGTCCTGTAGGTGGGGACTTCTTCAGCGTGGGGTCGGATACACGTCGGCAGCCCACGATCTTGTTCATATTGCCATGGCTACCGTGAAATCAGCAAATCACGCTCTAGGACAGGACGGAAACAAACCACAAACCTGTTCCTTTGAAATCTATTCGATACGAGGAGAGCCGCTCACTTAAAGACGGATCGATCGCCCTAAGACAATAATAAATGCATGATAATAAAAGAAATGTAATAAAAACCAGACCGATGGTGGCATATATAAAATGTAAGGGAGAGAAAAACGGCAACACTCAATACATTATCTTTAATTATAAAAAGGACACCGAAGTCTAGGAATTTAAAGGGGAATATACCCACATTAAAAGAGCACTCCACTCAGAGTGAAAATTTTAATTAAAATTATAATTAAAATTGAGAAATCCTAACATAGGACTAATAATAAGTTAATAACATCAGCCCACGACCATCTTCCAGAGGAATAAGAAAAATAGACATAAGAAAAATAAAAAACGCATTAAAATTAAATCCAATACACAATCCACATTTTCCTTTTACAAAAAATTTTGTATACTGTCTTCTTTGGCTCTACTAAAGTCCCATGGGATATGCCTTTTTTCTATCTTCTTTCTCTATTGGCACAACTTAAATGACAATCTATTGTTTGTTGACTTTTTCAACATTTTAAATTTTCATTGGATGTACTTTTTAACGTGACTATAAATACTGTATGTGTGTGTCTCAATGTTTTTCTTTATTTTGAAATTTTCAATTATTACCTACAGTATGTTGCTTTTGTTTATAATAATACAAAACGTATACATAGACCCTCAAACAATAACAAATTAACAATATTATATACAGTAATTAGTATGGTAAATTATGCAGTTATTTAGAGTTGTTTATATTCATGTGAACAAATATTTGTCTTGAATTTTATACTTGGCAAATTTTTCTTCGTATAAATGGAATTTAGTTTGGAAATTAGTTTTGGAATGTCACCAATAAAAATTTCTTTGGAATGGGGCCAATATTGGAAGAGGACAAATTATGCAAAGACAGTGATGTATAACTATTAGAACAAGAACTATAAATGTTTTGTTGATATTTACTAAAGGTTTTTTTTTTTTTAAGCTCCATTATACTTTAACATCCTTTTTTAATTATGCTATTATATTGGCAACAAGTCATGGCATCATATGTGCCAAAAATATAATAAATCAGGCTTGACTTATGGGATCCTTTGACTGTAGAGGGCATATTTGGCAGGCATTTCTAGAAGCAGTGTAAATAATCAGCGTCTCCTGCTCAGCTCTTGTGGTAGTCGCCAAACCTCTCTTTATGTGGCATTCTCTACTCCTAGCATCTTCCTCAAGCAGCCAGACATGCTGTTCAAAAATGTACGTCCTTGCAATTGTCTGGTAGAAATATAAAATACAGTCCCCAGATGCTAATTATGCATCCTGCTTGGTGCAGCGGGACTATATATTCATAAAACTTCCTATTGGTCTTTGTAAATGCCAGAACCCACCCTGAAATTAAAACCTTTTTATACACCATCTTGTGGATACTTCATCTTAAGTGATTCACAGAATCAGATCGCATGCAGTATTTGGGTGTTTTCCGAAATACTGTATGCGATCCTGAAATTGTCAAATTACTATTGCTCTATGCGGTATTCAGTGCATAAAGCAAAAATGCTTCTAAATACCACATAAAACAGGAGTGAAAGTCAATTCACAAAAGTCCCCCCCAATCCATACCAGGACCTTCAAGTATGACCGTCCCTTTGTGATGTCACTGACCCAGCATGCTTCTGGCCGGTCGGTCGAAGTACACCAGAGTACACGTTGTACTTCATAGCTGCTATTACCCATCTCAAGTGAATTGTTTGATTATATGTACTCTGTGACAAGTGTTTGAATCAGAAACCTTGTCTTTTTACCTGTTTACCTGACACTTAGAATCTTTCTCTGTGCTACCTGCCTTCTGAGCTTTGTCTTATCTGACAACACTTCCTGTACTCTGAATTCTGTTTCCATGTTCTCATATTGCCTTCCATTGTCTTGGAGATGACCTAGTGCCTGGCATCCCTGTATCTATTTATCTTGATTATCCAGGCTTCTACCAGCTCTGCACTTATATACACCATACATCTCCAAGTAAGCCAAATGTGTCCCCATGGGCGAATGAAGAATTCACTTACTCTGAGACCTTAAAACTTTAATATCCTCCCCAACTTTTATTTTAAATGTTCTTTAAGAAGTTGGGCAGGTGGAAATCTGCCTGCTTTGCTCTGTAAATTCTGAACCCTCAGGTAGAAATGCCGCAAGCCTTTACCAAACTTGCTCAATAAATGTCACAGGCCAATAAAGAGATAGTTCCCTATTTTTGCCCCCCTTTTTGGCATACTGGGCAGTTGTCCAGGGCACACCTCAGGTCTATGTTATGTTCTAAGTCTTGTGGTGTGTTTCTGAAGTTCAAATCTGTCTCGGTTGAAGGGCTTCAACCATAAATAAGAAGGCCAGTATGGTGGCCTGAATTTGTGTGAGGAGTCCGGGGGGTATTTAAGCAGACCACTCACCTGTGGTCCTTGTCGGATCCGGTGCGTGATACCCTCCCTCCCATTCCCCTTTTCAGGGCACTTCTCCACACACTTATCTCTACAATCATCCATTACTTATCTTGGGTATGCCCCCTTTTTTGACCAATAAAGAGTTACTTCACTATCCAAGTATTTTTGCCCCCTTTTTTGGCCAGCTGACCAGGGCACACCTCAGGTCTGTGTTATTTTGTAAGTCTTGTGACGTGTTTATGTAGTTCATATCTGTCTCGGTTGAAGGGCTTCGACCATAAATGCAATTTATGTGAATTAATTTTGACAATTAACACTTCTCTGTTTAGTATCACTGTAAGCACTCCTTTAAAGCAGGGGATAAGAGGTGCTACAGTGCTAAAAAGTTGCTAAAATGTATAACTGGGATGTCACCAAAAGATGACTCCCATTGGGTGTCTGACCCAGGAGTTGTAAAAAGGGCCCATTGCACCCCAACAAGACATCTAAAGAGTGGCACTAAGAGGTACATAGATGGATCTCAGTGGAAAAATGGGCCAGTGAAACAAGGGTCAAGTAAATAAGAATAATAAATTTCTACACCTGGAGGGCCCTAAACATGGGAGCGAGGGAGTTCACCCACTATTCATGCCCGCATGATAGTTATGCCAGGCTTGATTATATTTTTAGCTCACCGATCTTCCTAGCCAACTCATCATCGGCCACTATACATACCTGTCCCTGGTCTGATCACCAAATGGTCTCCTTTCACACGTCCCACATTGGACTCTCCCCCAAGACTTCCTCTTGGAGACTAAATGACTCCCTATTAGCTGACCCAGAGATAACCTCATGGGTGACTGACCAACTTACTGAATATTTCAGGCTGAACGATGTAGAGGACATATCTCCACCGGTTCTATGGGCTGCCCACAAAGCAGTACTCTGTGGCCGCTTGATCGAATTAGCCACCATTAAAGTGCCAAAAGACAGCTCAAATCAAGGCCCTCACCCTAGAACAGTGGTTCTCAACTCCTGTCCTCAGGACCCACTAACAGGCCAGATTTTAAGAATTACCTTGGGGAGATGCAGACTAGAATACTGCAATCCCTGAGCAGCAAATTATATCACCTGTGATGCATTTCAGTTATCTTGCAAACCTGGCCTGTTGGTGGGCCCTGAGGACTGGAGTTGAGAACCACTGCCCTAGAACTAAACAAACTGTATCATGTGCACACACAAACTCACTCTCCAAACATTCTTAAACAAATTGACCAGAAGAGAATCGAACTGGACACAATTCTCTCTGATCGGACAGAGAAATCTATCAGATGGTCTAAAGCAAGGTTCCTTTTTCACAGCAACGCTGCATCAGCCATGTTTACACGCAAATTACATCATTCACTTCAACCCACCCATGTTTGCAAGTTGAGGAATGGATCCAGCCAATTAATCTCCCATCCTAAGGAGGTTCTCAAAATCTTCACTTCTTTCTATCGTTCTTATATCTCTCCCCTCGAGTCGCCCCCCCTTGATGGACTAGAATCGTGGCTTGATTCTATACACCTCCCATCACTATCGAAGGACCAATTACATAGCCTAAATGCCCCTTGCACAGAAGAAATCCTATCCTATATTAAAACATTTAAAACCTCTACCGCCCCAGGCCCTGGCGGATATACCTCCTCATACTATAAAAAATTAGCAGGCTTGCTGGCCCCTAAACTCACTAAAGTAATCAATAGGCATGTGCAATTCGTTAATTGTCCAATTTCCGAATTTTCAAAATTTCCAATTTCCGAATTTTCGGATTTTCAAAATTTCCAATTTCTGAATTTTCGGATTTTTGAAATTCGGAAATTGGAAATTTCGAAAATTCGAGATTCGAAAATTCTAAATTGCAAAATTCGAAAATCTAAAATTCGAAAATCTAAGTTTCGAAATTGGGAAATTTGGAAAGTTGAATTTCCGAATTCCGAATTTTTAGAATTTCCGAATTTCCGAAAATCGGAAATGCTTTTTTCGTTTTTTGGTTTTTTCGTAATTTCGAAAAAAAAATCGTTTTTGTTTTATTTGTTTTTTTGGAAATTCGGAAATTTGAAAATTTGGAATTCGAAAATTCTTAATATTCCGAATTCCGAATTTCCAGAGTTTCCGAAAAAAGCAAAAAAACGAAGAAAACGAAAATGAATTTTTTGAATTTCCAAATTTCCGAAAAAAGCAAAAAAAACTAAAAAAACGAAAACGAAAACAACAAATTTTTCGGCAGTGCACATGTCTAGTAATCAATCACATAAAAAAAAAGGCCATAAACTACCAGATGACATGCATTCTGTGAACATGACACTCATCCCTAAACCAAACAAGGACCACTCCCTACCACAAAATTACAGAGCGATTTTGGTTCTCAACAATATATCAAGATTCTAGGCCGCGTGTTAGCGGATAGGCTAGCCCCCATCATCTCCAGTTTGATAGGCCCAGAACAGACTGGCTTTATTCCCACAAGGTAGATCACGGATAATATTCGCCTAGCTACCAATATTATCCAGGATGCTGATCTTTTCTCTCGCAAGGTCCTTATCCTTGGCTTGGATATACATAAAGCCTTTGATAGTGTCCTCTGGTCCTATATAGATGCGGTCCTAACTAAATTTGGATTTTCTGGGGAATTCGTGAACGGCTTCAAAGCCCTATACCACAACCCGCACATCCGAATCAAACTACCCAGCTGCACCTCTGAGTATTTTTCTCTCAGTCGGGGCACTAGTCAGGGATGCCCTCTGTCCCTGCTGATTTTTGCCCTGGTCATAGAGCCTTTGGCCAGGACGATTATCACCAACCCGAACATCAAAGGGTACCAAAAAGGAGAAGAGGAATTTAAGTTGAGTTTATACGCGGATGATGTGCTTATGTTCCTACCTGATCCTGTTGTTTCTCTCCCCAATTTACTTACTACTCTAGAATAATTTCACACCTTCTCTGGTCTGGGCATTAATTTGGCAAAATGTTCTGCCCTCCCTATCAACATCCCACCACATGTCTCCTCTAACCTCAAAGACGCATTTGGCTTTTCCCTCTCAAATAGCACACTCCAATACCTAGGTGTGTGCCTGGCCCCCTCCCTCTGAGAAATGTACAATGTTAACTACCCACAAGTCTTTGCAAAGTTAAACAATGGTTACGACTTTGGTCATCATTCCACATCTCTTTGCTAGGCAGAGTTACTGCCATCAAAATGTCCATACTGCTGAAACTGTTGTACTTCTTTAGAGCCCTTCCTCTTTATGTGTCCCGCCAAACACTGGCACTGATCCAACGTGACATGAATTAATTTATTTGGAATAACAGACACCCCAGATATGGTAAACTACTCACGCACAGGCCCATGGCGCAGGGAGGTTTGGGTCTACCCAATATATGGCTCTATTACCTGTCAGCCAGATTAGCTCAAACTGCTCAATGGCATGCTGCCCCAGATAAGATTCCCTGGCTTCAGTTTGAAATAACCTCTGTCCGCCCATTTTATGTCCTGGGTCTTCTATGGCAAGATAGTTTAAAACTGAGAGAGATTGGGGCACTAAGCAACATAGTAGGCCAAACTATTCACTTATGGTCCCTATACCACCAAAAATGCAGGCTTCGTTCATGCAGACCCCCCTTCACTTACTTCATGGGAGATATGAGATTCCTTATGGCTTTCGATTCCCCTAGGAAATTTCTCTGGTGGGAACAAAAATCCCTTACCACGCTAAAAGCACTAACACACAATGGACAATTCTACTCCTTCACACAACTCCAGGAGCAGTTTGATATCCCAAGAACTGAGTTCTATAAATTTCTCCAAATTAGACACTTCTTCTAATCACTTTACACGCTTAACGCTCGCCCCATCTTATCTCTATACAAATCAGTTTGCCAGGATCTCTCTAGAGAAAAAAGGAACCATTTCCACTATCTATGAATACATACCAGAGAAATCTTCAGCCATGACCCGGTGGGAGACCGAATTGGGCACAGAATTTTCGACAGAGGACTGGTCGGACATGCTACAAAAACATGCACAAATGTACCCGTTCTATAGCTACGAAAGAGACTGTTGTGAAATTACACACGAGATGGTATCTCACCCCTGACAGGGTCCACAAATTTTACCCCGAAGTCCCAGAGACGTGCTTCAGGGGCTGTCAGGTCACTGGTACTTTACTTCGTACATTTTGGAGCTGTCCGCATCTGCGACATCTATGGAACCAGGCAGCCTCCAAGGTAGTGCAGATTACTGGCTCCATACACACGCTGACAGCTCCAAGGTGTCTACTTTTCACCTTTATCCTGGATATACCCCCTCCTACACAGAAACTGGTTAACACCCTGTTTTGTGCTATCCAATGGGCCATAGCCCTGAATTGGTGCTCCCAGTCAGTGCTTTGGCCCCAGGTGTTTCAGAGGATGCAAACCATCCATCTCATGGAACGGATCCAACACACTATTATGGATACTATTCATATATTTATAACAACAAATGGTCCAACTGGTCCTTGTATGGGATTATACAGTAGCCCGGTGTCCATGATAGTCTCTGCCCACCTCCCTTCCCTTTAGAGGCCTAGCACATATTCAATTCTGGAGACAATGGGATTCAGGAGGCAGGTTAGATTGCACTAAAGGCAACTGTGACAATTGGTACTTCACTTTATCGCATCTATCTAATTCGGATTAACACTATGGTTACGCAAGGTAGTGGATTTTTGTTTTTGTTTTGTAATTTTGGTTTTGCTAGTTTCTTTATTTTCTATGTTCTCTTTCTTTTCTGTATTTCCTTTCTAACGGTAAAAGATCCTGGGACGCATTATATGTAGATCTTACCCGGTACAGCTGTTCTTGCACCAATGGTTACATGATGTTAACAATACCTTTTATACTGTATATGCTATCACCTGGGTTGCATCCCGACAGTTTCTGTATTTGCCTTTTCTTATAATACAATAAAAAACATTTGTATTAAAAAAAAAGAATAATACATATCTATATACCAAAGACTACCATCAAATACTGTCCAGAAAGAGGAAGAGAGCCTCAATATATCCTTTTAATAAAGTGTTGGGGACATGTGCACACTAAAATATTTTGTTTTCGGAATTTCGTTTTCGTCCGAAAAACAAATTAATTTAGTTACTCCCGAAATTCGTTTTTATTTATTTTGTTTTGTTAAAAAATGCATTTGGCCGAAAATCTGAATTAATTAAGGTCAAATCTGTCATTGAAGGCTTATGGTGTCTGTCAAATGTTCTAAGAAGTTTCGACGGAGCAGCTAAACTGTACGACGCCACAATCGTACATTTTAGGTTGAATGTTCCGCCTACAAGCTATAGAAGAATTCTAATGTTGTATGACACTATTTATAAATTATTATTACTAGTCAACCAACATTAAAATTCTTCTATAGCCTATGGGCCGAGCATTTGACCGGAAATGTACGATTGCTGCATCGTACAGTTGAGCTGCTTGTCGAATCTTCTTAGAACTTTCGACAGACACCATAAGCCTTCAATGACAGATTCAGCGTTTGTATGTTTTTCGCTGCTTCGTCGAATCTTCATCATTCATGATGAATGGTCTACCCTAACACTGTCTCTATAATGTCAAATCTTCTCTCTCTATGTCAAATATTTCCTCTCTATGTAGAATAAACTTGGACTAATAGAGTTAAGGTTAGGCATATTCGACCGCAGGTTCGATGGACACAGATCTCGTGTCAGCGTCATGTTGAATCTCTTATCTATATTGAACTGTTGTAGCAATGAAAACGAAAATAAAGCATTTTTTTATGTCAGATCTTTCGGATTTCGGATTCTGCACGTTCGTTTTCGTTTGTTAAAACGATAACGAAAATAACCAAAATTCGGACGAAAACGAATGCACATGTCTAGTACATACTGTATTTTCATGAAATTAGGTATCTCCATGGTGTAGAAATAATAAGTCGGCCCAAGGATACCAGTGAAAAAAGAAATTCAAAAGAAATGGAAAACATTTTTGAAAAGAAAAAGAAATTGCACCATGAAGTGAGCCAATTCACTATATGTTTTTCCTGAAAATATGCATTTGATAAATAACTGTGTAAATATCACCATATCAACATTTTATTCTTTCATAAAAGATATACTTTTTTGGGTGTGGTTACAGCAATTTCTAGCAACCGGAAATACATTGTGGCCATCTTTAATGAGGGAAACTGATGGTTTTCTAAGGCTAACATTGCTGGTGAATAGGGATGAGCTTCGACTCGAACATTGCCTGTTCGCCCGTTTGCCGAACAGCGAACAATTTGGGGTGTTTGCGGCAAATTCGAAAAGCCGCGGAACACCCTGTAAAAGTCTATGGGAGAAATCTAAAGTGCTAATTTTAAAGGCTTATATGCAAGTTATTGTCATAAAAAGTGTTTGGGGACCCGGGTCCTGCCCCAGGGGACATGTATCAATGCAAAAAAAAGTTTTAAAAACGTCCGTTTTTCGGGAGCAGTGATTTTAATAATGCTTAAAGTGAAACAATAAAGGTGAAATATTCCTTTAAATTTCATACCGGGGGGGGGGTGTATAGTATGCCTGTAAAGTAGCGCATGTTTGTTTCCCGTGCTTAGAACTGTCCCCGCACAAAGTGTAATTTCTGAAGGAAAAAAAGTAATTTAAAAGCACTCACGGCTATAATGAATTGTCGGCTCCCGGCAATACAGAGAAAAGTCATTGATAAAAATAAAAAAAAATGCGTGGGGTTCCCCCCAAATATCCATACCAGACCCTTTATCCGAGCATGCAACCTGGCAGGCCGCAGGAAAAGAGGGGGGACAAGAGAGCACCCCCCTTCTGAACCGTACCAGGCCACATGCCCTCAACATGGGGAGGATGCTTTGGGGGTCTGTGACCCCTCAATGCACCATGTCCCCATGTTGATGGGGACAAGGGCCTCATCCCCACAACCCTTGCCCAGTGGCTGTGGGGTCTGCGGGCGGGGGGCTTATCGGAATCTGGAAGCCCCCTGTAACAAAGGGGACCCCCAGATCCTAGCCCCCCTGTGTGAATTGGTAAGGGGTACATTGTACCCCTACCATTTCACAAATAAAGTGTAACATTTTTTTTAAAAACTTACAAAGTTGGGAAAGTCCTTTATTAAAAATAAAAAAAAATTAAAATTAAAAACCCATTCCAGCAATGTAATTGAGTGTCGCGCGGTGATCCGATGTCCAGCGCTGCAGTCTCCTACAGTCTCCACTCCACACGAAACCCCCATGACGTACGAGGGGGTGGGGTCACCCGTCACATCATAGGGTAATTCTCAGCTTAAGTTCCCCATCAGGTCCACTCAGCCTTACACCCAGTGAAGGTGACCCCGCCCCCTACGTCATTGGCTGAGCGGACCTGATGGGGAACGTGAGAAGGGGCGGGGTCTATTCATTTATTACACTGCAGAGGAATCAAATCATGTTCCCCATCAGGTCCGCTCAGCCAATGACGTAGGCGGGGTCTGATGTACGAGGGGGCGGGGTCACTCGTCAGATCATAGGGGTAAGCCCCGGCTTTCCCAGCTTGCGGGGAATAGCCAATGACGTAGGCGGGATCCCACCTACGTCATTGGCTATTCCCCGGCAAGTGGGGAAAGCTGGGGCTTACCCTATGATCTGATGGGTGACCCCGCCCCCTCGTATGTCATGGGGGTTTCGTGTGGAGTGGAGACTGGAGGAGACTGCAGCGCTGGACATCAGATCACCGTGTGACACTGGATTACATCGCTGAAATTTATTTTTAATAAAGGACTTTCCCAACTGTGTCTGTGTGTTTTTTTACAATTTTATACACTTTCTTTGTGAAATGGTAGGGGTACAATGTGCCCCTTACCAATTCACATAGGGGGGGCTGGGATCTGGGGGTCCCCTTTCTTAAAGGGGACTTCCAGATTCCGATAAGCCCCCCCAACTGCAGAGCCCCACAACCACCGGGCAAGGGTTGTGGGGATGAGGCCCTTGTCCCCATCAACATGGGGACATGGTGCTTTGAGGGGTCACAGACCCCCAAAGCATTAACCCTTATGTTGAGGGCATGTGGCCTGGTACGGTTCAGGAGGGGGGCACTCTCTCGTCCCCCCCTCTTTTCCTGCGGCTTGCCAGGTTGCGTGCTCAGATAAAGGGTCTGGTATGGCTATTTGGGGGGAACCCCACGTAATTTTTTTTTTTATTTGACACAGGGTTCCCCTTAGTATCCATACCAGACCTGAAGGGACTGTTATTGGAATTTGGGGGGACCCCTACGCATTTTTTTTTTTTTATCAATGACTTTTCTCTGTATTGCCAGGAGCCGACAATTCATTATAGCCACGAGTGCTTTTAAATGACTTTTTCCTTCAGAAATGACACTTTGTTTTTAAAACCGTTTTTAAAACTTTTGCATTGATACATGTCCCCTGGGGCAGGACCCGGGTCCCCAAGCCCTTTTTAGGAAAATAAATTGTATATTAGCCTTGATAATTAGCACTTTTGATTTTGAACGTTCGAGTCCATTGTATTTAATAGGGTTCTAAAGTTTGCGCGAACTTTAGGTCTGTTCACAGGTTCTGGTGCGAACCGAACCGGTAGGGGGGGGGGGTGTTAGGCTCATCCCTACTGGTGAATATGTAAGGTCATTTATTTGGTATTTTTAAGAAACATACGGTACTTTCACTGTATGGGATCCCTTTCTTCCTTATTGTTGGATATTGAGTATTTTTTCAACCTAATGCCGCGTACATACGATCGGAATTTCCGTCAACAAAACCGTTTTATTTTTCCTTCAGACGAATGTTGGCTCAAGCTTGTCTTGCATACACACGGTCGCACAAATGTTGCTCGGAAATTCTGAACGTCAAGAACGCGGAGACGTACAACACTGCAACGAGCCGAGAAAAATGAAATACAATGTTTCCGAGCATGCGTAGGATTTTTGTGCGTCCGAATTGGATACACACGATCGGAATTTTCGACAAGAACTTTTGTTGTCTGAAAAATTGAGAACCTGCTCTCAAACATTTGTTGTCGGAAATTCCGACAGCAAATGTCTGATGGAGCCTACACACGGTCGGAATATCCGACCAAAAGCTCACATCGAACATTTGTTGTCGGAAATTACGATTGTATTTACGCGGCATTGGTTGGGATAACCACTGAAAGATGGGAGTACAATGGGATAGAACTATTGAAGTACATGGAAGCCACAACACCCAGGATATAACAATACAGGGATTTTCTGACTCTCTTGTTCACGCAAGGAGTCAAACTAAGATTCTGGTTAGTGTGCTGTGGTATCCATGTACATCAGATCTTCTGGAGTGAACACATTATGGAGCACTATCCTGTCTCTGTGGTCAATGTTAAAGCAAAATCATCTTTTAGGTTTTATTTTTGAAGCTGAAGTGAACAAGCTGAATTTAGAAATGCATTGGTTACTATGCACAGCTGTACCAGATTCTGTGTTCACCAGTTTTAGTAAATCTGCCCCTGTGTGTGAGGAATGGGACTGTCACTTTTCATTGGACACAAATTGCACTGGACTTTATTAATGCACTACAATTTTTGATATTGATGATTTATGATATTGCACATAATATATACATTTATAGTTTGATTGTTTTCTTAGGTAACATGGCAGCTGCTCGGGTCAGTTTGAAACTAGCAAAAAAAGAGGAAAGGTGCACATGGACAGGGAAATATACAGCATACAATTGATCCTCACCTGGGAAAAATTAGCATTTTTAGCCTAAGATAAAAGTCAAGTTAATAAGTAACAAAATTAATTGTATGAATATGTGGACTGTGCAATCAGTATGGCACCCAGAGGACAGGTTGAAAATGGAAACTACATTTTGGGACTTTTTTATGAAGCACACTGCTACCTAAAGAGCCAACTATGGTAAACATTATTTATTGATTGCAAACAAGGCATGACATACACATAATAAAAAAGGATAGAATATGATAATCATAGGTCACTGTAACGCCGAGCGCTCCGGGTGTCCCATCCATCCCGGAGCGCCCGCGGCATCTGTCCCCCTGCAGTGCTCCGGTCGGCTCCTCTGACCGTGAGCGCTGCTCTGATGCTGGCGGGGATGCGATCCATGCGGCGGCACCTGTCCACCCGCGGATCGCATCCCATCCTGCTCACCGGCCTCCTCCCCCTGCTCCGTCCCGGCGCGCGCGGTCCCGCTGCTCTCTAGGGCGCGCGCGCGCCGGTCTTCTTAAATTTAAAGGGCCAGTGCACCATTGATTGGTGCCTGGTCCAATTACTGTGTCACACTCCAAAACACTTAAAAACCCACTCCCCCTTCCTGTCCTTGCCGGATCTTGTTGCCTTAGTGCCCTGAGAAAGCATTTTGTACTTGCCTTTCCAGTGTATCTGACCTTCTGCCGTTGCCCCTGACTACGTACCATTGCCGCCTGCCCTGACCTTCCGCTACGTCTGACCTTGCCTCTGCCTAGTCCCAGTGTACCGTGCCTATCTCAGCTGCCAGAGAAGTCGAGCCGCTACTGGGGGACACGACCTGGTTGCTACCGCCGCAGCAAGTCCATCCCGCCTTGCGGCGGGCTCTGGTGAAAACCGGTAGCTGCTTAGAACCGGTCCTCCAGTGCGACCCGTGCCTTCGCCTCTCTGGCACAGAGGATCCACCTCCTGTGTCCTCACTAGCCGCCAGTCCGGGCCCTGACAGTAGATCCGGCCATGGATCCCGCTGAGGTACCGCTGCCTAATCTCGCTGACCTCACTACCCCTGGTTGCCCAGCAGTCGCAACAGATCGCCCAACAAGGACAGCAGATGTCACAGTTGACCGCCATGGTCCAGCAGCTTCTGCCGCCGCAGCCTCCAGCATCTTCCCCTCTCCGAGCTGCCGCTACTACCTCGAGAATTCGCCTGTTTCTTCCGGAGAAATTTGACGGGGATTCTAGGATGTGCCGGGGATTCTTGTCCCAATGTTCCCTGCATCTTGAGATGATGTCTGACCAGTTTTCCACAGAACGGTCTAAAGTGGCATTCGTGGTCTCTCTGTTGTCTGGAAAGGCCTTGGCCTGGGCCACGCCACTCTGGGACCGCAACGACCCTGCTACAGCCACCGTTCAGTCCTTCTTTGCTGAGGTTCGCAGCGTTTTTGAGGAACCAGCCCGAGCCTCATCCGCTGAAACCGCCCTGCTTAACCTTGTCCAAGGAAACTCTTCTGTGGGCGAATATGCCATACAGTTCCGCACACTGGCCTCAGAGTTAGCTTGGAATAATGAGGCTCTCTGCGCGACCTTCAAGAAGGGTTTATCCGGCCACATCAAGGATTGTCTGGCCGCACGAGAGATACCCTCTTCCTTGACGGAACTCATCCATTTAGCTACCCGCATCGATATGCGTTACGTCGAAAGACGCCAAGAGCTTCGCCAGGAGAAAGATCTTGTTCGCACCAGGCGTTATCCGCGCCTGGCTCCTCTCTTTCTGAATCCAATGCATCCTGTTACCGTGCCTCCCGCCGAGGAGGCCATGCAAGTGGACCGGTCTCGCCTGACCCTACAAGAGAGGTCTCGCCGTAGGAACGAGAACTTATGCCTTTATTGTGCGAGCTCTGATCACTTCCTAAAAGACTGCCCTATTCGTCCTCTGCGTCAGGGAAACGCCCGCACCTAGTGAACGTGGGAGAGGCGTTACTGGGTGTGAATTCTTCCTCTCCACGTCTGACTATTCCTGTGCGGATTTCTCCTTCTGCTGGCTCCCTCTTCCCTGCGGTGGCCTTCCTGGACTCTGGTTCTGCAGGAAACTTTATTGAAGCCTCTTTCATCAACAGGTTCAACATTCCTGTTACCCGTCTCATCAAACCCTTCTTCATTTCCTCTGTAAATGGAGAGAATTTGGATTGTACCGTGCGTTACCGCACCGAACCCCTGCTCATGTCCGTTGGTGTTCTTCACCAAGAAAAGATTGAATTCTTTGTTTTGCCGAACTGTACTTCTGACATCCTCCTTGGCCTACCCTGGCTCCAGCGTCACACTCCTAAACTCGACTGGACCACTGGGGACATCAAATCCTGGGGTGACTCCTGTCACAAACATTGCCTTAAGTCTGTACCAACCTGTCAAGTCCCCATCACTACTCCTTTGCCTGGCCTTCCAAAGGCCTATCAGGACTTTTCTGATGTCTTTTGCAAAAAACAGGCGGAGGTCTTACCACCACATAGACCCTGCGACTGCCCCATTGACTTGCTCCCAGGTACTACACCACCCCGTGGCAGAATTTACCCTCTCTCCTCTCCTGAAACCAAGGCCATGACTGAATACATTCAGGAGAACCTCAAGAGAGGTTTTATTAGGAAATCATCTTCTCCAGCTGGAGCGGGCTTCTTCTTCGTGGCCAAGAAGGACGGATCTCTACGCCCTTGCATAGACTATCGTGGTCTCAATAAAATCACTATTAAAAACCGCTACCCTCTGCCTCTCATCTCGGAGCTCTTTGACCGTCTGCACGGAGCAAAAGTTTTTTCTAAATTGGACCTCAGGGGCGCTTATAACCTCATCAGAATCCGTAAAGGAGATGAATGGAAAACCGCATTTAACACCAGAGACGGTCACTTTGAATATCTCGTCATGCCGTTCGGACTTTGCAATGCCCCTGCAGTCTTTCAAGATTTTGTCAACGAAATCTTCCGGGACCTACTGTATACCGGTGTGGTTGTCTATCTTGACGACATCCTAATCTTCTCTGCCAACCTTAAGGAACATCGGCTCCATGTCCGTCAAGTGCTCCAGCGCCTCCGCGTAAATCATCTTTACGCTAAATTTGAAAAATGCCTTTTTGAGCGCAGCAGTCTTCCTTTCCTAGGTTATCTGGTCTCTGGACAAGGTCTTCAAATGGACCCTGACAAACTCTCCGCAGTCTTGGGTTGGCCACGCCCCTCTGGACTTCGGGCTATCCAACGCTTCCTTGGTTTCGCCAACTACTATCGTCAGTTCATACCCCACTTCTCCACCATCGTTGCTCCTATAGGGGCACTGACCAAAAAAGACGCGAATCCTAGGTCCTGGCCGCCTCAAGCGGAGGAAGCCTTTACTCGCCTTAAGACCGCCTTCTCCTCTGCATCTGTCCTGTCTCGGCCAGATCCTCTAAAGCCGTTCTTCCTTGAAGTCGACGCCTCCTCGGTAGGAGCCGGAGCTGTGCTTCTTCAAAAAAACGCTAAAGGGAAAAACGTCACTTGTGGTTTTTTCTCTAAAACTTTCTCCCCTCCGGAAAAAAACTATTCCATAGGTGACCGTGAACTGTTGGCCATCAAGTTGGCATTAGAAGAGTGGAGACATCTCCTGGAAGGATCCCTTCACCCTATCTCCATCTACACTGACAATAAAAATTTGTCCTACCTTCAGTCCGCTCAGCGCCTAAATCCTCGCCAGGCCAGGTGGTCATTGTTCTTTGCCCGCTTCAACTTCCAGATCCATTTTCGGCCCGCAGACAAAAATGTCAGGGCTGATGCTTTGTCCCGTTTCTCTGATACCTCTGAAACCGAGACTCCTCCTCAACACATCATACCCCCTGAGTGTCTGATTTCCTCTGCTCCCGCTTCTCTCGTGCCAATTCCTCCAGGAAAGACTTTCGTTCCTCCACGCCTTCGGCTTCAGATACTCAAGTGGGGCCATTCCTCCCATCTAGCCGGTCACGCTGGGATCAAAAAATCCATACAATTGATTGCCAGACACTATTGGTGGCCTACCCAGGAGGAAGATGTGACTGACTTTGTACGGGCCTGCACTATCTGTGCACGTGACAAGACGCCTCGCCAGAAGCCTGCAGGTCTTCTCCTTCCCCTACCTGTGCCTGAACAACCATGGTCCCACATCGCCATGGATTTCATCACGGACCTCCCTTTGTCTCGTAGTAACACTGTCATCTGGGTGGTCGTTGACCGCTTTTCTAAAATGGCTCATTTTGTCCCGCTCCCTGGTCTGCCTACTGCACCTCAGTTGGCGAAGCATTTTTTTCTTCAAATTTTCCACCTCCATGGGCTGCCCTCACATATTGTCTCGGATAGAGGTGTTCAATTCATCTCAAAATTTTGGAGAGCTCTCTGTACTCAACTAAAAATTAAGTTGAATTTTTCTTCCGCTTATCACCCGCAGTCCAATGGACAGGTGGAGAGAGTTAACCAGGTCCTTGGCGACTACCTACGACATTTTGTCTCCGCCTGTCAAGACGATTGGGTTGACCTATTGCCCTGGGCAGAATTCTCATACAATTTCAAAAACTCTGAATCTTCCTCCAAGTCGCCTTTCTTTGTGGTCTACGGCCGTCACCCATTGCCCCCCCCTCCCCATTCCCACGTCTTCTGGAGTTCCGGCCGTGGATGAATTTACTCAGAACTTTGCCTCTATCTGGAAAGAGACTCAAAAGTCGCTCTCACTGGCCTCTGCCCGCATGAAGAGACATGCAGATAAAAAGAGAAGAATCCCTCCTGCCTATGCCCCTGGTGACAAAGTGTGGCTCTCCTCCAAATATGTTCGGTTTCGGGTACCTAGCTACAAGCTGGGCCCTCGTTACCTCGGGCCATTTAAAATCAAAAACCAAATCAATTCTGTTTCTTACAAGCTCCACCTTCCTCCTTCTCTTCGTATTCCCAACTCTTTTCATGTGTCTCTTCTTAAACCCCTCATTCATAACCGATTTTCCCCTAAGGTCACTGCTCCTGCTCCTGTCTCTGGTTCTTCTGATGTCTTCTCGGTGAAAGAGATCCTCGCCTCCAAGGTCATCCGAGGTAAAAAATGTTTTTTAGTGGATTGGGAGAACTGTGGTCCTGAGGAAAGGTCCTGGGAACCTGAGGCCAACATTTTAGATAAAGAGCTCATCCGAAGATTCTTGGGTTCCAAGAAGAGGGGGAGACCTAAGGGGGGGTACTGTAATGCCGAGCGCTCCGGGTGTCCCATCCATCCCGGAGCGCCCGCGGCGTCTGTCCCCCTGCAGCGCTCCGGTCGGCTCCTCTGACCGTGAGCGCTGCTCTGATGCTGGTGGGGATGCGATCCATGCGGCGGCACCTGTCCACCCGCGGATCGCATCCCATCCTGCTCACCGGCCTCCTCCCCCTGCTCCGTCCCGGCGCGCGCGGTCCCGCTGCTCTCTAGGGCGCGCGCGCGCCGGTCTTCTTAAATTTAAAGGGCCAGTGCACCATTGATTGGTGCCTGGTCCAATTACTGTGTCACACTCCAAAACACTTAAAAACCCACTCCCCCTTCCTGTCCTTGCCGGATCTTGTTGCCTTAGTGCCCTGAGAAAGCATTTTGTACTTGCCTTTCCAGTGTATCTGACCTTCTGCCGTTGCCCCTGACTACGTACCATTGCCGCCTGCCCTGACCTTCCGCTACGTCTGACCTTGCCTCTGCCTAGTCCCAGTGTACCGTGCCTATCTCAGCTGCCAGAGAAGTCGAGCCGCTACTGGGGGACACGACCTGGTTGCTACCGCCGCAGCAAGTCCATCCCGCCTTGCGGCGGGCTCTGGTGAAAACCGGTAGCTGCTTAGAACCGGTCCTCCAGTGCGACCTGTGCCTTCGCCTCTCTGGCACAGAGGATCCACCTCCTGTGTCCTCACTAGCCGCCAGTCCGGGCCCTGACAGTCACATAAAGTAAAGTAAAGTCTAGACAATGCAAGATAGTACCTAATTGTCTCAACGTAACATACATGGTAATGTATGGTAATAATAGGTCTCACTAAATAAAATCTAGACAATACATGGTTATAACATGGTGGCTCCAAGATAACATACATAGTAATAGGCCTTGGGCATGAAAACCGAGTTTGCAACAGTAGCATATAAACAAAGTAACAATGATAGTTGGTCCATAAAAGGTATTGTATAACAGGTATAAAAACATGTACTGTGACATATCATCATGATGAAGCTCTACGTGTTTCGTGGTATACATAACCACTCGTCAGGAGCAGATACACAGTACAGGGGTATCTATAATAGAATGAAAAATGCCAAGGTAAGATGATAATAGTAGAAAACATAATGCATAGAAGAAATACGGGGAGCAAAAAAGACCCCAAACACTCTCACCTATTGGTAGCATATTGGTAAGGATATAAGATGGTAGCAATGGTAGGAGGTGGGCTATCTGAAACATCTCCCCCGGGAGCTGGAACGGTATGACCAGAGGCACGGCAATAAAAGCAAAAAATGGTAAAAGTGCAAGGTGGGGTGACCGATCATCAGCTGGAGTATGTATAGTTGGATTGTAAGTCTATTTCATTGAACAATTCAGATCCCAGAGGTATCTGTGGAAATTAATAAGTTAACAGTAGGTTAATTAACAGCTGATGGACTGGGGGGCAAAGCCTAAGTGTTGTGGGTAAAAATAGGTGTTATAGAGACTTTACTTTACTTTATGTGACCTATGATTATCATATTCTATCCTTGTTTATTATGTGTATGTCATGCCTTGTTTGCAATCAATAAATAATGTTTACCATAGTTGGCTCTTTAGGTAGCAGTGTGCTTCCTAAAAAAGTCCCAAAATTTTGTTTCCATTTTCAACATATTCAGGGATGGAGGTATATATTAGACATTGCCTCATTCAAAGTCCCAACCTTAGCTGTAGCTTTAGCCAATTGTTCTCACCTAGAGGACAGGGTCCAAACAATTGCTCCTATTTGCCTAACACTGCAAGATTTTTTTTATTCTGTTGGCACAAAAATGGTAAAATAAAAATGTCTAGGCTCCAGTCTAGCTTTTACATTGATAATCAGATTCACACTTCCTTTATGATACATTTCAGCTCTACTGGTGCATTTCTTAAGTTAACATCTGTTTACCCTTCTACCTTGCAGACACAGTGACAGATGTACTTCTGTTTTCTTTTACTTGGGAACTGACAGATGGACCATCAGTCATAAATTAAGTGTACGAATGCCCACTGGGCAATGAAAGAGAGGGGATAGCTGAGCATATTGCTTTTTCAATTATCATACCTGTTTTTTTCTCTCTTTTTCCTTTCAAGTGGTAATTTCTTGCTTGATGAATTCGATGAGGTCTGCTTTCTACCAGGTACAAAATAAAACAAAAATGTATCTTTGAAAATGTATGTGTGTGTGTTTTACCCAATAAACCATTTATAACTAACTGATACAAAAATGTTCTACCGTACTCAATCTTCTCCCAAGCTAAATAGTAAGCTCTTACATAATGGCTACCTGCAGAAGATACATATGAAATAATTTCATCCTGTGCCACAACCTCATCTTCTTTCATGACACTACTAAAGAGTTACTTATTCTATTTACGGCAGGGGTAGGCAACCTTTGAGAGGCAGAGATCTAGCTGAACAACATGAAAGATATCAAAGATCAGATCAGATTCTATGCCCTTTTTTAAAACAATTACTAGCAAGGCCTAACTAAACAGTAAGGAAAAATATAATACAACAAATTTCACTGTAAAATATCAATGTACACTACCTTAAAAGTGGACCGTGTCAGTCAGTAAAGCAGTGGACAGTGTCAGTAGGGCAATAGATGGTGTGTGAACAATATAAAACAAAAATAGGCTGTACTAGGTTGAAAATTACAATATACAGTGGCTGCTAGCACATATACAGTATGCTGGAATAACAACATAAGCAAATATAAAATAACGTAGGTGCAGCACTAAGAAACTAAAATGACATTGCGCAGAATAAAAAAGACTACCCGGGGCGGTGGCTACAACACTAATTGCGTCCCACTGACACCAAGGGGAGGGGAAACTCCTCCCATACTAGTGAAACAAATGTAACCAGACACAGGAAACTAAGCCAGCTAGCCTCACATTCAAGAGAGGCAAGCAGAAAACAAGCGATAATAAAAAAATAAAAAATTAAAGCCATCCTAAAAACAGTTAAACAAATTATAGGAATTGTTACTTCGTGTCAACAATTAGAAAAAACTCTCATCGAAATGAATAGTTCTAAAACTAATGTACCGCGACACAGCTCTATCTTGTGGTCAACATGAAGCATCAATTACAAGAAACACACGTAGTAAAATATATCATAATACAGAAAAACAAAACATAAAAAATTAATAAAAATAAAAAACAAAATGAAAAAGTGAAAAGACAAAAAAAATTAAAATAAACAAAATATCCAAAAATCCAAACAAATACATTAAATAAATATTTCCTTCCCAAAAATAAAAAAAATGATAGAAAAATATGAATCAAAATAAAAAAATGTAAATAAATAAAAATAAAAATAAAAATATTAGTAAAATAAAGATAATACAGAAAAAAACATATATGTATATAAATGAGAATACACTTAAAAAATAATGAACGCATTTACATCCCATTTGACATTCATTCCAAATGTAAGTCTTGGCTAAATAGATCCACCAGGTCTAACTTAGAAATTTCTCTGACTACATTACTCCCTCTCTAACTACTAGTAAATCTGTCTATACCCAAAAACAAAGTACCTTTGGGGTTCCTATTATGTGAGGCATAATGCTTCGAAACACTGTGGTTTGGGTAGACTTTCTCAATATTGGCCACATGTTTGTTAAGCCTAGTTTGAAACATATGTTTAGTGCGACCCATATATTCCAGGCCACACGGACAGCAAATGAGATAAACCATATTTTTCAAGGTACAGGTAATAAATGGTTTGATATTAAAGCATTTGTGGAGTTCAATACTGTTCAGAGCTACCTGCAATCTTAAAGGAGGGGCACCCCTGAATACAACTGGGGGATTCTTTGGTAACAATGAACCTAATACTCTGTCATTGCACAAAACTCCAATGTTTTTGTAAAAATTTGCTTTACAGCATAAAGTTGTTTTGAATAAGTGGTGAGAAAAATCAAAAAAATTTGTACATCTACTTGTCCTCGATGCAAGGTGCAAGCATATCATCTCTATTCCTCTCATTGGCACAAATAAGTGCTTGCTCCAACTCAATTGGGTCATATCCTTTTTCCAAGACCCTCAACAAAGTCTGAGAAACAGATCTGTTCCTAAAAGTCAAAGTCAGGCTGAATGATGGCAGCTTCTTGTATCAATAAAGCCTTTCCTATCAGTCTCTTTGACTAAGGTTGAAGTGATAATCCTTCCACCACTCACTCTAACCCTCAAATCCAGAAAATGAATCTCTGTATTGCTATACTCATGCTGTAAGGAAATACCCCTGTCATTAACATTGAGGCTAGAAATGAAACTGTCAAGCAACTACCGTCCCACAGAAGGAGGATGTCATCTATATACCTTTTCCAAAGTACCAGTTGGAGTCTAGACTGGCCATAGATGACATCCTCCTCCCATTTGGCCATAATCAGGTTGGCCATGCTGGGCACAAATTTGGCCCCCATGGCCACCCCCCTGTTCTGCAGGTAATAAACCAAAAATAATTGTGCTCCATGCTGAAATCCAACAAAGACAAAATAAAGTGGCGTTGTATAGCATGAAGGGTCACATCCCTTTGTAAAAAATGGTTGACAGCTTTGCAGCCATGGTTGTGAAATACCACCGTATATAGTGAGGCTACATCAGATGTGGCCATCATATAATTATCCTTCCATTCTATTGTTTGTAAAACATTAATGACCTGGGTAGAATCCCTCAGGTACAATGGCGTTTGCAACACTAAAGGTTGCAGAAAATGATCAATATATTTGCTCACCCTGGAAGTCACCGAATCTATTCCACTTATGATTGGCCTTCCAGGGGGGTTCTGCAAGCTTTTATGTACCTTTTGAAAGAGAATAAATTATAGGTACTCTGGGAGAAACAGGAACTAAAAAAGCCTTTTCCTTCTTAGTAATAATCTTTCTCCGGTATCCATCTTCTACCAAACTTACTAATTCCTTTCTAAACTTCAATGTAGGATTACCTCTAAAAGAAACATACAGTATCTCATAAAAGTGAGTACACCCCTCACATTTTTGTAAATATTTTATTATATCTTTTCATGTGACAACACTTAAGAAATTACACTTTGCTCCAATGTAAAGTAGTGAGTGTACAGCTTGTATAACAGTGTAAATTGCTGTCCCCTCAAAACAACTCAAACAGCCATTAATGTCTAAACCGCTGGCAACAAAAATGAGTACACCCCTAAGTGATAATGTCCAAATTGGGCCCAAAGTGTCAATATTTTGTGTGGCCACCATTATTTTCCTTTCCTCCTCCATTCACTTAATGCTGGCAGGAGGGAGAGGAGGCTTTCAGTGGCTGCAAATGGAAAGGGGAATAAGTAAATGCCACCCCTGCCGCTTTCACCGCCACTCCTGTCCAAGTTCAGGTGGTCAGCAAGGAAGGATCACGGTCTACCTGTCACCTACCCACAATTGTCGGGTTGCCAACCCCGGTTTAGGGAGTGCTTGAATGAGGAAAGGCTATAGCTAGCCATTGACTGGCTGCCAGAACTAGAGGCACAGGAGCAACTAAAGGCTGGAAAATTAACCAGCTACAATTTTTCATAATTTGTCACTCCAAAGAGGCCCATACAGAGCTCAATTCATAAAGAGGTATTTCCCTCTTTAACTACTTCCCACCCGGCCACTGTATATATACGGCCGGGTGGGCGCTCTCTCCTTCTGAGTGGACATTCAGGAACGTCCTTCAGAAGGAGGGGGATCGCACCCGGACACAGCGCATCTCGATTCGGCAGGAGGGCTCTGTGATTGGCCCTCCTGATCACATGACGGCCGTGTCCAATCACAGCCGTCATGTGATGTAAACAGAGAGCCGGTTGCTAGGCAATCAGCTCTCCTCTCCTCGTCGGTGAGGAGAGGAAAGCGGATCCCTGCAGCTGGCTGGTGATCAGTGAGTATGAGCTGTTTTTTTCAGCTTTTTACTCACTGATCACCAGCCTAGTGTCCCCACATAGTGTAAAACACAAACATGTCCCCAAAATACATGTCCCCAAAATACATGTCCCCAAAATACATGTCCCCACACACATGTCCCCACATAGTAAAAACACCTGTCCCCCACATATGTGACAGTAAAATCATATGTCCCAATGATCATTTGCACACATATGTTCGTGATCACCTGCGCACATCTGTACATGATCATTTGCGTACATATGTCCGTGATCACACGAACCAATTATTATACACTTAACGGATTTTTTTTTACCAAAAACATGTAGTAGAATACATTTTGGCTTAAATTTATAGCAAAATTTGATTTTATTGGATTTTTTTAAGAATAGAAAGACGAAAATATATATATTTTTCCAAATTTCCGCTCTTTTTCCGCGTATATTGCAAAAAATAAAAAACGTAGTCGTGAATAAATACCACCAATAGAAAGCTCTATTTGTGTGAACAAAATGATAAAAATTTCATTTGGGTACAGTGTAGCATGACCGCACAATTGTCATTGAAAATGCGAGAGCGCTGAAAGCTGAAAATTGGTCTGGGAAGGAAGGGGGCTAAAGTGCCCAGTATTGATGTGGTTAATATATGAGGTTAAATAGCACATAGCATTTAAAAAAAAATGCAATTCACAAAAAAAAAAATGCTACTAAAATAACACATGAGTTATTTCATCAAAATGTGAGGCATTTATCTTGAATGGATACAGTGGAAAAGGATTAAAACCCCTCTCAATTTATATTGCTAAAAAAGAAGTAAAATGGTTTAAACTGTAGAAATATGACAACTCACTAAGTCAGTGCAGTCCCTGCAGCATTTATGAATGCAAAAGAAAAAAGGTGACTGTAATACCAATCAAAGGGAAGCTGCTTTCACAACACACACAAAGTGTATCAAAAACTTCTTAAGTAAATAAAAAGTATCTATAAATGTTAAAATTTTGAATGTAGTATCAAAAATCACGCTAATAAAAAAGACAACATTGTAATTGGGGAGATTTCCTTTCACTTTCTGTCCCATAGCCAAAACAGAAAGGGAAAGGAAATCCCTATAAATTAAAAGAATCCCTTTGAGACCCTCAGGTCATCAGAACCAGTGTCCCCATTGAAAAATTATCTCTGTTAGTTTTGGGGACAATCCAAAATGTAGGATGTTCTTTTACTTTCACTTTTAATGACAATAGTAAACAGGTCAAACAGAGAGGGTGAATCTCCCTAATAGGGACATAGACAACAATAAAAACTGACAGGGGGGACTCTAATCCCTCTCCACTCTGTCCAAAACTAAAGAAAAAAAAGGTTTTGCCTTTAGTTATACTTTAAGTAAATCAACCCCAATGGTTATGTGTTTTTCCATATTTAGGTTTCTATGCATTACTGTTGAGAGACTGATACAAAAAGGTAGAGACTATTCCAGATTGGCTATTACAGTATGTTTTTACATTCCTTAAATACTGCATGCCTGGACCACTACTTATTTAACTCATGCATTTATTTATTTCCTTGAATTGACTTTTACACCGTTTGAGGTATTCACCGAGTGTTTTTGCTTTTTGATGTAAATACCTCATAAGGTGATAGTGAATTGACATTTTCAGCATCGTCTGATAAAAATGTGTCACGTGATCCAAGTATGTCATACAATATTCTTTAGTGAATTGAGGTCACAGTATTTTAAGCTGGGTACAAACACACAATTTATTTATTTTTTTCAACCAGCGGGATGAACAAAAAAACCTGACAGATCCCCACATCAACACAAGTGATGTGTAATGCAGGGACCTATCCTGTTGAGATATTTTATTCTGACATGGGGACACTCATTGCACCAGAATACACTGATCAGTGCTGACAGCCAGCATGGTTTTCCAGCATGACCGTTTCACAGAAGTTGGTCATTTGGCTAGCTTCTGTTGTGCAGACAGCTGTACACGGACTAAAAGTCAGCTGGTTCTTGCTGACCCAGACAATTTTCAGCCTGTTTGTACATGGCTTTAGTCTTTCTAAAGCATATTTAAATAGTCACAACTATCTCAACTGATTTTGCAATTAATGGTCAATTTGTCTCTGCACACTACAAATGTTTATTTTTCAGAATACTCAAATTATGAAGGGTCTGTGTAATGACATTGTCACATATTCCTGCTGTGAGATAGGGTAATTTAAAATGCTTTATCTTGACATAAAAAAAGTATAGAAATAAAAAGCATAGAACTAAAATTTTTATTGTAATACTTTTTTAGCAATAGGGATGGAGTTTGGGTTAGAGACCTTTGATCCAGCTTTCCCTTCCTCCCCTGACGCCATCGCTGTAGAGGTTTGCTTTCCACCTGCCCAACTATACAAACCTAAATCTTGTTTATTCCCGGTACTGCAAGGGAAACCCAACGTATGGGCATTCACTCAACAGGTCACAAAGGAAATCGAAAGTGCCAGATGGAATAAAAATGTAGTGTCAAATATGACCCCAGCTCAACAAAAAGCAGTTATGGATTTTAGCACAATATCAAAAGATGGTTATAGACATACTTAACATTAGTCAATGGTATAGAAATATACCTGAAACATATGCAGATCGGGTGTTAACAAACTATAAAAATATTATTGCTCAAGCATTCCATGATGGGACCATACAGGTGATACTCGAAAAATTAGAATACTGTGCAAAAGTTCATTTATTTCACTAATGCAACTAAAAATTTGAAACTAATATATGAGATAGTTCAAGCCGTGATTTGTCATAATTGTGATGATTATGGCTTACAGCTCATGAAAACCCCAAATACACAATCTCGAAAATATGAATATTGTGAAAATGTAATAATGCAATGTTCTGGGCTCAAAGTGTCCCACTCTTATCAGCTACTTAAGCCATAACACTTGCAAAGGGTTCCTGAGTCTTTAAATGGTCTCTCAGTCTGGTTCAGTAGGAATCACAATCAATGGAAAGACTGCTGACCTGACAGTTGTGCAGAAAACTATCATTGACACCCTCCATAAGGAGGGAAAGCCTCAAAAGGTAATTGCAAAAGAAGTTGGATGTTCCCAAAGTGCTGTATCAAAGCACATTAATAGAAAGTTATGTGTAAGGGAAAAGTCTGGAAGAAAAAGGTGCACAATCAGCAGGGATGACCGCAGCCTGGAGAGGATTGTCAGGAAAAGGCCATTCAAAAGTGTTGGGGACTTTAACAAGGAGTGGACTGAGGCTGGAGTGAGTGCATCAAGAGTCACCACACACACACCCATGATTTAGGAGTTGAAGTTATGGAGGGCTTCATTTCAGGGAGAGGCACTATGACTGACCCATACAATTGTTTTGTTTTGAATCTACTACACTTTGTTCTGACCAATAACATTTTTATGTTTGGGCACTCCCTCTACCTCCAGGTGCAGGGTGTTGCGATAGGGACTTTATGTGCCCCATCATATGCAAACCTATACCTGGGGGAGTGGGAGAGCAATTTATTTTCATGTGAGGACCTGCAAAATAGACTAAACAAGGTACTAGTCGGGCGCAGATTTATAGATGATGTGATCATCATCTGGATAGGATCCAAAGATGAATTATTTTCGTTTATGGATATTCTCAAACTCAACAATCAGTTTTTTAGATATTCAAATCTTCATCAATACTGAATAAAAGGATCATGGAAAAAGCCCCCCTTATGTGCAGAATACAATATGAAATATAGTACACAACTGCTCCTTTTAAGCATCATTTCGCTGATCAAGTAAAAATATATATTGTTGTCCAAACTTAACACCCAGTCTGAGCCAGAATAAACTGAACAGTGTATGAAGCAACTTTGCTGTGTTAATTATTTATGTACTCTGTTTTCTATGCATAGAGATATATTTGGGTGTGAAAGCAACGGAATCGACCGATAAGGTAATTGTAATTAGATAATAAGATAATAGTCAGGACTAGTGATTAAAGGTGAAATTGCACCTTTCACAGATAGAAGTAAAGGTTCCTCACTATACAAGAAACCCTTGGCAGGGAATACAATTTTACACACTACTAGCTCCCATCCTTCCCTTTTGGTTTCAAGCATACCCTACAGACAATACCTGTGGCTGAAGAGGAATTGCAGTCGTCAGGAAGATTTTGAGGTTGAGGCTAAAGCCTTACAAAATAGACTGATGAGTAGGGGATATAGCCAGTCATGTCTAAAAAAAAGCTCATCATCAAAAGTTTACAAAACTCCGGGCACAGCGCCATGCAATAAATACAATTTCTGTAGATACATGTTGAATGCTAGACAAATAACCTTACCAAACGGACGTGAATATAGATCCAACTTCTATGCCAATTATGAGACTATTGCCGTTGTTTACTACATGGAATGCGAATGTAAGGTCTTCTATGTCGGGAAAACTAAAAGACCATTCTTTCATAGGGTCTCAAAGAAAAAAGTTAGAGACTCCCATTAGCCGGTATATGGGTCTTTACCATGGATTTCAATTATATAAAATGTATTTTTTTGCTCTTTTTTTTTTATCAAATCCTTTTTTTATTGGTTCGTTTCCTTTACATACATACAAACAACTAAAAAAACATCAAATACAACATACAACCCATGCCCGCATTGAGAGGAAAAAAAAACACAAAATACATCCCTCTTTCCCCCAGCTCTCCCAGTCTCCCCCCCCTCCAAACTCCCCTCCCCCATCCCCCCTCCCCTCATATCTCTAAAATATCACACCACCCTCCCCATATTTTTACAAATTTCTCTGGGGAGCCTCTACGTAGGAAAATATATTTTTCTTTAATTGCCGTTTCCCTTACTTGTATTTTCCACTCCTCTGCAGTGGGTGGATATGGTGAAAGCCACTTTTGCGCGATAAGTTTACGGGCCTGGAATAGACTTCTATTTATTGAAATAATACATTCCTCTGGGATTGTCAATTCGTCCAGTATACCCAGAAGACAACCTCTAGGCTCCATGAGGGTCCTACTCTCAAATACCCTATTAATCATAGATACCACCCCGGACCAAAAACGATGACGTTTGGGGCATCTCCACATCATATGTATTAGATTGGCTACTCTCCCTTTACATCTAGGGCATCGGTCTGTGTCTCTACATTTCCATTTGAATAATTTTTCTGGTGTATAATGTGCCCTATGTAGGATAAATAGTTGTGTTAAATTTTGTGTTGAAGAAAAAGAGGCCTTAGGTATTACTGATAGTGCCTGTGCCCACTGTTCATCTGAAATTGTCCCAATGTCCCCTGACCAGGCTAATCTTGCTGGTATGTACACAGTTTCTTTAAATTTATCAAATAATATACTATATATTTGTGATATCAAACCCTTTTTTTTTGCCCCGTTTTATCTAGCAAGGCGATCACCACTGACTTGTTAAACTTAAATTCCTGTGTACGCTCCTGTGTTTTTATCGCATGCCTGAGCTGGAGAAACTGAAAAAATCTTTGATTTGGAATATTATATTCTTTACTTAGTTCACTAAAGGATTTCAACTGATCTTCCTCAAATAGCTGTGGCATATACCGTATTTCCTTCTGCCTCCAAAACTCAAACCCCTCCAATTTCCCCAGTTCCGCATATCTGCTATTATTCCAGATTGGCGTATATGAAGTAAATCCCTTTACCTCAGTAATTTTCCTCATTTACTGCCATACCATGTCAAATTATTTACCCGTGTGGAAACCTTTATCACACAGTTGATTTCTCGTTTCTAATAATGAAATTAGTGGATAGGCTTCATATACTGATAATAGCAGATTCTGTATAGGGTCAGAGAATAATACTTTTGTCCATCCACTGAAATGTTGAATTTGTGAGGCTAAAAAGTAGTTTTTGGGATGGGGAATTGCAAGACCACCCTCTTCCTTATTTAACATTAAAGTTGTTAACTTTATACGTGGTCGTTTATTCCTCCAAATCAGTTCTCTAAAAAGAGATTCTATTTTTTTAAACCAAAAAGCAGTAATCCATACAGGTGAATTATTAAACACATAGAGTAATTGCGGAGCCCAAATCATTTTAATTAGATTTGCTCTTCCTATCACCGTCAGAGGTAGTTTACACCAGCTTCGACATTTATCTTTAAATTTTGCTAATAATGGTTTCAAATTCAAATTAATATAATCTTTTACATCCCGAGAAATCTCTATCCCCAGATATTTCACGGTGTCCTTAATTTGGATTTTAGAAGCTTGGTTTAATAATGTTTTTTTTAACTCATCTAATGGTAAAAGTAAGGATTTGTCCCAATTGATCTGGAAGCCCGAGAATGACCCAAATATGGAGATGAGGCTCATAAGTTCCGATACTGAATTTGAGGTGTCCCCCAGGAAAATTAGAGCATCATCTGCATAAAGGGCCACTTTATCCTCTCTGCCTGCCCGACGAAACCCAACTATTTTAGTTGATTGTCTGAGCCAGAATAAACTGAACAGTGTATGAAGCAACTTTGCTGTGTTAATTATTTATGTACTCTGTTTCCTATGCATAGGGATATATTTGGGTGTGAAAGCAACGGAATCGACCGATAAGGTAATTGTAATTAGATAATAAGATAATAGTCAGGACTAGTGATTAAAGGTGAAATTGCACCTTTCACGGATGGAAGTAGAGGTTCCTCATTATACAGGAAACCCTCGGCAGGGAATACAATTTTACACACTACTAGCTCCCATTCTTCCCTTTTGGTTTCAAGCATACCCTACAGACAATACCTGTGGCTGAAGAGGAACTGCAGTCCTCAGGAAGATTTTGAGGTTGAGGCTAAAGCCTTACAAAATAGACTGATGAGTAGGGGATATAGCCAGTCATGTCTAAAAAAAGCTCATCATCAAAAGTTTACAAAACTCCGGGCACAGCGCCATGCAATAAATACAATTTCTGTAGATACATGTTGAATGCTAGACAAATAACCTTACCAAACGGACGTGAATATAGATCCAACTTCTATGCCAATTATGAGACTATTGCCATTGTTTACTACATGGAATGCGAATGTAAGGTCTTCTATGTCGGGAAAACTAAAAGACCACTCTTTCATAGGGTCTCAAAGAAAAAGTTAGAGACTCCCATTAGCCGGTATATGGGTCTTTACCATGGATTTCAATTATATAAAATGTATTTTTTTGCTCTTGAGCATGTGCCAAAACATTAGAGAGGAGTAGATGTAGATAAGCTGCTATTACAGCAGGAAACCAAGTGGATTCACACATTGTCAGCTACCAAACATCCTGGATTAAATGAATCCATCAGCTTTACGCCCTTTTTATAATTTATTAGGTTTTCTGGTTTAATCCAATACAATTGGCCTTGCTATACGTTTTGCATTAATTTATGCTTATGGTGTTTGTGGCCCATATTGTTTTTGGTTACTGTGTTGTATAATTGGTTTGTAACTCAGTAATGCATACAATTATTTCAAGATTTTCCGGGAGCCCTATATTCTTGACATTATTGGGATGTTGAGTAGGCTGTAATGCCTTTTTTGTTGTAATTCTGGATTTTGTCCATTAGATGGTGTATATCATACATGGGGATGGTGGTCTTTGGGTATGAGTGACTGTACGGATGCCCAGGGCACCACTGGATTGGGCATTTGGGCGTGTACAGGTTCCTCTCCGCTGTCCTGATTGGTGGTGCCATTTGGATTCATGGTTTTATGTGCTTCCCTCATTGGGCGGTTTGTTATGTGCAGGGTGCACTAATGAGTTGGGTCAGGGGCGTCTGCCCAGACCTGTGACCATCTCAGCTATGGGCACATTTTCCAACATGGCACCTGAGAGCATCCTGAATGCGCCAGATGTCATCTCCAGCCGTGATCCTACATGCACAGTGGTTTTAACTGGGCGTCTGCATAGCCATCGCTGCCATTGGACACTGGAGATGGTGGTGCAGATATATAAGGGGCCCACTAGACTGCTGGATTTCCAGTGACCTATCCAGGGGAGATGGGATACTTCTTGTCAGATGGAGGTAAACTTTTCAAGTATCTGTGACCAGTTTGGTATGACTTTTCCACGGGCAAGCCTCCGTCAGAATTTTGACCGTATGTACGCGGCATTAGGAGCAAAATCGCACCTCCGCCCCTGCTGCCCCCATGCTTCGGCATATATGCTCTTTTTTTAACTGTGGTGGTGAAATCACCTCCTACAGCACTGGAGTCACGGCTTTATGCATCGTGGGAGAAAACGCTGTTGCTGTTAAGATAAATAATTCCGCGCTGCAGCTGAATGGCGCACCTATAAAAATAAAAAATGACATACCTGAAAAGCAAGCATGATAAAACTTTGCAGAATAGAATAGAGCAGAACAATATATATATATATAGAGAGAGAGAGTGAGAGAGAGAGAGAGAGAACAATAAAACGACAACTATTTTTTTTTACTTTTTTTTTTTTTTACACTTTTTTTTGTAACTTTAACACCTGTAACGGTTCGGGTCTCTCAAAATGTGATGACATCTTGGGAGACACTGTAAGTGTGTCCTAGTCTGTGAAATGCTGTACCCTACGCTAAAATTTCACTTTTGTGTGGTAGCGTTCAAATCATTTATCAATGCAAAGACCAGGATTGTCAGGACAGAGTGGACAAAAATAATGGGTGTCACGCCTAAATCCGCGCTTGCTACAGACACAACATCTTTTTTGGGGGGCTCGTCGGGTAGGGGTACTCTCGAGGACATACGGAAAATGCCTCTCATGTAGCCGGCTTACTGCATTTGGTTGGGGATGGTGAGGTGCAGAACCGCCTGGATACAGGAGTTCTGCGACAATCTCATTCTGGAATTTTAGAAGAGATAACGTCCCGCCTGAAGCTCTGTATAGCACATGAGCGTTCAGCAAAGCCAATTGAAATAAGGATAGAGACACTTTTTTGTACCAGCGTCTCGCCTTACGGGCAATGTGATACAGCGCCAACAACTGGTCGTTGAGGTCCACCCCTCCCATATTTTGGTTATATTCGTGGACACAGAGGGGTTTCTCCCCAGCACCAGTCGCCGTACGAATTTGGACTGTTGTGCCTGCGTGAAGGGAGGTAAGAAGGAAAAATTTCTTATTAGCCCTCCACTTCACAGCGAGCAAATTATTACACCTTAAGCAGGCTCTCTCCTGCAGCCTAAGACAGGAATCTACAAGCCGCTGGGGAAAGCCCCGGCGATTAGGTCGCACGGTGCCACATGCTCCAATCTGATGATCAAACAAGTGACTAAACAGTGGCACACTTGTGTAATAATTGTCCACATACAAGTGGTACCCCTTTCCGAATAAGGGTGACACCAAGTTCCACACTATCTTGCCAGCGCTCCCTATGTAATCTGGGCAGTTCTCCGGCTCTACCTGACTATCATTTCCCTCATAAACCGTAAAGCTCCATACATAGCCTGTTGCCCTGTCACAGAACTTATAGAGCTTGACCCCGTATCTGGCACGCTTGCTGGGAAGGTACTGCTTGAAAGACAAGCGGACAGAAAATTTAATCAGGGACTCATCAACGCAGACAACTTGATCGGGAATAAACAAGGCTGCAAAACGTTTGTTGAAGAAGTTTATCAGGGGCCGAATTTTGTAGAGCCGATCGTATTTAGGGTCTCCACGTGGACGACAAAGTTCATTGTCGTTGAAATGCATGAACCGCAAAATCTGCTCATATCGTTTCCTGGGCATGGAGGCAGAGAACACGGGCATGTGGTCAATTGGGTGTGTGGACCAATAAACACGCAATGACGGGAATTTATGTGTGCCCATGTTGAGGGAAAGGCCCAGAAAGGTCTTAAATTCGGAAACCGTAATTGGTTTCCAATCTTTGGCAATGGAAGGCAACTGGGGATTAGCGGCAATGAGTTGACCAGCATATAAATTACTCTGGTCCACAATAGATCTATAGAGATCTTCCGTGAAAAACAGCGAATAAAAATCAATTGGCATAAAATCAGCTGTTTCCACCTGAATACCAGGTTGGGTAGTGAATGGGGGAAGTACGGGTTCTGCAGAAGTGGTGGGGACCCAATCAGGATAGGCGAATTCTGCAGGAAGGGCATTATGGGCACGACGGGCCTGCCTTTGTCTTCTTCTTGGTGGCAGTGGGACACTACTTGTGCTTGCCACCTCGCCAGCTTGAACTGCACTTATGGGACTCGCCACGTCACCATGTGATACTGCAGTGCTGGATGTATGCCCAGGCTGTACTAGACCGCTGGTGCTTGCCAATTCACCAGAAGGAATAGCGGCGCTAGTACTACTCTGCTCCATGATACGAGAGCCCTTCGGTTCTTGCTCCTCAACAACCTCAGAAGATCGGGATCGGGTACGCCTAACCTTAGCAGGGACCTCATCTTCATTGTCAGAGCTATCTGACATGGAGCCGCTGACTTCACTGTCTTCTATGGGAAGATATTCTGAGCCTGAATCTAACAGATATGTGACCTCCTCTTCACTATCTGTCATGCTCAGAATCTCGTAGGCCTCTTTACTAGTGTACCTTTGATTTGCCATTTTGGGCTCTAAATTTAGGGGTACACTAGTAAGATTCACAGGTAAAAAAGCATGTGACTGTCAGAAAATGTATCAAACGCTTAAAAAAAACCTGTTAGCGATCGCAGGGATCAGGACTGTCTCTGCGAACGCTGCAGTTATGTGTGTTGTGTTTGGTAAGTGACAGTGATCGATCGATACTGCACTTGGGTGGGCTGGGCTGGGCTGGGCGGAGGGGCTAAACGCAGGTGCTAGCAGGTATCTGGGCTGATCCCGCTAACACTGCGTTTTTGGGAACCCTAAACCACTGGGGACGCTAGTATAGATCTGATCAGATCAGATATTGATCTGTTCAGATACTATACCAATAAGGGAGGTGTATGCTTTGCGCGTGGGTGTTAGCGTTACTGGCACTAACCTAACGCTGCCTGGGGCGACGCAGACCCTCTCTGCCGCTAAAACCTAATTGATATCACCCGCCGGGCGATCAGGGGGTTAAACCTTTATTGGGTTATATACGGCGGGTGCCCTGATGCTTTAAAAAGCAAACTAACCAACCAGCGTCACCCGTAACACTTATATGGTGATCACTGATGAAAGGGTTAACTAGGGGCAATCAGGGGGTTAAAACCTTTATTAGGTTATATATGGGGGTACCTGACGCTATATAAAAACCTGACGGGTAACCTAAATAACTAAATAACTAACTGGCTAACCAGTGACACCAGTGACACTTATACGGTGATCACTGGTGAAAGGGTTAACTATAGGGGCAATCAGGGGGTTAAAATAATATATGGGGGTACCTGATGCTATAAAAACCTGCGGCGAACCTAAAAATAAATAACTGGCTATCTAGGGCACCACCGACACTAATACAGCGATCGAAAAAACGAGCTTAGTGACGCTGGTGTTAGGGGGTGAAAGGGTTACCTGGGGGGCAATCAAGGGGTTAAACCTTTATTAGGGGGGTTAGGGGGCTACCCTGGACCTAAAGGGGCCTAAACCTAACTGCCCTGCAACTTTTTACTGTCACAAATGACACTGATTGCAGTGATCAGAACGAAAAGGCCGCCGCATGGAGAGATGAAATCACTTCCTCTGCCTGTGTTTACATTACACAGGCAGAGGAAGATTCTCTTTCTTCGGGAGCGATCGCGAGGGGGTGGCTGGAAACAAATGGCCGTCCACTCATCACGGATCACTCCCGAACGGATAACCGCCGCTCACTGTATAGAAGGGGGGTCCGATGGGACCCCCCAACTATACAAAGGCAGTCACGTACAGGTACGTGATTGTGCCTGTCCGTGCCATTCTGCCGACGTATATATACAGTGAACGGTCGTTAAGTGGTTAAAGTGAAACAATAAAAATTAAATATTCCTTTAAATTTCGTGCCTGGGGGTGTCTATAGTATGCCTGTATGCCCGTGTTTAGAACAGTCCTGCAGCAAAATGACATTTCTAAAAGGAAAAAAAGTAATTTAAAACTGATAATAATTGTCGGGTCTCTGCAATACAGATGAAACATTGAAAAAAATTACATGGATTTCCTCCCCCCCCCCAGTCCATTACCAGGCCCTTTGGGTCTGGTATGAATACTAACGGGAACCCTGCACCCAAATAAAAGAAAAAGGTGTGGGGGTCCCCCAGGCCCTATATACTCTGAAAAGCAGTATATATACTATACGGCCTCCCCTATATACTATGCAGAAAATTGGGCCTTAGGTGTTGGTGGTAACAGAACACTGTAACCCCTCACAGATACTCTTGTTGAGTGCAGGAACGGGCCCTGCTGTGAAATATAAGATCAAACATTGTAATTACATGCCCCTGTTAAACAGGGGCAGACAAATTGGGCCTTTGGTGGTGGTGTTGGTGCCACAACACTGTAATCCCTCGCAGTTACTCTTGATGGGCGCAGGAATGGGCCCTGTTGTGAAATATTAGATCAAAAACCCTCACAGATACTCTTGTTGAGCGCAGGAACAAGCCCTGCTGTGAAATATTGGATCAAAAATTTTAATTACATGCCTCTGTTAAACAGGGGCAGAAAAATTTGGCCTTAGGCAGTGATGGTTGTGCCCTAAACCAAAAACATTCTTAGAAGCTAGCATCATCAAGATTGAGGAGGAATAGGATAGTCACTCAGCATAATAGGATAGTCACTCAGCATAGGCAGCCTTCAAGGGATCCCACATCCATAGAAAATTCAGTCTGTTATATCAGCATCAGGTGCTTGGTATCTGCTGATCCAAGACTGATTCATTTTTATGAATGTGAGCCTATCAACGGAGTATAGGCTCATTCCTCTCAGTGCAGGTTTCTGAGAGGACTGGAGATATAGTGGGGTTGGAGATCCCAGATGAGGAGCAAGGAGAAGTCCGCCTTGTTCTTTGATGTGGGTCTTTCAAGTGTTGCCAATGGACTGCATGGGAGGTCATCATATGTATGGTCAAGCATGTGGTGCCAAAGCGGCTGCTGTTTTGGCCACGCTTGATCCGCTTCAGACATAGTTTGCAAACAGCAATGGTGCGATCTGCTGCACACACGTGTCAAAAAATGCCCATGCCAAAGAACTTTTCAAAATCAGCGGGGAGTCAGCAGCGCCCTGCACCTGCGGAGCTCTGTGGTGTGATGCAATAGGGTGGCTGCCCTTAAGCTGTCCCCTGGAAGGCATCCTGCATAATTGGAGATGTGCCTCCTTCTCCTCCTCCTCTCTTCTATCAGGCACCCAAGTAGAGTCAGTGACCTTATCATCCCCTCCCTGCTCATCACTGGAGCAAACTTGGCAGTATGCTGCAGCTGAGGGAACATGACTGACAGTTTCTTGTCCTTCTTGGGTACCCCCTCTCTCTACGCTCACGTTACTCCCTTCCTCAAACTGGGTACCAACATTGGAGCCTTCAAATCGCTGCTCATTATCCAGCAGCATGTACCCGACACTGTGGTCGAATAGTTTGGGGGACTCCTCCTTGCATGATGGTGGGGCTATGGAAGGAGTGACTGGACAAGGAATAGGACGCTTTGGCAGCTGCATTGGAAGACAAACTACTCTGAGCCTGGGTGACAGAAGATGAGGAGGATGAGGTCGGTTTTGTTATCCACTCCATCAACACTTCTGCATGTTGTGGCTGAATAACACGGCCAGCAGCAGAAAAATAGGACAAGCGTGCCCCACGGTCACGTGCAGAGGATGCACCATGTCCATGACCAGCACTGTTGACTGTAGACACAGAGCCTGCTTGCCCTCTTTTAGTGGCCTGTGAGCGTCTGCCTCTCCTTAGTGGCCTTCCGGACATGATGTATAATTTGTTTTGCAACACCACACTACACTGTATTAGATAATGTGTACACCACCAGAAAAGTAGTAGCTAGTGCACTACGGCTGCACTGTATTGTGTACTGTGTACACCACCAGAAGAGTAGTAGCAACTGCACTACGGCTGCACTGTATTTTGTACTGTGTACACCACCAGAAAAGTAGTAGCAATGGCACTATGCCTGCACTGTATTGTGTACACCACCAGAAGTGTAGTAGCAACTGCACTACGGGTGCACTGTATTGTGTACTGTGTACATAGTGTGATTTAGATTGAGCAGGCAGGTTATTCAGTTAGCTGCAGTGTATTTCATATATATATATATATATATATATATATATATATATATAGCCAGTCTAGTGTATATATAAAATAGTAGCAACTGCACTATGGGTGCACTGTATTGTGTACACCACCAGAAGTGTAGTAGCAACTGCACTATGGGTGCACTGTATTGTGTACTGTGTACACCACCAGAAAAATAGTAGCAACTGCACTATGGATGCACTGTATTGTGTACACCACCAAAAGTGTAGTAGCAACTGCACTACGGGTGCACTGTATTGTGTACTGTGTACACCACCAGAAAAGTAGTAGCAACTGCACTACGGGTGCACTGTAATGTGTACACCACCAGAAGTGTGGTATAAAAAGTACACCAGGAATGCACTGTAGATATAGGCTATACTGGATGCAGAGTATATATATGTATATACATATATATATTGTGACAGCAGGAAGGTAAAGTCACCTGGTTGCATCCAGGGGGGTAGATATATTTCGCCCAGATTCAGGCTTTACGCCGACTTATACAACTAGGTGGAGAGTTGTATAAGGCTAGTGGGCTCATGGATGACTCATACCTCTAGGGAGAGGGCTGGGCGTCGTGCAGACAGGGAGTTGATGAGACCAGCTGAAGCTTGTCAGCTCATTTAGGCCTCTATAAGAACTCCCAGCTTCATTAGATGTTAGCTCATGCCTGGAACCAGACCTGTGTGGACTGTCTAGGGAGAGTGAACCCCTGTGCGGTGAGACAAAGCCTGTGTGGCTATTTGCTTGGACATTTACTAAACCAGGGACTTAGGGGCTAGGACAGCACTAGGCTGATCCCAGTTGTTAGTTAGGAAACCTGTATGTTTAGTCAGAGGTCAACTTGACCAGGATTTATTTTGGTTATGTTTCTTTTGCTTTGCTGTGTTTTGTCACTGTAAATAGAAAATAAACCGCACCTTTTTGATTTTGAAAACCACAACCTCCGTTTGCTGGGCCTGTTTTGTGTGGGGAGCCCATCCCGGGGGTCACACACACCCGCTGCCGAGCTAACCCCCTCACAGTTGGTGGAGAACCAGTGGCAGTTTTTTTTTAAGCCAGCATGGAGGAGATACTGAAGCAGCTGGCTCTAGCAAATGCCAATCAACAGCAGACAAATGCAGGTTTGCAAAAGAACCTTGCAGCTCAACAACAGAACTTCGCAGCCCAGCAGCAAGCTCATCAACAGAGCCTTGCAGCCCAGCAGCAGACAAACGCAACTTTGCAACAGAGTCTGGAGGCTCAGCAACGAGCCCAGCAGCAATCTGAGGCCCGCTTCATAGACCTGTTGCAGAAGCAAGAGCAGAGACTACAACAACAGATGGAAGCAGTAATGCAGCAACGTCCGCAGACCAGTGAGGAAAGCCGTCCCACTAATACCGCGTCCTTTGGGGTGAGTCGTTTATTGACAAAAATGACTGGAGAGGATGATCCAGAGGTATTTTTGACCACATTTGAAAGGACCGCTGAAAGAGAAAAGTGGCCTGAGGAGCAGTGGGCTGGACTGGTGGCTCCTCTGTTAACTGGTGAATCGCAGAAAGCTTACTATGACCTAGAGCCTAACCAAGCAAAAGACTATGTGATGCTAAAAGCTGAAATATTGGCAAGGCTGGGTGTCACCCAGGCTGTCCGGGCTCAGCGTGTGCATAACTGGACTTTCCAGCTTGGAAAACCCCCCAGGTCTCAAATGTATGATCTCATTCACCTGAGCAGAAAGTGGCTACAGCCAGAGACTTTGTCCGCACCAAAGATTGTGGAACGTGTTGTAATGGATCGGTTTTTGAGAGCTCTTCCTACTGCCATCCAAAAGTGGGTAAGCCATGGAGACCCAGAGACGGCCGATGGTCTTGTGGATCGTGTGGAGAAATACTTGGCTACAGAGAACCTGACGGCCTCTTCCAGAGACACTCGGACTTTCCACCCTAAGACCAGACCATCCCCAGGGGCGGATAAGAGGATTCCAAGGGGTGAGGGTGGAGAGAGTGAGAGGGTGGGAGCTCTACCCCAAGTTTGGCGAGAACAGCCTGGGAAATCAGCGGCTCAAGAGGCGGCAAGAAGGATCGTTTGCTACCGCTGCCGGCAAGCGGGACATATTGCAGCCAATTGCCCGGTTGTGGAGGAACCCATGCAGTGTGACTTTCTGACGGGCAGACGTCAGTCGCTGTGTGCGACAGTCGCATGCACTGCCATTCGAGGAACTGAGAAACATTTATGCAAAATGTGTGTTAATGGTAGAAATGTTGTGGTATTGCTGGATTCAGGTAGCCTTGTGACCCTGATAAAGGCTGAGTTAGTTAAAACAGAGGTCTCTGGGAATAGCAAGGTAGCTGTTATTTGTGTGCATGGGGACACCCGAGAGTATCCAGTGACTACAGTGTGTTTCGAGACCCCCAAAGGTACCCTCTCTCATCCAGTGGGCTTAGTATCTCAGTTACCGCATGACGCCATTGTTGGAAGGGATTTTCTGAAGTTCTGGGAACTGTGGGATGATCCTGAGCCCCTCACTGGTGCCCCTATGTACCAGGAATGTGATAGCCAGAACTCCCCTGAGAGTGGTGAGGACTCTCCGGAATTTCCCTTATCAGTATTGGCAGGGGAGACTCAAGAAACTGGAGAGGAGCCCACCTCCTCAGACGAAAACCTACCGTCTGTGGAGTTTTCTGATCTTGAGGTTCACAGGGAAAACTTTGCCACAGAACAGTTGAAAGACCCCGCCCTAATAAAGGCACGGGAAAACGTAGTGAAAATAGATGGCGAGTTAGTGAACCCAGATAATACCTGCACTTACCCATACTTCAGCGTAGAGAAGGACCTACTGTATCGGGTGGCAAAAAGGGCAGAAGAAACCGTTGAGCAGCTTGTGGTGCCCAAACCTTACAGGAAGTTGGTGTTGGAGTTGGCCCATGGGCACATTCTTGGAGGTCATCTGGGGACAGAGAAAACCCGAGAGAGGGTATTACAGAGATTCTATTGGCCGGGGGTGATGAAGGACGTAGAAAATTATTGTTCCTCCTGCCCTGTGTGTCAGAGGTTGGCCCCGATGCCACATTTCCGTAGCCCGCTGGTCCCTCTACCCATCATTGAGGTCCCGTTTGAGAGGATCGCCATGGATTTGGTAGGTCCTATAATCAAGTCCGCTAGGGGGCACCAGTACATATTAGTTATAATGGACTATGCCACCCGTTATCCAGAAGCGATCCCTCTCCGAAATACCTCGGCCAAAACCATAGCCAAAGAGCTATCTCTTGTTTTTAGCCGGGTGGGTATTTGTAAAGAACTGCTTACGGACCAAGGTACACCCTTTATGTCCCGGGTTATGAAAGAGCTGTGTAAATTGTTCAAAGTGACGCAATTGCGTACGTCTGTGTATCACCCCCAAACCGATGGGCTGGTTGAAAGATTCAACAAAACCCTAAAACAAATGTTGAAGAAAGTGGTGGATAGAGATGGAAAGGATTGGGACTGTTTACTTCCTTATTTGATGTTTGCTATTAGGGAGGTGCCCCAATCCTCTACGGGATTCTCCCCCTTTGAGTTACTGTATGGGAGACACCCAAGAGGGCTGTTGGATATTGCCAAGGAAACTTGGGAAAGTGAGAGTTCTCCCCACAGGAGTGTGATTGAGCATGTCGCCCTGATGCAAGATCGAATTGCACAGGTAATGCCCATCGTGAAGGAACATTTGGCCCAAGCGCAGTTGGCACAGCAGAGAGTGTACAACCGTGGAGCCAAGACCCGTACCTTTTCCCCGGGGGATAGGATATTGGTACTTGTCCCTACGGTTGAAAGTAAATTCCTTGCCAAATGGCAAGGCCCCTACGAGATAATGGAAAAAGTGAGCGAAGTGAATTACAAGGTCAGACAACCAGGAAGGCGAAAGCCCGAACAGATCTATCACGTTAATCTGTTGAAAGCCTGGAGGGATAGAGAGTCCCTAGTCGCAGACACTTGGTCACCAGCTCAAACTGGTTGCGTGATTCCTGAGGTTGGAATAGCAGCCACCTTGTCACAACCCCAACAACAGGAGGTTAAGGAGTTTGTGCTTCGCAACAAGGAGGTATTCTCTGAGCTGCCGGGACAAACATCTGGGGTAGAGCATGACATCATTACCCCGCCCGGTGAAAGGGTGAAGTTAAAACCCTATCGGATCCCAGAGGCTCGACGGGAGGCAATACGGGAGGAAGTACAGAAAATGCTGAACTTAGGGGTGATAGAGGAGTCCCAAAGTGATTGGTCTAGTCCCATCGTGTTGGTGCCTAAACCGGATGGGAGCTGGCGATTTTGTAACGATTTTCGTCAGTTGAACAAAGTTACAAAATTTGACACCTACCCCATGCCACGTATAGATGAGTTGATCGACCGGCTGGGAACAGCCCGATACATGACGACTCTTGACCTCACAAAAGGGTATTGGCAAATCCCCCTGGCCAAGTCGGCCAAAGAGAAAACCGCATTTGTAACCCCAGACGGGGCGTTCCAATATAAAAGAATGCCGTTCGGGTTACAGAATGCGCCGGCCACATTCCAGCGGAAAATGGACCAGATGCTGAGGCCCCATCGGAAGTATGCTGCGGCTTACCTGGATGACGTAATTGTCCATAGCACAGATTGGGCCTCACATCTGCCAAAAGTGCAAGCAGTCCTGGACTCTGTTCGGGAAGCGGGGTTTACGGCTAACCCCAAGAAGTGTACCATTGGGCAGGAGGAGGCCAAATATCTTGGGTACACCATTGGGAGGGGAGTAATAAAACCCCAACTCAACAAAGTCGAGGCCATCCAGAGTTGGCCACGTCCCAACAGCAAGAAGCAGGTACGAGCCTTTCTGGGAATCGCTGGGTATTATCGGCGATTCATTCCCCACTTTGCTTCTAAGGCTGTGCCCCTAACCAACCTGACGAAGGGGAAAGGGTCGGTCATGATTAAATGGACCCCCGAGGCTGAGGCAGCATTCCAATTCTTGAAACAAGCCTTATGTAGCCAGCCAGTGTTGTACTCACCCGACTTCTCTAAAGACTTTGTCGTACAAAGTGATGCGTCAGATGTGGGGTTAGGAGCAGTATTGTCCCAGGTCTGGAACGGGGAAGAGCACCCAGTCATTTACCTCAGCAGGAAGTTGAAGTCCCATGAGGTAAATTACGCCACCGTTGAAAAGGAGTGTTTAGCGGTGAAGTGGGCTCTAGATTCCCTTCGGTACTACCTGCTAGGTAGGCACTTTGACATGGTTACGGATCACGCTCCGTTAAAGTGGATGGCTCAAAACAAGGAAACAAATAGAAGAGTGAATAGGTGGTTCCTGGCCCTCCAGGAATTCAACTTCACAGTAAAGCATCGCCCTGGCGTTCAAATGGGGAATGTGGATGCTTTGTCTCGAGTACATGAATGCCTGATTGCTGGTGTTCCAACCCCGAGGTTAAAACAAGAGGGGGGGTATGTGACAGCAGGAAGGTAAAGTCACCTGGTTGCATCCAGGGGGGTAGATATATTTCGCCCAGATTCAGGCTTTACGCCGACTTATACAACTAGGTGGAGAGTTGTATAAGGCTAGTGGGCTCATGGATGACTCATACCTCTAGGGAGAGGGCTGGGCGTCGTGCAGACAGGGAGTTGATGAGACCAGCTGAAGCTTGTCAGCTCATTTAGGCCTCTATAAGAACTCCCAGCTTCATTAGATGTTAGCTCATGCCTGGAACCAGACCTGTGTGGACTGTCTAGGGAGAGTGAACCCCTGTGCGGTGAGACAAAGCCTGTGTGGCTATTTGCTTGGACATTTACTAAACCAGGGACTTAGGGGCTAGGACAGCACTAGGCTGATCCCAGTTGTTAGTTAGGAAACCTGTATGTTTAGTCAGAGGTCAACTTGACCAGGATTTATTTTGGTTATGTTTCTTTTGCTTTGCTGTGTTTTGTCACTGTAAATAGAAAATAAACCGCACCTTTTTGATTTTGAAAACCACAACCTCCGTTTGCTGGGCCTGTTTTGTGTGGGGAGCCCATCCCGGGGGTCACACACACCCGCTGCCGAGCTAACCCCCTCACAATATATATATATACACTAGACTGGCTATATATATATATATATATATACATATATGAAATACACTGCAGCTAACTGAATAACCGGCCTGCTCAATCTAAATCACACTATCTCTCCGTCCACACACTCCGTCCACACCAACAACACTACACAGGGCCGCCGTGCAGGCAGCCTTATATAGTGTGGGGCGTGGACTTAGTCCCCCTGAGCCATGATTGGCCAAAGGCACCCGATGTTCAAGCTCATCCCTAATAACAAACATTTTGAAATTGGTAGTAAACCAGTTAAAATGGAGCAATAGTAAAGTTATTTGATAGGGCTTATCTATACTTTTTTCAGCTTCTTGTAACTGGGATTGTGCAGTTTTGTTCCTTGTTATGGCACATGTTCTTTGTGTCTCATTAAAGTGGTTGTATAGTCCGATTTGGTACTTTTACCTACAGGTAAGCCTATAATAAGGCTTACCTGTAGGTAAAAAAAATATCTCCTAAACCTTTACGGTTTAGGAGATATTCCCCTTGCAATGAGCCGCTGACTGCAGCGGCACATGCGCACAGAGGATTCTCGGCTAAAGGCCCGACAGACGCCGGACCGTGCCGGAAAGAAGCTGGAGCCGCGATACCCGGAATACACGCCGAGGCAACATGTCATCTTCCTCGGCGTGGACCAGGTAAGTTGCCGATGCCTCGTTCTAAGGTAAGTATTTCATAATGAGCTAGTATGCGGTGCATACTAGCTCATTATGCCTTTTGCCTTACAGGTGACTAAAAAAATAAAAATACCTGTTCTTACTGCAGCTTCTTTGCCTTTTCTGAAAGATTTTTATACCAAGCTTTTAAGCCAACAAAAATACAGTCTTTACCTCTGTCATCTCACTGAATGTGTTTTGAGACTGACAGCAAGCCATTAATTGTATAACAATATACTTTTACAAGCTAAAAGTAATCATGAGAGACACAATCAAAAATTGATGAAGTCCGCTGTGCAAAAGTCTTCTCAGGATCAAAGTGAGGAGCTGTAAAAAGCTGTTTCTTCAAAGGACCCATTTGTTTTTTTACTTTGTGTGCTTATTGATTCAAATTTTTTATAAATTCATAGCGGTACCCCCGTAACAGCTACTGTTTGATCAAGATTGAATGTAGTAAAAGCACAATCATTCATATTTCCTGGTAACAGCAGTATAAATTATGATGATGTACAAGATTCATTTCTCTGATCATGCAGCACACACACAGCAACATTTCCATACACACTGATCCAGTAACCAGTCTAGGTGATGTCTATTGAGTAGAGTTGAGCGGACACCTGGATGTTCGGGTTCGACCGAACTTCGGAAAAAAGTTCGAGTTCGGGACCGAACTTGACCCGAACTTGACCCCGAACCCGAACCCCATTGAAGTCAATGGGGACCTGAACTTTCAAGGACTAAAATGGCTCTAAAAAAGTCATGGAAAGGGCTAGAGGACTGCAAATGTCAGCAAAATGTTGTTAAGAGCATGGCAAGTGCTCTGCAAACAAATGTGGATTGGGAAATAACTTTTTTTTTTTTTTTTTTTTTGTTTAAACGATTTATTGGAATTCACAGGTTTACAGGTTTACAGTAAATTAGGAGCAATTAGACAAGGTAATCACATTATAAGCAATACATACATAAGCGAAAGACTATAGATCACAAGTAGCTGAACTTCATTAGTAATCAGAGTAATATCCAGAGTAATATTGTCAAACAATAGCACGAACAGTATATACCTAGAGTTAGGTGAGGGCAGGGTATGTCCGTCTGCCCTCGATTGAGGTTACGTAGTCACCTTGGGGTAGGGGATCAGGCGGGAAAGGCTTTCAAACTAGGATGGGGGGTAGGTAAGGGCCTAAAGAGTAAGCCCCATATCTAGGTAAGATATACCAGCCAAGATCAGCCCTCTGTCCACTCACCCCTATACGGGGACTTGCTGTGAGGGACAGGGGACTATAATTGGGTTTTCAGAGGGATCAATGCGATGCTGGTATGGTTAAAGATACAGGCGAGGTCTAGTCGGGGGAGTCGGTGTAACATAAGTATAGTGGAAGGAAGGTAAGCAGGGGGGTCCAGTGGTCTTTCAGGTGCATCTCGGTATGCAAGCATGTATATGATCACCAAAGGTTGTTCTGTGTAAAGGGCATGTATTGAGGCTTGTTTAAACATGTGGATAGATGGGGAGTATTAACAGTGAAGAGGGGGAGAGGGGGTTGGAGCGAGCTAAGGGGTGGGAACCATAGGGGTGGGTGGGAGCGTGGTGAGGTGTGGCGAGGGTGATTGTGTGGTACTTTCTCTATAGTGCATCCAACAGGCCCAGGTGTCAGCGAATTTGGTGGGGTTGTCATGGGCTTGGTGTATGAGCCGCTCCATTTCAGCTAGTCTGTCTACACGGTGACGCCATTCTGCTATCGTTGAAGGTGTGGAGTTTCTCCAGTGTACTGGGACACAAAGATTAGCTGCATTAATAAGGTGCATGGTCAAGGATTTCTTGTAACAAGGTGGGGGCCTGGTGGAGTGGTGGAGCATATATTGTGCAGGGGTAAAATCCGGGGTTTACGTGGTAATCTGCGATATGAGACGGTGCACCTCACTCCAAAAAGGTTGTATGGAAGGGCAGTCCCACCAGATGTGAAGTAGAGAGCCAGCACCAGTGTTACACCTCCAACAGGTCGAAAGAAGGCTGGGGTAGATCTTGTGAAGCCTGTTGGGGGTCCTGTACCATTTGGAGAATAATTTGTACCTGTTTTCTTGGGTGGAAACGTTTACGGTCCCTTTGTGTATGTACATGTGATGCGTTCCCAATCCAATTCTGACAGTTGCAGGGATAAGTCTGATTCCCATTGTTGGACCAGGCGGTCATCTTTGATTTTGTGAGTGGAGAACAAGGAGGCATAAAGGGTTGATATTAGGTGTCGTTGGGGTTCACCATCAAAGCAAATTGTTTCTATATGTGTGAGATCTCTAGTCCAGGAAGCCGGAGATCTATTTGAATGTAAATAGTGTCGGATTTGTAAGTAATTGTAAAATGGAATGTCACGGTTCGGGAACAAAGTGGTAAGTTCTTCGTAGGGCAGGATGATGCCATCACGAAAGAACTTATGGGCTCTACAGGGGGTGATGCTGGAGCCATTGGCGATTGTGTGGGGAACTATGCCCGGGGTGAAGTCGGGATTACAATCCAAAGGGGTCATTGGCCCTGGAGCGGGTATGATGTTCAGGTGTTTACATATTTTGGCAAAACAAGATAGTGTGGCTCCGATGAGAGGGTGTTTGGAGTCCTTAGGGGATATAGCAGTACGAGCGATTCATGGGAGGTGCGTGAGAGGGACATCAGAAGTGGCGTTCTCAAGTGTAATCCAGTTTTTGTTACGACTGTGGACGTGCCAGTCCACAATCCTCGTCATGTGACACGCCCAATGGTACTTTTGGATGTCGGGAAGGCCAAGACCACCCAATAATTTGGGGAGCGTCAGCCTATCCCAGCTTAATCTAGGGGGTTTGGAGGCCCAAATGAAGGTCCTGCACATATGTTTATATGTGGTAAAGAAGGAGGGCGGGAGTGTGATTGGGACGGCTTGTAGGAGGTATAGGAGTCTAGGTAGGACGTTCATTTTTAGGACAGCGATTCTGCCTAGCCAGGAAAAGGTCCCGAAATGCCATTTGTGTAGGTCGTCCCGAATCGCAGAGAGGGCTGGTAAGAAATTTTTGGCGTAGAGATCAGACAGGTTTGACGGTATTTTAATCCCTAAATACGTAAGTGCTTCAGTCTCCCAGCCAAAGGGGAAGTTGAGCTTACACTGTGATACTAATGTGGGAGGTAGAGAAACGTTCAGTGCTTTGGATTTCGCAAAGTTGATCTGTAGATTGGACATAAATTTGAACAATGCGAAGTCTGACAGGAGGTTAGGGATGGAAGTAATGGGGTCTCTTAGAAAAAGAAGTATGTCGTCCGCATAAGCGGCTATTTTGTATTGTGTGTTCTCGATATCAACTCCCTTAATATTCTGGTTGTCTCTAATTTTACGCAACATGGGCTCCATCGTGAGGACAGAAAGTATAGGGGAAAGGGGACATCCTTGACGGGTGCCGTTGGTGATGGAGAAGGCGTTCGACAGGCGGCCATTGATCCTAAGTTTTGCAGACGGGTTGGAGTAAAGTGCCATGATCATTTGGATCAATCGAGGGGGGAAACCCATGGTTTGAAGGGCAGCTTCCATATAGTCCCAGGCCACTCTGTCGAACGCCTTCTCCGCATCAAGAGACAGGAAAAACCCCTGTGTCGGTTTTTTAGATAGCCAATGATATACATGGATTGGAAAATAACTTAAAATAACATAAAAAAAATAAAAAATAAAATAATATGCTGGAGGCCCCCTTCTCAGCAGAAGAGGTACAGGAAGTCATTAAGAACCTCAGAAACTCAACGGCACAATGACACATATATGGTGGGAATGCCCCAGAATACGCTCTTTCTGGAAAAAAATATTCAATTTAATGGATAAGCTAGTGGGAAAATAAAATACTTTGAAATAAAAAAAATAAAAAATTATAATCTTGACCTAGGAGGATGAGGTCCATATGGAGTAGGAGGTTGAGGGGTCGGTGGATGTGGCTGTGTAGGTGGAAGCGGCGGTGGAGGAGGACGAGGTAGCCAACACTGGTTCAAAAATACAACAATGGCTGGGTAAGGCCAGGGATGTGTCGAATTATGTCCCCCGTCGGATAGTGTCCGCCCTGTACTGCGCTTGCTCAGTACGTAGGACAAGGGGATTTCGAAAATCTCTGAAGACGAACGGCACCTGCGCGGTGAGTCCAGGTTCAAGCCACACCATCCGAGGTTCAATCCGAGCCAAGCGAGGCCGTGCCCGAAGCGTGGCGACACTGGCGAGCGAAGCAAGCCCGTGAGGGGCCCTGTTACTATGTGCTACCGTATGTCCAGTTGGATGGTGGGGCTTGAACCTGCACTCACGGCGCAGGCACCATTCATCTTCGGAGATTTTGTGAATCTCCTTGTGCTCTGTACTGCGCAAGCGCTGCGCCTGCGCAGTACGGGCCGGACACTATCCGATGGCCGGACAGTTTTTGTCAGAACACCGGTATACATGTCTATTTTGCACAAGGTATGGACAAGTCCTGTGGGATCCATGCCTGGTTAATTTTAATGAACGTGAGCTTGTCCACATTGGCTCTGGACTGGCGGCTGCGCTTGTCTGTGATAACGCCCCCTGCCGTGCTAAATACACGTTCAGATAATACACTGGCTGCAGGGCAGGCCAGCACCTCCAAGGCGTAAAGGGCAAGCTTAGGCCATGTGTCCAATTTGGAGACCCAGAAGTTGAAGGGGGCAGACCCGTCATTCAGTACGTGTAGGCGTGTGCACACATACTGATCCACCATGTTGGTGAAATGCTGCCTCCTGCTAAGACGTTCCATCTCAGCTGGTGGTACTGGTTGTTGTGGTGTGCTGACAAAGCTTTTCCACATTTCAGCCATGCTAACCCTGCCTTCTGAGGTGCTGGCGGTGCCCCGGCTGCGTTGGCGACCTCTTCCTCCTCCTCTGCCTTCGCCTTGTGCTTCCACCGTACCCCCGCTGTCAGGTGGGAATGCCACCAGCAGCGTGTCTACCAGCATGCGCTTGAACTCGCCCATCTTATGATCACGCTCCAGTGAGGGAATTAAGGACGGTACGTTGTCCTTGTAACAGGGATCCAGCAGGGTGGCCACCCAGTAATCAGCACCAGTTAGAATGTGGGCAACTCGGCGGTCGTTGCAGAGACACTGCAGCATGTAATCGCTCATGTGTGCCAGGCTGTCCAGAGGCAACGAAAAGCTGTCCTCTGTGGGAGGTGTATCGTCTGTGTCCTCTGTATCCCCTCAGCCACGCACCAGTGATGGCCATGACCTGGTCTGGGTGCCACCCTGCTGTGAACATGGTTCCTCCTCCTCATCCTCCACCTCGTCATCCTCCAGAACTGTGCCCTTACTGCCGGACAATTGTGTACCTGGCGATTGTTGGTGCAGGAACCCACCCTCGTAGCCACTTGTGAATGACTGCCCTGAAAGCCTTGGAAATGATCCTGCTTCCTCCTCCTCCTCCTCCTCATCATCCTCCTCCTCCTGTGCCACATCCTCTTCCATCATCGCCCGAAGCGTTTTTTCAAGGAGGCATAGAACTGGGATAGTAACGCTGAGAATGGCGTCATCGGCACTGGCCATTTTGGTGGAGTACTCGAAACAGCGCAACAAGGCACACAGGTCTCGCATGAGGGCCCAGTTATTGGTGGTGAAGTGGTGCTGTTCCGCAGAGTGAATCACGTGTGATTGCTGCAGCTGAAACTCCAATATCGCCTGCTGCTGCTCGCACAGTCTGGCCAGCATGTGCAAGGTGGTGTTCCACCTTGTGGGCACGTCACATATCAGGAAGCAGCGCTGACAGGCGAGCAGCAGCAGGGTGAGAACGCCGAAAGTGCGCACATATGGCCCACACTTTCTGCAGCAGCTCTGGCATATCAGGGTAATTTTTAAGGAACCCCTGCACCACCAAATTCAGCAAATGCGCCAGGCAAGGGATGTGTGTCAAACCAGCTAGGCCCAGAGTTGCTATGAGATTTCGCCCATTATCGCACACCACCAGGCCGGGCTTGAGGCTCACTGCCACCAACCACTCATTGGTCTGTTGTTCCATGTTCCTCCACAACTCCTGCGTGGTGTGGGGTTTTTCCCCCAAACAGGAAAGTTTTAAAAATGCCTGCTGTCGTTTACCCCTGGCTGTGCTGAAGTTGGTGGTGAAGGTGTTACGATGACCGGATGAGGAGGCGGTAGAGGATGAGGAGGCGGTAGAGGATGAGGAAGCGGAGTAGGAGGAGTTAGCAACAGGAGGCAAACTGAAGCGCCCTGCAATCCTCGGTGGTGGAAGGACATGCGTCAAACTGCTACAGTATCTGCCTCAGGCCCAGCCGCCACTGCATTTACCCAGTGTGCTGTTAGGGAGATATAACGTCCCTGACCGCGCTTACTGGTCCACGCATCCGTAGTTAGGTGGACCTTGCCACAGATGGCGTTGCGCAGTGCACACCTGATTTTGTCCCCCACTTGGTTGTGCGGGGAAGGGATGGCTCACCTGGAAAAGTAGTGGCGGCTGGGCACGACATACTGTGGGACAGCCAATGCCATTAGACTTTTAAAACTCTGTCCACCAGACGGAATGACAGCATTTCAAAGGCAAGGAATTTTGAAATGCTGGCATTCAGGGCCAGGGATCGCGGGTGGCTAGGGGGGTACTTCCTCTTCTGCTCCAGTGTTTGGGAGATAGAGAGCTGAACGCTTCCATGGGACATTGTGGAGATGGTTGGTGACCCAGGTGCTAGTGTTGCTGGCAGATCCTCTGTTTGTGGGTTGGCAGGTGCCACTGTCACTACAGAGGTGGATGAAGAGGCAGAGACTGCAGCAGAAGAGGAAGCAGGAGGAGCCAGAGACCTTTCTTGTTTTTTGAGGTGTCTACTCCATTGCAGCTCGTGCTTTGCACTTAGATGCCTGGTCACGCAGGTTGTGCTCAGGTTGAGAACGTTTATGCCTCGCTTCAGGCTCTGATTGCACAGCGTGCAAACCACTTGTGTCTTGTCATCAGCACATTGTCTGAAGAACTGCCATGCTAGGGAACTCCTTGGACCTGGCTTTGGTGTGCTCGGTCCCTTGCTGTGTTGGGCAGTAGCAGACGTACTGTCTAGGGGACGGACGCTCCGCTTTTGCACCCTGCTCCCTCTTCTGCTGTGCTGGTGGCTCTGTGCGACCACCGCCTCTTCCTCCGAACTACACTGGTCACCTGCATGATGTTGATTCCATGTGGGGTCGAGGACCTCATCGTCCTCCACATTATCTTCCACCCAGTCTTCACCCCTGCCCTCCTTGTCGGTCTGCACAATTGCGAAAGCAGCAGCAGTTGGCACCTGTGTTTCGTCATCATCCGAGACGTACTGCGATGGTCCTCTCATGCACTCATCATGAAACATAAGTGGTTGGGCATCGGAGCACACAATCTCTTCCACTTCTGGGGCAGGGCTAGGTGGATGGCCCTGGGAAACCCTGCTAACAGAGTCATCGAAAAGCAGAAGAGACTTCTGCATGATTTGGGGCTCAGACTGCTTGGCTGATTTGCAAGGGGGTGAGGTGAAAGACTGATGGACATCGGCTGCAGGTGCCAACTCTGATCTTTCATCAGGAGACAATGTGAAGGAACCGGAGGCACTGTCAGCAACCCAATCTACTATCGCCTGTACTTGTCCTGGCCTCAACATTCGTACAGCCTCATTAGGCGCGACAAAATACTGTTGCAGGCTCTGTCGCCTACTCGCACCTGAGGAAGGTGTTTCACTTGTGCGTGTAGCTGGCACAGATCGACCACGTCCTCTCCCTGCAACAGGAGCTCCACCAGCAGCACCATGACCGGGGTAACGTCCCTTCTTTGACGTTCTCCTCATATTTTCCAAATTCAGGATCTTGCCCTAAATGGGTGTTTTTGCATAAGCAGAATACACCCACAGTATGTAAACGGTGTATCTCACACCTACAGAAATACAGAAAATGCTATTCAAAAAAAATGTTTTTGCCCTAAGATTTTTTTTTTTTTAAAAGCACAATAGAAGAAAAATATATAAATTGTGTATCACACACCTCCAGATATGCAGAAAACACTGCAAAATATTTTTTTTTGCACTAAATGTGTGTTTTTGCAATAGCAGAATAAACCCAGAGTATGTAAACGGTGTATCTCACACCTACAGAAATGCAGAAAATGCTATTCAAAAAAAATGTTTTTGCCCTAAAATTATTATTGTTTGGAATAGCACAATAGAAGAAAAATATATAAATTGTGTATCACACACCTCCAGATATGCAGAAAACACTGCAAAGTATTTTTTTTTGCCCTAAATGGGTGTTTTTGGAAGAGCAGAATACACCCACAGTATGTACAGGGTGTATCTCACAGTAACATATGCAGTGCTGGTGCACTGAGCTTGCAGATAAAAGTTATATTTCCTGTGGCACTGGGCTCATGGCAGTGCAAAAGGACTGTGCACTGCAACCCAACCAGGTAAATCTATGTAGATCACTGAGTTATTAGAATAGATTTCTGAATCTGGACTCCTAGATAATTCTCTCTCCCTAAAAGCAGCAACAGGAACCTTGTCCTACACTGTTTATCTTTTCTCTCAGTGCAGAGTAAAAAGCTTGTGCACTGCACCCACACAACTAAATCTATGTAGATCGCTGACTAATTAGAATCTATTTCACAATCACGACTGACTCCTATCATGTAATTCTCTCTCTCACGGCAACAGCAGCCAGGAACCTTTCCCTACACTGTCTAATGCAGAGTGACGTGCTGTGCTGTGTGCCTCTAGCTTATATAGAGGCTGGGTCACATGCTGCACTGGCCAATCACAGCCATGCCATTAGTAGGCATGGCTGTGATGGCTTCTAAGGGCACACCAGTTAAACTAAAGTTGATTGGCTGCCCTGCAGCTTTTAAAAATGCGCCATTACATCGCCGAACACCAGAACCAAACCCGAACATACAGTCAATTGTTCGGGGTCGGGTCCGGGACCCAAAAACCCAAAAGTCTGGTATGAAGCCGAAGTTTACAGTTCGGGTTCGGCTCAACTTTACTATTGAGTCTTTAATGCTCATGAAACTTGTAACTTGGGAGGGTTATATGGTATGGGATACTCTGGTCAATGCTAGCTCCAATGAAAAGGATACTAACTTTACTGTCCTAAAAATAGCACTCACAATTCTGAGAAGAGAGGGAATGGCCAGATCATGGGCAAAGTGAGAACTATACCCCGTAAAGCTAGGGCCCTAGTGAAAATTAATCCAGATAAGAAGCAATGCCTTCAGGAACTGCAGCTTCTCAAGCTGGTGAAGCTTCTAGGCTAGGTGGGTAAGGCTGTCCCCACAGCACATGCTGGGCCCTAATCAGGCTGGAAAACCCAACAGCATAGACAGTTCAGAAGGAACTTCTCAGACTTTAGCCTGCCGCAAGAGAGCCAGCACATGGCTTTCCCAAATATTTATACCCTCCCCAATCATGCCCCTAGTTTTGAGGCTTCTGTTGGTCAAGGGAGAAGCAGTGGAGAAGGGGGCCGCCTAAGTAATGCATTTCAAAAAAATGTAAGTCCTTAGCGCCCTGGGCTGTCAGCTATAACAACCCATCGGCAGTGTCTGCAACATATGGTGGAAGATTATCTAGGGGCAAAAACAGACATGGAGAGCTTTCCAGTAGATGATCCACTGGGTTTCTGGGTCATGAGAATAGACCACTGGCCAGAACTTTCCCAGTATGCAATTGAGCTGCTGGGCTGTCCTGCATCCAGCGTGCTTTCCGAACAGAAATTCAGTGCTGCTGGAGGTATTTTGACAGATAAAGGAGTATGTGTGTCCACAGACTCTATTGACTGGCTGACATTTGTCAAAATGAGTCAGTCCTGGCTTAGCAGCAGCTATCAAGACCCTTATGCAGATGATGCTGATAAAGTGTTTTTGGGATCTGGAATCTCTGCAAGACTGTCAGACAGAGGTCAGTCCCTATTGGCGGATGGGATGGAAAAATTTGGGGGAGAGCTATGGCAGAGGATAAGAAGGTTTCCATGTTACAACCAACCATTGGAAATGGTACTATTTGTACAAAAATAAAAAAATACGTGTGTAAAAAGTGTTGGTTCACCAATGCCAGAAGTCTGCCAAGCAAAATAAGCAAGTTGGAAGCTTTGGTGCATGAAGAGAACTATGATTTAACTGGTATTGCTGAATCTTGGCTTCATTCTTCACATGACTGGACTAATAATATTCCAGGCTTTGCTCTCTTTCGGAAAGACAGGGTAAAACCGAGGGATGACAATGTCTCTCTCTATGTGAGAAGTGATCTCAAAGCAAGTGTGAAAGAGGACCTAGTTGATGGCGTGTGTGATAAGGCTGAAGCATTAGTAGTGGAACTGCACATGGGTGTGCATACTACAAAAGTAATCATTGGAGCTTGTTATAGACCTTCCAGTGTTAATGAGGAGGTGGGGAGTCAGCTCCTTGCACAGATAGAAAGGGCTGGGACAGTGATAATAATGGGGGATTTTAACTACCCGGAGATTCAGAGATTAGTCGAAGGCCCTGACTAGGAATGATGCTCTGTTGGACCTGGTAATCTCAAACCATGCAGATCTTATTACTAATGTTCATATAAAAGAACATCTGGGTAGCAGTGACCATAATATGATTTTATTTAATGTTAGCTGTAAGCATAAAGCTCTTTCTGGAAATATAAAAACACTTAACTTTAAGAGAGCACATTTTCCAAGGATGAGGGCTGCTCTCCAAGATTTAAACTGGGAGGAAATATTGGCATCGATGAACACAGAACATAAATGGTAATTCTTCAAAAAGACTATGTGAACTCACTGTAAAGTATACAGTATTCCCATGGGCAATAAGTTAAAGTTAAGGCTAAAATTAAAACCTATGTGTCTCATGGCCAAGGTTAAAAAAAGAGCTTTTAAAAAATATTAAGATGAAGGAACACTATCATCCTTTAAATGTTTCAAAGAATATAACAGAAATTGTAAAAAGGAAATCAAGGATGCAAAAATTCAAAACAAAGGACAGATTGCAAAAGATATTAGGACAAACCCCAAAAAAATCTTCAAATATATTAATAGTACAAAGGTCAGATCTGAGCATGTAGGCCCTTTACAAAATAATCTAGAGTGAGTAACTAGGGACAAAGAGAAGGCAAGTTTATTAAATACCTTCTTCGGCTCTGTGTATACAAAGGAGCATGGGGGAGCTCATGTCCATAATTGGGATGGCATTGACACAGTCCCAAATGATCTATAGTGGCTCAAAAGTGATATGGCCCCGAAATATTTAGACAGAATAAATGTGGCTAAAGCACCTGGACCAGATGGCATACACCCACGGATCCTAAAAGAATTGAGCTTTGTAATTTCAAAGCCTTTTTTTTCTAATTTTTAGGGACTCTTTAATGACTGGACTAGTACCACTGGATTGATGTAAGGCCAATGTGGTGCCTATATTTAAAAAAGTGTCAAAGTCTTTACCAAGTAACTGTAGACTTGTTAGTTTAACTTCTATAGTTGGGAAGACACTGGATAGTTGTCACCACATAGATGAGTTCTTGCTGGAAAAAGTATTTTAAGCAACAGACAGCATGGATTTATAAGTTGTCAGACAGATCTGATTTATTTTTATGAGAAGGTAACTAAAACCTTGGACAGAGGGGTGGCTGTGGACGTGGTATACTTGGATTTTGCAAAAGTTTATGACACAGTTCCCAACACACGGCTCATGTGTAAGGTAAAGTGTACAGGTTTGGAAAAATCAGTTTGTAAATGTAAAGAAAACTGGCTAAAAGACTGAATTCAGAGAGTAGTGGTTAATGATTCATACTCTGAATGGTCTAAGGTTATCAGTGTTGTACCCCAAGGTTTAGTGTTGGAACCCTTATTTTTTTATATATTTATAAATGATATAGGGTCTGGGATTAAAAGTACAATGTCAGCGTTTTCAAATGACACCAAGCTATGCAGTGGAATAATGTCCCTACAAGATGTCTCCAACTTACAAGCCAACCTCAATGCACTGTTTAATTGGGCAACTATGTGGCAAATTAGGTTTAATGTTAATAAATGTAAAGTTATTGTCACGATCAGTGTCATTGCCTGGGTCATCTGCTGGTGGTGCTATTGCTTTCAGCACCAAAGGGTGCAGTTCTGGTGGCCACCAGCGGGTGTCTCCCATTTGTCTGGAGCCTAAATCATCTCCTGCAATCAGGCGTCACCTGAGACTGATTGCAGGAGGTGTGTATAAATACCCAGCAGACACTAAAGCATTTGCTCTGGTATTGTCTTGGAACCCAGACCTGTATGCCTGAACCTGAACCTGAACCTTAACCTTGTGACCTGTTATCCTGTACCTTGTGTCCTGTGTTCCTGAACCCTGCATCCATCCCTGGACCCCTGTCTTGCAGACTCATCCCTTCCTCCTGTTGTCCCTTCCGGCTCCCTGTTCAATTGGACTGATCTCTTGTGTATGACCCTGGCTTGATTACATTTATGCTTAAATCTCAAACCTATATTCACGTTGGTGTAGGGAGTTGTTTTGTGTGTCACTGTGGTTGTTTGCTGGTTGCCTTATTATTTATGAATTATCCTTTCAATAAACATATATATATATTTACTTACCTTGTGCCTAATTCCTTTAGTGCAGCCCACTGATCTGCGTACCCTGTGCTGGATGCCGTGTTAGGCATCCGTGACAGAATACCAGAGCCATTCAAGCAGATCGGCTGCACTTGGGAATTGGGTCTGGGCACTTGCTATTGCTTAAGAAATGCAGCTTGAAGATATTCTGTATTTGTCGCTCCTGGCAACAGAGGACAAGGAATTTTGTTCTCAGACATTAAGTGAACACACTAGAGAGCAGTTGCTGGAATACATCTGCCTAGCTCATGTTTTTGTGGATCAGGGCAGGTTCCTGTTTGAGGACGTACAGCCATTGATTCGGATCTGTACAGAGTTGGCCCTGTCTGATGCCTCCAGTGGAGACGATGACTATACACCCCCTTTTAGTGCAGCTCAGGTAGAGTCCTTGGTGTGGCTGTTGGAAGATGACTCAGTCTTTTTCCTTGAGCAGTACTCAACTTGTCCTACACAGGTGCTTGCAGCGTGTATTGAGTCAGTGCAGTCTCTGGTCAGACAAGCAGTGTGCAAACCTAACTTTGTGCAACCATTACTACAGGCCTGGTCAAGTTTATTGTACTCAGCCCCTGTCGGCTCCCTGCCACCCATTTCTATGTCTAGACACCAGCCTGCTGAGATGTCTGCGTCTCCTTTACCCCCAACTACCACAGTGGCCAACCAATACACCCTCCTACCAATGAAGTACCAGTACCCTGTTTCCTCCTGCTGCACTTACCCTGCCTTTAACCCTCCTGCTTCTTCTCGGCTGCCTCCATCAGTTCCCCTAAGACCCCCTTCAAAATCTGCACCCTCTGCTTCACCATCCTTCCGCTCTTTGCCTCTACCAGCTGCATCCACCAACTACAGCCCTGTATACATATACAAATCTTCGGTGGCTAAACCAAATAAAAAACGGAAGTTCTTTCCAACTCACACGATCCTGCCAGTAACCCAGCCTGCTTCCACACCAGCCGACCTGTTGCAGCCTGTCTCCACACCAGCCGACCTGTTGCAGCCTGTCTCCGCACCAGCCGACCTGTTGCAGCCTGTCTCCGCACCAGCCGACCTGTTGCAGCCTGTCTCCGCACCAGCCGACCTGTTGCAGCCTGTCTCCGCACCAGCCGACCTGTTGCAGCCTGTCTCCACACCAGCCGACCTGTTGCAGCCTGTCTCCGCACCAGCCGACCTGTTGCAGCCTGTCTCCGCACCAGCCGACCTGTTGCAGCCTGTCTCCGCACCAGCCGACCTGTTGCAGCCTGTCTCCGCACCAGCCGACCTGTTGCAGCCTGTCTCTGCACCAGCCGACCTGTTGCAGCCTGTCTCCGCACCAGCCGACCTGTTGCAGCCTGTCTCCGCACAAGCCGACCTATTGCAGCCTGTCTCCGCACCAGCCGACCTGTTGCAACCTGTCTCCACACCAGCCGACCTGTTGCAGCCTGTCTCCGCACAAAGCGACCTGTTGCAGCCTGTCTCCAAACCAAGCGACCTGTTGCAGCCTGTTTCCGAACCAAGCGACCTGTTGCAGCCTGTTTCCGAACCAAGCGACCTGTTGCAGCCTGTTTCCAAACCAAGCGACCTGTTGCAGCCTGTTTCCAAACCAAGCGACCTGTTGCAGCCTGTTTCCAAACCAAGCGACCTGTTGCAGCCTGTTTCCAAACCAAGCGACCTGTTGCAGCCTGTTTCCAAACCAAGCGACCTGTTGCAGCCTGTTTCCAAACCAAGCGACCTGTTGCAGCCTGTTTCCAAACCAAGCGACCTGTTGCAGCCTGTTTCCAAACCAAGCGACCTGTTGCAGCCTGTTTCCACACCAGCTGATCCGCTCCAGCCTGTTTCCACACCAGCTGATCCGCTCCAGCCTGTTTCCACACCAGCCAACTTGTTCCAGCCTGTTTCCACACCAGCCAACTTGTTCCAGCCTGTTTCCACACCAGCCAACTTGTTCCAGCCTGTTTTCACACCAGCCAACCTGTTCCAGCCTGTTTTCACACCAGCCAACCTGTTCCAGCCTGTTTTCACACCAGCCAACCTGTTCCAGCCTGTTTTCAAACCAGCCAACCTGTTCCAGCCTGTTTTCACACCAGCCAACCTGTTCCAGCCTGTTTTCACACCAGCCAACCTGTTCCAGCCTGTTTTCACACCAGCCAACCTGTTCCAGCCTGTTTTCACACCAGCCAACCTGTTCCAGCCTGTTTTCACACCAGCCAACCTGTTCCAGCCTGTTTTCACACCAGCCAACCTGTTCCAGCCTGTTTCCACACCAGCCAACCTGTTCCAGCCTGTTTCCACACCAGCCAACCTGTTCCAGCCTGTTTCCACACCAGCCAACCTGTTCCAGCCTGTTTCCACACCAGCCAACCTGTTCCAGCCTGTTTCCACACCAGCCAACCTGTTCCAGCCTGACGTTTTGGTGCCCGTCTTTCAGCCCGCTGAACCAGTGCCTGCCATCTGGCTTGCTGAACCTCTGCCCGGTGGCCAGTTTGAAGTGCCTCTGCCCGGTGGCCAGCTTGAAGACCCAGCGCCATTTGCCCAGCCCGCTGACATGGTGCCTGCTAAACCAGTTCTCGATGCCCGGCTTGCCGCTGATTTTGCCCTGCTTGATTCCCAGCCTGACTGTGATGCCCTTGTGTTGTTCGCCTCCGTTAGGTTCATGCACATTGCCCTGCCTGTTTTCATTTCCAGTTCCCAACTTCCAGACCCTGGTGGTGGGGTGCGTGTTCCATTGCCGGACTCAGGTGCCACGCCTCCCAGTAGGTTTAAGGACTCTGGCCGGAGGAGCACAAGTAGTCCGCAGACACAGGGGAGACTTTTTGGGACCTTTCCGCACCTACCAGCACTGCCAGATCAAGGGCAGAATGGAGCGTCCGGAGGCCACTCCTTGGGAGGGGGAACTGTCATGATCAGTGTCATTGCCTGGGTCACCTGCTGGTGGTGCTATTGCTTTCAGCACCAAAGGGTGCAGTTCTGGTGGCCACCAGCGGGTGTCTCCCATTTGTCTGGAGCCTAAATCATCTCCTGCAATCAGGCGTCACCTGAGACTGATTGCAGGAGGTGTGTATAAATACCCAGCAGACACTAAAGCATTTGCTCTGGTATTGTCTTGGAACCCAGACCTGTATGCCTGAACCTGAACCTGAACCTTAACCTTGTGACCTGTTATCCTGTACCTTGTGTCCTGTGTTCCTGAACCCTGCATCCATCCCTGGACCCCTGTCTTGCAGACTCATCCCTTCCTCCTGTTGTCCCTTCCGGCTCCCTGTTCAATTGGACTGATCTCTTGTGTATGACCCTGGCTTGATTACATTTATGCTTAAATCTCAAACCTATATTCACGTTGGTGTAGGGAGTTGTTTTGTGTGTCACTGTGGTTGTTTGCTGGTTGCCTTATTATTTATGAATTATCCTTTCAATAAACGTATATATATATTTACTTACCTTGTGCCTAATTCCTTTAGTGCAGCCCACTGATCTGCGTACCCTGTGCTGGATGCCGTGTTAGGCATCCGTGACAGTTATGCACTTGGGAGCTAAGAATATGCATGCATATTACATACTAGGGGGAGTACAACTGGGGGAATCAATGATGGAGAAGGATCTGGGTGTTTTGGTAGATCATAAGCTTAATAATAGCATGCAATGCCAAGCTGCAGTTTCCAAAGTGAGCAAAGTCCTTTCTTGTATTAAGAGAGAGATATAATTTTGCCCCTGTACAAATCACTAGTAATACCTCATCTGGAATATGCAGTTCAGTTTTGGGCACCAGTTCATAAAATGTTAATTGGGGAACTGGAGAAGAGTGTAGAGACGAGCAGCCAAACTGATAAGAGGCATGGAGGAGCTTAGCTATGAGGAAAGATAGGAGGAACTGAATTTATTTTCTCTTGAGAAAGGGGGATATGATCAACATGTTGTGAGGGGGTTAACTCGGTAGCGGGTGTGTGTGACCCCCTGGATGGGCTCCCCACACAAAAACAGGCCCAGCAGACGGAGGTTGTGGTTTTCAAGATCAAAAGGTGCGGTTTATTTCTCTATTTACAGTGACAAAAACACAGCAAAGCAAAAAGAAACATAAACAAAATAAATCCTGGTCAGCTTGACCTCTGACTAAACATGCAGGTTTCCCTAACTAACAACTGGGATCAGCCTGGTGCTGTCCTAGTCCCTAAGTCCCTGGTTTAGTAAATGTCCAAACAAATAGCCACACAGGCTTTGTCTCACCGCACAGGGGTTCACTCTCCCTAGACAGTCCACACAGGTCTGGTTCCAGGCATGAGCAAACACCTAATGAAGCTGGGAGTTTTTATAGAGGCCTTAAACGAGCTGACAAGCTTCAGTTGGTCTCATCAACTCCCTGCCTGCACGACGCCCAGCACTCTCCCTAGAGGTATGAATCATCCATGAGCCCACTAGCCTCAGCTGGGCTTCATCAACTCTCTCCCTAGTTGTATAAGTCGGCATAAAGCCTGAATCTGGGAGAAATATACCTACCCCCCTGGATGCAACCAGGTGACTTTACCTTCCTGCTGTCACATACCCCCCCTCTTGTTTTAACCTTGGGGTTGGAACACCAGCAATCAGGCATTCATGTACTCGAGACAAAGCATCCACATTCCCCATTTGAACGCCAGGGCGATGCTTTACTGTGAAGTTGAATTCCTGTAGGGCCAGGAACCACCTATTTACTCTTCTATTTGTCTCCTTGTTTTGAGCCATCCACTTTAACGGAGCGTGATCCGTAACCATGTCAAAGTGCCTACCTAGCAGATAGTACCGAAGGGAATCTAGAGCCCACTTCACCGCTAAACACTCCTTTTCAACCGTGGCGTAATTTACCTCATGGGACTTCAACTTCCTGCTGAGGTAAATGACTGGGTGCTCTTCCCCGTTCCAGACCTGGGACAATACTGCTCCTAACACCACATCTGACGCATCACTTTGTACGACAAAGTCTTTAGAGAAGTCGGGTGAGTACAACACTGGCTGGCTACATAAGGCTTGTTTCAAGAATTGGAATGCTGCCTCAGCCTCGGGGGTCCATTTAATCATGACCGACCCTTTCCCTTTCGTCAGGTTGGTTAGGGGCACAGCCTTAGAAGCAAAGTGGGGAATGAAGCGCCGATAATAACCCGCGATTCCCAGAAAGGCTCGTACCTGCTTCTTGCTGTTGGGACGTGGCCAACTCTGGATGGCCTCGACTTTGTTGAGTTGGGGTTTTATTACTCCCCTGCCAATGGTGTACCCAAGATATTTGGCCTCCTCCTGCCCAATGGTACACTTCTTGGGGTTAGCCGTAAACCCCGCTTCCCGGATAGAGTCTAGGACTGCTTGCACTTTTGGCAGATGTGAGGCCCAATCTGTGCTATGGACAATTACGTCATCCAGGTAAGCCGCAGCATACTTCCGATGGGGCCTCAGTATCTGGTCCATTTTCCGCTGGAATGTGGCCGGCGCATTCTGTAACCCGAACGGCATTCTCTTATATTGGAACGCCCCGTCTGGGGTTACAAATGCGGTTTTCTCTTTGGCCGACTTGGCCAGGGGAATTTGCCAATACCCTTTTGTGAGGTCAAGAGTCGTCATGTATCGGGCTGTTCCCAGCCGGTCGATCAACTCATCTATACGTGGCATGGGGTAGGTGTCAAATTTTGTAACTTTGTTCAACTGACGAAAATCGTTACAAAATCGCCAGCTCCCATCCGGTTTAGGCACCAACACAATGGGACTAGACCAATCACTTTGGGACTCCTCTATCACCCCTAAGTTCAGCATTTTCTGTACTTCCTCCCGTATTGCCTCCCGTCGGGCCTCTGGGATCCGATAGGGTTTTAACTTCACCCTTTCACCGGGCGGGGTAATAATATCATGCTCTACCCCAGATGTTTGTCCCGGCAGCTCAGAGAACACCTCCTTGTTGCGAAGCACAAACTCCTTAACCTCCTGTTGTTGGGGTTGTGACAAGGTGGCTGCTATTCCAACCTCCGGAATCACGCAACCAGTTTGAGCTGGTGACCAAGTTTCTGCGACTAGGGACTCTCTATCCCTCCAGGCTTTCAACAGATTAACGTGATAGATCTGTTCGGGCTTTCGCCTTCCTGATTGTCTGACCTTGTAATTCACTTCGCTCACTTTTTCCATTATCTCGTAGGGGCCTTGCCATTTGGCAAGGAATTTACTTTCAACCGTAGGGACAAGTACCAATATCCTATCCCCCGGGGAAAAGGTACGGGTCTTGGCTCCACGGTTGTACACTCTCTGCTGTGCCAACTGCGCTTGGGCCAAATGTTCCTTCACGATGGGCATTACCTGTGCAATTCGATCTTGCATCAGGGCGACATGCTCAATCACACTCCTGTGGGGAGAACTCTCACTTTCCCAAGTTTCCTTGGCAATATCCAACAGCCCTCTTGGGTGTCTCCCATACAGTAACTCAAAGGGGGAGAATCCCGTAGAGGATTGGGGCACCTCCCTAATAGCAAACATCAAATAAGGAAGTAGACAGTCCCAATCCTTTCCATCTCTATCCACCACTTTCTTCAACATTTGTTTTAGGGTTTTGTTGAATCTTTCAACCAGCCCATCGGTTTGGGGGTGATACACAGACGTACGCAATTGCGTCACTTTGAACAATTTACACAGCTCTTTCATAACCCGGGACATAAAGGGTGTACCTTGGTCCGTAAGCAGTTCTTTACAAATACCCACCCGGCTAAAAACAAGAGATAGCTCTTTGGCTATGGTTTTGGCCGAGGTATTTCGGAGAGGGATCGCTTCTGGATAACGGGTGGCATAGTCCATTATAACTAATATGTACTGGTGCCCCCTAGCGGACTTGATTATAGGACCTACCAAATCCATTGCGATCCTCTCAAACGGGACCTCAATGATGGGTAGAGGGACCAGCGGGCTACGGAAATGTGGCATCGGGGCCGACCTCTGACACACAGGGCAGGAGGAACAATAATTTTCTATGTCCTTCATCACCCCAGGCCAATAGAATCTCTGTAATACCCTCTCTCGGGTTTTCTCTGTCCCCAGATGACCTCCAAGAATGTGCCCATGGGCCAACTCCAACACCAACTTCCTGTAAGGTTTGGGCACCACAAGCTGCTCAACGGTTTCTTCTGCCCTTTTTGCCACCCGATACAGTAGGTCCTTCTCTACGCTGAAGTATGGGTAAGTGCAGGTATTATCTGGGTTCACTAACTCGCCATCTATTTCCACTACGTTTTCCCATGCCTTTATTAGGGCGGGGTCTTTTAACTGTTCTGTGGCAAAATTTTCCCTGTGAACCTCAAGATCAGAAAACTCCACAGACGGTAGGTTTTCGTCTGAGGAGGTGGGCTCCTCTCCAGTTTCTTGAGTCTCGCCTGCCAATACTGACAAGGGAAATTCTGGAGAGTCCTCACCACTCTCAGAGGAGTTCTGGCTATCACCTTCCTGGTACATAGGGGCACCAGTGGGGGGCTCAGGATCATCCCACAGTTCCCAGAACTTCGGAAAATCCCTTCCCACAATGGCATCATGCGGTAATTGAGATACTAACCCCACTGGATGAGAGAGGGTACCTTTGGGGGTCTTGAAACACACTGTAGTCACTGGATACTCTCGGGTGTCCCCATGCACACAAATAACAGCTACCTTGCTATTCCCAGAGACCTCTGTTTTAACTAATTCAGCCTTTATCAGGGTCACAAGGCTACCTGAATCCAGTAATACCACAACATTTCTACCATTAATACACATTTTGCATAAATGTTTCTCAGTTCCCCGAATGGCAGTGCATGCGACTGTCGCACACAGCGACTGACGTCTGTCCGTCAGAAAGTCACATTGCATGGGTTCCTCCACAACCGGGCAATTTGCTGCAATATGTCCCGTTTGCCGGCAGCGGTAGCAAACAATCCTTTTGGCTGCCTCTTGAGCCCCCGACTTCCCAGGCTGTTCTCGCCAAACCCTGGGCAGAGCTCCCACCCTCTCACTCTCTCCACCCTCACCCCTTGGAATCATCTTATCCGCCCCTGGGGATGGTCTGGTCTTAGGGTGGAAAGTCCGAGAGTCTCTGGAAGAGGCCGTCAGGTTCTCTGCAGCCAAGTATCTCTCTACACGATCCACAAGTTTACCGGCCGTTTCTGGGTCTCCATGGCTTACCCACTTTTGAATGGCGGTAGGAAGAGCTCTCAAGAAACGATCCATCACAACACGTTCCACAATCTCCGGTGCGGACAAAGTCTCTGGCTGTAGCCACTTCCTGCTCAGGTGAATGAGATCATACATTTGAGACCTGGGGGGTTTTCCAAGCTGGAAAGTCCAGTTATGCACACGCTGAGCCCGGACAGCCAGGGTGACACCCAGCCTTGCCAATATTTCAGCTTTTAGCATCCCATAGTCTTTTGCTTGGTCAGGCTCTAGGTCATAGTAAGCTTTCTGCGATTCACCAGTTAACAGAGGAGCCACCAGTCCAGCCCACTGCTCCTCAGGCCACTTTTCTCTTTCAGCAGTCCTTTCAAATGTGGTCAAAAATGCCTCTGGATCATCCTCTCCAGTCATTTTTGTCAATAAACGACTCACCCCAAAGGACGCGGTATTAGTGGGACGGCTTTCCTCACTGGTCTGCGGACGTTGCTGCATTACTGCTTCCATCTGTTGTTGTAGTCTCTGCTCTTGCTTCTGCAACAGGTCTATGAAGCGGGCCTCAGATTGCTGCTGGGCTCGTTGCTGGGCTGCGAAGCTCTTTTGCAAACCTGCATTTGTCTGCTGTTGATTGGCATTTGCTAGAGCCAGCTGTTTCAGTATCTCCTCCATGCTGGCTTAAAAAAAAACTGCCACTGGTTCTCCACCAACTGTGAGGGGGTTAACTCGGTAGCGGGTGTGTGTGACCCCCTGGATGGGCTCCCCACACAAAAACAGGCCCAGCAGACGGAGGTTGTGGTTTTCAAGATCAAAAGGTGTGGTTTATTTCTCTATTTACAGTGACAAAAACACAGCAAAGCAAAAAGAAACATAAACAAAATAAATCCTGGTCAGCTTGACCTCTGACTAAACATGCAGGTTTCCCTAACTAACAACTGGGATCAGCCTGGTGCTGTCCTAGTCCCTAAGTCCCTGGTTTAGTAAATGTCCAAACAAATAGCCACACAGGCTTTGTCTCACCGCACAGGGGTTCACTCTCCCTAGACAGTCCACACAGGTCTGGTTCCAGGCATGAGCAAACACCTAATGAAGCTGGGAGTTTTTATAGAGGCCTTAAACGAGCTGACAAGCTTCAGCTGGTCTCATCAACTCCCTGCCTGCACGACGCCCAGCACTCTCCCTAGAGGTATGAATCATCCATGAGCCCACTAGCCTCAGCTGGGCTTCATCAACTCTCTCCCTAGTTGTATAAGTCGGCATAAAGCCTGAATCTGGGAGAAATATACCTACCCCCCTGGATGCAACCAGGTGACTTTACCTTCCTGCTGTCACAATGTATAAATACATATACATATGCTCAAGTGCGTTCTGTCAGCTTGATAAAGAAAATGGGCAATTAAACATCTCTCAATTGCAGGGAGGCCATGTATGAAAGTTTAAATGCAGCACAAGGTCAACGCCTCAGGGGTGTTGACACAAAGTCGTGGACTCCGTAACCGCCTATCGGTTACTTTTCACCCACCTGGACCCAGTTGCCAGAGGAGGCTCATCATGTCCCTTAGCTGTTTTTGCTGCCCGGGCCCTGTTGGACAAAACTTCAGATATTGTTCTGGGCAATCCCCTTATGCTGTTAGCCCCTCACGATATCTCTGCCATTCTGAATCAGGTGCAACCCAAGCATTTATCTTCTGCCCGCCACCTCCGGTTGTAATGCAATTTACTCATGCGATGCCAACTACTCAACCCTGCTACTCTCCTTCCTCTTGTCCAAGGAGAGTATCATGACATGTCTCTGGATGAACAGGAATAAGAGAACGCAGACCTACCTGCTCCTACCCTAGATGCAGTACAGGTGGATGATCTTTGGACTGTAGGAACCCGCCCATGTCTCCCCAGAGCTTTGTACCCAGCTGTGGTACAATGGGCCCATGGAGCAACCCATCTCTCAAAGACTTTGATGAACTCACTTATAAACAAACATTATATAGCTCCCGGAATAACTACTTTAACTAATCAATACTGCAAGTCCTGCCACACTTGCCTAGCATGCAACCTTGGAAGGCTAGAGAATTCCCTGGTGGTGGTGGACATGTTCTCAGGATGGCCCGAGGCTTATCCAGTCGCAAATCAGACAGCGAAAACCACGGCTAAGAAATTGCTTTTGGAGTTGGTTTGCAGATATGGGGTACCTGTGGTGATAGAGAGTGATCAAGGCCCTGCGTTCACTGCTACAGTCACAAAAGAAATATGGTTGGCCCTAGGTACCACATTAGCGTTTCACACACCTTATCACCCTCAGAGTAGTGGGAAAGTGGAAAGAATGAATCAGACACTTAAAACCTGAATGCTAAAAATGGCCAAGGACACAGGTATGTCCTGGCCAGAAAGCCTGCCAATAGTCTTATTCAGTGTATGGTATTCCCCAAGGGGGAAGCATTCTTACCCACAACAGTTGCAATTACAGTCTGATACTTTGATAGATTATGTGACCGCTCTTGAAAAAGAATTAACTAACATTCTACATCCAACATGTACGAGTATTTTCTTCCATTACAGATCCTGATCTAGATGCCGGAACTTATAGTATAGTTCCTGGTGATTGGGTGATGATTAAGAAGTTCCTCTGAAAGCATTCCCTGGAGCCAAGATATGCAACAAGGCTCCAGTTCCTGAGGACTGTGCACCACCCGCATCAGAATGAAACAATATATTTTTTTTCTTATAGCAACTGTACACACACAGGAGGTGGCTATCAAACAAGTAGATGGTGTAACACAATTCTGGTATAATTCATCAAACACACATTTTATGGGAAATACCAGGGAACAGGGAAGTTCTTAGGGAACTTCTCTATGGGATACTGTGCCTCCTACAGTAGTGTATGCACAGATCTGGTGCAGAATCAAACTCAGTCTTTTGGAGACGTGTATTGGATCTGTGGAGACATGAAGATTAGGACTAAGTTAACAGACCGATGGACAGGGGAATATGCACATGCCAAAGTAATAATGCCCCTGCACATCTTTTTCCGGGAGGTGATCTAGTAGTAAAAGGGGAGCACTCATCCGAATCCAGCAGGAAGCGTAGAAGTGCCCCAGCTGGTAGTTTTGACCCATATGTATATATAGATGCCATAGGAGTCCCAAGGGGGGGTCACAAATTAATTCAAAGCAAGAGACCAAGTAGCTGCAGGTTTTGAGTCCCTTATTCCTATGATCACTATAAACAAGAATGTCGATTGGATTAATTATATTTACTATAACCAACAGAGGTTCGTTAACTATACCAGGGATGCACTCCAGGGTTTAGCTGAACAACTAGAGGTCACTTCACAAATGACTTTCAAAAATCGTATGGCCTTAGACATGATTTTAGCTGAGAAGGGGGGTGTATGTAAAATGTTGCCTGGGACAAGTACATGTTGTACGTACATTCCGGACAATACAGGCCCAAATGGTAAGGTAACCTTGGCCATTAAGAAATTAGAGGATCTCTCAAAAGAGTTAAAAAGAAATTCGGGACTGACCGTTCCCTGGGACCAGTATTTTGGGTGGATGAGTGGATGGCAACGCATTTGTACTCAAATTGGCATAGCAATTTTGATGCTGCTTACATTAGCTGCGATAGTGGTTTGCTGTATTCTGCCCTGTATGAAAAAGCTGTTAGGAAAGGCAGATGAAGAGGTAACCCCTACTTTTTAGAATTTGGGTGATATTAGAGATCCAATAAAGGAGGAAGAAGAGGGACCATATGCTCCATTGCAGTCCTTACCTGTTAAAAATACATACAACATTCTCAAATGATAAGGGAAAGAATAGTGTCCGATGTTTATCCTTGTCTGCTGGTTACCCCGACCTTTGGCTTATTCTTTTACTGTCCTCTTGTAGCCTACTAAGAGCGTGAGCTAGGTAACTCTGGGGATTGCGACCTGGAGCTAGCTGCAGCCCAAGCCATCCTCACCACTAGAGGCTCTGGTGAACACCTGCTAGCTCTTAGACTCTGCGCCCTGGGGAATCTTATGCTCTAGATCCCTGTGGGATCTGTGTTGGTTCTCTGGTGGACCTGCCTTTCTTAACCACCCAGAGTTCCATTCACAGTAGTCAAAAGTAAATATTCTGATGTTGAGGGGGCCAGGTAAGGTTATATAACATAGTAACAGTACTGATAAAATAGTCATTTTAAGGGGGGACTGTGATGGAGTTGATAAAATAATCATTTTATGTCTAAGATTAATCTCTCTATTATCCACTCAAATATTGGTACTTTCTTTTATTCTTTATTATTTTTATTATTTCTTTCTTTCATTATGCTTTGGTATATTGGTTCTAAGATTTAGTGCTCATGTCAGCTGCTCAAATGGTTCACAGCCCCATCCTTAGGAATTTTAGAGTAAATAGCCCCCCACCCTTCTGAGGGATATATTTGTAAGGAATAATAGGGACACACACAAGATGTATTTATACAATAAGAAGCTTCTTGATGTTCATATTGTGAACCAGAAAGTTTATGTATGCTAGCTAAGAATATAATCAAGAGTATTATCATGTGTGTGTTATAGTAATCTTATAACCAGCCAGCAGTGAGTTTCCTTAAATGAGGAACAGATATCTCTTCCAGTCCCCCACTCCTTGATTCACTCCTTCAACTCCCTCCTTCCGGCCCAACCCACCGTGCAAAGGAAAATGGCCCCCATGTTCTGCTGAGCTCCTCTGGAATGCAGGCACGTGGAAGAACAGGCTCAAGAGGAAGACGACCATATAAGGAATCAGCCAATGATATGTACACATTTGTGATGACGATTGCTTATGTCACTTTGTCCATAAAGTCTGTAACTGAATAAAAAAGCTTCCTGTTGGAGAGCCAGAGATGAGGAAGAGATTGCACTGACCAGAGTGTGCAGCGTAATTCTTTAAGCATGCATGCCCTCATATCAACATAAATTTGGACCAGCGGCAGAATAGTGAATAGTATTCTGGTATTGGACCAGAGGCAATCTATTACAGGAGCATGCGTCATCCATGATCAGGCAATCAGGCAAGATTGCCTGATGAAGGAGCACGCATGCTCCGAACACGCGCTCCTCCCCACTCCATCTCTATCTGGAAGTGACGTGTCCAGCCGCCCTTGAGCAGATTCTGAGAACCAGGAAGCATTGGGAGCCACCAGCGCAGCTGGGAACATCAGCTGTCTCTTCACCTGCGAGCCTACCGCCTTCCCCCAGGAGTGGATGGACCTCTTATACCTTCCTACATGCGCTGTGATCTCTACGATCTTGTGAGTTCCAAATTGTATTGTCCTATATTAAAAATGTTTTAACATTTCTGCACTTAGATGGCGCTGCTCTCTTTTGTGTTTTAATGTATAAATACATAAGTGATCCATATAGTGAACTTGGTGTTGAGTTATTCACTTTAAGGTCATCACAGAGGACAAGGGGGCACTCTTTACATCTGGAGGAAGAGAGATTCAACCACTTCAGCCCCGGAAGATTTGGCTGCTCAATGACCAGGTAATTTTTTGCGATAAGGCACTGTGTCGATTTAACTGACAATTGCGTGGTCGTGCGACGCTGTACCCAAACAAAATTTACGTCCTTTTTTTCCCACAAATAGAGCTTTCTTTTGGCGGTATTCGATCATCTCTGCAATTTTTATTTTTTGTGCTATAAACAAAAAAAGAGAGACAATTTTGAAAAAAAACACAATATTTTGTACTTCTTGCTATAATAAATTTCCCCATTTTTTTTTTTTTAAAAGCAAATTTTTTCCTCAGTTTAGGCCGATATGTATTCTTCTACATATTTTTTGGTAGTAAAAAATCGCAATAAGCATACAGTAAACCCCCGTTATATCGCGGTTCAGTTTTTGCGGTCCCGCTATTTTGCGTTTTTTTTGGTAAGACCTATTAACATTATTTTATTGATTAAATCATTGTTAATTAAATATTTTTGTGTTTTCCATTGCTCTTGCTATGTCTCTCAGTATCTTGTATGCGTTTAAATGTGTTTCTATTGTTTTAAAAGTGTGTTTAAAGACCTTAAAATGCTTTTAAAAGTACAGTGAAAGTTATAAAAATATGCCTAGTGTGTATTTAAATAGGGTATTTCTATTTCGGGGATTTTCACTTATTGCGGGTGGGTCTGGAACGTAACCCCCGCGATGGAGGGGGGTTTACTGTATATTGATTGGTTTACGCAAAAGTTATAGAGTCTACAAAATAGGGGATAGATTTATGGCATTTTTATTATTATTATTATTTTTTACTAGTAATGGCAGCCATCTGCCATTTTTATTGTGACTACAACATTATGGCGGACACATTGGACACTTTTGACAAATTTTTGGGACCATCAGCATTTATACAGCGATCAGTGCTATAAAAATGCACTGATTACTGTGTAAATGTCACTGGCAGAGAAGGGGTTAACACTAGGGGGCGATTAAGGGTTTAATTGTGTTCCCTGACTGTGTGTTCTAACTGTAGGGGGAGGGGACTGACTATAGGAGATGAGAGATCATGGTTCCTAGCTATTAGGAACTCAGATCTCTCTCTCCTCACAGGACAGAAAAGGGATTTGTGTGTTTGCATACACATGTCCCTGTTCTGCCTCTCGCGCCCGTGATCGCTTGTCATGAGCATCGGCACAAAATTTTTTTTTGCATTGGTACAAGTCCCCCAGGGCAGTACCCAGGCCCCATACCCTTTTTATGGCCAATAACTTGCATATAAGCCTTCAAAATTGGGACTTTTGATTTTTCAAGTTCGGGTCCCATAGACGTTAATATGGTTTGCGTTTTGGGTCCGACCTTTTGCGATGTTCGAGAGTTTTAGCGTGAACTGAACTAGGGGTGTTCAAACCAACTCTTCTCACCACTAATATTGAACAATATCACTACAGTGCATGATCTACTGCGAGTTAATAATCCAATACTTCCTAAAACTCACTTGCTTGTGTTACTTTGCATTACTCAATTTTTCCATAAATTCCCCATCCCATCACTGTCCCTGCACCCTCAGGCATAGATATTCTTCACGGCCCCTGTAAGGGGATCGTGCTTTTCTATGCTCTGCTTCAGATCTTGACCAACAGTTTTCCAATGCTCAATGGAGAGTCGCTGTCAAACTTGCACGTACTTGATTGGTGAGCCCAATGTCGCAGAGGAAGGTCCCACTTACGGATCCGACTCACGGCCCCTGGTAGTGAAGACAGGAGAAGTGAGAGTGCGGAAGGGTATGAGAGCCTGATAGGTAGCTGCAGAGAGATGGCTCCTGATCCGGGTGTAGAGAGGTAGATGATCCACTTTAGACTATGAGCAGGCAGGCAGGTACACTGGAGGAAGAAGCTAAGCAGGAGCAGAGCAGAATGGTCAGGTCACAGGCAAGGTTGGCAACGGTCAGGCAACAAGGTACAGAGGAGGAGGCAGGTTCAAGGTCAAGGCAGACCGGAGTCAGGTGCAGGCGGAGGACAGGGGAAATCCAAGTAAAGAGCTGGGTCTTCAGGAAGTCAAGGTTCAAGCAGATAACAGAGGCAGGGGTCAACAGGGAGCTGCAGATCAGACAGCACCGGTCTGAAGTATTCCAGCCATTTAAATGGACTGTTTGGCCCCAGGCGCCACGTTCACACAGGCACACCACCGTGCACAGGCGCGCGCCGCAGTCAGGGCATCCCCAGGATAATAGGGAACATGGGTGAAGAGATGGCATCCAAGCTTAATAGTTCCTGATGTTGAGTCATCACGGAAGCAAGCAAGGGAACAGTTTCCTGAGTAACGGGACCAGATTTGATGATGGAGCCATCCGCGATATACACGACAAGTCGACAAAGCAACTGCATGCTCCAGAATCAATTATGGCGGACACTGGGATTGGGGTATTCCTTCCAGGTAGCTGCAACAGGATGGAGAAAGCAAGATTAGAGGTTGGGTTAGGTAAGACAGAAGCACATGTTGAAGACATAGGCAGACACTTATGCAACTTGGCTGGGCAAGTCCTCACGTAGTTTCTGGGCTCTCCACAGTACATGCAGAGATTGTTGCTTCATCTGTGCTGGTGCTCTTCCGGAGATAGAGAAGGGCGGAGTAATCCCAGCTGCATGGGTTCAGGGGCATTGAGGACCGGAGTAGGGGGAGTTGGAAGTGCCAGATTGACAGGGCTTGAAACCTTAGGGAGCAACCAGGTGGGTTGGTATTGGTTGGTGGACATTTCGGAGCGGCGTTCCCTCAAACGCAGGTCGATTTGAATCGACAAGTAGATTAGTTTGTCCAAAGTTTGGCGTATTCCAACTCGTGCTAATTCAGCTTTGAGTGGATCTGACAAACCCATCCGGAACTGATAACGCAAGGCAGCGTTGTTCCATTCCGTGTCAGAACTCCAACGCTTGAACTCTGCTGCATAATCTTCAGCCGCCCTGCGTCCTTGTTGAAGAGTATGTAGTACAGACTCGGCTGTGGCAGCCTGCTGCAGGTCCTCATATAGCTGAGACATAGCAGTAAAGGTAGCTAGATTTTCTAAGGACGCAGCCTTTTGCTCTAGGAGATGGTGGGCCCAGGCCTGAGGTTCGCCAGTCAGTAGGGAAATGACGAAGCCCACCTTGGTG